>CM070490.1:36202900-36802900 GCA_036324585.1 Champsocephalus esox
CTTGCTAAGAAACCTTGATTTAAGCCTGTGATAAGGTCATTTGACGAACATCTGTGATTAGGAAGAGCTTGGAAACGATTTGCAGCATGAAGCCTCCTGAGGCACACCCAGCGAGGGGCAGATATTGCAGGTAGAGCTTAATTCCTGTGAGGAAAAACTCTTCTTTGGTAGGGGATTAAATGTATATGGCCGCTTGGCAGAGAATGATTCATGGTATTCATAGAAAAGACACTGTAGGAGCACGTTTGAAGTCTAAAATGATGGTCAAAAATGTATCGAGCTTCCCTTCATATTCACGTGATGGAAATTATTAATTTATTTCCGTTTTTAATTTCATTGATTTATAGTAGGCCTAGTATAAGTACTTATATATAATCAACTTCTGTATAATTGCCTCAAATATGACTTACTGCAGGCCAAATATTTCCATAATAAAACATTGCTTATGCAGAATAGTATTATATACCTGTCAGGAAGCAAGAACTCGTGGCTGGATCTGGGACTCCAATTCCCAGAATCCTCGGGAGTGTGACGTCAGTGGCACAACGTGGTTGAACGCGGAAGTAGAAACATTTGTTTACATTGCAGGTAGAGGAAATCGAGTTTGTTCACGGGAATATATCGTGCAATTAAAGGCTTCAAGCGCTGATTTTACTTCGAGATGGTAGGACAGGATGGCAGGTACTTTGGGAATGCCGGAGTCAGCTTGCTCCTGCCTTTTTTGTTGTTTAAATACCCACCGACCGAGAGACAGTGCGACTCTTAGCTGACACACAAGAGAGGGGTTGTTACCGGAGCTGGCGTAGAACTCGGGACTTCCTCTGGCCCAAAGGATATTAAAAGCTACTCCAGATGAGGACGGAAGGGACACCTGAATGCGTGTCGTGCGGGACCTGTGGCTCGTTCCAGCGGCGTCTGAACCATGCTCTGAGCTAGCCTGTGTTTCGGGAATGAGGCATTTCTTACGGCTTCTTGCGTATGACGATTCGGTTCCAGAGTCGGAGATTGCAATAGACATTTGCAAGGACAGCAACGGCAGGCAAGCAGCAGCAACATGAAACGCAGCAGCACGAACATGAATGCAGCAAGCAGCAGCGACGTAGCTGCATCAATAGCAGCAGCAAGCAATGCATGGTGAGAGATCTGGCAGGTTAAATAGAGCGGCATATTAAGGAGACTCTGTTTGGTTGGTTGTAGAGCGGCAAGGGGGCGTTATGTATGAATGCAGCATAAGTGCTCGAGTTGACTGCCTGAACTAGCTCGCAGGCTTCGCCCCATGTAACGTTGTCCAATTTTTACAACTTCAGTGCTTTCAATAGTATTGACCCCTCAGCAACTAAAAAACTGAAACCGCTATCCATGCTCTTGCAAACACCTACCAACTCCATTGAAACTTCCCCTGTATTTTCAACATGCTCCTGCAAAGCAATTGTAAATAGTTATTTACAATTGATCTTACACAAATCTGCATTCTACATACCAAAGTTGATGCAAAACCCAGAGTTCAGCTTGTCCATGCAAGTTGAGAAGAAAAAGCGACTAACACCCTCTCCAATCACCTGTAACACAATTCAGGGTTTGATATAGACCATTTAAACGGAATTGCATTGCTTGGCAACAGCTTATGTCGATGTTTACCTCCTGTCAACTGATGACATTCACATACACGGCAACTGGAAATAAACTGGGACACATTTAGAATGTTAAAAGTTTACAACTGAAATGGTCTATAGTAAAAGGCAAAAGCAATAGGTTTAAGTTTTCCTAGACTACTATGACATGTAATTGAAGCTACCTTCAAGTCTGCATCTTATAGAAGCAGATTAGTGCAGTGTCCTGTTCCGCAAGGCTGCTTCTAATATCCATGCTGAGAAGTAAGGGATTCTTCGATTCATGAATGCTCAGAACATCATCTCGAAACTGAGATATGGCCCTCGTAGGATCCTGAACAGTGAGCCACTCTAGTAAGAGACAAAATAAAAATGTTATCAGTTAAGCTTTCACGTCAGACCTGCCTGTAAAGAAAGCCAGCTCTGAGAAATACATTCAGTAGACAGTTCATCAGTTACAGCTCCCTATTTATCAGAATGTACCTTTTGACCTTTCCTTAGCAAGGATACAATTTAAGAAAAGTATTTAATTTAAACCAATAAGGTGTAGACTATGCCATGTTGGATATGCTACTCTTTACTGCACCACCACAGTTTACCCTCCCTAACATTCTTGCCCCACAGCAACCCTGATTAGGACCTACCTTCTGTAACTGCTGCGCTACTTCCAGATGGTCCAGGCATTGCTGCTTGTTCTTCAATGACAGTAATCCTATCCAACACCTCATTTCCTGCACTGCCAACATTCACAACATACTTTTTCTACACTTATATTCTATTTGTTAGACTGATTTAATGTTTTACATCTGTTGGTTATCGAAAAAAGTATATACAATATACCTTTCCCCACATGAAGCAGCATGTGCCTCAATGGAGTCAGCTTGATACATTTCCATGCACAGAGGACAGGGCTGCTGCTCTGGTGCTGTGACATTTAAGTTGGCAAAGATGAACAAAAATCAGAGGTCAGCAAGAACCACTGCATTATGTCATAACTGTATTTTACAACAAGCCATGTGTCCTTACCATGAATTGTGATTTTAGGGCATCTGCGTGTAATGATAATGGAAATGAATTAATTTGTACATGTTATCTTACCCTGCTCACAACTATCCTCCACAACAGCCAGGCTTTCATCACTGTCAACATCAATGATGTTGCAAGACTTGATGTGTTCTGTCAGGAGCTGCAGTGGAATGGCTGCTCCACACTTCTGGCACGTTGCTTTATGCATGCTACTGAATGCTTCATCCGTTAGTAGCAGTGGAGTTGTGTCGAGTTCTTCTTGCATTGGAGCTATGAAAAAAGTAGATCTACCCCCCCGGTTTGCAGCCTTTATGATCTTGCCTGTGTAGCCAGTATCATCAGGTTCCACAAGGGAGAGTGTCCGTGTACCCCATCCACCTATAGAGAACATTTCAATGGGAAAAAAATCCTTTAATGGCTTGATGGATAAATTAACTTGTTTATTTTTATTTAAAAAGTTTGCAGTTAGACATGACCTACATGCATTCAGTTGATAACAGAGAATGGCATGCCAAAACATCCATCCATCCATCCATCTTCTCCCGCTTATCCGTGGTCGGGTCGCGGGGGTAGCAGTTCCAGCAGAGAGCCCCAAACTTTCTTTTCCCTGGCGACATCAACCAGCTCTGACTGGGGGATCCCAAGGCGCTCCCAGGCCAGCGAAGAGATATAATCCCTCCACCTGGTCCTAGGTCTACCCCTTGGTCTCTTCCCAGCTGGACGTGCCTGGAACACCTCCCTAGGGAGGCGCCCAGGTGGCATCCTAACTAGGTGCCCGAACCACCTCAACTGGCTTCTTTCGACGCGAAGGAGGAGCGGCTCAACTCCGAGTCCCTCCCTGATGACCGAACTTCTCACCTTATCTCTAAGGGAGACACCAGCCACCCGGCGGAGGAAACCCATCTCGGCCGCTTGTATCCGCGATCTCGTTCTTTCGGTCATGACCCATCCTTCATGACCATAGGTGAGGGTAGGAACGAACATGGCCCGGTAGACAGAGAGCTTTGCCTTCCGGCTCAGCTCCCTTTTCGTCACAACGGTGCGGTAAAGCGACTGCAATACCGCTCCCGCTGCTCCGATTCTCCGGCCCATCTCACGCTCCATTGATCCCTCACTCGAGAACAAGACCCCGAGATACTTGAACTCCTTCACTTGGGGTAAGGACTCATTCCCTACTTGGAGTGGACAATCCATCGGTTTCCTGCTGAGAACCATGGCCTCAGATTTGGAGGTGCTGATCCTCATCCCAGCCGCTTCACACTCGGTTGCGAACCGATCCAGTGAGTGCTGAAGGTCGCAGACCGATGAAGCCATCAGAACCACATCATCTGCAAAAAGCAGTGGTGCAATCCTTAGTCCACCGAACTGCAGACCCCCCCCCCACGACTACGCCTCGAAATCCGATCCATGTATATTACAAACAGGATTGGTGACAAAGCGCAGCCCTGGCGGAGGCCAACCCTCACCGGAAATGGGTCCGACTTACTGCCGAGGACCCGGACACAGCTCTCGCTTTGGGAGTACAGAGATTGGATGGCCCTGAGTAGAGACCCCCTCACCCCATACTCCCGCAGCACCTCCCACAGTACCTCCCGGGGAACCCGGTCATACGCCTTCTCCAAGTCTACAAAACACATGTAGACCGGATAAGCGTACTCCCAGGCCCCCTCCAGGATCCTTGCGAGAGTAAAAAGCTGATCCGTCGTTCCACGACCAGGACGGAATCCGCATTGTTCCTCCTCAATCTGAGGTTCGACAATCGGCCTGACCCTCCTTTCGAGTACCTTGGAGTAAACTTTCCCGGGGAGGCTGAGTAGTGTGATGCCTCTGTAATTGGCACACACCCTCTGATCCCCCTTTTTGAAAAGGGGGACCACCACCCCGGTCTGCCACTCCTTCGGTACCGTTTCCGACTTCCACGCAACGTTGATGAGACGTGTCAACCATGACAGTCCCTCAACACCCAGAGCCTTCAGCATTTCCGGGCGGATCTCATCCACCCCCGGGGCTTTGCCACTGTGGAGTTGTTTGACGACCCCAGTGACCTCCCCCCGGGAGATTGGCGTTGATCCCCCGTCATACTCCAGCTCTGCCTCTAACATAGAGGGCGGAGTTGTCGGGTTCAGGAGTTCCTCAAAGTGTTCCTTCCAACGCCCCAACACTCCATCAGTTGAGGTCAACAACGTCCCATCCTTACTGTACACAGCTTGGATGGTTCCCTGCTTCCCCCTCCTGAGGTGTCGGACAGTTTTCCAGAACAACTTTGGTGCCGCCCGAAAGTCCTTCTCCATGTCTTCTCCGAACTTCTCCCACACCCGCTGCTTTGCCTCGGCCACGGATGAGGCTGCTGCCCTTCGGGCCCGTCGGTACCTTGCAACTGCCTCGGGAGTCCCCCGGGATAACAAATCCCTGAAGGCCTCCTTCTTCAGTCGGACGGCTTCCCTGACCACTGGTGTCCACCAGGAGGTTCGAGGGTTACCGCCCCTTGAGGCACCTAGGACCTTGAGACCACAGCTCCCCGCCGCGGCTTCGGCAATAGAGGCTTTGAACACCGACCACTCTGGTTCAATGTCCCCAACCTCCACAGGAATGCCCGAAAAGCTCCGCCGGAGGTGTGAGTTGAAGGCCTCCTGAACTTGGGCCTCCTCCAGACGTTCCCAGTTCACCCGAACTACACGTTTGGGCTTACCAGGTCTATCCAGGCATCTATACATGCATTCAGTTGATAACAGAGAATGGCATGCCAAAACATATTAAACAAAAATGAAAAGAGCAATTCACAGCTCTATTTGGTGAGCATTTAGTAACGTGACGATACATAACGTCTCACTTCCGTTAGATAAGTCAAATTGACTCGTTAAAGGGGGTGCAAGAACATCCATAAGTTGTTAGAAGTAATCGTGGTGAATGGAGTTTTCAGATAATTTACTTCAGTAAAATTACTAGTGCTACATTGTACAACATCTCTCTTACAAAAGCCCTGCATTTAAACATGTTAATTCAAGTTCAGTAAACTAATTCAGTTAATTAATAATAGTTCAGTAATATTTTCATTCAGCGTGTGATGTTTTTCTGTGCCATATTTGTGTTAACAGGATAGTAATGCTGAGATTCTAAGATCAGTCAGACACTTGATGTCCTTGATAAGCCCGTCTGAAAGAGGAGGGATTGCAGCTAGTGGCAGTGTCCCTTGCCCCAGTCAAGAAATAAGGTTAAGTGTTAAAAATACACTTATAATTACGTACACATAGATTATTTTTGTTAACTTAACAATTACAGGCTTTGTTTACTGATTATTTTTGGAAACAATCCTGCAGGGAACAGAGGTCAGGAGGCCAGAATGAGAGGCCAGGAGGCCAGAATGAGAGGCAAGGAGGCCAGAATGAGAGGCAAGGAGGCCAGAATGAGAGGCAAGGAGGCCAGAATGAGAGGCCAGGAGGCCAGAATGAGAGGCCAGGAGGCCAGAATGAGAGGCCAGGCCATCAGCCACCAAGACCTTCACTTCAAATGGAAATGACAAGGTTCATAATTAGATTCTGCACATTAACTTGATCAGATAAAAACTGATAGTATTAGTAATTATATATTTATGTAGATCACATTTTAACCAAGGCTGGGCAATATATTGATTTATCGACATCTTGATTTGAGTCTAGATATCATAGTAATAATAAGTGTCTTGTCCAGGTTTTAAAGGTTGCATTACAGTTAAATTATGTACTTTCTGAACTCTCCAGATTGTTCTAGCTGTTCTATTATTACCCTCATAGTCATTATATCTACATTACTGATGATTATTCATCAAACTTCTCATTGTGTAAATATTTTGTGAACGCACCAATAGTCCACACTACAATCTCGTCGCAATATCTTTATGAAGGTATTAGGTAAAAAATATTGTGATATTTGATGTTCTATGTACACATACTAATTTATTTATTTATTATTTTCCACAGATCCTTTCCAGGTATGTTCACTAAGGGAAGAGGGAAGAGGCGTTTTCCTGCAGCGACTCTTGTTCCTGCCAAGAGACCCAAACCCATGGAAGTTGCTTTCCACCTGTTACCAAAGACGTATGAAAAAACTCCAACAGGGCCAGAGCAACTAGTGCACTTGCAGGCGGGGCTAGGCCGCAGGACTGCTAACTTGGATGAGAGCACAACACACAATGAGGTAAGCAGATGCGATAGATGAGTTATAGTTGTTGCTATAGTTGTACGTAACATATGAATAATTTTGTTAATTAGTGCTACACCACTCCTATTTCAGATGTGGCAACTAAGACTGCCAACTATTTAGTGCAATTGACTGGAAAAAACCTACTCTGTCAGTGAGCCATCTCCTCTGAGTTTACACTGGCATGACGATGAAAAGATAATGACTGAATCTTAAATATTGGGTGACCTATGCCTTTAACATATTCTGCTTGAATGTATTTGGAAAGTTTTTGGCCTGGGCTTTAATTATCCAACCAAGCTAACTCATTTGAAATTATTATGCTTTAATGCATTAAAGCAAGACTGACATGCTTGTACAATGAGCTTTCATCTCAGCAGATTTCAGAAGGAATTCATGTTTATTAATTGTGAACGGTTGGCTTTTTTAACTAAAACTGTTTTGTGTTACTGTTTTTCTTACAGTTATGTCATACACTCAAAGTTGTATTTCCAAAATTGGAGAAAATAAATGAAGCTTAGCGCAAGTTCAATAAGGAAGACCTAACACGAGTCACCTACACGTCACTCGATGGCTCCCTTCCCCCCTCATTAAATATGAGGGCGTCACCCTTCAGCAGCCAACGGCTGCACATGCTAAATTCCTTAAATGCCTGCTCTTCCTCCCTGTCAGTTGTCATTTGCAGATGACCGCAAACAGCAGCAGTACTATACTCCTCCTCGTGAGAAAAAAGAAAAGAAAAAACTAGCTCGAGATGTCCAACTCGGACAATTCAGATCACGAACCTGGTATGGAATTATTCGAGCCCGGTTCGGCTCCCCACAGCGGCCTATCACCAGAGGCAGACTTCCTCATCGCCCGGCTTCCTGCAGCAAGACATCCCCTCAGCCCCAGGCCTCACTCTCTCGCAGCTCCATATATTGAAAGGTATAAACTTAAACTTAATCGATCGTTTTAAAACTCTTGATCACGGCAACTGCCTGACGTTGTAATCACACGTTACTACAGCTTAAGCACTCACAACTCTCCTTCTCTTTTCGGGTTTGCTAACGGTAGCTACTTTAGCTTGATAGCTAGCCATGGCTCTTTCTCCACCCTCTGGTGCTATTTCCTGCTCTTCCTGTCTCATGTTTGGTTACTTCCCGGCCTCCCTTACTGGTAAGGATACATGTGTTAAATGTAGTATAGTTGTTAGGTTGGAGGCGGGAATCATAGCCATAGAAGCCCGGCTCCGCATCTTAGAAAGTAACTCAGCTAAAGTAAAGCCCATGTTAGCCAGTGCGGACCGGCCAAAGGTAGCTCCTCTTAGCCGTCCCCCGGCAACTCCCGGGCAGCAGGGAGACTGGGTGACTGTTCAGAAGGGGCATAAAGCGAAACCCGCAGGTCCCCACCAACCCGTTCACGTATCTAACAGATATTCCCCACTCAGCGAGACACCCGCTGAGAAGCCAACTCTGGTTATTGGTAGCTCTATTATGAGACACGTGAATTTAGAGACCGAAGCCTCCACAGTCACATGCATTCCGGGGGCCAGAGCGGGCGACGTTGAGGCGCATCTTAAACTGCTGGCTAAAAATAAACACAAATACGGTAGGATTGTTATTCACGTCGGTGGTAATGATGTTCGTTTACGCCAATCAGAATGCACCAAACTTAATGTGGAGTCGGTGTGTAGTTATGCTAAAACAATGTCGGACACCGTAATCTTCTCTGGTCCCCTCCCCAATCTGATCAATGATGACATGTATAGCCGCATGTCATCATTTCAGCGCTGGTTGTCTTGGTGGTGCCCAGCAAACAATGTGGGCTTCGTAAATAATTGGACAGCCTTCTGGGGAATACCTGGTCTGATTAAGAGAGACGGCATTCACCCTACTTTGAAAGGTGCAGATCTCATTTCGGCAAACATTGCAGGGCTTTGTGGACGTAATCCATGACAAACTGGAGTTGAGACCAGGAGGCAGAGTCGCAGTCTTACACGCTTCTCTGCGCTCTCTCCTAGGCAGTCACCCATAGGAATCCCGAACCCAATAAAATACCCAATATTAGCGGTGTGTGTGTCTGCCCAAGGACAATTTAAGGTAAAACCTAATAGAGGTGTCATACATAATAACCTAATAAAAGTAAATGTAACAACTACTACAGTGCAACAAAACAGGAAGATTAAATGTGGTCTCTTAAACATAAGATCTCTAGCATCTAAAGCAATATTGGTAAATGATTTAATATCAGATTATAATATTGATATATGCTGTCTCACTGAAACTTGGTTGAGACATGAAGAATATGTCAGCATAAATGAGGCCACTCCACCCAGCCATGTCAACACTCATATTGCTCGAGGCACGGGCCGAGGAGGTGGAGTTGCAGCAATCTTTGACTCAAGTTTACTGATCAATACTAAACCAAAATGTAATTATACCTCTTTTGAAAGCCTCGTTTTTAGTCTTACGCATCCGACCTGGAAAACTTTGCAGCCAATTTTATTTGTTACAGTGTATCGTGCACCAGGTCCTTATTCAGAATTCTTATCAGAATTCTCTGAGTTTTTATCAACTTTGGTTCTTAAAACAGACAAAGTAATTATCGTAGGTGACTTTAATATTCATGTTGACGATGATAAAAATAGCCTTACTGTTGCATTTAACTCTATATTAGATTCTGTTGGTTTCTGTCAGAGTGTAAATAAACCAACCCACTGCTATAATCACACTCTCGACCTTGTTCTGACTTATGGTATTGAAATTGAGCAACTATTAGTCGAACCGCATAATCCTGCTTTATCCGACCATTTCTTAGTAACTTTTGAAGTACTGTTACTAGACTACAAAGCATTAGTCAAAAGCTCTTGCAGCAGAAACCTATCCGTTAGTGCTATAGCCACATTTAAGGAAGAGATTCCACCAATACTTAACTCGATAACATGTCTGCTTGTAAGGGAGGAAACTTATACAAAATGTACACCAGCCCCAAATTGATCATGTTGTTGATAGTGCTATAGATGCGCTGCGAATAAAATTAGACTCTGTTGCTCCTTTGAAAAAGAAGAAAATAAAGCAACATAGATTAGCTCCATGGCATAATGCCGAAACCCGCAAAATAAAGCAAAAGTCTAGACAACTTGAAAGGATATGGCGTTCCACCAAACTTGAAGAATCTCGTTTAATTTGGCATATTACTCTCAATGAATATAAGAAAGCACTGCGTAAAGCGAGAGCAGCATACTACTCTTCATTAATAGATGAGAATAAGAATAATGCAAGATTTCTTTTCAGCACTGTAGCCAGGCTGACAGAGAGCCACAGCTCCATTGAGCCTTCTATTCCCATAGCACTCAGTAGTAATGATTTTATGTGCTTTTTTAACGATAAAATTGTTACTCTTAGAAACAAAATTAATGACCTCTTGCCTTCGACCAGTATAATGTTATCAACAGCTCCTGGAATCGTAAGTTCTAATATTACACGAGATAGTAAACTAGAATGCTTTTCAGCCATTAACCTTGAACAATTACATTCAATGATACTCTCTTCTAAACCATCAACGTGCATGTTAGACCCAATTCCAACTAAGCTGTTGAAGGAAGTTTTTCCATTAATTAGCACTTCTTTATTAAATATTATGAATATGTCTTTATTATCAGGCTATGTTCCACAATCATTCAAAGTAGCAGTGATAAAACCGCTTCTTAAAAAGCACAACCTCGATCCAGAGGTTTTAGCCAACTATAGACCTATTTCTAATCTTCCGTTCCTCTCAAAGATTCTTGAGAAAGCGGTCGCAAAACAGTTGTGTGATTACTTAAAAAACAATGATTTATTTGAAGATTTTCAGTCTGGCTTTAGAACACATCATAGCACAGAGACAGCTCTGGTTAAAGTCACAAATGATATTCTAATAGCCTCAGACAAGGGACTTGTCTCTATTCTTGTTTTGCTCGATCTCAGTGCTGCATTTGATACTATCGACCATGATATCCTATTGCAAAGACTAGAGCACTTAGTTGGCATACAGGGAACTGCTTTAGGCTGGTTTAGGTCCTATCTATCTGAACGCTCTCAGTTTGTACGTGTCAACGATGAATCTTCCACGCAAACCAAAGTTAGCCATGGAGTGCCACAGGGCTCAGTGCTCGGACCTATTTTGTTCACATTATATATGCTTCCGCTAGGCAATATTATAAGGAATCATTCTGTAAACTTTCATTGTTATGCGGATGATACTCAACTATATTTATCAATTAAGCCTGATGAAATTAATCATCTAAATAAAATTCAAGACTGCCTTAAGGACTTAAAAACGTGGATGACCTTAAACTTTTTGATGTTAAACACGACCAAAACTGAAGTTATTGTACTTGGCCCGAAGAATCTACGAAACAAATTATCTAAAGATATACTAACTATGGATGGCATTAATTTGGCCTCCAGTGAGACTGTAAGGAATCTTGGTGTTATATTTGATCAGGATTTATCCTTTAACGCCCACATAAAATCAATTTCAAGGACCGCCTACTTCCATCTACGTAACATTGCAAAAATCAGGCATATCTTGCCTCAAAACGATGCAGAGAAACTAGTCCATGCATTTGTTACTTCTAGGCTGGATTATTGTAACTCTTTACTATCAGGGAGTACCAAAAAGTCAATCAAGTCGCTTCAGCTGATTCAAAATGCTGCGGCTCGTGTACTAACCAGAGTTAGGAGAAGGGACCACATTACTCCTGTTCTGGCTGCCTTACACTGGCTCCCTATAGAACACAGGATAGAATTTAAAATTCTTCTTCTCGCCTACAAAGCCCTTAATGGGCAGGCGCCATCTTACCTTAAAGAACTCATTATACCCTACTGTCCTACTAGGGCATTGCGTTCCAAGAATGCAGGGTTGTTGGTTGTTCCTAGAGTCTCTAAAAGTACAATGGGAGCCAGAGCCTTTTCTTATCAAGCTCCACATTTGTGGAATCAGCTTCCAGTTTGTGTTCGGGCGGCAGACACCCTATCCGTTTTTAAGAGTGCGCTTAAGACCTTCCTTTTTGATAAAGCTTATAGTTAGGGCTGATTAGATTCAGCCCCTAGTTTTGCTGATATAGGCTTAGTTTGTCGGGGGACATCTTACTTCTTCCTTCTCTCTGTCTATACCTGTGTACTCTCATGTTCCGATTAACCCAGCTTCCCCAAATGTCTTTCTTTTTGGGGTCTATATATGCTGGGATCCGGAGTCATGGATGATCCTGCGGTCTTGTGTCCTGGATCGCGAGCGCTGGATCTTGAGTCGTGGCTGTGGTCCTGGATCATCGGTCCTGGATGGATATCCTCGTGGATTCATCTTCCTATTATACACACATGCATTTCCAAACATTTGGACTACCTATGTTGCAAATGTATTATCTTTTCAATTTACACACGGCATCTATTGCACGTCTGTCCGTCCTGGGAGAGGGATCCCTCCTCTGTTGCTCTCCCTGAGGTTTCTCCCATTTTTCCCTTTAAACTGGGTTTTCTTTGGAAGTTTTTCCTTGTACGATGTGAGGGTCTAAGGACAGAGGGTGTCGTATTGTCATACTGATATTCTGTACACACTGTGAAGACCACTGAGACAAATGTAACATTTGTGATATTGGGCTATATAAATAAACATTGATTGATTGATTGATTGATTGATTGAGCTCCGAGAGCTCTCGGATCAGGTCTCCAGCACAGCTCCCCAGTCCGGGGCAGCAGCTCCAGTCAGCTCCCCAGAGAGCAGGGCGAGGACGCTGCCGGTTCTGGCTGCCTTACACTGGCTCACTATAGAACACAGGATAGAATTTTAAATTCTTCTTCTCGCCTACAAAGCCCTTATTGGGCAGGCGCCATCTTACCTTAAATAACTCATTATACCCTACTGTCCTACTAGGGCATTGCGTTCCAAGAATGCAGGGTTGTTGGTTGTTCCTAGAGTCTCTAAAAGTACAATGGGAGCCAGAGCCTTTTCTTATCAAGCTCCACATTTGTGGAATCAGCTTCCAGTTTGTGTTCGGGCGGCAGACACCCTATCCGTTTTTAAGAGTGCGCTTAAGACCTTCCTTTTTGATAAAGCTTATAGTTAGGGCTGATTAGATTCAGCCCCTAGTTTTGCTGATATAGGCTTAGTTTGTCGGGGGACATCTTACTTCTTCCTTCTCTGTCTATACCTGTGTACTCTCATGTTCCGATTAACCCAGCTTCCCCAAATGTCTTTCTTTTTGGTGTCCATATACGCCGGGATCCAGAGTCATGGATGATCCTGCGGTCCTGTGTCCTTGATCGCGAGCCCTGGATCGCGAGTCGTGGCTGTGGTCCTGGATGGATATCCTCGTGGATTCATCTTCCTATTATACACACATGCATTTCCAAACATTTAGACTACCTATGTTGCAAATGTATTATCTTTTCAATTTACACACAGCATCTATTGCACGTATGTCCGTCCTGGGAGAGGGATCCCTCCTCTGTTGCTCTCCCTGAGGTTTCTCCCATTTTTCCCTTTAAACTGTGGGTTTTCTTCTGAAGTATTTCCTTGTACAACAGAGGATCTAAGGACAGAGGATGTCGTATTGTCATACTGATATTCTGTACACACTGTGAAGACCACTGAGACAAATGTAACATTTGTGATATTTGGCTTTATAAATAAACATTGATTGATTGATTGATTATTTTTCATTTCCTCGCTCCTCGGTCTCGGTCTCACTGGAAGTTGATTTGTCTGCGCCATCTTGAGTAGCGTCCCAATCGCCTTATTTTTTCCGGAGGAGCGAGGAGCGATAACGGAGGAGCTATAACCGAGGAGCTATAACCGAGGAACCACCAGACCATCCTCCAATGAAATCCTCAGATACTTGCCCCGCCCCCTTGCTGTGTATCGCTCACTGATTGGACGATGCAGTGCATACACTGATCTGATGCTTCTTGACATGAGAGCAGTTTCCCAGCGGAGTGAAGAAAACACATGAACCTCACGGGACTCACTCCTCAGTTTATACCGTGCTTTGTTTCAATTAATGTTTCATTTAGTTACAAACATGAGATATATCTGAACAACAAAGTGGTCAAAAATCATTTTGTTCATTTTTTGGAAACATTTTCATGATCGCTTTTTTCGTTTTACATTTTCATTTATTGTCATTTCCATTCAGTCAGTCATTAGGTGCTATTAAAATGTTAATGTGCTACATATCCACACAAACACACAACGTGTGCAATCCAATTAATGTTAATTCATCGAGGTTTTGATAGATAACATATCTCTTTTTCTTCTCTGAATTATTTAATTTCTATTGTGCACTCTAATCAATATTAATCTAACTATTGTTCGTTTATACATTTTAAGAATGGCGTTTATCTTTTTTGAGAATGAGTTCTAATTTGATTTCATGTATTTGGGTCTACAACCGATGATACAAATGTTTGTGCTAACAGAGGCGGAGGTGTGTGTTGAAACAACGGGGACAGAGCTGCTGTCAGACGATCAGCTGTGCAGCGTCATCACAAACGGACGTCGCTTCACGTGACGCTCCGGAGGAAAGGACGTCCCATTGCTCTTAAAACTCATTTCCTGCTTCTCGTGGTTTCCTTGCATCTCTCCGCTTCCCTGGTGGGAGGGACTCGAGGCAGGGAAACGACGCGAGTGAGGGACGCAAGGAATCAATTTAACCGAAGTGAGAAGGGCCCAAGCCCCCAGGAAGTGCGCCGGTGTCACGGTAGAGTGAAGGAAGGAGGACCCAAATGCAGATAACTTTGAGAAAACCTTTATTTCAAGGATAATGAAAAATGAATGACAACACGGAACACTCGCCGGTGAACTCAGTCACCAACAAACAACGACCCAACACTGAACACAGAAAGAGACAAGACTAAATACAGGGAGGGGTAATCACGAGACGAGAAACAGCTGGACAGGGGAGGAGAAACACAAGGACAACAGGTGAACACAATCGGGTAATCAGGGAGGGAAACAGACAGAAAGCAGACAGGCAGGAAACGGGGGTGAACACTTAACACAATAAGACAGGAAACCCAAAGACAAGAAAAACACCAACACAGACAAAACTACAAACGTGACATAACATGAGAATCGTGACAGAACCCCCCCCTCAAGGGACGGATCCCAGACGTCCCTAAAAAAATAAAACCCACAAAAGTACAAAACCTCAAGCAGGGTGGGTGGAGGGGTTCTGGAGGAGGGACACACAACTAGAGCCACCAGGGTGGGAGGACGGGTCTTGGGCTGACAGACAAGGAACACAGCGGAGGACCAGGAAGGGGTCTCGGGCGGACGGCCCGGGGGGCAAGGTAGAGTCCAAAAAGGGGGATTCGGGCGGACGGCCCGGGGGCAAGGCAGAGGACCAGGAAGGGGTCTCTGGCGGATGGCCCGGGGTCAAGACAGAGTCCAAGGTGGGGACCATGGAGGGCCGAAGGCAGCGGCAGGAAGAGTCAGGGGGGCGGGCCCGAGGGCGAAGGCAACGGCAGGAAGAGTCAGGGGGCCGGGCCCAAGGGCGAAGGCAACGGGAGGAAGAGTCAGGGGACCGGGCCCGAGGGCGAGGACCGCGGCTCTCAGGGGGCCGGGCTCGAGGCTGAAGACCGCGGCTCTCAGGGGGCCGGGCTCGAGGGCGAAGACCGCGGCTCTCAGGGGGCCGGGCTCTCAGGGGGCCGGGCTCTCAGGGGGCCGGGCTCTCAGGGGGCCGGGCTCTAGGGGGCGAAGACCGCGGCTCTCAGGGGGCCGGGCTCTCAATTTTATTATTTCGATTTACTGGCTATTTCACCCGGTTTCTACCGGGTGTCCCCCCCCCCACTCATCCATATATTAACGGATTTTGACCATTTTTGTTGCATTTTCTCCTCTCCTCTCACTGATCGAATGGCAAATGCGACCCACTGTCGAGGGGCCTCCGTGCCGGCCCGGCCTAGTGCCGTTCCTCCGAACTGCGGGTTCGACTCTGATGGCCGGGAGGGTGTGCTGCGTTAGGGTAGGGGACTACCCCCACTCTGCGTGTCTCTTCCTTCCCGGGCCGGCCGATATGAAGCGTGACCAAGACGCACTGTCCAGGGGTCCCATGAGTCCCGCAGCGGGGTGGAGGTGCCCAGCTGGAACCTCCCCACCTCCGCCGCGGTGCAGAGCTATGACGCGATATGGTCATGCGGTACCCGGAACCAAATGGACCAATCCGTGAAGCCGTTATGCTACGTCCGCGGAGCCGTTACGCAGAGATGTTCACAAGTCCAAGTCAAGTCTCAAGTCTTTGGTCACGAGTCCAAGTCAAGTCTCAAGTCTCTAAAAAAATAAAAGTCTCATGTCTCTTCTGGTTGTAATAAGCCTTCTATTGTCTGCTGCTATCCAGTCTGTTAAGAATACTGCACAGCTATATCTAAGAAATTCAAAGTATTTACTGTGTTATTATCACTCCTATATCAATTAGCATACAGTATCAGTACTGATTAGTTGTTTGTTATATGATCACCTTAAACAGGCTATTGCAATGCAATATGAGGACAAACTTCACACTTTAGCTAAATGCAAACAACTTATAAGCAAAACACTTCCGAATCAGAAATCAGTATCACAAATACTTTATTAATCCCCCGCAGGGAAACTGTTAAAAGTACTTAAAAGTGGGTCATGATTAACGTTACCGACCTTTTTTATGTCATGTCAAGAGTTGGATGTCAACGCCACTCAACTCAAACAAGTGTGACAAGACACTAATCTTTTCAAATATTCAGTTCCAAAGCAAGCAGCAAGCTAAGTTAACATTACATAGCTGATGCTGAGCTAAACATGTTTGCTAACCGTCCATATGCGTTAATGTGACTGACCTCTCCGGGTGAGTTTTCAAGTGCCTGATGAAATTCGATGTTGTTGCGCCAGCATCCTTGATTTTGATATTGCAGACTTTGCAGTGTGCGCTCCTTTTGTTGGTGCCGCCGGCATTTTGTTCGAAGTGTTTGTAGTTGAACCTAATTACAAGCGGTACAGCCGCAGGTGTGCCGCCGGTTGCCATTGTGTTACTACGAGGTAGTAACAGAGGCGCGCACGTCTACGTAATGAGCCCGGCTAAAATAACTGGATGGCCTACCTGCCTGTCAGCCTTCCACCTGGGCACAAACTTATCTCGTGCCCTCATTCAGCCCCAGTGAGATGATAGTGAACTGTTCATGAACTTGTCATGAAAAGTTCATGGAATATCAGTGAACAGCTCATAAACAGCTCATAACAAAGTTGATGAACTGTTCATGAAATGGTCATGCACATTAAATGGCACTAGGGCAGTTCATGAACTACTCATGAAACTCCTGTGCTGGAATGGTTCATGAACAATTCATGGAATATGGTTTTAGGCAGGTTCATGAACAATTCATGAAATGGAGTTTTCAGTGAGTGTGTAGGGATATTCAGTTTTCAACCAAGAACATATCAAGAATTGTTCATAACAACTTCATGAACCGTTCATACTCAGTCACTGAATATAATTCATTGACTGTGGGTCAATTGGCAACCATAGAAACAACAATGATGTCAATCACAATGGAACTTTACTCAAATTAACAAACAAACATACATGTATAGAGATGGAGCAATACAATTAATCCGATCACTATTTGAAGCACAGTTCTTGATACTCAGCTGCACAACAAAATGTGTTACGGGTCCCAAAAGCTTGGGTACCACAGCAACAATAAATGATTTCTGTAGAAAACAGAAAAGTGCAGCAGCAATAATTATACACAGGATCCGGTTGATCGTCTGGATTGCTTCTTATTCAAAATTCAAAGTACACAGTTACATTCAAATAGCTGTACTTTACAAACATCACATTTCTCCATTTAAGTTATCCGTCTGTTACAACCTGATCTCACCAGAATACGTGACTCCACCACGACTCCTTAACACCACAATGCGTGGTGGAGTCACGAACTTTGTTACATTTGCGTGTCTGCACCACGCAAACAACCCCTATGTAAAGTGAATGGGGCTCTTTTGTCGTGGTGCACACACACATTTCTACAACGTCATGCAGTGAGCTTTTATTCTATAAAACGTTTTTAAAATCTACTTTATAGCTTGTAGTAACTCGCAGGAGGCTTCTTTTATTTTATTTGTTTTCATAATAATTTTTATTTTTCGTCAGAATGTATTATGGTGCATTAGTTACGATTTTTTGTTCTCAAAAAACTGTGCATTGTGGGTAATACAACTGTGATTTTTATTAAATTAGTTAGTTTTTAAGGAAGGCCAGAGCTTCAGCTGTGTCAAGTAGATTGTTCCCTTTTGTTAACGTTTTTTAAAAGAACATTATATTTTCCGATTTGATCATGTCCCCTTTATTGTATTACGGAGAGCAATGTGAGCGTCCATTCCCATTGGATAACGGAGGACTTTACACCCGGAAGTAAGTATTCTCTTAACTGTCGATTGATTTTACAGTGATATCTGCACTACTCATCAACTCAAAAACACCAGATTATCCTTGTTGATTACACAACATTGATTGGTTTAAATTGTGTACAATGCTTTTGTAATTTTCCCCTTCGATTCGGAGAAACACATATGTGTTCAGTTTAGGATGGCAGAAGACACTACACTACCCAGAATCCTCAGCTATCGTTTGGGACTACACCATGTGCTTTGCTTGACAAACCGTGATTTGTCCTCAAGCTCTGTGATTGGATGTTGGAGTGCGCGAAGTTTACGCTGAGTTAACGCTGAGCTACAAACAGCATTTTGAAATGGAATGAAACCCATCGACAGCACACTATTCAAAACAGGAATCGAACGTCTCCTACCCCCCCCCCTTAGGTCACAAGCTCCTCCAACAGTGCAACACAATAAAACAGATACACAGAAAAAGTAGTGCACGTCAATACAAAAAGAAAAATAGTAAAAAGTGAAATAGTGCAATAAGAGTCTATACAAGGGATTGGAATATGATATATTAGACAAATCATTTCTAAGTAGCAGCCAGATTAATGCTATGGATGTTATTTCAAAGTTCAGGTGTTTAATAGTCTTATGGCCTGTGGGATGAAGCTGTCCTGAGTCTGGTGGTTTTGGTCCGGATGTAAGAAGATAAGATAAGATGGTACTTTATTGATCCCAATTTGGGACATTGTTTTTGTTGCAGCAGCATAAAAGACAAGGCATTTTACAATAAAACAAAACCACAAATGAACAAGAATAGAAAAAAAAGAAAATAGAAAATATACGTGTTGAAATAGAAAATATACATGTATATATTATATATGCAAATATACATATTCAAAAATATATGAAAATGGAATATCAAATATTGAACAGATGATATATGTGTAAAATGTACAGCGATGTTGTATAAGAGAAATTATGGGGCAGAGAGATCTCTTCCAGCCAGAGGTGATTTGTTGTACAGAGTTATGGCAGCGGGCAGGAATGTGTTCCTGTATCGGTCCTTGTGACAGCGAAGCTGCAGCAGTCTGTTGGAGAAGGAGCTCCGTTGACTGTCCAGCTGCAGGTGGAGAGGATGGGTGGGTTATCCATCATGGACAACAGCCTGTTCAGTGTCCTCCTCTCCACCACAGCTTCAAAGGGGTCCAGCTTGATGCCGATGACAGACCCAGCTTTCCTGATCACTTTATTGATCCTGCTGGTGTCACCGGCTCTGATGCTGCAGCAGACCGCAGCACTGGCCACAACAGACTAGAAGATCTCCAGCATCTTGCTGCACACGTGGAAGGATCTCAGCTTCCTCAGAAAATAGAGTCTGCTCATCCCCTTCTTGTACACAGCGTCAGTGTTGATCCTCCAGTTCAGCCCATAAGTGCACTCCCAGGTACTGTAGTCCTCCACAACAGCCACATCCTCTCCTAGAATGCGGCTGTTGTGCCAGACGGCAGCAGACAGAACAGTTTGTGGCTGGGGTGATGGGGGTCTTTTATAATCCTGAGGGCTTTCTTTAAGGTTAACCAGGTATTTGTACTCCACTACATTTATTTGAGTTACTTTACAGATTCTGATTAATGATGTGAAATATAAACAACCCTTAAAGCAGACTTTAGTTACACCTGAGTAAAATTCAGGGAAGGTGATTGTCAAGTGCCAACAATCAGGAGAGATATTTGATTGGAGGACTGGCTTACCTAAAGCCAGTTGAGTAGCACTTGAAATGTTTTGGCTCTATGAAGCCTGATGTACTTTATGATTCTGTTTTCTTCAAATTTGTATTTTGTTGGTCGAACGCACTTATTGTAAGTCGCTTTGGATAAAAGCGTCAGCTAAATGCAATGTAATGTAATGTAATGATTGTTGGTGCTTGAGAAGAATAAATATTTATCTGCAGATCCCTATAAAGTATATACATTACTCGTTATTCTCTACAAATAGTTAAGTAAAAACTGTATATAATTGCTATTTTGGACATCCCTTTTCAAGATTTCAATATGACTCTAAACGTGTAATAACGTGCTTTATCCAGTAGGTGGTTTGGGTTAAAAATCTGTCAAGTTTACAGTGTTAACAAAATAAAATATACTGCTGTTTCCGGTTTAGTTTACGATGGATATATTTAGTTATTGTTTTGATATTTGTAACAAAAAAGTGATGGAAAAACCCCACAGCAACACAGAAAAGATGGTCTTAACATGAGTAGTAAATAAAAAACAATAATATCAAAACAAATTATTACTACTAACTTTATTGTGAAATTAAAACAGAACGGTAAAAGAATAGTTTCCGGTCTATTCTGAGCCAGATCTCTGTAGATAAATAAAGAACTACGACCGATGTGTAATATTTACAATGCATTCATGTGATGACTTTCAAAGAGTAAAGCAAGCACTGCTGAATAAAGTATGATTTATCTTTTACGAAACGTTTTTTTATATGGAATGCAGTTGGAGGTCAACCAATCACAGTGCTTGAGGCAACGCGGAACAATAGCTGAGGATTCTGGGGAGTGTAGTATCTTCTGCCATCCTAAACTGAACACATATGTGTTTCTCCGAATCGAAGGGGAAAATTACAAAAGCATTGTACACAATTTAAACCAACCAATGTTGTGTCATCAACAAGGATAATCTGGTGTTTTTGAGTTGATGAGTAGTGCAGATATCACTGTAAAATAAATCGACAGTACAGAGAATACTTACTTCCGGGTGTAAAATCCTGCGTTATCCAATGGGAATGGACGCTCACATTGCTCTCCGTAATACAATAAAGGGGACAGGATCAAATCGGAATATAATGTTCTTTTAAAAAACGTTAACTAAAGGGAACAATCTACTTGACACAGCTGAAGCTCTGGCCTTCCTTAAAAACTAACTAATTTAATAAAAATCACAGTTGTATTACACACAATGCACTGTTTTTTGAGAACAAAAATTCGTAACTAATGCACCATAATACATTCTGACGAAAAATAAAAATTATTATGAATACAAATAAAATAAAAGAAGCCTCCCGCGAGTTACTACAAGCTATAAAGTAGATTTTAAAAACGTTTTATAGAATAAAAGTTCACTGCAGGACGTTGTAGAAATGCGTGTGTGCACCACGACAAAGGAGCCTCATTCACTTTACATTGGGGTTGTTTGCGTGGTGCAGACACGCAAATGTAACAACGTTCGTGAGTCCACCACGCATTGTGGTGTTAAGGAGTCGTGGTGGAGTCACGTATTCTGGTGAGATCAGGTTGGTCTGTTACAGTCAATTACTGTATCTCAAGGAGAAATTCAACATAACATTACATTGCATCTGCTGTCCTGATGTCAATGGGAGCTCATTTCCACCATCTTGGAGCCAGGATAGCAAACCCACGTGTTTCTGCTGATGGGAACTTGGGTCCCCCTCGCAGTGAGGGTGCAGCGAGTCGTTTGGCTGATGCAGAGCGGAGTGCACGTGCTGGGGTGTACGGTTTAACCATGTCCTGGATGTAGGAAGGGCCAGATCCATTCGCAGCATGGTACGCAAGTACCATTGTCTTGAAGTGGATTCTAGCAGTTACCGGAAGCCAGTGGAGGGAGCGGAGGAGCGGAGTGGTGTGGGAACATGTAGGAAGGTTGAAGACCAGACGAGCCGCTGCATTCTGGATGAGCTGCAGAGGTCGGATGGCGCATGCAGGTAGACCAGCCAGGAGGGAGCTGCAGTAGTCTAGGCGTGAGGTGACGGAAGCCTGGACCAGAACCTGCGTGGCTTTCTGGGTCAGCTGGGGACGCATCCTCCTGATGTTGTAAAGCGTGTATCTGCAGCAGTGGGTTGTAGCAGCTATGTCTGCAGTGAAGGACAGGTTGTTATCTATAAACACATAACGCTATCAAATAATACTTTCTATCAATATATCTATCTTTACCAAATATAACATATTATGAAGATCACAAAAAAACACTGTCAATGTGAATAAACAAAAACAAGGCAATGTGCCTGCAAGACTCCACTCAGGTAAACAAAACATATTACCCGTGCGCAGCAGCTAACCTGCCTGCGAGCCTTCGCTCAGGTCACACTTACCCAGGCGCGGCTGAAGCCCGCGAAAATGGCATCTATTGTTGCCGACAGTTTAGTATTTTTAAAATACCGTTACTTTGTCAAACATGCTCAAAACTTTCTGACACACTCTCCTAAACATCTCCAACATCATATTTAATTCACACAAGTTAACATCGATCATTTTCATTATGTACTGACCTGTAGAAAACAGAAAAGTGGAGCAGCAATAATTATACACAGGATCCGGTTGATCGTCTGGATTGCTTCTGAGGAGGGGGCGGAAGTGTCCCCCCTAAAATAACCCAGATGTCACCGCTCACCTGCCAAAGGTTCCACCTTGGTGCTACTTACTCGTACTGCTTCTCAAACAGTACAGATAAACCATAAAATTATATGAATGTCACCAAAATAAATACCGATAATGTTCAGTTTCAAATTCGCTATTGTTTTTGTTTTAAGATTAAAAGTTTTTAAAAATAAAGAAATGTTCAAATAGTAGGGGAAACATACAAAAGCATTGCAGCACAATTCAAACCAATCAATGTTGTGTAATTAACAAGAATAATCTGGTGTGTTTTTAGTCGATGAGTAGTGCAGATATCACTGTAAAATCAATCGACAGTAAGAGGAATACTTACTTCCGGGTGTAAAATTCTCCGTTATCCAATGGGAATGGATGCTCACATTGCCTTTAAGGGCAGCCGACACAAACGAATGCCGTGCTTCCATGAGCGTCAAATCCCGCCGCAGATGGGAATACATTGCAATCAGTTGAAAGCTCTTTGCGTCCCTTTATGACGCTGAAGGAGCCTCGGAGCGTCACAACTGCACGCCACGGACACTGACCAAACGTCGCTATTGGACGATTATGGAGTGAGAGTGTGTTGGCCAGGTACCCAAAGTTGGCAACCCTGCCTTAGATGTTAGTGTTTAGTCATACACTCGGGGGCAGCTGTGTAATAAAGCCCACACATTTATATCATAAGTGTGTTTGTTGATGTTATAAGTGTCTTTCCTTTAATGTTCCCGGTGAATTGAGCTGTTACATGATGCGCATGACGTCACCGGAGCTGCCATGCCTGTGATATGTTTACTTTCAGTTTCGTTTATGAGACGACAATGCCTTTTCCTCAACATTGTCTTTGCTTTTATATTGTTAAGTGTTGTGAGCTGTTACATGTACAGTAAATGCATTACAGTTGTGAGCTGTTACACGTACAGTAAATGCATAAAGGTGAGTGTCTATTTGTGCAATGTAAACTTGTCAGTGTTTATATGTACTAAATAATAATATTAGTATATAGCCTACCTTAGTAGGAAGTAATGTCTCTACTCTGTTAGCGGTGCTGGATGCTAGTGGTAGCTTAGTTGCTAACTTCTTTGTATTTGTGTATTTCACTCGCTTGTTTAATTCAATTGTATTGATTCTATAATTGTTTATTATAGATCATTGTAATTATTATGAATGTCATTCCACACACACACACACACACACACACACACACACACACACACACACACACACACACACACGGCTAACAGCAAGAACAAGTATCATTAAAGACCACTAAACTGGGAAAGTCTGTTCTCCGTGTTCTTTTACTGGGACACACCCATCCACTCCGTGCCATCTCTAAACCCAATTTCCTGGGGACCCGTCTCTTTTACACTATCCATCAGAAATAACTACACCTAAATACACTCAGTTTACAATACAGTACTAACTAAATATAAATAAGCAAACATGTTCTCTTAACTAAACCTGGATTGCTATCTCACATGTCCCACATACATTCTGAATGCAGGAATGTCGGTGGTTTTTCCAGCTAAATGGTAACAGCTGTTCCTGAGTGATGTGTTTGATGGAGGTCAAGAGAGCGCTTTATTTACTTTGGCCACAGCCTTGGAAGGGAACACTTCAAACGGACGCAGTCTGCCATCAGACAAACATTCTTTGGTTTCCAGCAGCAACACATGGCATGTTACCCTGGGCATTCAGTTTCAATGGGAAACACTCAGTTTGTGTGAGGCACCGCAGAACTCTCAGCTGGGGTTTGACTGGTCAGCACATTTCAGAGGGATTATGGGAGGGAAAAAGGAAACAAAATTGATTCACCCCAGCCTTGCCCAAACTGAATGTTCAAAATACAAAGGACTATTGCCATGAACCACCATACTTTTAGTAAAGTATGATATTTTCAACATGTTCTTTAGTTTAAGGACTGTCCTCCAACATCGTCCTAAATACTGATACCACGAGGAAGAATAAATGTGTATTTTTTGAGAAATCCTCTTTCAAAGTCCCCCGCTGAGAACAAAATCAAGCCACTTCTGCTGAGTTTGATGAGGGGATTTTTTGTTGCCGCCATTAGTTCTTCGTGAGATTGATCCTATTGGACTACTGAAACTACCCCCACAAGTACTATGAAGAACTTACTGTGTACCTTTCCAGTAGTCCTCTGTCAATTTCCCCTCCTGAGTACAAGAATGCATGTTTCTTTGCTATTTTAAATAAGCGTTAAAACACCTTTCTTCATGAGACTTATATTGTTGGAGTATTTTAAGAGGATGGTAGACTTGATATCAGCAATACTTACAGTCAGTACTCCGGCAGCAGCATTTTACAACTTGGAAAGTCTATAGAGTCTGGTCTGGATAGCTGGTCTGTCCTTCAGCACACTGACACACTCTGTCACTCAGGCTGGCCTCTTATGAAGCTGCTGTCTTTTAAAATATGATTATTTCTCTGCTCCAGTTCATTCCTCGCAGATTCTTCCATCAGTCCCAGTCATTGCATGTCAGTCGATAGAGCTTTGACAAATGTGTCCAATTCAACAAAATGTTTTTTCGTGAGTGAAGGCCATGCTAAATAAGGCCATGATAAATTACAGATTGTTTGATTGTGTAATTACAAGGTGAGAAAAAATAAATCAACATCGAAACTTATTTTATTTCCTTTTCCATGTTATACTTATATGTACTTGCATTAGAACATTTGCATGTTGAACTACATGATATGTTCCCCAGCCTCAAGGAAATACAATAAAAATAAATTGATTCATAATTTGAAAAGATTGATGCAAATGTATAAATTAATAATGTTCTGTGCAAACATTTCAAATTTAAATATAAAATGAAAAATAAGTTTACTTTTGAAATAATTTCTCACAAAAACCTTTCTAAATTATAGTAAACTATTAAAAAAGGTTTGGTCAATATACGTTTTTCTGCCTAAAATAGTTATTAATAGAAATTGAACATAAACTATATCACCACACCACACCACACCACATGCATGGCAGTTAACCCATTTTTGCCCGCTATTTAAATTGACTTTGGTTAGTTAATACAAATATTGATGTTATATATATATATACATATATAATTGATGCAGTCTTTCTGAACACTTTTTTTTTAAATACTGCAAATGAAGAATATTTAACATTTTCTGCACAGAGAGTTCCCTAACTTACAGCAGTTGAAAAGATTTTTGAAAGGATAAATTCTTCATGAGCTTCAATGGCTCTAGTAAAGGGTATGTTATGGTTGCAAAGGCATATACAGTGGGGCAAAAAAGTATTTAGTCATCCACCAATTGTGCAAGTTCTCCCACTTAAAAAGATGAGAGAGGCCTGTAATCTTCCTCCTAGGTACACTTCAACTATGAGAGACAACATGGGGGGAAATAATCCAGGAAATCACATTGTAGGATTTTTAATGAATTCATTGGTAAATTCCTCTGTAAAATAAGTATTTGGTCTCCTACAAACAAACAAGATGTCTGGCTCTCACAGACTTGTAACTTCTTTAAGAGCCTCCTCTGTCCTCCACTCGTTAACTGTATTAATGGCACCCGTTTGAACTCGTTATCAGTATAAAAGACACCTGTCCACAACCTCAAACAGTCACACTCCAAACTCCACTATGGCCAAGACCAGAGAGCTGTCAAAGGACACCAGAAAGGAAATTGTAGACCTGCACCAGGCTGGGAAGACTGAATCTGCAATAGGTTAGCAGTCCGGGGCGTCAGCTTTAGGGCATACATGTGTATGCGTCATTCCAACTGACCAATGGTAATGTTTACATGGATTTATGAACTGCCCCTCGATTCTATTGGCTCTAAATGTTACAAAAGGTGTCATTCACCCAATTTGACCAATGGGTTCCAGAGATACGGCCCCACGTAATGCATACGTCTGACTGCCTCTCAGGGAAAATCAGGACCCAAATGCAGAATGAGGAGAAAGTACAAGGTATAACGAAAAGCGAGCTTTAATTAACAAAAAGCTGTTGATGATGAACAAACAAGAAAAAACCTCAAATACATAAATCTGTAGCATGAGGAACATAATGACAAAAAACAATAAGGACCAACATGGAGCGTGACATGAAAGACGACGATCGGACATGAAGCACAGGGGAAGACGAGACTAAATACACAGAAGGGTAATTGCAGGAAAAGACACAGCTGGGCAGGGGAGGCAGAAACACAAGGGCAACAGGTGAACACAATGAGGCACAATCAGACACAGGAGAGCAAACACAGGAAGGAAGACCAGACACAGGGAAGGTTTCTCATTAGTGTGAATGCTGTTTACATTGGCTCTCAATAACTTCAGCATACTTTCAACTACAGAAACCATTCAAAGAGCAAACATATTCAGCCTTTTCAGCACATAATGAAACTTTCAACTTTTTCAAAATATTTTATACTTTTTTTTAACATGTACCTCAATGGGAGGAACCTTCAAATCCTCTTTTACCTACACTTTGCGCCATACTTTCAGCTCGCAAATTAATTCCAACTTTAAAATGATCACTAGACATTCAGCTATAAGACTTGTTCTTCAGATTTTTCATATCTTTTTCACTTTTTTAGATATTTAACTTAGTTTGGAGCTTGGCACAGAGGCCTTCTTCAGATTTTAACATTAGTGTGTATTGCGCAGCTCGTTAATGCTTAGAGTGCTTTGATCTCAAAACAGAGTGGAGGAGTGCTTGAAATTTGCCCAAAAAAAACGTTTTAAACTTGCCATAACTCCCAAACCCGACACTCCTTGGACACCATTTGTCATGAAAAACGTAGGAGAACCTCTCCTATGTTGAAAAATAAAAAATAAATTAAGCAAAATAATTAAACAAAATGCCTCTTGAGGGCATGAAGTGACTTTCAACATGTCTCCATTAGGCTTATTGTAAATCCAGCCTGATCTTTCCTCACAGCTGCACATCTTTAGTAAATCTGCCAAAAATGCACATTATTGACCCGAAAGGTCATAAAAAGCAGACTCCGGCGCTCCACACGGTCCTGACATCCCACAGAACCAGCTACCATTTTTTTTAAACTATAGTTAGAAATGTAAGAGCTTATTCAGAACAATGGAAAGGCTCCCCTTTCACATCACATCTCCATGGAAACCTTTGATCTCTGGTAGGGCTGCACGATTTTGGGAAAAAATCTAATTGCGATTTTTCTGACAAAAATTGCGATTTCGATTCGAATTGCGATATTTATTTTTAAGCGACCCAATGGAAGTTTATTGTAAAATGCGGCCATAACTCCAGCTAGGAAGGTCTTATCAACATACTCCTGTCTCTAGCATCCCTGCAGCCCGAGCTACGAGTGAAAAAACTAAACTTACATGAAACTTCCGTTGGGTTGCTTTAAAGTCGAGCTTCAGTTCAAGATTCACCCTGTAATAGAAACATGTGATGGAGCATTACTGACCTGACTCAGATGGTTTGTTTCACCAAAGCATCTAAAGCTCCATTGGAAGCCATTTGGAAAGGGCAGGCACTTTCAAAAATACTTGGCAGGTGATTGGATCAATCTGTCTATCACCTTCTATCATGGGCCACTTCTGATTGATTAACAATGGCTGGTACATGTGGAGCACAGCACTTCTGATTGGTGTGGATGACTGACACACAAGAAGAAAAAAAAATGTAAAAAAAATGTAAAAAAAAAGTAAAAAAAAATCGCAGGGTTTGCGATTTGATAATCGCATCATCTCGAATCGCGATTTCGATTTAAAATCGATTAATCGTTCAGCCCTAATCTCTGGGCCCACGTACACAGGTTTTTGATAACATTGTCACCATGGTAACCTTTGATCTAACACAGGTGTTTGATAACATTCATTCACTCCTATTTACATTTAATATGTAACTCCTTCAGCCTACTTTCAGCTGCAGAAACCATTCAACTATTACATTATTCAGCTATTATTGAGCTGTAACAATTTTGATTCAAATAATTTCGCTTTTCTGCATTTCTCCACTAAGTTCAGCAACACACTTACTTGGTTTAGTAGTTAAAAGCAGCTACAGAGAGCATTCAACTAATACAATATTGAGCTTTTTCTGAATTTTCAGCTAAATTCAGCAACACATGTTCACAGTGTACAGCATTTGCACTCATTTTCTGCAGGAAATGCATTTTACAGCATTCCACTATAGTTATTTGATTCTTTAATCATCTTCTTATTTCACCAAATAGTTTGGCTCTCAATACCATCAGCTACAGAAACCATTCAAATATCAAACTATTCAGCCTTTTCAGCACATGATGGGAAACTTTCAACTTTTTCAAAATATGTTATACTTTTCAAAATATTCAGCTTTTAAAACTCTTTTTTTAACATGGAACCTTCAAATCCTCTTAACTACACTCCTTGAGTCCTATCCTCGACTCCTATCCCCGCCCACAGGAGATGCGAGCGAAGGAGGAGTCGAGGAGGGGAACCGAGGAGAGAGGAGGGGAAGCAGCAGGCGGTTAGAGAAATGAGAACTCCTCTCCTCTGAGTGGTCATCTTAAAGAGACGTCCATTAATGATGACAGGAGGCACAGCAGCTTGTTGTTGCGTGTTGGCACCTTGAGTTTATTGTAATTTCGTTGTACCTGTACAATGACATATAAAGATCTATCTATCTATTTTCAATAAAATTGCGGTCTTACCTTGACTTGAAGATGAAGTCCATTTGGACAGATGTGGACCGATGTATTCATGCCTAATTATATTTACTTTGATTCATTCACAGTGCGGTATAATGAGACAATAACAGCCTACAGATGTGGACACATACATATAAATATATACAATTTCAGAATCAAACAAGCTATGACGCAGCGGCATGAGTTGAAGCTTGCCGGCAGGCATGTCTGAAGCTCGACCAAAAACCAATCACATGAATCTCCTGCCCCGGACACACAAGCACGCGGTTGATTGGCTAGAGCTTTTACTGGCATATGATTTGATTGGCTGACGCTTCCGTCAAAGCTTCAAAAGTTGAACGTTGCTCAACTTTTGTGTGTGGATGGGCCGTGAGAGCTCTCTCATAATAACGTAGCACTATCAGAGACTGGATATATCCCCCCCCCTCTCTGGTCACTGCAATGGGGAATTGAAATTACGGGCCAAAAGTTGTATTTACAAGTATTAAAAGTAAGCATAGGATACCAAACCAACTGAGACCTGTCTGTCTGCTGCATCTACGCACACACCTACACCTATACACTGCACAACACACACCTACAGCTCCTGAAGCATTTAATATAAATATCAGGCTACAGCCATTGTGTATTTTATTATGTGAAGCACGAAATGGTTTTTAAAAATATTGACTCTTTGTTTGTAGATATCTACTAAACTAAAGCATATCAATAAAGAGAGCAGTGGTGACTGGTCATTAGGGCACAACCCCACCTAGTGTCAGCAGAAAGTATTAAACTAATGATTACAACAAAATGCAAAAAGTAAATTAAAAAATATATAAAATATATTTTAAGATCATGTTTAATCATCTGATTTGTCTTTAAATTGCTGTTTTAGTCTGTGTTCTTCTAATGAGTGTCTACAGTGTGTGCCTATTGAGCTGTTTAGAGCCATGTGGGACAAAACCCGATCCTGCCCCTCCCTCTGACTGTCTAAGTGAACGGTGACTGTAAAAACTACACTGCACATGCTCAGAGTATTGTCCTATTTAATGTGTGTGGCAAAAAATAATGACCATAGGGGCAAAGAGCTGCCATCCCCACCATACGTCATCTCACATCATTCAGAGCTGATTGGCTGTAAGTACGTGTGCCGCGAAAAGTGTGGTGTGTGAAGAGGAGAGAGAGGTGACGCGTCCTAAAACCAGGAAGTAAGCTGCGCATGGCTTCCCTCCAAAAAAAGCAATGAGATTTCTCTATAGGATTTTAGAAAATAGCTCCAGATCTGTGGGAAACGTACGTTTTGTTCAGCCGGATAATATCCACATGTCTACCCTACTTTTATCATTTTCGAATCATAAATCCATCATTTAGATTTATGATAGACTTTTGAAACTACAAGAAGATAAGGAGGACTTTTACAAAAAAGTAATAGAGATTTTTGTACAGAAGGATAGGCAAATGGACTTCATCTTCAAGTCAAGGTAAGACCGCAATTGTATTGAAAATAGATAGATAGATCTTTATTTGTCATTGTACAGGTACAACGGAATTACAATAGACTCAAGGTGCCAACACGCAACAACAAGACAATATAAAAACAACAAGACAATATAAAAACAACAAGACACTATAAAAACAATAAATGGGACTTAAAAAAAGGGAATACGTACATACATGAATAATAAATAAATTTGCACGATTCCCCTCGTATTGCACGGAAGGCTTATATAATTTAAATATTAGCAGCGTTTAGTGCACATATGGGATCTTAGTAAGAGAGAACAATTCAATATTTAAATGATAAAACTACATTTTTTGGGTATCCTTCTGTTGAACTGTCTGTTTAAAATTAATTGAAGCGTCAGACTAAAAAAGCTTTTGAAAATAATATTATATTTTGATTTAGGTCAAAATATAATATTTGTAAACCTGAAGAGTCAGTGCCAGTGCCTCACCAGCCATGAACCTCACTGCAGAAGCTTATATACCACTTTTGTACATATAGAAATACCACTGAAAGAGAGTAATGTAGGCCTGTTATACTGAGTGATATATATTATACACATTGCTCTGCTTTCTGCACTGACCTCACATCTGTTCTCACTGTAAACATCGCGTCACCATTCAAGCAGTTAATAACATCCAGGGGATACATGCATAGCTGTTATTGGTTGAGATAAGTCCGGCCGTGCGTCACGACTCTTTTAAACATCACTGTTGCTGGAAATACATCCACGGAGGAGCCATCAGTGTATCCTCGGTTAGAGCTCCTCCAGAGAGCCTCTTCGATGCTAGATCATCGGTCCTCGATGTGCATGTCCTTCAACATGTCGCGCTGAAATCAATCTCCGGGTCACTACCGGAGGACCGAGGAGGGGAAATTAGAGAAATTAGAAACCTTCAGAGATAACAGAACTTCAAAAAGAAAACCATGACGAGACACACGAAACTAAAATCATTATAAGAACATACCAAACACTATTCCCACATTTACATCCACCATTTCTCCCGGATGATGCTGCATCGCAATTTTGGACATCGAATTTTATATACCGAAATTGTGCATTCAAATTTTTTTCACTTGAATTTATGGGATCTGAATTTGAACATTCAAATTTTAATTATTTTCAATGCTATACATTCAGTGTGTATTACAATTCAAATACTTCTGACTCTTGTTTGCTTGCCCAGTTACATCTGCAGCCCCCATCATGCCACTGTTCTTGTACTGCTTTGCATTTCATCTCCCCCTTTACAGTCTCTTTGCTGTTTTACGGAGCTTTGGTTCTGGATGCAGTCTTGTTGTTGTTGGTTCAGCTCTGGTTCTCTGCAGTGCTTGAATTGGAATAAAAAAGGTGCCAGTACTCTAAATCAGCAACTCTTTCAAGTCAATTTATTTATAGAGCCCAAAAACAAGAATTTGGCTCAAAGTCATAGTATTTCCTATAATGCTGGTGGGTTTGTCTCTCTACTGAATATTTTAGAAAGGCTCACTGTACTTAAACAACATGACTCACAGTGCATCTGAGATTAGAGGGGGTGCAGTGGTAAAGTGCTATTTTTATAAGTGGGGAGTGGACCTAACACCCTCTAAGGGGGTCCGGGGGCAAGCTCCCCGGGAAGATCTTTCTTTAAATATTGAAGTTAAATGCATCAATCTGGTGCACTTTCAGAGCAAAATTAAGAGATCTATGGATACACCTCAACATCCACCTGAAACAGAACTGTAAACATATTTACTTTTTCTTTATAGATATTTTACAAATCACTCCCCTTTTAAACTCTATTCTTGTTTTACTGTCACATAGTATTTCCTTTTTAGTGAGTTACTCAGATGAGTACCAGGAGACAGCATTTGGTACTCTGGTACAATTGTGGTGAAGGCATCTGAGTTAGATGTATTCAAACTAAAATGTCTACAGGTATAGCAGAAGATGGCATCTTTTTTACAGGGAATTCCAGCCAATCTCTGTTTTCAAACCATGAGCTGCAAAATTAGCGCCTTACCCCACTGTACAGGTGAGTTGGGAACTTGTTTAAATATACCGGGGCAGGCTCTGTTTTGCCGAGGTCCTCTGGCACTTGCGGGCCGGCGAGGTGCCCCAAACACCTCCACCCCTCGGCGGCGTCATGACGCATCTACTGAGTACCGCCGTACCGGCCACCGTGCCGGTACTCCGTAAGAAGTAACGGTACCAGATGGGTAAAAATCCCGGTACTGCGTACCGGTGAGTACCGGCTCAATTCAAGCACTAGTTCTCTGTCTGTTCGATGGAGAAGGATGAGTCTACTGCTTGGGTTAGGTCTTTTGTCTGCTCTGGAGGATCAGGGTCTTAGCAGTCTGACAGGCAGAGGGAGAGTCCAGGTCTCGGGACGCATTACCTATAGAAATTCTAGCACACTGAGGTTAAATAAGTCCAACCCTTTCCACTCAGTCTTTTTCTAATCACACTATCCGTCTTGGTTGTTAAATGCCATCTTAACAACAAAATGAATGTCTCCTAATGATATAGAGCAACATTAAAGGATAAGTGAGGTTTTTATAGATATCAGGGAATTCAATTTATAAAATTATTATTTAAGTTTATATTACATTGTTGCAGTTTCTTCATCATATAATCAGACACACAGGTAATACCTGATTTATATGTCAACTCTATACTTAACCTGTTAGGCCCCAAGCCTGTTTTTCAGGTCTCAGGCTCGAAAATGACATTCCCAGAAAAAACGACCATATCTTCCCTTTTAAAGGGGTTAAATTAATAATCTTTTTTCTCAAAGTAATGATAAACCTGTGAGTTTGATGTAGAAAGTTCAAAATCAATATAGATGTTTTGAACATGGTAAAAAAAAACCTGTAAATTATAGTGTCTGTCCAAAATATATTTTGTACTTATAGTGAAAACTAACCTTGGATGATGGGTTAGTAGAATAAAAGCTTTAGCAATCCAAAGTACAACATAAAATAAGTACCCTGTATCAAGATTGATGCAAAACAAGTGCTATTTGACCTTTTTAGACAGATTTAGCAAAATAAACCTCTTCTGGGGACATTTGGGTGGATTTTCATTATCTCTGGCCCCCCTTGTTCGATTTTGACATGTGACATCTCTTTCTGACTGTTAGAGCCAATATAATCTAAGGGAAATCGTCCCGCACACACTGATGTTAAAAAAAAGGTAGCCTCTCTGTTCATGCTAGCTTGCCTTAGAGGGGATAAATATTGCTGCTCTGATATCAAGCAACGGAAAAGCTGTTTTATTGCTTATGGATTATCAGAACATTTCAAAAGGGACACGGTCACATTGGATTAACTACACCATCGTTTTTATCGTTGTATTGCCATTGAAGACCAGTTTAGACTAGACAAAGACGAAGGTAAGCCATGTTAGCGTTGTGGGCTACCTAGCGCCACTTGTTTTGATGTACGTTTTGTCGTTTGTATCTTTCAGTGGGCACCGTTAGATTCTGTGTCTCCTTGTCCCATGTGACTGCCCCCACTACACAAGAGGGGGGAATGATTAGTGAGGGAGTGCGAGGAGCTGGATCGGAATCAAACAGGCGGGATAGAGCATCAGCTTTAGCGTTCTTAGAACCGGGACGGTATGACAGGGTGAAGTTGAATCGGGTAAAGAATAGGGCCCACCTGGCTTGTCTGGAGTTGAGGCGTCTTGCAGATCTGATGTACTGAAGGTTCTTATGATCGGTCCAGACTAGGAAAGGGTGCTCAGTTCCCTCCAGCCAGTGGCGCCACTCCTCCAAAGCCACCTTAATTGCCAACAGCTCCCTGTTACCCACATCATAGTTTCTCTCGGCTGGGGAGAGTTTCCGAGACAGGAAAGCACAGGGGTGGAGCTTGTTGTCCTTCTTCGACCTTTGAGAGATGACTGCCCCAACGCCCACATCTGAAGCGTCCACTTCGACCACAAACTGCTGAAGTGGATCAGGAAGCGTGAGAATAGGGGCTGAAGTGAAGCTCCTCTTAAGCCTCTGAAAAGCCTGTTCTGCTAGGGGGGACCATTGGAACTTCACCTTGGGGGAGGTTAAAGCATGCAGTGGGGCAGCCACAGAACTATAGTTTCTGATGAAACGTCTGTAGAAATTTGCAAAGCCCAAAAATCGTTGCATGAGTTTCTGATTGGAAGGTGTAGGCCACTCAGTGACTGCACTAACCTTTGCTGGGTCCATCTGAATGCTGTTCTCCGAAATGACAAATCCCAGGAAAGCGACGGTGGAGACGTGGAACTCGCACTTCTCTGCCTTCACAAAGAGTAGATTATCCAAGAGACGCTGCAACACCTGGCGGACATGTTGGATGTGGGTCGTCTCATCCGGAGAAAAGATGAGAATGTCGTCGAGATAGACAAAAACAAACTGGTTGAGCATGTCACGGAGAACATCATTAACCAGAGCCTGGAAAACAGCTGGAGCATTGGTTAACCCAAATGGCATTACGAGGTATTCGTAATGGCCACAAGGGGTGTTGAAAGCAGTCTTCCATTCATCCCCCTCCCTTATCCTTACCAAATGATAAGCATTACGAAGATCAAGTTTAGTAAAAATCTTTGCATCCTGTAATAGTTCAAATGCTGAAGAGATAGGAGGAAGGGGGTACCTGTTCTTTATGGTAATGTCATTTAGCCCTCTGTAGTCGACACATGGACGAAGAGTCTTATCCTTATTGTCGACGAAGAAGAAGCCTGCTCCAGCCGGAGAGGAAGAAGGCCGAATTATCCCGGCAGCAAGGGAGGAGTCAATGTATTTCTTCATTGTTTCCCTTTCGGGGCCAGACAAGGAGTAGAGATGTCCCTTAGAGGGAGAGGTCCCAGGGAACAAGTCAATGGAGCAGTCATAGGGTCGATGGGGAGGCAGGGAGGAAGCACGAGTCTTATTGAAAACCTCCTTCAGGTCCCGGTAACAGGTGGGCACCCTGCTAAGATCCGGAAAATCAGAGTCTGCTGCAGCTTGGAGAGGGGTAGAGACAGCAGTAGTTAGGGCAACAGTCACATGGGTGGAGGGCAGAGGTCTCTCTGGAGCAGGAGCAGAAGGGAAACATGTGGCCAAACAATCCTTATGCCAACCCAAAACTCTCCCGGTGGACCAGTCCATGTGGGGATTGTGTTTTACCAGCCATGGGTAGCCCAAAATAAGAGGGTGTGAAGGAGAGTTAAAAAGATGAAAACTCAGGGATTCAGTGTGGCCGTTAGCGATGATTAGTTGAAGGGGCCGAGTACGGTGGGTGACTCGGCACAATAAACGTCCATCCAGAGCCTTTGCTACAAGAGGCCTCAACAGGGGAACAAAATTAAGTCCAAGTCTCTTGGCTAATCTCCAATCAATGAAACTCTCATCTGCTCCGGAGTCAATTAGAGCAGCATGCGACAAAGTCTGAGTAGGAGTAATTAGCTGAGCAGAGGTGAGAGTACGAGAGGGACAAAAAGAAACAGTTCGACTCACCAGGACCCTCCTACTTACTGATGAGCCTGGTCTTTTACTGGGCATCTGGCTACAAAGTGACCCCTCTGTGAGCAGTAAATGCACCTCCCCTCCCGTAGGCGGCGCTGGCGCTCCTCAGGAGTCAGCTTTGCTCTTCCCAACTGCATGGGTTCCTCCTGGGCAGTAGGCGGCGCTGGAGAGTCGGTCGTCTGGAAACGCTGCTTGGGGAAAAAAGGACTGGCCTGAGACTGCCCTCTCTGGCCTGGCGGAGAAAACACAGCTCTCGACTTCTCCCTTTCTCTCTCTACGAGGCGAGTGTCAATTCTTATTGCCATAGCAATGAAACTATCCAGGTCAGAGGGAAGCTCTAGAGGAGCCAACTGGTCCTTGATGGGGCCAGACAGTCCATGGCGAAAAGCGTCGTAGAGGGATGAATCATTCCAGCCGCTGTCTGCAGACAAAGTGCGGAACTCCACGGCGTAGTCGGAGACACGCCTCCCTCTCTGGTGTAAATCCATTAGAGCTCTCGCTGCTTCCCTGCCTGGAGTTGTGTGATCAAATACTTTGCTTAAAGTCTCTGTAAAACCTCTCAGGGAATTACAGACTGGGGAATCTCGAGCCCACTCCGCCGTAGCCCACGCCTCCGCTCTGCCGGTGAGGTGGGAAACGATGTAGGCTACCTTAGCCCGTTCAGACTGGAAGGAAGATGCTTGCAGCTCGAAGTGCAACCCACACTGGACCAGGAACGCACAACAGTTATCCGAGTCTCCGGAAAAACGCTCTGGTCTGGAGAGGTGAGGAACCGAAGGCAGCGGTGTCGGCACGGTGGCAGGAACAGGACCGGGAGCTGTAGCCGGATCCGACGCTGGAAGCGGAGTAGCAAAGCGTTGTGGATTGAGATGTGCCACCAGCTGCTGGATCTGATCTGCCAGCTGGCAAACCTGGCTGCCGATGGATGACTGGAAACCCTCCTGCCGATCCGACAATTCTCTTACTCCCTGGCAGACAGCGGTAAGTTGTTCATCTTGTAGGTTAAGACGAGCCCCCTGGGATCGAATAGCAGACCGCAAATTATCAGAGTCGGCTGAGTCCATGGTTCTGGCCAGTTCGTACTGTAACGACTGAATGAACACAAGTGGAGGACTCAATAGCACGACTCGGAGACAGAGGATTAGGATGCAAAAGGTCTTTATATCCAAGGTTCGGTACACGGGAGATCAGTCAATAAGGCTAACAAAACAGACGAGGAGTAGGCAGGAACCGGGTCAGGACACGAAGCTGGGTCAGGTACATGTTGAATCAGATACTAAGCAAAACACTGCTGGAACGCTAGGAATAACAAAGACGAACTGGCACTGAAGGGACTGTGGATGCAGACTAAATAGACAGAGGGAGAGATGATAATGGGGCACAGGTGAGGCTAATTAGGGAAGGGAAGCAGGTGGAGTTCAATCAAGGGCAGGAAAACTGAGACTGAAATGAGAGAAACAACAATGAGAACAGGAACAATAACAAAAACATCAGCATGCTGGCTAAACCCTTACAAGAAGTTGTCGCCCAGGCTGAGAGTTTGCTTGCTATGCTAGTACGAGTTGCCGCAGGGGTCTGTGCACCGTGTTTCTTATTAAGTTTGGAGCTGATCATTTTGATAAACACATTTTTTTTTACACCAAAATCTGCCAAACAAGTTCACAACGAGCTGTGATAGTTTTATAGAGGAAACTCCAATGTTTTAAATAGAAACATTGACAATGTGATCGGGAGACTTGATGCCGACGTCTTTACTCTCACATCGTCAACCGGAAGTTGCAGTAAGGACTTCTGGTCAAGATGGACAATGTTTCCTTCAATAACACAGTGAACGGCTCTTGCAGGATTTATTGATAGTTAGGAGGGGTCCAGTGACCAGTGGAGGGGATGCGCCCAGAGTGATGATCTGTCCCAGGGCAGCAGTAAACACATCCGCTTCCCATGGCTGTGCTGGTGTTGGCCCCGCAAGCCGGGCAGGCTGACGCACACACAGAACTGGCTACGTCCGGCTGTGATGTTCCGAGGTGGGGCCTAGCTGAGTGACTGTTATTATCACTGCTTCCTGTTTGGCACTGTGTCAAGACAGTTATGAATACCTACTGTTTGTGCAGTAATACAGTATATGGGCCTGCTAACAACACACACTACTGCAGCTCAGCCTGGTTCTACTGTAGCTGAGTCTACTGATGACTTCCTGTGATGTAGTGGAATGACAGCTAAATATCAGCTGTGATCAGAGGTGGAGGTGCTAATTTGCAGGCTGCTTGTATCGTACTGCAAACATTCCAGTTGTTTACTCTCAGCCTCACTTCAACTTCTCTCCTGCTTCGTGGGAGAGTTCAAAGCTGACCTGATTTTTTTCTGGCTGAAAAAAAAACACCTGCAGACTGAAAGACACAATACATCTCTATATCTGGCACTGCCTAGATATCTGTATCTGCAGTCATCCCCGATGGGTACGGGCCACATAAATCCAGCCTTATCCTGAGTGAAAGTCTCCGAAAATCCAACAAAGCCGGAGTCTCTGCCTCCAAACCATCTTTCTGTCACTTGCCAAGAATCCAGATAGTACAAGTCTATACATCATAGCATAATGCTCTTTCATTGTACACAGCCTTGTTGGACATGATGTGTGGCTCTTTTGTGCAGAGCCGTCAAAAAGTACATTCACTGAGTGCAAAACCTCCGACTGTCCCGCAGATACCACAGACTGTGTCCCGTCTTCAAACCGGAGGACACAACAGTGTCATTGTCCTTTGGCTGAGGCTATAGAGGCATTATGGCGCTTAAAAGGCATTTCATTAACTTTTGCATCACTATTACACATTTTTCTGTCATGACATGTCCAGCCCAGAGGCAGCATTTATTCACAAAGAACAAAAGGCTCATAACTGATCAGAAGGAAGGAACTGTGGAAAGAAGTCTTCTTAGAATCTCCATGCTGCATACAGTATGATGACACACACTGCAACTTCAGGCATCTCCTTTCACGATTTAACAAATGACAAGAATGTATTTGTTCATTCATTTTAAGGCAAAGGAATAACAGCTTATGAGGAATCACATTTTGTCCTTTCAGAGGTCCGCAAGTTAGTCCAGATGTCCTTTTTACAGAAAGTCCTCCCAGGCCACAAGAGACATGTATTGCCATCTTAGTCCTTCCATTTAGATGTGCATGTAAAATCTCTTAGGCGAGATGTCCACAAGGTCAGCTTCCAGGGCTGCTCTGCTTCCTCTGCATGTGTAAACTGTTGGTGGTGAAGTTACCTTGTGGGAAATGTAGACGCCAGCTTTTGACAAGGAAGAAGAATGCATGGAATAACAAAGACATTTCTCAATGTCGAGGAAGGCTGCTCCAGAGCCACTATTTCAAGGATGCTACGTCATCGAGTCCCGTCGAAGGACTGTTCCAATGTCCAGGATGCTTGGAATTCTACTGAGGCTGCGTCCTTCGTTGCGATACATTTCAAGGCTGCACATGTGTATCCTCCGCGGCCTTAAAATCCCCATAATGCTTTGTGCACGGACCAATTTCCAAATCTTTGGCAGAAATTGCAATATGGTCTAGCTGTCCAACAGACAGGACGTCCGTCACACGGAGGTTTCTCCCTGAAGTCTCTGCAGCTCTCTGGACACCATGCTGTCTCAATCCGTCCACACTGAATATGAGAGGGGGGAAAATGAAAATAATAAATGCTTTAGACAATAAGAAACATAAAGTTGACTGTTGAGTTGCTCAGTTTTTTTAGATTGTCAATACTATTACTGTATAACTAATAGCTCAGGTTAAGAGGCACATTCAAATAGAGATTGGTCTTTAAATACATTTTGTCTTTTGAATTGTTTGTCGAAAGTCAAGGATCTAGAACTGGTACTTAGTTTGAATAATACAGTCTGGTTATTATGCTGTTTGGAGGAGGCCTCACAGGTAAGAGCACTAACTAGCTACCATCACATGTACCTTAGCTTGACTTAAATGTATTAAACGTATAGTTAAGTGATATCAAAATATAAATAACTAATGTCATGCAAACATTAATATTTGCTTGATTCCAGTGTTGAATTTAGCACAATTGCATACAAACGTTAAGGGGTTTTAAGATTCTGAAGTATTATGCTAAAAACTCAAAAACTTAGATTATAATTTATAGTATTTGCTGAATAGTTTCAAGGCCGCTTACCTTAGAAACGTAAAATGCGACGGCAGCTTTCAGATGGGGAGCATGTTAGCTTAGCTTGGTAGCTTCAGCTAGCTCTGGAACTTCCAGCTCGGTGGCAGCAGGTCCCGCCTCGGCTCCGCCTCTTTGCCCTTATTTGGAGCAGGCTGGAGAAGGCGGGAGTTGAACTCTGACGTAACTGTTGAGCCGTTAGTGGCCGACTCCGCCTACTAAGGGCTTCACGGCAACTCTGCAGAATCCTATGGGTGACGTCACGGACCCTACGTCCATTTATATATACAGTCAGTGGCGACTGGTCATTAGGGGCAGGTGGGGCACAGCCCCACCTAGTGTCAGCAGAAAGTATTAAAAATAATGATTACAAAAAAATCCCAAAAATAAATTAAAAATATATAAAATACATTTTAAGATCATATTTAATCATCTGATTCGTTTGTACATTGCTGTTTTAGTCTGTGTTCTTCTAATGAGTGTCTACAGTGTGTGCCTATTGAGCTATTTTGAGCCATGTGGGACAAAACCCGATCCTGCCCCTCCCTCTCCCTGTTTAAGTCAATGGTGACTATAAAAACTACACTGCGCATGCTCAGAGTATTTTCCTATTTAATGTGTGTGGCAAAAAAATAATGACCCTAGGGGCATAGAGCTGCCATCCCCACCATACGTCATCTCACATAATTCAGAGCTGATTGGCTGTAAGTATGTGTGCCGCGAAAAGTGTGGTGTGTGAAGAGGAGACGAGAGAGCTGCAGCAGGCGTCCTAAAACCCGGAAGTAAACTGTGCATGGCTTCCCTTGACCTAAAAGCAATGAGATTTCTCCATAGGATTTTAGAAAATAGCTCAAAATAAGATCTGTGGGAAACAAACCTGTTAGATAAATGCATGTTTTGTTCAGCCGGTTAATATCCACATGCCTACTTTTATAATTTTCGAATCATAAATTTATTGATTAGATTAGATTTATGATAGACTTTTGAAACTACAAGAAAATAATGAGGACTTTTACAAAAAAGTAATAGATATTTTTGTCCAGAGGGATAGGCAAATGGACTTAATCTTCATGTCAAGGTAAGACTGCAATTTTATTGAAAATGGGATCTTACTAAGAGAGAACAATTCAATATTTAAATGATACAATTACATGTTTTGGGTATCCTTTTGTTGAACTGTCTGTTTAAAATTAATTGAAGCATCAGACAAAAAAAGCTTTTGAAAATAATATTATATTTTGATTTAGGTCAAAATATAATATTTGTAAACCTGAAGAGTCAGAGCCTCACCAGCCATGAACCTCTCTGCAGAAGCTTATATATAAACATCTACGTTTTTTGTGCCCCACCACTTTTGTACATATAGAAACGCCACTGTATACAGTCTATGGTCTACACTCACTTTCAGATGAGACATAACCACGTGAAGACACCTTACGCTCGTGTTGTGTTCATGGAACCTGTCCTTGGCCAGGAAAAACAGGCACTCACTTGTTTAATTATTTTGCGATCTAGATTTCTTCTTCTTTTTTGAAGTGAGAAGTTGTCCGTCAGTCAGTCGGACAGACAGACCCTAACCCCCCCCAAAACGAAAACTCTTCGGTTCACCACGAATTACACAAGTCACCCAAATCAGCAAAAAGCGGGAGGCGCCGAAAAGCGACTAATTTGCATAACTCTACTACTAGACTGATGAACAATACAACCAGAACATCGAATCAAATGGCAAATTATCAATCATCCATTTTAATAGCAGAAGACTGTATGCAAACTTTAACAACATCAGAGAATATTTACATACATTTACTAATCCATTCAACATAATTGCTATTTCTGAAACATGGATCAAGAACGAAAAGGACATAGACTTTGAGCTGGATGGATATGAGCTCAGATACAAAAATAGATCAAATAAGGGAGGAGGAGGAGTTGCCATCTTTGTGGATCCAACTCTGCACTTTTCTAAAATAAATAACAAAGCTATCTTCATATGTGGATATTTTAATATTAACCTGCTTAATCCTAACAAGCACAAAACTGCTGATGAATTTATCAATACAATGTATAGTCTGAGCCTATTTCCGAAAATCACTAGACCCAGTAGAGTGACATCCCATTGTGCCACCCTGTTACGACCTGTCTCAAAAGGCCACAACAAAAAGGAGACACAACATGTCAACAGGTAGGTAAAGGTGTTTATTTGCACCACACTGTTCAAGTCAACTCATGGTTTGTACTCATCAGAGTCGGGTGCCGGCTCTGATGAGCAGAGAGAGAGAGAACAGACAGGAGCAGAGAGGCTTTAAAATAGCTGTAGAGCACCAGACCCAGCAACTTCAGGCATCTCCTTTCATGATTTAACAAATGACAAGAATGTATTTGTTCATTCATTTTAAGGCAAATGAATAACAGCTTATGAGGAATCACATTTTGTCCTTTCAGAGGTCCGCAAGTTAGTCCAGATGTCCTTTTTACAGAAAGTCCTCCCAGGCCACAAGAGACATGTATTGCCATCTTAGTCCTTCCATTTAGATGTGCATGTAAAATCTCTTAGGCGAGATGTCCACAAGGTCAGCTTCCAGGGCTGCTCTGCTTCCTCTGCATGTGTAAACTGTTGGTGGTGAAGTTACCTTGTGGGAAATGTAGACGCCAGCTTTTGACAAGGAAGAAGAATGCATGGAATAACAAAGACATTTCTCAATGTCGAGGAAGGCTGCTCCAGAGCCACTATTTCAAGGATGCTACGTCATCGAGTCCCGTCGAAGGACTGTTCCAATGTCCAGGATGCTTGGAATTCTACTGAGGCTGCGTCCTTCGTTGCGATACATTTCAAGGCTGCACATGTGTATCCTCCGCGGCCTTAAAATCCCCATAATGCTTTGTGCACGGACCAATTTCCAAATCTTTGGCAGAAATTGCAATATGGTCTAGCTGTCCAACAGACAGGACGTCCGTCACACGGAGGTTTCTCCCTGAAGTCTCTGCAGCTCTCTGGACACCATGCTGTCTCAATCCGTCCACACTGAATATGAGAGGGGGGAAATGAAAATAATAAATGCTTTAGACAATAAGAAACATAAAGTTGACTGTTGAGTTGCTCAGTTTTTTTAGATTGTCAATACTATTACTGTATAACTAATAGCTCAGGTTAAGAGGCACATTCAAATAAAGATTGGTCTTTAAATACATTTTGTCTTTTGAATTGTTTGTCGAAAGTCAAGGATCTAGAACTGGTACTTAGTTTGAATAATACAGTCTGGTTATTATGCTGTTTGGAGGAGGCCTCACAGGTAAGAGCACTAACTAGCTACCATCACATGTACCTTAGCTTGACTTAAATGTATTAAACGTATAGTTAAGTGATATCAAAATATAAATAACTAATGTCATGCAAACATTAATATTTGCTTGATTCCAGTGTTGAATTTAGCACAATTGCATACAAACGTTAAGGGGTTTTAAGATTCTGAAGTATTATGCTAAAAACTCAAAAACTTAGATTATAATTTATAGTTTTGCTGAATAGTTTCAAGGCCGCTTACCTTAGAAACGTAAAATGCGACGGCAGCTTTCAGATGGACAGTCTGTCTGTCAGTCGGACAGACAGACCCTAACCCCCCCCAAAACGAAAACTCTTCGGTTCACCACGAATTACACAAGTCACCCAAATCAGCAAAAAGCGGGAGGCGCCGAAAAGCGACTAATTTGCATAACTCTACTACTAGACTGATGAACAATACAACCAGAACATCGAATCAAATGGCAAATTATCAATCATCCATTTTAATAGCAGAAGACTGTATGCAAACTTTAACAACATCAGAGAATATTTACATACATTTACTAATCCATTCAACATAATTGCTATTTCTGAAACATGGATCAAGAACGAAAAGGACATAGACTTTGAGCTGGATGGATATGAGCTCAGATACAAAAATAGATCAAATAAGGGAGGAGGAGGAGTTGCCATCTTTGTGGATCCAACTCTGCACTTTTCTAAAATAAATAACAAAGCTATCTTCATATGTGGATATTTTAATATTAACCTGCTTAATCCTAACAAGCACAAAACTGCTGATGAATTTATCAATACAATGTATAGTCTGAGCCTATTTCCGAAAATCACTAGACCCAGTAGAGTGACATCCCATTGTGCCACCCTGTTACGACCTGTCTCAAAAGGCCACAACAAAAAGGAGACACAACATGTCAACAGGTAGGTAAAGGTGTTTATTTGCACCACACTGTTCAAGTCAACTCATGGTTTGTACTCATCAGAGTCGGGTGCCGGCTCTGATGAGCAGAGAGAGAGAGAACAGACAGGAGCAGAGAGGCTTTAAAATAGCTGTAGAGCACCAGACCCAGGTGCCCTGAGTTACTGCAATCAGTGCGATCAATGCAGCCAAGACAGGACAGCCACACACCTCTCCACTGATGAACCCACAGGGGCATCACACACCCTAATAGATAATATATTTAACAATGACATTTAAAACCACACAGTAAGTGGCTTATTAATCAATGATGCCAGTGTTCACAGTCTATGATAGCAACTACAGGAATAAATAAGCGAAAAAGGATACAGACGGATGCGATCAGAGGAATCCATCACCACACTGAAAAATGAATTGCTGGAACGTAATTGGGACACACTTTACCAAGAAAGAGACATTGATACTGCTTATGAAACCTTTCTAAGGATATTTTGGTCATTATATGATAAAAACTGCCCAATTAAAGAATACAGCAGAAAACAAAAAATATATTCATTGTCCATGGATCACAAAGGGATTACAAAATGCCTGCAAAAAGAAAAACACACTATGGACTTGCAGAGGATAAATATAAAAATAAAAAATAAAAATAAGTTGACTAATATTATAAGAACAAGCAAAAAAGACTATTATAAGGAATTAATAGATACAAACAAAAGCAATATTAAAGGAATATGGGATATACTTAACAGTATTGTAAGAAATAAGTCTAAACAGAAAGGATATCCTGAGTATTTTACTGATAACTATAACGAAAATAATGTAGCTAACAACTTCAATCAATTCTTTGTGAATGTTGGACCCGATTTAGCGGGAAAAATCCCTGATCCAGGGACAACTGGGGAACATCAAGACGATGTATTGGAGAGAAATCCCTGCTCAATGTTCATTAAACCAGTTGATGAAAGAGAGATATTAAATATTGTTAAAACATTTAAAAATGAAAAGTCTACTGATTATAATGACATTAGTAAAAATGGTCATTGGGGGATTTCTAAACCATTAACGTACATCTGTGACCTGTCCTTCCAAACCGGTACTTGTCCAAACAAAATGAAAATAGCTACAGACCTATCTCTTTACTTCCCCAATTCTCAAAAATACTAGAAAAAGTATTTAACAACAGACTGGACACATTCATAGAAAAGCACAAATTAATCACGGACAGTCAATACGGATTTAGATCAAACAGATCAACATCACTGGCAATTATGGAATCAGTTGAGGATATCACAGATGCCCTTGAACACAACAAATATGCAGTAGGGATTTTTATAGATATTAAAAAAGCTTTTGACACAATCAACCATGACATCCTAGTATATAAATTAGAAAGGTATGGTATCAGTGGTATAGATTTAGACTGGATTAAAAGCTATTTAAGCAATATACAGCAGTATGTAAAGATGGGAAATGACTGTTCTTCATGTTTGGACATTTCTTGTGGTGTCCCCCAGGGGTCAGTGTTGGGTCCTAAATTGTTTATACTGTACATCAGTGACCACCAACTGGCGACCCACCAGACATTCTCATCCGGCCCGCACGACGGGAGTGACTGTGGCATTGGTGGAGTGGTTACTGCGTTCGCCTCCCACCCATTTTATTTTTTTTACAACGTCTCGTGAGTAAGGTGCAGTACCGGAGGCCAATAGAGAGGCAGCAGCTGCGGGTGAGTAGTCTGCGAAACCTTCCCTGCCTTGAAGAAGAATGTATCCTTTGTTGTGAAGAGTCTGGTTAATGCGCTCCGCAACACAGCAGTAGCCCCGCTGCGACAGAGTCCAACAGAGAGGCTGGAGCTGCGGGACAGTAGCCTAGAAGCAGGGTTGGGTTGTGACGCAATACATGTAACGGTGTTGCGTAATCAGAATACAAAAATCAAGTAGGCTAACTGTATTCAGCTGGTGTTACGTTTAAAAAACGAGTAATCTGATTACAGTTACTTTCGTAAACCTGAAGTGAATACATTTTGGAATACTTTGGTGGAAAGGTTTCCTCACAAAATGTAATATTCATGACCGGCAGAACTGTGTGCACACTGCACAGCGCTGCAGCATGTCTGTGAGCGAGAGAGAGATGCAGCGTGTCTGTGAAGCCTCGCCCCCACACGCAGATGAGAGAGAGAGAGATCTCTTTTAAAATATATTGAAAGTTAGAAATGCAGATGGTTAGATAAAATGTGCAAGATAACGTTTATGTAGCATTTATTTATTGTCGAAATGATGACATACTTACTCAAGTTGTTTTACATTTGTATTTGCATTTGTGTTTTTGTTCTATGTTTATTAATTTTGTTTTGCAAATACAAATAGATGGGGTTGAAATGTACAGAGTCCATGAAATTAAATGTCTTGGGGTAATAATAGATGACACAATAAGTTGGAAATTACACATACAACATGTACAATCAAAGCTGTCAAGAAGCATTTCCATACTAAACAAGTTACGTACATTTGTGTGTCATCTGCATAGCTATGGTAACTTGTGTTGTTGTTTTTCATTATCTGAGCCAGTGGTAGCATGTAGATGTTAAAGAGAAGAGGCCCCAAGATGGAGCCTTGAGGAACCCCACATGTCATATTTGTCAACTCAGATGTGTATTTACCTATAGAAACAAAGTTGTGTCTGTCCTTTAGGTAGGATTCAAACCAATTTAGAACTGTTTCCGAAAGTCCCACCCAGTTTTCCAGTCGGTCTAGTAATATGCTGTTGTCAACAGTGTTAAACGCAGCACTAAGATCTAATAATACTAACACTCTGCCACTGTCTGTGTTTAAGTGGATGTCATTAAAGACCTTTACAAGAGCAGTCTCAGTGCTGTGGTTTGGACGAAAGCCTGACTGGAACACATCGAAACAGTTATTTAAATGCAAGAAATTACTCAACTGTTGAAAAACAACTTTTTCAATGATTTTACCTAGAAATGGCAGGTTTGATATGGGCCTGTAATTGTTCATTACTGAAGCATCTAGATTATTCTTTTTTAAGAGCGGTTTAATGACTGCAGTTTTCAGGGCATGTGGAAAAATACCTGAGTGAAGATATGTGTTTACTATATGAAGTAGATCTGAGGCCATGCAACGAAAAACATCTTTGAAAAATCCTGTTGGAATAATATCAAGGCAGCAGGAGGAGGATTTCAGAAGTTGTATAATGTCCTCTAGGTTTTTATCATTAATCTGATGGAATTGTGTCATGGTGTTTGAATTGATGTTAAGTGGACACAGAGACAATACATTTGCTGTTCCTGATGCAGAGGCACTGACTGCTTGTCTGATTTTCTGAATGTTGTCAGTGAAGAAGGAGGCAGAATCATTGCACGCCCTGGTGGATAGAAATTCAGAGGCTACTGAGGTTAGTTAGTCTGTCGACGGTAACAAACAAGGCACGGGCGTTGTTTTTGTTTTTGATAATGATGTCAGAGAAGAGCGATTTTCGTGCGTTTTTCAATTCCAAATTATAAAGGCCAAGTCTGTCTTTATAGATTTCAAAGTGAACCTGGAGATTTGTTTTTCGCCACCTGCGTTCAGCTTTTCGACATTCTCTTTTTTCTGTTCTCACGGTCATGGCCTTTCTCCATGGAGATATTTTCTTCCCAGTCACTTCCTTTACCTTAGTTGGAGCAATGGCATCTATAACATTTTTTATTTTTGAATTAAAATGATCTACTAGCTCATTTACTGAGATGTTAGCAGGGGCAAGTGTGGAAGAAAAATTCTGAGTAAACATTTCCCTAGTATTTTCAGTTCAATATCGCTTTGTGGTTACCTCTTTTTGAACACTTGTGTGAACAGAAATAGACCTCTCAAAGAAAACACAGGAATGGTCAGAGAGCGCAACATCAGTCACCACAACCTTAGAGATATTCAGACCCTTTGAGATAATTAAGTCCAGAGTGTGCTCCTTATTGTGCGTGGGCTCCGTCACATGCTGAGTCAGTCCATAGCTATCAAGAACACAAAACTAGGGTTACGTATTGTAACCCAGCTTCTATGAGTATAGGCGCAGCCCTCTAAGGCTATCCTATTAGGTAATCCCACTGCACGTGTGCAGCACTGACAGACTTATTCCACACCCACCTACGACGTGGGCCCCACCTCCGGGCTCACTTCCGTATAAATAGGAAGTAGGCCCTACAATCCGCTCCCACAGCTTTTCTTCAGCTATTCGCGGCACCAGTGGGGCCCGAACCTTAGAGGGCTGTGCCTATACTCATAGAAGCTGGGTTACAATACGTAACCCTAATCTATTTCGTATCAGGCTTCGCCCTCTAAGGCTATCGCTATTGGGTTAAGGGCGAAGCAGGATGTAGTCTGCGCCCCACTGGTCCGTCCGTTACCAGAAGCACAAAACACACCTACTCAGTTAATAACCCATGTCCATTTCGCCGTGCGTAAATGGAGCATCACGTTCCCAGGGAATATAGCATTAAAAAATTAATATTTACCCATCAAGGAACGAAGGTAGGCTTACTCTGGCTACCTGTCGTTTAAAAAGTAGAGTTTTTGTAAGTCTTACTTGTTAAAAACGATCAAGAGAGGGGAGCAACGGCCGCTTTCTACATGCCGACAGGCAGGAGAGAGGCCTGCAATTTGGAAAAACCCCGATATTCCTCAATCTGGCAGACTATTCAGTCCTGAGTGTGTCAGAGAGGAATGGGAGACATCCCTCAAATAAAAACGAATAAACGAACAGGGTGAAGACCAAGATGCAGCAGTGCAAGTGTCTTCCACTGTCATTCCTCCGAACAATGCCGCAGAAGTTGATATTCCTCTGGTGCTGTGCGCTTTAATGTTTTCCGGTGGATCCAACCCAGAGGAAACATACGCCTGTGACACCGCCTCACACAGCCAGTGTGACAGGCGCTGTGCAGACAGAGGCTGCCCTAATGAGCGCTCTCTATAATGCACAAACAGACGCTGGGATTTGCGTAACGCAGCCGTGCGTGTAACATAGCATGCCAGCGCGCGCACGGGACAGAGGAGATGAGATGTGGCTTCCTCCTCTGATGTGTGAGGCGGAGGAAAGAAGCCCTCCAACGTTATCACTCTCGATCTGAACGAGTTTGTGATCACCTTCGGCATAAACGCCAAGTTCGGGCGTAACACAGCTGATCTGCCGTCTCCTTGGATCTGGAGATATGACGGAGTCACAGAGAGAGCATCACTCACCCTTTTAGCTGATGTCAGAGCCAGGAGCAGAGCTACCTTGGCTGACAGAAACTTCAGGGGAACTTGATCCAGCGGTTCAAAAGGGGCTTTACCTAGTGCGCACAGCACTACAGCCAAATCCCATTGAGGCACTAAAGCGCGTGATACTGGTCTGAGTCTCTGTACTCCTCGTAGGAAACGTTTTGTCAGCGGGTGACTAAACACCGTGCTGACCCCAAACCCTACATGGCATGACGAGATGGCAGCCGCATACGTTTTTATCGTGCTATGGGCCAATTTCCTGTCCAGCAACAGCTGGAGAAATGACAGCACGAGAGGCAGGGGACACGCCACGGGGTCCACGCCTTTTCCTACACACCACCGTTGGAACGCCGTCCATTTGGCTGTGTAAGACGTCCTGGTGGACGCGGCTCTGGACTAGGGCTGGGCGATTTGGCCTAAAAATAAAACCTCGATTTTTTTTAACTAATGGACATTTTCGCCTCTCTGAAGAACCAGCACCTTACCGTGGTAGAGAGGTTTGTGTGCCCTGATGAACCTGGGGGCTGTGTTGTCTGGAACCTTGTGTTCCTGGTAGGGTTTCCCATGGCAAATTGGTCTCAGGCAAGGGGCCAGACTAAGATTGGTTCAAAAGACCTCATGAAAGAAATAAGAACAAGAAGTGAGGATACCCGGCCCGGAGGAAGCCCGGGGTCCCCTTCTGGAGCCAGGCCCAGAAGGAGGACTCGTCGGCGAGCGTCTGGTGGCCGGGCTTGCCACGGAGCCCGGCCGGGCCCAGCCCGAAAAGGCAACGTGGGCAACACCTCCGCTTCTCCGTCCCGCGGGCCCACCACCTACGGGAAACATCGATGGGGTCGGGTGCGCTGCCAGAAGGGTGGCAGTGAAAGCGGAGGGTCTCGACGGACCAGACCCGGGCGGCAGAAGCTGGCTTTGGGGACGTGGAACGTCACCTCTCTGGGGGGGAAGGAGCCGGAGCTTGTGCGGGAGGTGGAGCGGTACCAGTTGGATCTGGTTGGGCTCACCTCTACGCACAGCGTCGGCTCTGGAACCTTACTTCTGGATAGGGGTTGGACTCTATTCTTCTCCGGAGTTGCTCACGGTGTGAGGCGCCGGGCGGGTGTGGGGATACTCACAAGTCCCCGGTTAGGTGCTTCGTTGTTGGAGTTTACCCCAGTGGACGAGAGGGTCGCCTCCCTACGCCTGCGGGTTATGGGGGGGAAAACTCTGACTGTTGTGTGTGCTTATGCACCCAACAGCAGTTCAGAGTATTCAGCCTTCTTGGAGACCCTGGAAAGAGTCCTGTATGGGGCCTCTGAAGGGGACTCCTTAGACTTGCTGGGAGACTTCAACGCACATGTGGGCAATGATGGAGACACTTGGAGGGGCGTGATTGGGAGGAACGGCCCCCCTGATCTGAACCGGAGTGGTGGTTTGTTACTGGACTTCTGTGCTAGTCATGGATTGGCCATAACAAACACCATGTTCGAACATAAGGATGCTCATAAGTGTACGTGGTACCAGAGCACCCTAGGCAGAAGGTCCATGATCGATTTCGTTATCGTATCATCGGACCTGAGGCCGTATGTTTTGGACACTCGGGTAAAGAGAGGGGCGGAGTTGTCAACTGATCACCATCTGGTGGTGAGTTGGGTCGAGTGGCGGGGGAAGCCTCTGGATAGACCTGGTAAGCCCAAACGTGTAGTTCGGGTGAACTGGGAACGTCTGGAGGAGGCCCAAGTTCAGGAGGCCTTCAACTCACACCTCCGGCGGAGCTTTTCGGGCATTCCTGTGGAGGTTGGGGACATTGAACCAGAGTGGTCGGTGTTCAAAGCCTCTATTGCCGAAGCCGCGGCGGGGAGCTGTGGTCTCAAGGTCCTAGGTGCCTCAAGGGGCGGTAACCCTCGAACCTCCTGGTGGACACCGGTGGTCAGGGAAGCCGTCCGACTGAAGAAGGAGGCCTTCAGGGATTTGTTATCCCGGGGGACTCCCGAGGCAGTTGCAAGGTACCGACAGGCCCGAAGGGCAGCAGCCTCATCCGTGGCCGAGGCAAAGCAGCGGGTGTGGGAGAAGTTCGGAGAAGACATGGAGAAGGACTTTCGGGCGGCACCAAAGTTGTTCTGGAAAACTGTCCGACACCTCAGGAGGGGGAAGCAGGGAACCATCCAAGCTGTGTACAGTAAGGATGGGACGTTGTTGACCTCAACTGATGGAGTGTTGGGGCGTTGGAAGGAACACTTTGAGGAACTCCTGAACCCGACAACTCCGCCCTCTATGTTAGAGGCAGAGCTGGAGTATGACGGGGGATCAACGCCAATCTCCCGGGGGGAGGTCACTGGGGTCGTCAAACAACTCCACAGTGGCAAAGCCCCGGGGGTGGATGAGATCCGCCCGGAAATGCTGAAGGCTCTGGGTGTTGAGGGACTGTCATGGTTGACACGTCTCATCAACGTTGCGTGGAAGTTGGAAACAGTACCGAAGGAGTGGCAGACCGGGGTGGTGGTCCCCCTTTTCAAAAAGGGGGATCAGAGGGTGTGTGCCAATTACAGAGGCATCACACTACTCAGCCTCCCCGGGAAAGTTTACTCCAAGGTACTCGAAAGGAGGGTCAGGCCGATTGTCGAACCTCAGATTGAGGAGGAACAATGCGGATTCCGTCCTGGTCGTGGAACGACGGATCAGCTTTTTACTCTCGCAAGGATCCTGGAGGGGGCCTGGGAGTACGCTTATCCGGTCTACATGTGTTTTGTAGACTTGGAGAAGGCGTATGACCGGGTTCCCCGGGAGGTACTGTGGGAGGTGCTGCGGGAGTATGGGGTGAGGGGGTCTCTACTCAGGGCCATCCAATCTCTGTACTCCCAAAGCGAGAGCTGTGTCCGGGTCCTCGGCAGTAAGTCGGACCCATTTCCGGTGAGGGTTGGCCTCCGCCAGGGCTGCGCTTTGTCACCAATCCTGTTTGTAATATACATGGATCGGATTTCGAGGCGTAGTCGTGGGGGGGGGGTCTGCAGTTCGGTGGACTAAGGATTGCACCACTGCTTTTTGCAGATGATGTGGTTCTGATGGCTTCATCGGTCTGCGACCTTCAGCACTCACTGGATCGGTTCGCAACCGAGTGTGAAGCGGCTGGGATGAGGATCAGCACCTCCAAATCTGAGGCCATGGTTCTCAGCAGGAAACCGATGGATTGTCCACTCCAAGTAGGGAATGAGTCCTTACCCCAAGTGAAGGAGTTCAAGTATCTCGGGGTCTTGTTCTCGAGTGAGGGATCAATGGAGCGTGAGATGGGCCGGAGAATCGGAGCAGCGGGAGCGGTATTGCAGTCGCTTTACCGCACCGTTGTGACGAAAAGGGAGCTGAGCCGGAAGGCAAAGCTCTCTGTCTACCGGGCCATTTTCGTTCCTACCCTCACCTATGGTCATGAAGGATGGGTCATGACCGAAAGAACGAGATCGCGGATACAAGCGGCCGAGATGGGTTTCCTCCGCCGGGTGGCTGGTGTCTCCCTTAGAGATAAGGTGAGAAGTTCGGTCATCAGGGAGGGACTCGGAGTTGAGCCGCTCCTCCTTCGCGTCGAAAGAAGCCAGTTGAGGTGGTTCGGGCACCTAGTTAGGATGCCACCTGGGCGCCTCCCTAGGGAGGTGTTCCAGGCACGTCCAGCTGGGAAGAGACCAAGGGGTAGACCTAGGACCAGGTGGAGGGATTATATCTCTTCGCTGGCCTGGGAGCGCCTTGGGATCCCCCAGTCAGAGCTGGTTGATGTCGCCAGGGAAAAGAAAGTTTGGGGCTCTCTGCTGGAACTGCTACCCCCGCGACCCGACCACGGATAAGCGGGAGAAGATGGATGGATGGATGGATGGACATTTTCGATTTAAACCTCGATTTTTTTCTAAACAAACCAGACCAAGGCAACATTTCAATAAATATTTTCTTTAATAACACAATACAAATAAATGAGATTACCAAGTAGTCTAGGCCTATGTGAACAAATCAGTTGTTCAAGAATAAAAATAATAAAAATAAAAACAGCACCACGGCACTTGGCTGTCATTAATGTGCAAAGATTCTTTTTAAATCAAACTGAAAAAAAAATCTCTTGTAGGCCATCCCTGAAAAAACTTGTAAAATGAAATACAACAAATAATAAATAATGATAATGAAATGAACAATAAAAAAATACCCTCAAACAAAATAAAATCCCTTTAACTTTCTAGGAAGTTGTCTTTCCACAGACCTTACACAGAACAGTTGTTTGTTCTATGTATGACCGCTTGTACCCGAACCACTTCCATACAACTGAAGTAGCACCTTTTTTAGGAATGAGTTCTTCATCTGTGTTCGTGGACATTTTTATGGTACGTCTGTCGGTGAAGCGGTGAATGTGATTGTAGTATAGGCCATGTGACTACCCGATCTGCAGCTCTGCACATGTGCACAGTGTTATACATTAAAATCAATGTTTGTGATGGCATAAAGTACCTTAAACATACCGTCAGTTTAAATGCTGTTTTATACTGAAAAACCAGAAGTTCTCGTGCGCAGTTGTTAAGCTTTTATTCTGAAAATCCTTCATCTCCGGTTAGCATTTAGCATGTGGCTAATATACCATTTACTATAGAGGTCAATTTAGTAGCGATATGACACGGAGTGTTGCACACCGAAACCTACTGATTCCAACACTACAACTACTGTATAGACGTCGAGATATTATTATTGCTGAATATTAAATGAAGGTACAGTTTATTTAAATACGTTTGTTTACAGACGTGGGTAGCATGAGACAACATCCGGAACTACCAGAAATGAAACCAGCCGTGAAGTTTTTCCTGTATTGAGTATTGATTACAGCGTTCAAAACCATATGAAATGAAAAGTCATGAAAGAGATAAGGAGGAGAAAAGGCGTGTTTAGTTATATATGTAATGTACAATGTCTGAGTCTTCTGTTATGCTCAACAACGAACACAGCATAACAACAGCAGATCGGGCAGAGCTGCAGATCGGGTAGTCACAGCCAATGTGGCTGTGTTTTGTGCGCGTTCTGGAAAGTGAGAGAGTAAGCTACTACGGAGTCCCTTAAAGTCTAGAAATGTTTTAAAATCGCGGTTTTTCGGTTCAGCCATTTCACAAACCGTAGGAAAGTAAAAATGCAAATTAATCGTGAAAACCGAAAAAATCGCCCAGCCCTACTCTGGACCCCTGAATAGTCCTCACAACATCTTGAGAGAGGCCGAGCCTCTCTAAGTGTTTCCGTTCAGGGGCCATGCCCACAAACGTTGGCCTAATACTGGGTGACCGCTAATTGCTCCCTCCACCTGGGAGAGAGCATCCCTCCGCCACGGAAATTCCCACGGTCTCCCTGACAGCATCCGCTGCATGCAGGGAAACCAGGACGCTCCCGTGCGTTCCGGGGCTATTAAAACCGCGACCAGTCGCTCCTCCTGCACTCGGTCCAGGAACCGAGGGATCAGAGGGACTGGTGGGAAAGCGTACAGTAACACCCTAGGCCAAGGTCTGTGTGCGAACGCGTCCACCCCCAGAGGGTGGTGATCCTGCCTTCTCAGGGAGAACCAGAGAGCACACTGCGTGCTCCCGCGAGCAGCGAACAGATCCACCTCTGCTGTCCCGAACCTGCTCCACACTTGGGAGACCAGCTCGGGGTGGAGGCTCCAGTCCCCTTGTAGAGGACCTCCTCTGGACATGAGGTCTGCCCCTCTGTTCAGCTCGCCGGGAATATACACTGCTCTGATCGAGATCATGTGTGTGCGTGCCCGGCACAACAGCCGCCTGGCTGTGTTCAGCAGATGCTCTGATCGTACACCTCCCAGACGATTTATGTAGGCTGCCGCCGTTTTGTTGTCTGTCCGAATCATCACATGATGATTCCACAGCAACGGGGCAAAGTGCTGAATTACTCTCCATACGGCGAGTAATTCCAGCGCATTTATATGAAGGGACATGTGCGGCGGCCACTGTCCCCCCACTGCCTGCGACATGCATGTTCCCCCCCACCCTGAGAGCGATGTGTCTGTAAACACCGAGGTGTGTGACGTCACTCTGCCGAGGGGAACCCCCACCGACAGGATGTGGGGATTTTTCCAGTAGGTCATATCTAACCCTACGGATGGAAGAACGCACACCATGCGTCTCCTCTGACGCACGGGGTCGATGCACAGGCGAATGAACCACCTCTGAAGTCTCCTCATGTAAAGGAGACCCAGGGGGATCACCACGTGACCAGCTGACATCATGCCCAACAGCTGCATCACGGAGAGGGCTGTCACCACCCTGCCGGGTGTGACGCGCCTGAGGAGAGCTGTCAGATTCTCCACACTCCGCTGTGAGAGTCGTGCTCTCATGCGGGCTGAGTTGAATTCCATTCCCAAATACATGATGATCTGGGATGGAAGAGGACAGCTCTTCTCCCAATTGATTATGAAACCCAGGCTTGACAGGTGAGATACGAGTTGTACCGTCTGTAAAGCAGCTTCCTCTCTGGAGCGAGCCAGCAACAGCAGGTCGTCCAGATAAAATAACACCCATCCCTCCTCTGCGTAGCGGCTCCAGCGCCGTCTCCACACACTTTAAAAAAATGCGTGGAGCCAGGGAATATCCGAACGGCAGTCGATTGAACTGGTACGATATTCCCTGGAATGAAAAACGCAGGAATTTCCTGTGTTTTGGGATGATGGTTATATGGAAGTAAGCATCCTTCAGGTCTATAGAGGTGCACCATTGTCAGCATGTGAAACAGTCTTTTCCGTATTACTCTGTTGAATTCTGACAGATCTAGGATGGGTCTCATCCCCCCGGCCTTTTTCGGGATAAGAAAATAACGGGAGTAAAACCACAGATTTTCTTCCCCCTGAGGAACCCTGGAAATCGCACTTTTTACCAGGAGTTCCTGCAGCTCCGTCTGGAGCGCCAGGCACTGTTCTTGGGATGACAGAAGTGTTTCGTGAATCCCATTGAACTGCGGGGGGGGGAGGCAAATTGCAGAGAGTACCCTCTGCCGATCAGCCTGCTCATCCATCCGTCCATTAAACATAGCCGCCTCCACTCTGAGCATCGCGGGCGTACCTGTTTTTGTTGTGCTGTGGTAGTCATGGTGACTAGCCATGCCAGAGCCCTTGCCGCCGTTGCTCGTGACGCAACCCAAGGGGGGCCCCACCCTAACAGGCTGTGAAGGGGTCTCCACACGCTGCATCACACCCCGACTCTCATCCTGTCTCTGTTTATGAGAAGGCTCATAAACAGGACCCTGAGGCGGGTTTATGCTCCCACTCACGGAGGTGTGTGCAGTGCTTTTCACCTCCTGCGTAACAGCCACGCTAGGCTTAATACGACTGTGTGTAGGCACAACTGAGACAGAGGAAAAATCGCGCTGCTTGTTACCCGTAAGGATAGAAGCGGCCGATTTAAATGTCAAGCCCTGCTGTCTTATAACTGGTTAAATACCGCAGGCTTATACAGCGAGCCTAGCTGTTTGCTAACCGTTCGATTAGAAACAGCTGGCTCCACCAGCAAGTCCCTCTGTCTATTAACCGACCGGTTAACAGCAGATGGATTATGCAACAAGTCCCGCTGCTTTTTAATCAATAGATTAATAGCAACCGGCCTGACTAGTGTGGGGGATACGTGAGACACAGATGCTACAGACACACTGTTGAGATTTGAATCATTTTTATTGACCAATCTCTCTTCCCACATAACCCCCCCAAAGAGTCATCTTCTGTTCTGCTTCCTCGGAGGTTCTCTCGGAGGAGCAGACCAGGAGCGGGGGTTCTTCCTTCCCCTCCGACTCGCCGCCTGCAGATCCTGTCTCTGCGGCGGAGGAGCGGAGACCTGGGACGGAGCCCCTGCCGCTGCCGAAGGGCGGTGCTGACGCCGTGCTGACGCCGTGCTGACGCCGTGCTGACGCCGTCCGGACTAATTGGAGCCTCCAGAAGGTCTTTTCCTGCACCCTCCGGTATATTCCCCTGCTGTAGCCAGAGATACCGGTGGACCTGTGTCGCCCATGCCGCAATCCGCGCCTGCGAGACTGCGACTGCTGCGCACAGGGTGAGTGCAGTACTGGCCGCCTTGCCTATCTCCTCAGCCTCCCCTGAGGACATAGTTTTAGACTGCTCCGACATTTCCACCATGGAGTTTGTCAGCAACGCTATGTTATTTGCCGCCGTTGACGCCTGGAAAGCACACTGGTGCATCCGGTCCGTCTGTTTGGCGACAAACCCGTCTTTGGTGGCAGCCAGCATGGGTTGCCGTCCGGAAACCGAGCTGGCCTGCCTAGCCCCAAAGAATGCCGTGAGGTTCGGCTCTAGCGGAGTCCCTCCACTCTCGTGAGAGGCACGTATGTCCCTATCGGAGACCTCATGGCTCCAGGGTCCTCTGCCGCCCCCTCCTGGTACTTCCTTATGGCCGGGAAGCGTGGCCAGACCAGGTCTCAGCACTTCTGACTGTTGTTTCACAACATCATCTGTTCCAATGTGCAGAACCACATTCTTCACAGTCGGATGTTCAGCCCCAATATGCAGGATCTTCTCAGCCAAGTCAGAGACCACATCCTTGGGAAAACAGAGTACTTTGGTGTTGTTCTTACTACACAGACCTTTTACATCTCTTTGAGCAGTCACCCACAATCAGAGTTTCAGGCCCAGTCGTTAGCTTTCCCTCTAGCCTTTTACTTTTGGAGTAGCTATTGGTCCTTACCCTGCTGTGTGAAGAGGACAGGTTATCCAGGTCATCAGAAAGAGATCTCCGGTTCTCGGTCAGCGGAGCGTATCTGTTCTGGATTGGCACATTTGGTGGTTTAGGAGGATTGTTTGTAGTTCTCCCTTTAGCAGCTGTCCACGGCTGTTTCCTAGTAGGAACAGGGGTTGAAGAGGCGCTCTTCCTGGGTGATAGCAATGCAGGCCAGCCGGTCGCATCACAGATTTCTGAGCACTGGGCTCTGCCTGTTATCCGTCTTCCCAAATCCCATGGAAATGATTTACTCTTAGGCTTTGCACCCAGAGAGTTCCATGGAGGACTACCACTTGTAGATTTATTACCCGGTACACAGCCCTCCTGTTCCTTGGAATCCTTGTAGCTGCTAACTAGCTGTGAGTTAGCATACCCTTCTCCATTATTTTGCAACACTGGTAAAGTGGTGTCATTCCCACGACATAGTCCATTCACTTCCACGTTAACTTCCAACCGTTGCATTTTCATTTCCAATACAGCCATCTTCTGTATAAGTTTGTGGATGTCATCTGTAGAGAACGGAGGGATTTGGCTACCAACTAGCTTAAGCTAAATAGCATGCAGTAGCCTACCAGGCTTTAGCTGTTGCTTGGCCACGCTACTGGAAGACTGCGTAAAAATGTTGAAATGTGGCTGAAACCCTCCGTCTATTGACGAAGATGAACTGTCCCGGTGATAAGTTAATGTCCAGGAGCCGCTGGTCGAAGTTTTCAGAGAATAAGAATAGGAAAATCAGCATAAAAAGTAAGCAGAGGCAGGAGCAAGCAGAAAAGCGTCTGCACTGTAAGAAAGATAAGGAGGAAGCATCCAGAAAGTATTCAATCAACGAGTGGGGGGGATATAGTTCAAGGAGACAATTTCAATTCAAAATTCATAGGGTCCGTACAACCAGAAGAACATTTTGTATCTCAGCCTGTGGAGTGAGACGATGGAACAGTGTGAATGTGGAGCTAAAGCGATGTCCAGACATTAACCTGTACAAGAGGAAATACAGAGAAATTATTTTATCGAGGTACAGGGATGGGGAAGGTGTTGTGTATGTGTACGTGTGAGTATGTAGGTGTGTATATGTATGTGTATGTATATGTATATATGTCAATCAACTGGTAAAGCAGATTAATAACACTAATAATATCAATAATAATGCATACAAATTATAATTATTGCGGATTATAGATTATAAATAAATCATTTAGGGACAAGGAAGTAAGATTAAATAAATTATACTTCTTCTCACTCCTTTTCGAACACTAGATGTGGCACTGTTTATGTTGCTAATGCTGTTGTTGTTGTAAATGTCTTATTTTTTTTTAATTTCTTTTAGATGACTATGTCAAAATAAATGTATCAATCAATAAATAAAAACAAATCAATCAATTAAGGACCAGGCCAGTCAGGCCACTAATGAGCTCAATCATTCACATGTATTATTATTACTTTATAAATTAAGAGTACTAGGGGTCTATAACAAGGAAGGAATCGCATCAATTAAAATAAATGTATGGCAAGTATGATCAAATTATCATAATGTCAAGATATAGCCAATAGACAATCAACATGCTTGAATATAAAGGAAGAAGAACAATAAACAGATGAACATTTAGGTTTTATGTGTACATTGTGAACAAACCAACAAACAAACCAACATACAAACCAACATACATCTAGCAGTCTTAAGGCCTGACACACCAAGCAGTCACCAGAGAACTCACCGACGCCGACTGTTGCGTCGCCGTGTTCTCCTGCGTCTTGGCCATGTGTCGCACTGGAACACACCGCAAAGACTTCAGCCGAACACGTACAAACTGCGCATGCGTGAGTGGCAATAACTCTCCTTACCAGCAGGCAGCAATAGTGTGTATTCGTCATTCAAAAGAGGCAACAACCGGAAGACAGAGAAGAAGAACAGACTACGTGATATAAACAAACAACAAATAGCGTGTGCGTTCCATTTTCACTCTCGTCCTTCGAAAACATGTTTCGTGCGGTACTGGAGCTATCAGCTATTGAAGTGTTGCTTGTGGAAGACATTCTCGAGCAACCGTTTTCGCTTCTCATGCACTGATTCGCTAGCTGAACAGCCAATCAGAGTGATTTATTAGTCCGACTGCCTGTGACCGACGCACGGCCGATTCAACATGTTGAATCGGCTTGGATTTATATAACACCTTTCATGAGACCCAAGGTCGCTTTGAAAAAAAAACAGGAGTAGAAACAAACACAACAAAAGGCAGTCAGACAAACAGTTAGACAGACAAAACAACAAATATATTTGGGGCCAAAGGCCTTGGCAGACAGATGGGACTTGAGGGCCCTTTTGAAGGCGCCAAGCGTGGGGATGTTGCAGATCTTCGCAGCGAGAGCGTTCCAGAGAGTGGGGGCTGCCATACTGAAGGCTCTGTCCCTGAAGGATCGCAGGTTGGTGCGAGGGGCCAGAGTCTGAAGACCGCAGGTTCTGGGGTAGGGCATGTTAGAAAACGCTTTTTTCCGGGTTCGGTTCTGGGTAAAACAAAGATGATGCGGGTGTTGCATAATAAATATATTAAAATAATAATAATTAAGTTTAATGTTTAAATTCTCAGACCTCTCCTCCGCGGGACAGCGCATTATCATAAACTCTGCAGCGCATCAATCTGCTGCTGTGTGCGCCACATTCGAAATGGCTGAGGTGAAGCTCTAGCGGAGAATACAGCATTTTCAATAACACTTCCTCAAGAGCGAAATGGGAGGCTTTTGGTGTCATACTAGATGGAGAGAATAACCAACATCCCACGCTTTTTGAGACAAATATGCAACTGCATGTGTTAATAATTGCAAGTTTTCACTGCTCATATATAGGCTATGCGGGTTCGGGTCGGGTTGCAGATCTTGTGCCGACGGGGCGTGGCGGATCGGGTTGCGGAACAAATTGGCAATATGTGCGGGTAGCGGGGCGGGTTCGGTATTGCATGTCGCGGGTGCGGGGCGGGAGCGGGTCTTGAAAATCAGACCCGTGCAGGACTCTGGGGCATGTCGGAATTGTATTGATTTGATACAAGCAAGTGTTTCATTGTGTATTTTCAACTACAGTATGGTCCAGCATTCCCTACATTCACTGTGATGAATATAAAATAAGACACTGATACCGTTTTCCTCAATGAACATTTATTGAACAGAACATCATGTGGAAAATCAGAGGGGCACCATTCAAGCTGGTCTGCTTAAAATAAAAAAATAAAAATAACCTTTTAAATTGATCCCAACAGTAAAATCAACATGATTTTAAATTAAAATGTAAGCAGCCAGGATTGACCTGCGGGAGGTTAAAGCCTATTTAAAAACTCCTCGGAATCCAAAGCTCTTCGGAATCTTTCACTGAAGTCCTTCAGCCTTTGGTGCGCTTCCTCACTCATGTTCTTGGTGAGGTCATGAGAACAAAGTTCCATCTCACTGATAAGACAAGACGGTATAAAGAAGTCATATGTAATATTATAAATTCACATGCATCGGGTTGTACACTTTAATGGAAATTGTATTTGCATTCTCCTCATGTTTCCAGCTTACCTCCAGTCATACTCGAGTCCACATATATACGTTTCTTTGGCTCTTTCAAGGGAAACCGAGAGTACAGCTGCGAGGGCTTGGATTGTCGCCTGTGTCATGAAGGGATTAAAGCCACACGTTTAACAGTTAGAGTAAAATGTAGACATCCAATAAAGGTTGTGCCATTCTGCAGGTGACAATTATGCCAGACCAATTGGCATTAACATTCTACTGGACATTTACCATGAGTTTAAGTGCAACCATGAATGCCACCTCATCTGTGAACCTTCTCTCTGTCTGTGTTTTCTCAACCACTCGGTCCACCTCTGTATATATATATGTATTCCATTCCTTTACATGTAATATTTAAAATACAAATTAGCAAAATAAACACAATTACACTGCGTTAAACAGCCAAATCGACAAACAAACGAGAACCTAAATAGTATGTAATTATATCTAAAACCACAATACCTTAATTACCTGTACTCGTTGCGCCATATTTTGTTGTTGTCTGTTCTCTGTAAACCTCCATGTCTCCTTATATATCCATGAGTCAGCGTCTCACGTGTTGGGCGTGCTCTCTTCAGACTATATTTGGAAGTACAACTTCCTACATGTTCAACCTCCACTGGCCGCGTCCGCAGCTGGACCCTTCTCGGAAATCGCGCTCCATTTAAGGCGGGGCCTCACTATTGACGCACACCTGTTCCACCATTCTTCGTTTTCCGAGGCTAGGAAGGATTCTTGCCTCACTTCTGAAGGACCTGACTCGGAGGGACATGTCCTACCAAGGAAGCGTCCTCGACATTGAGAAACACCCAGTATCTCCCTTTTGACATTTAAGCGCAAGGGTTGTTCTACTTTATACTTCTTTTAGTTTATCCATGAGGGGCGTCCAGGAATAATAACTAGGAATGATTGAAATACCTGTTGTATTATATTATTGGATTCCTTTTTTTTAAAAACCATTTCTGGCTATTGTTTGTATAAACAGTATATTTGCATATTATAAAAAATGAACTGACTGAATAGTCTGCATGGCAAAATGTGCTGTTGTAGCGCTCATATCAGTGGTGGCCAGGTGGCGCTAGGGGTGCCGCCCCACCTCTTCGCCCATTCTAGATTGTCATCAAAAAATACTTTTATTGCATACATTTATTTTTTTAATGAACAAGATACATATTATATATTTGGTATCAGTCACATGTATAATCTATGATAAAATATCGATAACAATTGTTTTACAATGTCTGAAGTTACTGATAAGTCACGTGTTTCCTGCATGGGGCGCAGACATCTTTGGCCATTGACTCTCCTTATAAGTGGTGCATGCACAGTCAGCACCTCTTTAATGCAACAGATAGGAGCAGCTCGGGGCACACCAAACTGCGCCCAAAGCAGCTGTTGACACCACCCACAACTAGGGGGCAGCAGGAGCGCCAGAGTGAGAGATTGACGTTTGAAGTTAGACGGAGATAGAGTGTAAACAAAACTAGATAGAGAATATGGAGAAGGAAAATTATGTTTAGTCACTTAAGAAACCCCATTTGAGAGGAGGACACTGGAGGGAAAACTGAGTGTGAAAGAGCTCGGACCTGATCAGCCTGACATAGGCAGGAGCTCTTTTTCAAGGAGCTGGTTTATAAATAAGCATTGATTGATTGAGGCGTGTGGAGTTATGTCATGAATATACAACGTGTAAATCCTCTGTTATGCGCGATATCGGACAGAGAAGACCGAGGGGGAGGTCCCCCTACATCGCCAACCGGCATTGAAAAGGAGGAGGGGGGGGGTAGCGTTGTTGAGCCCTTCTTCAACGCTGCAACATCGGGACCACAGCTGTTATATCTCTCACAGGCTCCGCCCTCTACTGGACTCTATGGGTACTCTCTTACCCCGCAAGCATTCCCCCACTGAGACTTCTACAGACGTAGCCGGCCCTGGGCGGGCCTACCTGAATGCGCGCGCATCACACCGTATAAAAGGAGGCCTCGCCTCCTGACGATCATCCTTTTCTCTTCAGCAGCGGAAGTGATTCCAGGAGAGACTGCAGACGTTTGAAAGAAGAAGAAAGAGTTATCATACCTCCAGGGAGTCGCCACTGCTAGAGACCCGGGCCTGTCCTTCGTGCCCTGGTTGAAATAGCGGGCGCCGATCCCCACCACCTTGCTTTGAGTGGTTGGGGGACCAGGATATGGCTGAGGCGGTGCCATTCACGTTCACCATTCCTTCCGGGTCTGGCGTCCATGGAAGTCCACCGCCCAGGGCTGTACTCTCCCTGGATGATGATCGTGGCGGCGGGTGTGTGGGCTACTCACTTATTGCGAGAGATGCCCCCGCCTCACCAGGTCAGAGCGATTATTGGGCCGCAAGGCCGAATAAGTAGCTTGGTCCACGGGCCTTGCCCCAGGCCCGGTTCCCCCAGGGACCGGTGCTCGGTGGCTTCACGTGATATAGAGTCGCCCCTACTTCATCACAGGCCGCCACCGCTGCCCGCCGTGTGATGTCCCTGGGATATCACGCCGCGTGGCACTTTCCAAAGAGGATCGTGTTGATCTCCTGGGAGCCCCCGTGTTTACGGAAGGGCTCTTTGCTCACGGGATGAGGATTAGTCGCAGCGTAGCTGCTTCTTGCCCATCCCCAGAGGAAGAAACACTGTCCTACACTCCCCGCCCCTGCTGTAAACCCCAGTATAGGGAGCCAGCAGGTGGGCGTCTGCACGTGAGTGGAATAAACCGAGCAGTGCTCAAAGCACTGTGCGGGTTCAAGAGACGCTATTGCCGGCGTGCTGTTGTCAGAAAACACACCTTGCCTGGTATAATGGCTCCGATTAATGCATTTCACCGTTGCAATGGGAAATACAGTGTTAATACATGGGCGCGTGCGGCCCTCGTGAGAGTGGCCGCGGTGCGTTCAGGGACCCCCGCAGGAGAACGGTGGTTTACGTTTGTAAACTCTAGTTCTGGAGGGAGGTGTGTGTGTGTGGGAAAAATGCATTCAGTAAAGACTATTGCATTTATCCCAGAGTAAGAGTCATTTCTCTCCACAATTCCACTTTCCCCCATAATGTCCGTTTCAAACAGACGGCATTGTGATGGCGCGCGAGCCCCCCCTCCCCCGAGGGCGGGCCACGGTGCGTTCAAAGATCTCAGTAGAGAGGTGAGACAAAGGGAGAGGTGCAGGCACGGAGATCCCGTGCCCGCGGCGCCCTCCACCTCTTGGGCCCACCCCGTGGAACCGGCGTCCCGGCACTCACGGGGACGGGTTTTCCGTCTTTACGGATCTGGCTGTGACGGGGGGAGAACATCTCTCCGCCCGGGACGAGGGGGCGAATCCCGCCTCCTCCCTATATAATGCACAGATCACTACGTTTTCTAATAAGAAGGAGGTTGATCTGTATCCAAATCTAAGTGTCTTTTGTTTCCACAAAGGCTACACTTAGGCCTACACACAATGTGAACCGTACACATTCCCCATTCGCTGCCCCAGCTGTAGCTCCTGTAAAGGAGGTGGCTAATGGGCATGCGCAGAGAGGAATGAACCGCAGGGAGTGCTATCTAAAGGAGAGCGCTCTGCGGGTACAGGGACATTATGGCCGGCGTATTGCTGTCAGAGAACACACTACGCCTAGAGCAAAGACTCCAATGCAGTTTACCCGTAGTGGTAAAGGCTGCATTATGGCGGAGTCCGCACTCACACAAGAGCACGCGGCGGTGCGTTCAGGGTCCTCAGTAAATAATCGGCCCTTTCTGTGTCAACCCTCCATGGGCAAATCTTCCCTTCGCGGTGAGTTTTTGTGGTGGAACGGGTCACCAGAGAGTATCACAGCTTCATAGCTGCTGCCCCACAGCTGAGGGCCTGTCCATTAACACAATGTTCTGGGGAATGGAAACTCAGCTGTGTGCTAACAAGGTGGATGGACAGGAGGCTGAAACGGGGCTATTCACTCCAGTTCTGCGGCGTCCCACCCCCTTTTATGGGCATGCGAGAGGTGAAGCTATCCTCTCGAGAGGGGATGAGTTTCCTCTCAGCAGAGATTCAGGCTCTGGTGCAGAAACAGGCTGTGTCTGTTGTGCACCCTCAGCGCAGGGAAGAGGGTCTTTATTCCATGTACTTCCTGGTTCCCAAGAAGACAGGGGAATTCAGACCTATTCTAGATCTCCGCGGCCTGAATGGCCACATTTCCCGCAGGAAATTCTGCATGTTAACTATGAAACAGTTACTGGGGCTGGTGCAGCCAGGCGATTGGTTCACCACCATCGACCTGAAAGACGCGTACTTTCATGTAGAAATAGCTCCAGAGCACAGGCACGTTTTGCCTTCCAGGGAATAGCCTACGAGTACAACAGGCTGCTGTTCGGCTACTCCCTATCCCCACGCACATTCAGCAAATGTGTGGCCACAGCGCTTCAACCGCTGGGCGCACACTAGAGATGTTAAGATTCACCGATTCGCATCGGTGCACCGGCATAAACGTTCAAGATGCGAGTGAACCGGTTAGTGCACATCGGCTACAGTTTGGGTTGAACCGGGTTGAACTCGCGATGCATCGATTGCGTAGCGTCTTTGCATCGGTAAAAAAATGATTCAAAATCCCCTCATCTTGTCAACGCTCAGCAGAGACGATCTTTGATATTTGCTTCGCCACTACGGAGGCCGAGAGTCTCAGTTATCAACACACACGGAAGTTGAGAAGAAAGAGAAACACAGCGCATCGAAAAATACCTACAAATCAAACGTTTGGCAACACTTCGGATTGTTCAAGAAAGACGGTGTAATAGTCCTTTATGCTATATAGTTGACCGCAGGTCATGGAGAGTAATAAGGTGTCCGTAGACCTTTGTATGGGGTATCTTTATTACTTAACAGGTCTCCAGCCATGATACATAGATCCGTCCAGATGTGGGCTTGCATACACACAGTATCGTACCATAGTGTCGTACCATATTGAAGTATCATTATTTTTGCATCGTGTTGAATCGCATCGTATCGCACCGAATCGCATAATGTTGAATCAAATCGTATCGAACTGTATCGCAACAGGGGTGAATCGTATCGTATCGCATCGCCTGGTGTTTCAAATGTATCGTTAATATATCGTATCGTGGCAACGTATCGAGATGCGCATCGCATCGGCCTCAGTGATGGAGATGCACATCCCTAGCGCACACGGCATGAGAGTTTTCTTTTACATAGACGACCTCATAGTCATGGCTGGGTCACGGGAACAGGCAATGTTTTGCACAGCACAATTGATCACACACCTAACCAGATTAGGCTTCGCGATCAATTGGAAAAAGAGCACCCCCATACCTCACCAACGGGCGTTGTATTTGGGTGTGGTGCTCGATGCAGGCACGTTGCGCGCCACCCTGTCAGAGAGCGGACGTGCGTCCCTTCTTCAGGGGGTACGCAGACTGCGACAGGGGGCAACAGTGACAGCTTTTACTGTCATGCAGACGCTGGGTCTCATGGCGGCTGATCACATGATGGTCCCGTTGGGGTTACTACATATGTGCCGCCTGCAGAGGTGGTTCTCCAGCCTGCGCTTGGATCCCAAGAGGCACAAGCCGCGGCTGGTGACCATACCCCCCTCAGTGAGGGGCAACCTCCGGTTTTGGGGGTCCCTGGATCACCTCCGGAGGGGGTCTCCACTGGGACGGGTGACCTCCTACATCACAGTGTTCACGGATGCATCCGGAACAGGATGGGGAGGGACCTGCCTGAAGAGGGCTATAGGTGGGCGCTGGGCTCTAACAGAGTCTCGACACAGCAACCTCCTAGAGCTACGGGCGGTAGTGTTAGTCCTCCAGCATTTCAGGACCCTAATTCAGGGGGAACATGTAATGGTCAGGAGCGACAACAGCACCACAGTGGCTTATATCAACAGGCAGGGCGAAGTCCACTCCGCCGCCTTGTTGGCCACAGCGGAGAGGCTGTGGTTATAGGCTTCAAAACTCTTGTGAAAACACAAATTGACTCATGTGATCGAATTGTTTTGGTGTTTTAGATTTGGTTACCAAAGTCTTAGGATCACAAAAGCAGTGAAATATTTGAATTACACTGTATATAAATGTGTAATTCACGTCTAAAATGAAAAAAAAATAATTAGAATTTTGAGTAAAACAGGTGTTTATCACTCTACTTTCACCACAGCAGGGACTGAGATACATCAGGACTGAATAGTGACTTCATATTACATACCAAAGTTCATGTGATGTGTACAAATAGAGCATTCAACCTTTTTTTTTAAAACAACAATTTATTATAAATATGTTTTTTTCAACCAACTATTTATATAAATATAAGAAACTGGAAAATCTCACTATTTACAAAATTGAACATTAGAACTTTCAACCTACTATTCAATCAATCAATCAATCAATCAATCAATCAATCATCAATCAATGTTTATTTATATAGCACAAATGTTCCATTTGTCTCAGTGGTCTTCACAGTGTGTACAGAATATCAGTATGACAATACGACACCCTCTGTCCTTAGACCCTCACATCGTACAAGGAAAAACTTCCAAAGAAAACCCAGTTTAAAGGGGAACATGGGAGAGCAGCAGAGGAGGGATCCCTCTCCCAGGACGGACAGACGTGCAATAGATGCCGTGTGTAAATTGAAAAGATAATACATTTGCAACATAGGTAGTCCAAATGTTTGGAAATGCATGTGTGTATAATAGGAAGATGAATCCACGAGGATATCCATCCAGGACCGATGATCCAGGACCACAGCCACGACTCAAGATCCAGCGCTCGCGATCCAGGACACAGGACCGCAGGATCATCCATGACTCCGGATCCCAGCGTATATAGACACCAAAAGGAAAGACATTTGGGGAAGCTGGGTTAATCGGAACATGAGAGTACACAGGTATAGACAGAGAGAAGGAAGAAGTAAGATGTCCCCCGACATTATAAATGGCCGGTACAGATGGATGTTGTGGCTGCTGGATACACGCCGCCTGTGGGCCACTAGGCCCAAACAGCTGTGAAACATCTCTGTAAAACAAATAAAAATGTAGGACAATAATTACAACTAAGTTCATTGAAATAAAGTTCAAGTAAAATGTTGCTCAAGCAAAAATAACAATGCACACATAAAAAGAAAGTTTGGGAGGTTGCAGAAGGAGTCTCTCTCGATCTCAGGTCTTCCAGTTACTTTACTTCAGTATAAAATCACAGACAATTCCCGCCGCCTCGAGTGATGCCAAAACGTCAGCCTCGAGTTCGCACCATCAGGGAAATGGACTTAACATCAAAGACAGCAAGTTCCGCTGCCTGTTTAAGTCACACAAACACATCTCATCATTGTTGTTTCAAAATAAATCATTTTCCACTGTCGTTTTTCACCCTCCCTCACTTCTCGGGCATTCTGTATTCACAGGCCCGGGGAGAGTCGGCCCATATTCTAGAGCAGTGGTTCCCAACCTTTTTTCCCAAGAGCTCCCCCAAATGACTCCTGTTGGAAGTTGCTCCCCCCCCCCACACACACACACTAGGGGGGGGGGCGCAACAGTGGTAATTCAAGTTTAAAAGTCTCAAAAATGCTACAACTACTGTCACAAAGTAGATGAATGATGTCTTTTGTTAAAGGAGGATGAAAGCGTAATTAAGGAGCACTATTAGAGTGACTTTGATGGTTATTGGACTCAGGATTAATTCATTTGGATTCCCGCTGTATGAAGAAATGAAAGGACGGCGCAAGTGGAAACAATTCACAAAGGGATTAAATTGTTTAAAGCACATATTTCATAGGTCGTACTGCAGTTTAAGTCTGTTCATAAGTCTCTTATACTTTATCAGTGGTTATTCTGTTGTGTTTATACCAAGCATTGCGTGTGGATTACGTTAGATAGATGATATTCTTCTAATTGTGTTTGGAGCGATGCAGGTCACCTCCACACTTTTTGGTCTTGTCCAAAGATACAACTATTTTGGGATGATATTTGGAGAGACATGCAGCATATTCTAGAGTTACAGATCCCTTTCTCTTTTGTAGTTTTCTACTTGGGTGACCTTCCAGAAGAAATGACGGGCAGTAATAAATACCTTTTGAAAATATTAAGGAGGTGTGTGGTGCAGTGGATAGAGTCATAGTATGGTGATCAGATGGTCACAGGTTCAAACCCCACTGCAGTCAGCATGGTGTTGTGTCCCTGAGACCCTTCACCCAGGATTGCCCACAGTGTTTGAGTATGTGAGTCTCTTTTGATAAACGCGTCTAACAAGTAACATGTCATTTACTGTAGCGGCAAAAAAAGCTTTTACTCGTAAGTGGTTACAGGCCGAATCTCCTTCAGTAGATCATGGGATTGAGATCATTCAAGATATTCATGACATGGAGAGATTGACACTCTTGCAGGTCTCCCTTGTAAAAGAGATCCATGATCTCAAGGGACCTATCCGTCTAAATAAAGGTTTGAAATGAAATGAAGACTTAAATATGACCTGTTCAGAGTTTGATGGTCTAAATAGTTGAAATATATCTCGAAATAAGTGTGATTTTAGATATTCCTTGCTCACCTACTGTTGGAAATGCTGAATGTCCGAACCTTGTTTAATTGTGAACAACATTACACCATACACTGTCGATATCCATCATACAGAAATGTACTTCCTCGAAACTGTAGAATACTCACTGTCTGGCAACTATGTGTTGTAATCTACTGTGCTTGTCCGAAAAAACTCTAAATCTAAGTGAAAAAGAAAAAAAGAAAAGAAAAACAGACAGTCCACTGATTGTCTTCTTTAAATAATGAAACACAGAGTGAACAAACCCCGGCTGGCAATGCTTGTTTGAGATTACTGCCAACAAATTCCTTTTGTACATGGCCAAGCGCACAATTAATAAGTAAATCACCTATAACTGATAACCTAACCCTCTAAAGGAGAAGCTGCTTTAATTCTGCCCTTTATGAGGGACAACTGATGGAGGTCAGGCAGCTTTATGTTTAAAGGGGTCCTCTCTGCGCCCATGCGCTTTCCATCATAACCTGTCTGAAAGGTCACAATCAAGAGTTCTGAGATCCATTTTGTCACATTATCAATAAACGTGTAAATATATTACTTACACATGTGAATGATGCTGGACAGAGGCTAGGGAATATTTACTGAAGACATTAATAGATGGAATGAAAATGACCAGTATGCATTTTTGAAAGATGAACAAATTGTATTTCTATGAGAAAGAAGAAGACATTAATCTCAGACCCAATGCACTCTTTGCTCTTTGTGTATTTTTGGAATTGCAGATCTACTGTTACAATACAGAGCAGTGATGCTGGGCTGTAGCCTGTTTACTGCTGCTAATGGCTTCCTCACTTCCCACAAACCCCTGCTGGTCTCCCATGGATACACATGGCATATCAGCGATGCTAAGGCCTTGGCAGATGGGCACGCTCCCTCTCCATGCCTGCTCGCCTTATTTGTGTCACAGGCTGGTGAGGAAAAGTGTCATTATGCTAAGTGGCTTCTTCTTCTCTGGGAGGGAGATAAAGGGGGAGAGAAGGAAACAGAGGGAGGGATGGAAACAGAAGGAGTGAGGCAGTCTGTGTGTGTGTCCTGCAGGTAATAGGTGAGAGTGCAGCCCTCTGCTGTCTGCTCACTGCTCGCCCCCCCCCCAGGCTGTTGTCTTATAGGCCGTCACGCTTCTTTCTCAAAGCTACTATCCATTAAAGTGGCGCCGAATTAAAGGCCTGTGATTTATGTGAAGCGGTCCATCTCACACTGGGATCCTAAAGGCTGCGAGGAATCAATTATCTAAAGTCTTATAATTAAAGGTCTAAATTAATCAGCGGGAAAATGCGTCATCAGCAGAGTCACATAAGGGCTGGGTTCATCATCAACTCCACGTGTGGAACTCTGAGGAAATGGCAACAGTTATCAGTGCTAACAGCCGGTGTGTCATTGTTCTAGAGAGATTGCTCAAACAAACAGTGATAGGGAAAAGACATTCTGGAACAAAAAAGCCTGCTGCAGGACAAATAAGGTGAGACAATGTGTTGGTGTATTCGCCGCATGCTGTCATGAATCGGCTGGGCATCTTCTAGCTCATAATGCCTAAGCAGAAAACACACAACAAAGGACACAGAATAAACAGCAACTCCGAAAATATGCCACATTCTGAGGAAGGCTGTAGCCAGGCTACAACACAGAAACGGCAGGGGACTGGAAAACAAGCTCAAATAAAGTATGCTATTTATCAATGTCGGACATCAACACTCGCGCACTTATACCCTTAACTGGTCACAAGACTCTGTTTATTCTCATCAGATGAGTTGTTTCCCCTTTTGCCAGCAGTTATCAGCAGGTTCTCTGGCTGTATCACACAGCAGCAGTCAGAGCAGTGAAGGCTGGATGGAGACAGAAGGACCATATGGACCCATCACACTGAATGGCAGAGGCTGTCATAGTTTAGCCCAGGGTCCAAACGTTTCTATTGAGGGCCACAATGGTGGTCGCTACTGCACAACACGGGAATCAAGCATCTGCTGATGTAAATGACTATAGTACATAAACAATAGAATGCGGGAGGTGTCATATAACACACGTGGCCTACGTGTGGGGCACAGTGCTGGTGATAAAGCGAGGCGGCTGGTTGTTGATAAACTGTTGGAGGAATGTGATATTCTGTGTTTACAAGAGACATGGTTACCTAAGCAAGATCTGGAAAGGCTGAATACATTACATGCTAATTTTCATGGAGTTGGAGAGTCAACTAGATGTAGCACTCCAGATACAGTACTGTACTGATCTCTGTGATCAAATTGCCCATGGCAGGATACCTGGTGGTGTGGCGATGCACAGAGGCAATCAGCCAAATGTTCATTCACTAAAAAATGAAACACAACCGCTCAGTTTCACAGGTAATTTTAGGATACTGTCAATCACAGATTCTGGTAAGGCAATGTCCAAATGTGGAACTTACCAGTTCTGAAGATGTATTGGTATCCTGCCAACAACGCCAATGTATAAGGGAAACTTCTGCAGCAATGGAGAGTCAGGAGTCAGAGAGACACGAGGAGAGTTGGAGCTTTGATGTCAAACACTGGTAGTTTATTTCAAGTCAACGGCCGGAGAATTCATATCACAAGTCACAGCAGCAAAAGGTTCTGACTGCACGGATGGGTTGTCATGTCAATTCTGATTCTCGATAGACCTTTTAACTAGTTTACAGAGTTAATCAGCATATTGGGGGAGGCGTAAACATCTGTGGAGCTAGAAGAGATTATCCCCCAACTAGAAATACTCAATCACTTGTCAGTGGTGTTTAGAAGCCAGCATCCCCACAGCCGTAAACCATTTTGTGACCGAGAGTTGAACAAGATAGCTGGAGCTATCTTGTTCAACATTTATATCCCATTTCTTAAGAGATATAACAGAGCCAGGGTTTGGTCGTAAAACGTCAACAGGCAATAAGGTTAAATATCTTAGGAGTAAGGAAGAATTATTATTTCATTTCATTTCATTTCAAACCTTTATTTAACCAGATTGGTCCCATTGAGATCATAGATCTCTTTTTCAAGGGAGACCTGCAATATATAGGTTCCAAATGAAACATAAAACAATAAAGGACATTATACATTATATTTACAGGATACATAGTTATAGACATTTACAAGTGCCCATAGTATCAGCAAGCATTTCATTTCATTTACCCCTAGCTTTAAAAACATGCAGAGGAATGCAAATACTCCCACAGATGAGTATTTATGTGGAACATTTGTTAAAATTAGATCAATTAAGGAGGATTTATTTGGGGACTTAATATTTGGGCGAGTAGGACTGTCTATAATCTGGGTAAAATGTAATGAGGTACACAGGTTTTTAAAATCCTCTGACATAAAGAGTCCTTGACAGCTGAAGGGGCAGCCCTGTACCCACCACCACCATGAGCTGTTGACCCTTTGTTACCTCAATATTGGCTGAAAATTCTAGCTGTTTACTAACAGATTTGGAAACCATATTAGTTACACAAAACTTGTTTTTCACATAAATGGCAACGCCACCACCTTTTTTAGGCCGGTCAGTACGATATACACTGTAACCATTTATGTAAATGTCAGAGCCCAAAATGGATTTATCTTGCCACGTTTCTGATAAGACAATGACATCAGCATCAGTCGAACTCGCCCAAATACGGACAAATTCTAATTTAGTTAACAGACTACGCACATTTAAATGAATTAAACCTAGCCCAGATCTAGATATAAAATCAGCAGGAGTAGCTATTTGACTAATACTGCTCGGTGGACCTGGATTTGGCTGTACATTTCCTGACAGTAACAACAATAAAAATACCAAGCACCTTTTCCTCTTAATCAACACACATACATTGTCAGCTGTTCTAGAGTCACCAGCAAACTTCGCGAAAGTGAGATTAGAGTTTAAAAAACAATTCTGAAGGACCATCGTGGCAGGCATGTGAGAAAGACAAACATTTTCCGAAATGAATGTCCGCGACAGTGCAACCAGCAATTGTTTGTGCAACACCTCCGAAACTGTATTTGAAATATTCTCTAACAGTAATGATTTGTTATTATGAGGGATTTGATATTAACGAGGCAGCAGTTAGCAGCTAGCGGCTAGTTAGTCATTATGCTAATGTACACATCAATCGTTATGTACTTATATTACGCTGTAACAGGATCTAGTGATATCCAAGCAACAGAGCTTCATTTGGCATGAAATAATGATTGCACTGTATATATATATTAGGGCTGTCAAGTTAACGCAATAATAACGTGTTAACGCCAAAAAAAATTAACGCCACTAATTATTTTAACGCGATTAACGCATGTGTATTGTTTTTCCTCGGCCCCCCCGTAGTTTCAGAGCGCATCGAGTTTACAATACCATCTACAAGCTGATGCTGACAGCCCCGCTCCTGCTGCCCGCTTGAGGCAGACCACACTTCCACGCTCACCGGCAGGCACCGACTGGCTATTGGGAGGACCGGGAGGGTGTGTGTATGTGTGGCCCGAGCGAGCGAGAGAGAGACCTTATGTGCATTGTTGTTGTTAGCATCTGGTGCTAGCTAGCTGTGCTAACGGATATAAGGAGCTGTTTAAATGAAAACGGAGGAGCGCTCTATCCACACAACTGCGCCGAGCACTTGACTTTATGCAGGAAGCCAGACAGTGGGACATTGTACGAAAAGTCAGCACACTCATGATTGCAGCAACATGATTGCAGCGTCCAGGCAGCTCCCGTTCGAGCATATGCCTTGAGTTGCACATAGCTCCAACGATCCAACACACACACACACACACACACACACACACACACACACACACACATATATACACACATACACACACACACACACACACATACACACACATACCATTTGTATTGTATGAGAGAGGTTCCAGGCGAATATTTGTAATGTTCAGAGGTTGTTAATATTCATGAGAATATTTGTCATTGTTCAAATGATAATAAACATTAGCATAAAGCATATTTGTCCACTCATATGTTGATAAGAGTATTACAAACTTGAAAAATATTCCTCTAAGGTACATTTAGAACAGATAAAAAATGTGCGATTAATTTGCGATTAATCGCGATTAACTATGGACAATCATGCGATTAATCGCGATTAAATATTGTAATCGACTGACAGCCCTAGTTTTTACCATTAAAATCAGATTATTGTTATAACTTTTATGCCGGTGTTTTGATCTCCTTCTCTTTTTAATCTGACCAGGCTCATCTGACGGACGGCGCGGAGCAGAGGTGGGCTTTAAGCCACCACTACTGTGTTTGCTCCTAGACCCGCGAGACCATTTGGTATGGCCCTCGAGGTAATTTATAAACACACGCAAAACAGAACAAAATTAAAGAAATCTAGACCGCAAGAAAATTAAACAAGCGAGTACCTGTTTTTCCTGGCAACGGTCATGGTCCTTGAACACAACACGAGCCTAACGTCTCATCACGTGGTATATGTCTCGTCTGACAGGGGTGCAATTCTGACGGAGAGCACCAGAACGCCACTCCGGGACTTAAAAAAATTGCAGTACCCATAAGTCCCGTACACATGCCGCAGTTTCTGCGTGGCTGTGTCTTCAGTTGAAAGCCAGGTGGCGATCTGTTCATCTGTCATACTGATTATACAGTCAATAACTTTGTTGTTATTAGCATCTTTAATTTTTTTATTTTATTTAACCTTTATTTAACCAGATAAAAGCATTGAGATAGAATCTCATTTGCAATGCTGACCTGGCCAAGAAGGCAGCAACGTTACACATAACACAAACATATAAAATACAGAGAACATAACTAAGAAAACAAAAGACAAAAAAGCAGTCACTACATTTTGCACATTAGGACATTAAAAAAGGTGCACTACTTATTACTGCAAGAGCAGCTGGTGGTAAGGACTTCAGACAACTTCAATTTAAAACATGCTATTGAGACATGTGCCATCAGTTTGAGGCGTGATTGAAGGTCATTCCAAGACCGTACACATGCAAGGACCATAATAAAAAATACTCCTTTTCCCAGCCTCAGCAGGAACCTAGAACCGTATCCAGGCACTGAATCTGAGGTTGTAAGAGTCATAAACTGGAGCAAATCTGGCTCATATATGCAGTGGAAGCTTTCCTAAAATGGCTTTATGCATTAATAAAAACCAATGCTGTATCCTACGCATAGTAAGTGAGGACCATCCAGTTAGGCTATACAGTTTGCAATGATGAGTCCTATAGGGGCATTTGATATATAACGCCGTGCTGCATGGTAGAGTTTGGTCAAGTTTGGCCAAAACAGTGGGACAGGCAAATCTATAGATGGTATCACCGTAGTCCAGCTGGGACAGGAATAAACCAGAGACTAACCTTTTACGGGATGAAGTTGAGAAACAACATTTAAGTCTGTAAAGGAAGCTAAGAGTGAATTTCAATTTGTTAGTTAGAACTTCAATATGGTGTTTGAAGTTCAGATTACTGTCCAACCAAAAGCCAAGATATTTGTAGGTACTGACAAACTCAACAGAGACGCCATCAAGGGTGTCAATGGAGAGGCATTGACTGACTTGGGAGCAAAAAGCATTGCTTTGGTTTTCTTACTGTTCAAAAGCCGTTTGGAATAAAGAAGCACATGCTGCAGCGTGATAAAATCAGATTTTAAATTGGAAACGGCCATATCCAGAGAAGGGTCATATGAGTATACAATAGTGTCATCAGCATACATATGATAGGTAGAAAATTGCATCTGATTACAAATATTGTTTACATATAATAAAAAGAGCAAAGGCCCCAAAATAGTGCCCTGTGGAACTCCCTTCTTCAAGGTGACAGGGTCAGAGACAGTACTACCCAACCTGACGCATTGAGTACGGTCGGTTAGATAACTCTGAAACCAGCAAATGGCATTATGACCGAAACGAGACATCAACATAACATTAGACATAATGTGGTGATCTACAGTGTCAAATGCTTTGGCTAGGTCAATAAACAATGCAACACATACATATGTGTTATCCAAAGCAGCCTTAATATCGTCTAAGACTTTCAGACCGGCAGTCACAGTAGTGCTTTGATCTGAATCCAGATTGCATAGGGTTAAGGATGTTTTGTGAATTTAAAAAAAGTTTTCGCTGAGTAGAAACTAGGGACTCAAGAATCTTTGATAACGCAGAAAGATTTGAGATTGGACTATAGTTATTTAACTCTGTGGGATCACCAGTTTTCAAGAGGGGCAATACCAGAGCTTGCTTCCACACAGCTGGCAGTGTATGAGTGGACAGGGAGAGATTAAAAATATCAGTTACTGGTTCTGCTATAATCTGAGCTGCAATTTTTAAAAAGAACGGGTCTAGGCCGTCAGGCCCGGCAGACTTTTTAGGATCAATTGATTGCAAACCCTGTAAGACTTCAGAGACCGAGAAATAAGCTAAATCAAAAAGAGGGGAGTTCATCTCTCGACTAGGGCTGTGAGTACGACCATTTAGAGAGTCATGACTTTGCTCATCAAACATGTGACCAGCCTTTTTGAAGTGAGCATTGAAAGCGTTAGCCATACCATCTGAATCTGAAATAAAAGAATCACTGACCTTCAATTGTTTTGGGAAACTAGAAACCTTCTTGTTCTGAAGTTATTTAATTGTTTTCCAGAACTTGGAATGGTCATTAAAACAATAAGTGGTTAAGCTCAGATAGTAATCAGCTTTAGCTTTTTTAATAAGGGCTGAACATTTATTTCTGAGGACACGAAAAAGAAGCCACTCGTGTTAGACTTTCTAGCAAAGGACCAATGCTTATTTCGATCATGAATTAGATCCGATAGTTCTCTAGTAAACCATGGAGTGTTCCTATTCTTAACTCTGCATTTTCTAAGGGGGGCATGTCTATTAATAATCGATAAAAAGTGATCAATAACAAATTGGACGGCAACATCGACAGATGGAATTAACGCTATGAAGTGCCATTTAACCTTCGCCAGAGTGTTTGAAGCAGCGCCTGAGCCCAATAAGGCCCTTGGCTTTGGGAACCTTAGTGCTCCTAACGCAAGCAATGGTCGCTGATATCATTAGGAAAAACTCCAACAGACACGTACTTATGAGCTGCATTTGTTAGAATGACATCTATAAGGGTATCGTCATTGGGTTTGGCAGGGTTTATTCTAGTGGGACTATCAATACGCTGAGTTAAGTTCAAAGAATCGCAAACCTGCTTAAACTGTGAAGATGTATCACTCAATAGTCCCAATTTAAATCACCCAATAATATGATTTCAGAAGAAAACGTTGACAACAATTCAGTAAGGCTAGTAGTTGCATCCATGATGGCCGATGGAGGCCTATAACAGCCAATAACAGTGAGTGGAACATTTGCTATAGTTAGTTGGACTGCTAGAAACTCAAATTGCCTTGGAATTGAAATTGAGTGAAGGACTGAGCACTGTAGTATCTCAGCAGTGTGTATTGCAACACCACCAGCTCTGCCCTTACGATCTGCTCTGAATACATTATATCCATCAATGTGAATAACAGTATCAGTGACAGATGGTTTTAACCAGGTTTCAGAAACTACAACAATATCAGGCTTAGCAACTAAAAACCAGGTCTTGAAAACATCTAATTTGGGCACTAGGCTTCTAGCATTAACATGCAGAAAACCTAATCCTTGCCTACAGCTAAACTCTTTCTGAGTTGGCAAATGATGCAGGGAAGCAGAGAAACACTCAGGACCAGGGTTCATGTTAACGTTACCAGAGAGTAAAAGCAGTAACAATATTAACAGCCTGGTAGATGATTTTTTCACATGGTCTTAACGCGTCACTCCTCAGGGGGGGCGGGGCTGCTCCGATCCTTCGATATTAGCGAGTCCAGAGTAAAAAGGGCATACAGGAGAGCGCATTTCGTGCCATGAAACGTCAGCTTTTGGTAAAAACTATCCGATGGAGTCAGCGCTTCAGAGGTTCCACCATCCGAATGTCCGAAGTGAACAGAGATATTGCTGGGAGGCAATCCATCAGTTTTGCCGACATGCGGGCTGACAATTAATCCCAGGAAAAAAGTGAACATAAGAGTAGCTTTAGGCAACATTGTGCCTTTACACACCCAATTCAGGATCGCAGCTCAGGTGGATCAGCAGCTCAGGTCAACCAGCCCCCGACAGCACGGCAGGACAGACAGCAATCCAGAGTCCGAAAGAGCGACAGCTCAAGCAGAGAGCAAACAATCCAGTCACAGCGAGGCACCGGCACAAAACAGCCCAAACACTTAAGCTTTTAAAAAGTTTTTAAAAGCGCAGCAGACCAATTTAAAAACGGGTCAAAAAAGCTAATTAAAAATTATAAAATGTCAGTATGCACAAGAAGAACGAGAATGAGACAAACACTAACAGAGACAGAAACAAATCAACGAGCTGCCATCTTGGAGTGAAATGTATTCAATCTAGTTAGCTAGCTATGTTAACGAATATAAGACATTTTTTCTCCAACCAGTGAGGTAAAGGCACATCTTAATATGATCATTATAGTTATCAAAAAACAAGAGATTAAAGTAAACGGGTATAAAATACTATATAACAGTAAAAAAAAGTTGTTATAATTAAAAAAGAATACAGTTTGAAAGGAGAGTGATTTGTAAAATATCCATAAAGAAAAAGTAAATCTGCTTCCAGTTCTGTTTCATATGGGTGTTGAGAGATGTTTCCATAGATCTCTTAATGTTGCTCTCAAAGTGCACCAGATGCACTTTCAACTTCAATATTTAAAAACAAATCTTCCCAGGGGAACATGCCCCCGGACCCCCCTAAAGGAGGTTAGGTCCCCCTCCACTTAAATCATGTTCACATGGGTAGGAAACTAAATACATTTGCACACATCTTGTGTCCATATCTTTCTGTTTGGTGGTCATGCCACAACCGTGCACGTGCATGCATGCGCGAGTCATGGCAAGATATCTGGATTAAGAGGTTGCTTTTTCTTTGCACAGCATGAAAGAAAGGCCAAATGAATGAATGTGCTGTGATTTTTAAGCAGAGGTCAATAATTTGTACGGCCCTCGGAGGATGTTGAAAACATTGAAATGGCCCTTGAGAAGAAAAAGGTTCCCCACCCCTGCTTTATGCTGACATATAATGTGTAAGAAGAAAGTGAATAATCAGGAATATTTGGATGACTGAATGGTTTCCATATGAATGAATATTATGTTAAAAAGTAGCATGAAACTCCAAATGTATAAATAATGTTAAAGATTTAAGGCTTTGAATGTAGAATGTTATTCGTAGGAGAAGTTGAAAATGCAAAAAGAACTGGTGAAAGAGTAACATTTGGCACATTTTATTTTCAAAAACCAGAACATGGGGAAAAAAACTTTATAAAACGTTTCAAATCAATTACTAACAAATATATTCTGTAAAACCAAAAAGTGAAAAGGTGAACACAAATGGTTGGGCTTATTCTCAGTTGGGCCGTTCTTGCATCAAAGGAAGGTATTCCCTGGTCCAGCACTTCCAAAACAGGTCAGCAAGGTATTGCACCTGCCTCCTGGCTGAAGAGTTAGCAGCTGATAGCCAGTAACGTTGAAGGAGTTTGGAGAGCATGTAACCTGAGTGACCAACTTGATGCGGCTTAGTATCAACTTGGAAATATGAGAATGTTTAAGTAGAATCATTGGTTGTTTGACCTCAGTTGGCATAGCCATCTTTGCAGTTCTTCTTCCAACTCTCAGAATCCCAGCATCAATGATAGGGTCCAGCTGCTATAGGGAGCTTCCTCTATTGCACTGTTTGGCCTTTTCCAGCCAGGCAAAATCCTCTTTGAAATGCTGTCTCTGCTCGTGGCCAATAATGGCTGTAAGAGCCATTTAGGCACATTATTTTATGGTAATGAATTATGGTGTTGTGCCATTTTGAAATGCCCTCACAAATATTTGATAATTCAGGGGATTGCCATCAAAGTCTGGGCTTTCCCTGCTGGGCAGTGATGCTTGTTTTTGTTGAAAAACAAGTAAATTAACAATGTCATTTTGTCTTTGCATCACAGTCAGGAAATTGTCATTATTATTTGTCCCTGTAATTCCCGCATCTCTAGCTGTGTGTTGAGCGCTTTGGTTTGCATTATCAATATGTTCTGGTGGTCTTGGTTGTTGGTGTAGAAGCCTTTGAAATTGTGTCTTGGGAATGGCTCCAAACTCAGCAAAGGTAATTGGAGACGGCTCTGTATCCATTGATGTGATATGTGATTTTAATCTGTAGTCTTTTCAATTGTCATTCATCCCATCATATTTGTCTTGTGTTGGATTTTGAGGACTCAAAGTGCTCCAGGACTTTCCTGTTTGCATCAGATTCAGCTAGGCTGGCTTCCATTTCTATCCTTTCGGATCTAGCTTGCAGTTCAGCCTTTTCCATTTCAAGTGCATGCTTTTCTTTGAATCCTGCTGCCCGGGCAAGGAGGCCAGCTCTTTCTGCGGCCATGTTGAGGTGGGTTGAGGAAGCAGAAGAAGTTGCTGATCCTGATTTTGAGCTCATCCTGGCTGATGCATTGGAAACATTGTCATGGGGTTCAATCAGTATCTGAGGAACCATTTGAGAGCTTTTCCACATCCTTAAGGAAATTCGTGAATGCAGACATGTTTGGTTTATCCCAATCCATTCTCTCAGTTTCCCCGATTTCCTCAGATAAAAGCATTTGAACAAGTGTGTGACACTCCATAAATACATTGAGTAACGTCTTGAACATTGCAACAGCTTCGTCCACCTTTTCCATATTTCCCCCTCGCACCAGTAATGGGTTAATTTCATTCATTCTGCGGGTGCATGCTCCAAGTTTTCCTCTTCGCGATTGGCTGAGAGTTTTAAATCTCTCTTCTGCCGCGGCAACATCAGCTGGAGGAAGATCAGGATCCATTGTTTATTTACATTTTTTCTTCAATTAATCCACATGAAATAAAGTCATTAATGTTTCCAAGAACAGCTCTTCGTGAATCCTTTTTTTGTGCCAAACATTCCTTTAACGTCCGCTTCCTGAACGTTGTGATAGTTCATGAATGCATTTCATTGTTTAAGCATTCCAACAGCAATTGCGGATTATTTTCATTTCATATCAGCCTCAGTAAGCATCAGGATATCACTGGATGGATTTCCCCTTTAGTTTTGTCAAACATCCGTAACTATGCACACATCAGTCCACATCAGTTTACGAAGCGATCCCGTTGTAAACAGCGTTTCATTCATAAATTCCGGGCCGGCTGGTTTACTCACGGCCTCCTCCTCATGGGCCCTTTCTCGTTTCATCAAATCCCCCTCCTCGACTCCTCGACTCCTCTGTCCTCCGGTAGTGACCCGGAAATGAATTTTAGCGCGCCATGTTGAAGGACATCCCATTTCTCTAAATGCACGTCGAGGACCGAGCATCGATGAGGCTCTCTGGAGGAGCTCTAACCGAGGATACACTGATGCACACAGTCCTCCACGGCTCCTTCGCGGATGCATTTCCGGGAACAGAGATGTTTCAAAGAGTCGTGACGCATTCAGTGCTTCACAATAAAATACACAACGGCTGTAGCCTGTTTTAGGAGCTGTATGTGCGTGTGTGTGTGTGGTACAGTGTGTAGGTGTGTGTGGTACAGTGTGTGCGTAGATGCAGCGGACAGACAGGTCTGTTGGTTTGGTGTCCTCTGCTTACTTTTAATACTTGTAAATACAACTTTTGGCCCGTAATTTATTTTCCTCATTGTAGCGACCAGAGGGGAGAGGGGGGGGATATATCCAGTCTCTGATAGTGTTACGAGTTATGAGAGTGCTCTGTTTGATTCTGAAATTGTATATATGTATATAAATATATACACATATATATGTGTGTGTGCGTGTCCGCATCTGTAGCCTGTTATTGTCTCATGACACCGCACTGTGAATGAATCAAAGTAAATATATAAGTCATCATGAACACATCTGTCCATCAGACAGAGGCTGCTGTGCCTCCTGTCATCATTAATGGACGTCTCTTTAAAATGACCGCTCAGAGGAGAGGAGTTCTCATTTCTCTAACCGCCTGCTGCTTCCCCTCCTCTCTCCTCGGCTCCTCCGCTCGCATCTCTTGTGGGCGGGACTAAGTATCGAGGATAGGAGTCGAGGAGGGGAGTCGAGGAGGGGAGTTCGAGAAATGAGAAAGGGCCATGGTGTTGCAGTATAACTTGAGTCATTACAACTGGCGACATTCTATTATTTTCGTCATAGGAATCCGGGGCGTGTACATTGAGGACCCATTGTTGACTTACCAGGAAATAAACATGTCGATCGCCTCGTTTACGTTCATCTTTTGCTATATCTGCCTTCCTAAGATCACTTTGATGCACATGCAGTACTCGTATGTGAGGTTGTGGGTGAGAGGTGGATATCGTGACGCTTACAGGGAGGTATCGAACATTACAAAGTAGGTGACTGTGTGGCTGCCTGTTCAAAATATTGCAAACTTGAATATTATATAAATTATATATTTGTGTCCGACTTTCATTTGTACATCGTTCTTAATGTGATGTATAGTAGCTTTGATAGCTGTCCATACCTTCAGACAGCCTAAAAGTAAAACACAAGTCGTGTATTCACAGCCCGAGCGCTCATCGAGATGACTGGATCACTCATGACAAGTTGTGATCAGCTCCGATTCAATTGTGATATACATTTTGTATCTATTCTCCAGGGAGCAGGTTTATTTAATGAAATACCTGTATCCCTCTCATCACAACAATACTCTACACTGTGCAGGAAAAACAAGTACATACATGAAAGTAACCTTGATGCATCGGAATGAAACACACAAACTATCTTCCGTGGCTTAGTGATACGTCACAGTAACGGTCAACCACAGAAAAGTAAGTCCAGCGGGGCACAAGTTGAATATATATAAAACGGTAGTTCTATTATGCCTTTAAGCCTATACGTTTAACCCTTAAGAACCCGGACCCATTTCTACTTTTGGGGAAATTAAGGGGAACGTAATTTAGACTAAATATACCACCTAGAACACATTTCTGACAAGACTGTGTTCTTGTGTCAAATATCTGGGCTTCAATGGTAAAGTAACTCTTATTTATAACTTAATTAACAAGGTTGATTTTTTTGGTTTACATTTGTTTGAACATACTCTAATTGAAGAATAAAGAATATGTTAACTAAATATAATTGAATCAGCTAAATTAACTGACCAGATCATAATCTTATTTCTAATTGTGCATATATGTCACTCTGGGTTTAGGCTACTGTGAATGTTTAGGGCTAAAGTCCCGATGTGACACCAGTGTCACAGCAATATTTATGGCATTTGTTTCAAATCAATTTAATCAAGAAATGTTTCCACAACAGGTTGAATGTAATCAGAATCAGAATACCTTTATTCGTCCCACAGAGGGGACATTTACATTTGTTACAGCCGAAAAGAGCCCAAGACAGCTTAATGTTTAACAAATGATATGTCATGTAAGCATTTTTATTCTTAAATGGCTTGAATGTTAACTTTAGCAACAAAAAAACGTTCCAAATGTAGCTAGTTCTGTCACATGTGTTAGCATGGCACATGGACATATTGGACATACAAGCAAATGACAAGGACCATGACCCACCAGACTGTTCAGGGTGTGTCACTTTGGGACTTCATGAGATAAAAAAGGCTAAAGCTGTATAAGGAACTTTCCAGAACATTTACATTTCCTGTGACACCTGTGTCTTAGCAATTCTGTCTGCCTTCCGTGTTGCACCATTAGGACCCACTGATATAAAATGCTTAACTGCCTAAGTTGCAACTATGCACTTTTTGGTGGGCTAAGCCCCAACTTGACATATTGTTGGCTTCATTTATAGTGCCTGAATGTAAGTTTAAATATTATGCAATGCAACGTTTTTCTTGGCCTACATTACCGTTATAGAAGGAAAGACAACAGTGACAGTTATGTTTCAGAATAACCTTTATTGGAAATTGTTAGAACAATCTCACTCGTCCTCGGCTTGAGCTTCAACCTCAGGATCCATGTATCTGTGATCCTGTCCAGAATGGAAGTAGTCATCACATAAAGAGCCAGGGCCGGACTGGGACAATAAGTCAGGCCGGGAAATTATACACCCAGCCAGGCCACTACCAGTTTTTTGTGCCATTTTGCTGGATTTATTTGTGAATTTTTACCGCGTTGCTGCCCATAGTGATAGCCCTCTAAATCTACGACCAAAAAAGAAACATATGGACATGGGTTACTATTTAAACAAAATTGCAAATCTATTTAGGAACCTATGTGAACATATTTTAAGTGGGGGTGGACCTCAAATCCTCTAGGGGGGTCCAGGTGCATGCTCCCCCGGTAAGATATTTTTTTAAATGTTGGACTTAAATGCATCAATCTGGTGCACTTTGAGGGGGAAATAAAGAGACTACACCCATATGAAACAGAACTGTATACATTTAAATAATCATAAAATCATAAGAACATGGCCATAACCAATAACATACCATATCCAATATGAAAAAACATTGAAACTTGTTTATTTATTTGTTTTTGGTTCATTTATAGTTGTGAGTGTGTCTGTGCTCCTGAACCAGCCTCTCCTGTCTCACCCCTCTCCCCCTTCTCCTCTTTGAGGCAGAAGCAAAGACTAGTTTTAGCTCTCAACAAGTTTTAATAGTTTATCTTGCCTTTTTCACCTAGTTAACGTATTATTCATGCATATTTTACTTATCACTCCCCCCTCAAATGGAAATATGTGTTTACATAAATGGTGACCAAACAGTTTGAGACCCACTGAGATAACTTGGACTAAGTTAACGATCTAAACACTCAGCGTCCTTTACCTCACCTGAGCTGAGGTTATCAGTCTCTCAGTCTGACAGGAGAGGACTCTCCTCCACCTTGTTGTTGAAAAAGCTCATTATATCCGTTAGCGCAGCTAGCTAGCACCAGATGCTAACAACAACAATACACGTAACCGGTGCGCGCTCTTTATCTCTCTCGCTCGCGCCACACATACACACCCTCCCGAGCTTGAATGACACAGAGACCAATCCAGGGCATTGGTATGATCTGTATGAAAGTGGCCATGTCGGCAGGCCACATCATGTAGACGGCCAGTCACCCTCTGTGAGGCAGAGTCAGACCCACATTTGTGCAGCGTTGCGTTCACAATACATACATAAAAACAATCCTCAGGCCAGCAGGCCACTTAGCGGGCCAGGCCATCGGGAAACCTCCCGGTCCTCCCGATGGCCAGTCCGGGCCTGTACAGAGCATCAACTAGTTCCTGAACAGTGTCCTTCACATGCTAATATCCAAGAGAGGGAGTTACACAGTCACACGATGGAGGAATAGAAAGCAGTATTCAATGTTTACTTCAGAGTAGCTCCAATTCAGAAATGAGCATGCTTGTCATATGTCTATCTCTATGACTGGCATTTGTTCATATATCCTTGGTTGGACAAAACCTCAATGAACAATCATCCTTGTGAAGATCTGGAATTAAGGGGACGGGTTGGGAGGCCGGGATTGGGTGGGATGCAATGCTATTGAATGTATATTTCTTCTGATTTTGAAATCTCAATAAAAACTGTTAAACCAAAAAAGAAAACATACGAAGGGCTTGGCACCTCCCTAGAGGTATATTGCCTCATAAGTTAAGTAAAAAAATCGATCAAATGTAGGTCAATAATTCTTGATACTTCAATATGCTTTAAGAAAAACAGCCTCCATCACAGCTCTGAGGGTTTCATTTACTTTGTTACAGAAAGGGTTAAATACTAGAGGAACAAACCTCTCCCTCTCTCTCTCTCTCTCTCTCTCTCTCCTCTCTCATCCTCTCTCTCTCTCTCTCTCTCTCTCTCTCCTCTCTCTCTCTCTCTCTCTCTCTCTCTCTCTCTCTCTCTCCAGTAGGATTAAGAAAATATGTGCACCTAATTTCTCTGTAACTTATAAAGTGATGAGTGATGTCCTTACAAGCTTCCAAACCACAACCTTGAGCCCCAGTGAAATGGGAGAGTTTCACTGGAGCAGAACCACAGAAAGACTGGAGTGACTGAAGGAATGTTGGCAGTTGTCTCACTCTCATGCAGTGAACTCCCCCCCCCCATGTGTGTGAAAGTACGTGTTGAATATCCACTGTGCAAAGTCTGCCAGTGTTGGGGAGCACTTACTGACCGTCCTAAAACCCTATTGTGTAAAATGACACATAACTGTTTTAGGTTAGTTGAAAGCACTCATATTAAGTTTAAATATAAAACATAATGGGTTTAAGTTAATTACATTACATTTAATTGAAGTCAATGTTTAATTTTTTCAGTGCAAAAAGTCAGGAAGGGTTTCATGTCTCCAACTAAAGCATCAACTCTTGGGTCAAACAAAAACGTCCTCTTCTTTGTACGCCCATGTTTTTGCCTCACTTTGTGCCAAGATCATGTGTGTGTGTTACTTATTTGTGTGCAACTATTCTTATTACTCGAAATGCGGTAAGGCTGTGTTCTCCTCAACCTGACCTCTGACCTTTAAAGATCTTAGGGCCCTGAAACGTCACCACAAGGCATCTCAAATCAGATGAGCAGGGACTGAACAAATTAATCGAGAGGAACTTGAGTTTTCTCTCTTTTCTATCTAAAAATCTGCACCCACTAGAGTCTAAGATAAAATAACACATACTTTATTGATCCCAATTTGGGAAATGTTTTCATCACAGCAGCATAGAAAAGACATTAAAAGACACACACATGTCAGAGGGTACAGGTCAAATTCATAATGATAACATATCAAAGATGGAGAATGATTTAACAAATATAAATACTCAAGTGTCAGCAAACAATAACAGCACACCGTCACCAGGGGAGTCATCTAACATTCGTCCTGAGATATTGTCATTTATTTACTGAAAGGCCAACCATGGAGGTCAACAGTCGCGCTGTGCACTGGCTGCAGGCAGCACTTCCTGTAAATATCTCAATGGGACCAATCTGATTAAATAAAGGTTTGAAATGAACTGTACAAATGTTGTCCTGGTTTGACTGTTTTAAAACATCAAATATTATTACCCAAATCTTGGTTACATCTTTCATGCCAATTTAATTCCAACTCATTACTTATTTGTAGTGATGTTACGTATTGCGCCGAGGCTTCGGAGCGTGTGTCGAGTAATCCCCGAAGCTTTTTGTGAAGCCTGTATCGAGGCTTGTATCGTTTTGGGCCAGTGAAGTCATCGATGACAGGCGAAGCCTCGCTGCCTGTCGATACCACGTGACTGCTTCAGGAAGCACTTCAGATCTTGGCGCATGCTTCTGACAGATCAAACCCATGGGATTCGAATCAAGATGTGTGAACCTTGTGAGAGGACAACACTGTCGTTTGCCAGTTTTGGTTGTACGATATTTTTGCAACTCGTTCGAATGGAGCCAGCAAAGAAGAGAAGGACTTCCCTGAGTGGGAACACTTTGATCTGATTTCACCCAATAAGGTAGGTTGCATACATCGTATATTACAACAGATGTATTATGTTAGATTTTGTATGGTTCATTTTTTTACTTTTTCTATTTCATTCACAGGTGAAGTTTTATTGTGCTCCAGGGAACTGGGATACAATAACAACACTTCTTCCACGCTAAGGCATTATCGTACCATACATGAGAACAAGGAGGGACATGGAGGTGGATCTGCTCAAGGTTTGTCATTTCATATTTTGGAATAATATATTTTATAATTTAAACACGTTAACTTCACTTTAATTTCAAAGCAATCTGAAGTAATCACTGCATCCACTGACTCTCCGTGTGTGTGTGTACTTTTCAGGAAACAAACTCTGGCATAAATTGGATCAGACTGTGAAGATGTCCAGGAAGACCAAGAATGGACAGCTGACGCAACTGTCCGAACCAAATATCGGACGCTCGGAGGACCCTCTGAACTACTGGCAGACACAAACATGTGTTTGTGTCTGCAACACAGTGACTGCAAGTTTATACTTGCAGTCACTTTTTTGTGCACACCTGCCTTAGAATAACTCTAAACAACCAACATTAAATCATATTTTCAAGTTAACAATATTGTATTTATTACAGTTTAATGATTGTGATTGTAAATCCTAAGGAGGCTGGTAAACATTGCAAAGAGGGAATGTTCCTTAATAATATTCGTAAACGTAACCATGTTGTAGCCTGAGAAAGGCTAAACCATATTAAAGAATACATTTATTAACTACATTATCTCATTTAGCTGTAGCTTTTATAAACAACAACAAATACGTATTGTTCAGTCGTTGAACCGGGACCCTGGGTCATGGGTCAACTGCTTTCCGGCTGAGCCACAGCACACACACTAAAGCTCCCTGAAAACACTGCTCCATATGTATTCCTGTATTTATTGATGTTTTTATTCCTACATTTATTTATGCTTGTATCTATTTATACTTATGATATGTTCCGACCTCTATAAGTGAGGGTCTGAGCTCTCTTGATTCCATCGTGTCACCGGGCCCGGGTACAGGAGGGGTAATATGGTTCTTATTATACATCCATGGGTATTATGAGCGTGTGGTTCAATGGCTCAACCGATCTGAAGCGCTTCCTGAAGCAGTCACGTGGTATCGACAGGCAGCGAGGCTTCGTTTGTCATCGATGACGTCACTGGCCCAAAACGATACAAGCCTCGGTACATGCTTCACAAAAAGCTTCGGGGATTACTCGACACACGCTCCGCAATACATAACATCACTACTTTGAAGCTTTCCAGCCAATTGGTTCGCAAAAGGGTTCATCTCATGAGGCTTCATCATGGGCTTCATTTGAACACGAACCCCCTGCTGGTCAAAGTGTGTAAAACAGGCAGACATCTCAACAGTGTGCTGTTGAGATGATTATAGGTGTAATAGGGAATGCCTCATTTTCACCACTGTAAAGCGTCTTTGAGCACCTGGAAAAGCGCTTAGAAATTAAATGTATTATTATTATTATTATGAAACACCAAAATCAATTTAAAAAGGTGAATGAATTCCTTCATTAAACCTGGTCTGTCTGTGACTGCTGTGTGTCATACGGCCACACGCTGTGAGAAGTGTTGCAGGAACCACACAGAGGAGATGAGTGCTTTCCTGACCGAGAGACAGACACAAACAAGAGAGATATGTCCCAGTTTGAGGACAGAGTTCACATATTTTAAACACAAAGGATATTTATTTTGCAAACTTAGTTTATTTATGCATTTATTTCTCTCCAAACTTTAATATTTTTAGCAGAGTATTCAGAACACCCCTACATCAAGGCAGCAGCACCCAAAGCACAGAATGTCCCGCTGCCTCTGAACGCAGCACTGGACCCTTCTCCCCTGACTGTGGCAGTGCCTTCTGAAGACTCAAATACAAATCTGTCAAAGGAAACGAGCCAAGTCTTTGCTGGACTGCAAAAAGAGGAATCATACAAAAAATCCACAAATTCCAGGTTCCGTTGAATCTCAATATGTTGAATCCTTTAGCCGTCCATGTGGAGCCGTGAGACAGTATACCATGACTTTAGACTGTGTGAAGTGTATCTCTGGGAAACACATGCCGCACTGCATAGCCTGTTTGCTTGTGTACCTGCTGATGTGCAATTCAACTTGTAACCATAATGATTGACAGATGCTAAGTGGTTCCAACTCAGTTCCCTGCATGCACTGGGATGGTTTCTCTAATGTTATCTCAGAGTCCTCCAGCTCCAGAGAGGCTTTAACAAGCCTCACACAGATTATGAATTCTACAGAGCTCGACAGGGCCAAAGTAAACGCTCCCAGAACACATGACAACCGATCTGCTCCAGTGTATGTGAACACAATGTTCATGTTCAGGTCACACTGTGGAATAGATGGAGAACACCCAAACCCAAGGGGCAAACCAGGGCATGGGAGCCTGCCTGCAGACCTCCACTCTCAGGACAGTTCCGGTGCAGACCTCCACTCTCAGGACACCTCCACTGTCAGTACAGGAAGTGACGATTCTGACGCGTTTTTTTCCCGCCCACCGAAGGACTCGTTTGATGGAAGTTTTCAAATCACAATTGAGACTCATTACGGAGGTGATGAGTCCGACCACTGTGCACTACCGGGGACATTGCCCGGTCTCGGGTGTCCCCCCACGGCCTGTGTCCAGCCCCACCCCCACTCATCCATATATTAACGGAGTTTGACAATTTTTGTTGCATTTTTCTCCTCATTTTTCGACCCACTGTCGGAGGACCTCCGCACCGGCCGATATGAATCGTGACCAAGACGCACCATCCAGGGGTCCCACGGGTCCCGCAGCGGGGTGGAGGTTCCCAGCTGGAACCTCTCCACCTCCGCCGCGGTGCACCCGGCAAACACGGTTGTTTATCGAACCTTCCACTGTTGTCTAGCAGGTGTAACTAAAATACAAGATGTCGTATTTATATATATAAATAAATAAATATTTATATCTATGTAGATATATATAGATAATAAGTGTCAATGCTATTTTATGTTGTATTAGCGTGCATTTCCTGTTCGGAAAGTGGTGCTGTACTGAGAGTAATGTTGAAGTTTATCGGACCAGGTCCGTCCTCCGCGCCGATCGTTTGGATATGGCCAGAGCGGGGTCGCCGTCTGGATCTGCCGATGACCTTTCTTAGTGCTGAGGGAAAAGGAATTGTGTCCTAGACACTGTTAGCTGTACAAAACTAGACTTTGCACTCCAATTAATTGTTTCTTCAAATAAGCACTTTATTACACAATTCAACAACAATATATCAATCCGTACTATACCACAAAGCACTTTGGACTCCTTCTTGAGTTCCCACCGTGACAGGCTTGTCAGTGTGAAATCCCAGTTGAAGTGAGCTTCAAATTCTGAATATATCTTGTTCTTTATAGTATTTGCTGTGAAGCCTCCACCTTTGGTGCTCTCTGTGCTGCAATCTGCCTTTTCTGCTCAGCCACACACAGTTTTAGCTAAGGTCAGGTCAGGGCCATACTCCCTTTTTTTTCTAATTTCGGTGTGTCTTTGTTACCTGTTTTAACTGGTTTTCTCACAAGACAGTTGCGCCTTTTGAAGATCAGGGCCCCATATACCGTACCCGGGTGTTCTGTCCTTGAAGATAACAGGATGCAGCCGGCCAAACTGCTGAGGCATCTCAACAGTAAACTTTAACACGTTATTTTTCCACTCAGATAGCTCAATGTTTTTAGCGTTTCCATTACAGAATTTACTATATCTTATATTCACAGTTACTTTTGCCTTATTTTTATCCTTCAATCCCCCTTTTGCCCCATTCTAATGATTGGGGCAACAAAACAACGCTATTGTTTCTGTACATTTATGTCAGCTGTTTTAGGCTTCTGTCTCTCTTTCCCACATTATGCCATACGGTGGTACTGGTGGTGCTGTCGGGAAAGTGTCCATTGCTGCTGCTTCTTCTTCGCCTTCCTCAATGTCTGGGTTGTTTTCTAAGGATAGCAAGGCGAGTTGTTGGCCCAGGGGAGTAGAAGGTGCTATGGCGGTACTAATTATTTTGTCCACCATTGAGCGGATACATGGGATGCAGCAGCACCCGCACAAGGTCAAAATTGCTGCAAACACGGCCATTGATATCTTGTGTAGTTTCATTTTGTGGGGAATTTGGATTATTACTTTGGTCAATGATTTGCCTCCCCCTTTCACCCACTATGATATTTATTATTCCAACAATGATGAAAAAACAAAGTGTTAAGGCCAAGCAATAGAGGTGTTGGTTAGAACCTGAGTTCTTCTTCATCTCCGTTTTTCTTGTAAAAGTTCTTTGGTGTATCAGTGTAGGTGAGTGTCTCTTGTGTGGTGTGTGTATGTGATGCGTGTGGTGTACCGCCTATTTTGGGGGAGCGGTCCCTTGTTGTGCCTCCTCGCCGGCTGTTATCTCCTGGGCTGCCGTTGGTTCTCTTGTTGTCTCCTCCTCTTCGGAAGTTGAGTTGATGTCCACACTTGGGGGTTGGGGGGCTTCGGTTGTTTGCCTGATGTTCAGTTGGCCTAGGTCCTGGATGGTGTCAGCGAGGGTCCTGGTAGGTGTTGGTGCTTCCACACACCTGCTCCAGTGGTACCACGTGTCTCCTTTTCCGTCTACTCTGACTGCATGATCTGTTCGCTGGGTTACCTTGAGTGGTTCAGAGAACCTTGGAGCACACCACTTGGGTTTGATCGTCTTCAGGCGGACGTATTCAGCGTCCCTGCTGCCCTCAGTTTCCTCTGTGTGTCCTTTGGCTCTGGCTGCTGTGGATTCGTCCGCGAACTCACAGCGTAGGCCCCTTTTAGGCCGTCCTGGCTTGCCGTGTCTTTGTCCCCCCGATCCGCTTACTGCGGCTTCTGGGCTGCCTGCTAGAGAGATGTCTTCACGATCCTCCTTCTCCGGTCCACTGATGGCTCCTTCCGAGTCGACCTCCTCTGCGAGGGCCCCGTCCGTCCTGATGTCGTCTCTGGTCCTAGCAGGTGGTTTCCCCGCCGCACACTGGCACCAGCTGTCCCCCTTTCCTCCCATGCAGACGGCATGAGAGGTCCGCTGGGTCACTCGGTCGGGGCCGGAGAGACACATTGTCCTGATGACCTTCAGCCAGACGAACTCCGCTGTGTCGGCCTCCTAGGTCCCCCTTTTGGCACCAGCAACCTGTGTGGGGAAATCTGATACAAATCCCTCAAGCCTACGCTCAGGGCTCCTGGGCCCTCAGCTTTTTGATCCTCCACTGCGTATGAATACAGAATTCCAACAAACTATCATCAAATGTCTTTCTATTATGAATTTAGATTAAATGTACATCCCCTTAATGACCTAAACAATAAAGTCTATGGTTTTTACTTTAATTAAATTCTGTGTTATTACATTACTATGTTTTAGCTTTAACTGTAATATGTTCTTTCTACATTTCAAACCTCAGTTACTTTAATACCTGTTGAAATATTACAAAATGGTTTCATTATCACAGGTCAACTTCTTCAGTATTCCATTCTGGAATTACATCTCTCACAGTAGCCCCTAAAATAATGTGTTAGTCCAAAAGCATGCTTGATAGTCATTGTTTTAAATCATGCAGTTGCACTGATCACATGCAGACATACACTCACACTGTCAGGTTGTAAAGTCAAGTTTGGTCAGGTTCACCCCAGAGTCAGTCATTGTCAGTGCCTTCTCAAGTTACACTGTCGGTCAAAGGTCATTTGGTCTCAGTCTTTTTGGCCATGTGTCGTGCTCTGCAGAGACTTTGACATGTCAGCATAGGCCAGTCTCCTTTGTCTACAAACATCTGTATATATGGAGCGCCATCATTAATTAATTCATGATTACAACTATACTTTTCAAGATATCTCTAACTTTTCATTGGGACATCTGTTTCCCACATTCCCGGCAACTTGGTACAAAACTCACTTCAGAAACTTGTGTCTATAATTATTTTCTTGAGTCAAAACATTATCAGGATCTGTAAAGCTCTGCTATGTATTTCATAACTCATTCTATTCATTTATCTTCAATTCTGGTGCACTTAAAGAACAATGTTACCCTCTTTAACAATGCGTGGAACCTTGGGTGTCCGAATCATGCAACAATTACTCCCTACTTTATCAAGGATTTAAAAACAGAAGTCATTTCGTATGTCCATCCGAATGCCCTCCTATGGCAATAACTATTCCACAATGGTGAAACCAGTACCTCAAATTGAAATACTATATTTTGTTTTAGAACTAGCTTTCCCTTCAACATGACCTATATAAAGAAATATTTGTCTGATCTTATAGAGCTGTTACTAAAACTCTCCCTTTGAACTGATCAATACTGTAACAAATTATAACACTACTAAATTCACACTTGAATAAAAACTCTAAAAGAATAATTTGTAAATATGATGAAAAGGGTTCTACTCTGTACTCCTAACTCCCAAACACCCACTACTTAAAGTACTCTAGAGCATACTTCCATCATACCCTCCCCCTCTCTCATCAGTGTGTTTTAGGATGATTTTTCACTTCACTTTAATAGTTTTCTCTTTTCCGCTATTTTTTATTTACCAATTGATTAATTCATGGTTAATACATCTTCTTATCTTCACTTATTTATCAAGTCAATTCAAGTTCTTTACAATACATTAGTAGATACCTTGTGGAGTATTCACAATAACTAATCCTCTCTAGGGTATGAAATCCGTTCATCTTTAAGCAGATACTATTTCCTTATTTATCTTTTGTTCATGATAACAATGGTATAACAACCACACGTTTTACCCATAGCTAGTTTCTATAACAAGATTATTATGTGTGACATAATAATCAGATGTCTTGTTTGCTAAACAAGAATATTAAACTTTAATCTTTTCAGCATTCCAGACCATCATTTAAACAAGCAGCCTCTTATCTAAACACTAAGCATTAAGCTTTCTACACCACCAACTGGGAAACTCTTGCACAATTATGCTGTAAAATCATTGCTTCATTCCTCCAGAACAATCTGAGACAAGCATGTCTCAAGATCTTGTCATAATGAGCACAGTCAGTGATGCAGCTGTAGTCAGTGGCAGGGTCCCCAAAAAGCTAGGACCGGCCCTGGTCAGTGGGCTCCAAGGAAACTCTCCCTGGCATTGGGATGAGGGAAGGAATCACTTGGCAGACACACGTTGTCCTCTGTACAGCAGAAATCCCCCAAAACCGCAGTACCTCTTCACACCACTGTTGCCTTGACAACGAGGCACAAGCATAATGTCAATATCTCCTATGCGTTCTTTGCACACTTCTTCTGTTCGTAGTGAGCAACTCTTCACCAACACACTGATTCAGAGAACCCAAAAGGTGGTGCAGAACTATCCAATGTTGTTGTAATCACATCCAACCACTGAGAAAAACTCAATTTAATCTCTCTCCCAACGGATTGCAAAATAAAACGGCTGAGGTCAGGAATGCTGAAACATGTGAGTGTTTAAACAAACTAATGATAGTAGTGTGCCTATTCTTTATTACTTCAGTTCTAAGTTAATAGGCAAAACAAAGACACCCTCCTTAACCACTATACTAATCTTTTATCTACTTGGTTAATTCTATTAATTTTCAAATTGTTTATCTAAGTTGTGTTACAAGCATGGTGATGTTGTAACAGACTACAAATAACTGTATTCAATCCGCGCCGTATTTGAAAGCTGTAATGAATTAGAATCAATGTTTAAGGACGTAATAAAAGTTAAATATATTGTTAAGCTAATTACCGTTTTATTGTGAAGGCATCTCTGGTGAACAGCGGCCTGTGGTTTTTATTTTGAAAGGCCGTTCCGGAAATATACTCCGTAATGTGAACACACAGTGAGTTTGACTTCTAGAAACACGGAAAGTTACGATAACAAACGTTCTAATGCATTCACTAAAGTCATGAAAGAGACAAGGAGGGGAAAAGGCGTGTGGAAGTAAGCAATAAACTGAAAATGCCACCAATGCTTTGTTTTAACGTGAACCACTTTTTACTTTCCCTTAACGTTACTGTATGTAATATAATTGTTTTCCTTGAAATATAATCAAGTACAATCCTTAGTTAATGCCAAATACCATGACATTCACAATGTAATGCAATGGTATCAGTTCTCAAAACCCCTCATAAAACCACAAAGTGACGTAACTGTATCCTACAAAAACTATGCTAACAGCAAATTATAGTTTCTTATTTATTTCAATATCTACTACTTGAGCTCCCACATTGATCTATTCATTTTCACTGTTAGTCACTCCTTGTTTTAAATTCAACGCTCTTTCTTCATGCATTTAAGAAGAGAGCAAACAGGAGAGAGAAAAAAGAAGGAGGCTTTCCAAGAGGGGGGGCTTCCTTGAAATAAGAATGACTTCGTATCTATTTATCTGACTAGGTTAATATGTGTTCACTTGTATTTATTAATATACTGGACAAATCTTGTCGTTACTCTTAATGTCCCTATTCTTATTTATTTGAATGTCCGTAAGAATCCGAAAGTGGGGGGAGATTCTTTCACAGACAGATACTGACACCCCGACTTCAGCTGGAGCTCTCAGCCTTTTCAAGAGAAGGGGGGCTTCTTTCAACAACTAACAACAAACTATTGGTATACTAAAACATTTACCAACATAAAACAAGGTCTTTACGAATCAACAATGACAACCTACAGACAGAACAATCAACAAACAGCAAACATTGTACACAGATATATTGGCTACTGATACGGCGACCAGTTTTACACCTTTCCTTAGATACTAGGGCCTCACCTAGTTTTACACTGTACTATTGGCTACTGGTACGGCGACCAGTTTTACACCTTTCCTTAGATACTAGGGCCTCACCTAGTTTTACACTGTACTATTGGCTACTGGTACGGCGACCAGTTTTACACCTTCCCTTAGATACTAGGGCCTCACCTAGTTTTACACTACTCATGGTTACTAATTTTATTAGTTTTACACCTTCCCTTTGGACCGCAGCGGATCCTCATAAATGACGGGTTCCACCCGCTTCTTATCACAGATTTGTTTATACCCTTGTTGATCTATTTAGTGCACACCATTTTATTTACGTTTTATCTTTACTTTTTAGCTGAGACAATTATTTCTGCCATTTTCACACAATCCTAAAATGTAGTGGTATTTCAAACACATCTATTTGTTGTAACAGGCAGATGCTTACCTTGATTCTAAATTACCCGGGTTTTTGATTGTGTGAGATGGTTTCTTGTAAAAGCCGTAAACTCAATGTTTTTTGGTGTCCTCTCAGAAAGTCATCGGTGTCTGGACTTCCCGCTCTAGACCATCACGTCGGGGTCACCAAGCTGTTGGAGTTTATCGGACCAGGTCCGTCCTCCGCGCCGATCGTTTGGATATGGCCAGAGCGGGGTCGCCGTCCGGATCTGCCGATGACCTTTCTTACTGCTGAGGGAAAAGGAATTGTGTCCTAGACACTATTCTCTGTTAGCTGTACAAAACTAGACTTTGCACTCCAATTAATTGTTTCTTCAAATAAGCACTTTATTACACAGTTCAACAAAAATATATCAATCCGTACTATACCACAAAGCGCTTTGGACTCCTTCTTGAGTTCCCACCGTGAAAGGCTTGTCAGTGTGAAATCCCAGTTGAAGTGAGCTTCGAATTCTGAATATATCTTGTTCTTTATCGTATTTGCTGTGAAGCCCCCACCTTTGGTGCTCTCTGTGCTGCAATCTGCCTTTTCTGCCCAGCCACACACAGTTTAGCTAAGGTCAGGTCAGGGCCATACTCCCTTTTTTTTCTAATTTCGGTGTGTCTTTGTTACCTGTTTTAACTGGTTTTCTCACAAGACAGTTGCGCCTTTTGAAGATCAGGACCCCATATACCGTACCCGGGTGTTCTGTCCTTGAAGATAACAGGATGCAGCTGGCCAAACTGCTGAGGCATCTCAACAGTAAACTTTAACACGTTATTTTTCCACTCAGATAGCTCAATGTTTTTAGCGTTTCCATTACAGAATTTACTATATATCTTATATTCACAGTTACTTTTGCCTTATTTTTATCCTTCAGTAAACAATACAAGGTGTCCGATTTTTATATATATCTATATATACTTTATGTATATAATAAGTGTCAGTACGATTTTATTTTGTATTTGCGTGCATTTCCTGTTCGGAAAGTGATGCTGCGGCTTTACTGATAGTAACTACAATACAAGGTGTCCGTATATATATATATATATATATATATATACACTTATTATATACATATGTATAAATCTATATGTATATATATATATATTAGGGCTGTCAAACGATTACAATTTTTAATCAGATTAATCACAGTTTAAAAATTAATTAATCATGATTAATCACCATTCGAACTATGTCCAAAATATGTCATGTATTTATGTATATTGTTGTGGGAATGGAAAGATAAACGAAAGAAGGCATACAGTATCTATGTATGCATGTCAAAATGAAAGACAACCCACACACCTATCAATCATCAAACCGTGGGGTCTTAATCCATTACGTGTTGATTTCCTATAAACGGGGGAGTACTTCAGGAAAGACGAGAGGGGCGGCGACGAGTGGAGTACTTCGTGACGTTGTGATCAGCTGTTTTAGCGCAGTTCTCCAGTGAAGGGGGGAGTCTCCCTCTCCGCAGCCGGTTGGCGTAGTTTTGGCACAATTCCGTTGTACAGACCGACGTTAACAGCAGCCCTGTCTGTGCACCCCCTCTGTCGTCCGGTGATCCAACCCAGTCTCACGGCATCTTGTGTTCACCAACACGATTTTTAATCTATTGATTCGTGTTCACCATCATGATTTGCCCCTTTTTTTTCGTGTTGCACAGCACGATTTTAAAAGCAATGTATTTCTACTGGTAACGTGTTTCGTGCCTGCAGGCTGCAGCACGTCTTTTTCTCCGGTCGTGTCGTGGAAGACCGGAAGCTGTATGGTTCATAAACACATGTTCTTACTCAATATCAAGCCACAGTTTTTGCTTTTATTTTAAATTGTATAATTTCGGACTTTTGTTGTCGTCTGTGAGGACAATAAATGGGGCTCAGAGCCTCAGGATACTGAAATCTGTATTTTTTAAATATTTTTTTCCTTCTAATTTGTTATTCTTTTCAAAATAACACACTGTTATTTACTCACCAATAACACACAATTATCCTTGCTTTTATTTATTGGTTTAATTCCATAATCTCGGGCTTTGTGGGTGTCCGTCAGGAACTGAATTTCAAAATAAAAATAACCGGAAACAGACGTAGGCCTATAAGGGACATTTCGAGCATCATTGCGATTGTCAACATTTCTGAGTTTAGGATGGTCGAAGACACTACACTACCCATAATCCCCAGCTATTGTTTTAGACTACAGTTCCCGTAAGGTTACGCAGAGCGTCAAACAGCTGTGTGAAATGGAACGAAACCACGCCAGATTATCCAAAACTGGAATCGAACGCCCCCCAGAACTACACATGCTGGCTATTGTGTTTCGCAAAATGTTCTATGGGACGTCTCTACTGAACGTTTTCGTTTTCCCCACAATTAGAAGTTGCCAGTATTAAACACATTGGTGTTATCAAATGTAAAACATATAATTAATAAATGGGTGAAAATCGCTTGTATCCATAATGTGCAGCATTAATATATACCCACATGACAGCTCATTGCTACTTTGTAATTCTACTCCACTACAATTCAGAGGTTAACCTGGTATTTTTACTCCACTGCATTTATTTGAGTTACTTTGCAGATTCTGATTACTTATGTGAAATATAAACAACCCTTAAATCAGACTTTAGTTACACCTGAGAGTGAAATTCAGGTAAGGTGATATTTGATAGTTGGTGGTTGAGAAGACTAAACATGTATCTGCAATTGACATGAATGGAAACAAGTAATAAAGTATATTCATTACTCGTTATTCTCTTCTAATAGTTCATTAAAGACTGTATATTATGGCTATTTTGCACATCCCTTTCAAGATTTTCAAAGGTTTATTGACATATCATACACAACTACGGTGTAGTTATGCAATGAATGAAAAACTTGGGTCACAGGTTCCTCAACAGTGCATTACAAGACATCTATCAACATGTGTGTACCTCCACCATTAAACTGTCATATTCTGCACATTTCTGATTCTATCTACATACATAAGAGTAAAATTCATGTGTATAATATCAGTTAAAATAAGTGCTTCAACATAGTTAACATTGCAGGAAAGCAATATATTAGACGTTAATTACTTTGTCAGGCTTAATATTTAATATTTAATGTTTAAATAAAGGTTAATCCGTTTTTCTGTTTTGCACCTCCTATTAATATCTGTGTACATCCTGCACTAAACTGTTTTATTGGAGAGATAACTTACAGTATCTTCTTGATTTTTTAAATTCTATATTTCTATATTTATATTTTCCCCCTATGAAAGTATGTACTCTTAATATTTTTTTAATCAAATATAACACATAAAACAATAATTCAATAACGTGCTTTAACCACTAGGAGGTGCACACAAGGTGCACACAGCCATAATAACTTTGTATTATTAGTGTGAATGTACATCTGAAGATGTATAGTTTTATTCATGCTTTCACATCATTTTACAGCATATTGCTATACTATTTCAGACTCAGTATTTAGATTCTTACATTCAAAGAAAATCAGTAATATCTTTGAAAACTACATTCGTTTTCTATCAGCTGTGCACCGTTATGGTGTAAATATAACCTATATATGAATTAGATCAAATGTAAAAGTCAGCCGAATTAGTGTAGATACTGCAAGGAGACGTATTGTGTGAAGAGAAATTGAAGATGTTGTTTAATTGTTGATATATTTATGATCCATGTCAAGTATTCAGTTTCGGCGCCATTTCTTCCAGTTTTTCCAAAGGTCTTCTCATCAGGGCGCTATAAATAAAGAAAGTTCTACGGCAGATCTGTAATTTGTAATGCAGCCGAACCGTGCATTACAATGCCGTTATGTGATGACTTTCAAAGAGAAAAGCAAGAGCACTCGGAATTAAGTATTATTTTATACTTTTAAAATGTTTTCCGGATTTCATATAATATAAACACCAAATCCCAGCATGCATTGCGGCTAACACATCCAATCAACGAGCTTAAAACCATAGCTGAGGATCTTGGGTAATCGCTCGAAATGCCTTCGTCTGTTTCCGGTTATATTCATTTTGAAATTCAGTTCCTGACGGACGCCAAAAAAGCCTGAGATTATGGAATTAAACCAATAAATAAAAGCAAGGATAATTGTGTGTTATTGGTGAGTAAATAACAGTGTGTTATTTTGAAAAGAATAACAAATTAGAAGGAAAAAAAGATTTAAAAAATACAGATTTCAGTATCCTGAGGCTCTGAGCCCCATTTATTTTCCTCACAGACGACAATAAAAGTCCGAAATTATACGATTTAAAATAAAAGCAATAATTGTGGCTTGATATTGAGTAAGAACATGTTTTTATGAACCACACAGCTTCCGGTCTCCCACGACCCGACCGGAGAAAAAGACGTGCTGCAGTCTGCAGGCACGAAACACGTTACCAGTAGAAATACATTGCTTTTAAAATCGTGCTGTGCAACACGAAAAAAAGGGGCAAATCGTGATGGTGAACACGAATCAATAGATTAAAAATCGTGTTGGTGAACACGAAATGCCGTGAGACTGGGTTGGGTGATCGAACCGCCTTCTGGAAAAGCTTCACAAGTACGTCGGTACGCAAATCATTTTCATTTCATTTCAAACCTTTATTTATACAGATAAAATCCCATTGAGATCATTGATCTCTTTTCCAAGGGAGACCTGTTCAAGTAGTTCCACATGAAACATAAAAGCATAAACAGAACAACAAAAGGACATCCAGCATCATTTACATAATTATCCACATAAGCAGGTACCAATAGCTTCTGAAATGCGCTTTGTGACACAAGTGACGGTACACATTTCAGATTAAGCACATGACCTGCGTACCACAGTTAGTTATGTGCACCTCTGTACTACAGCAAATTTTTCAGATTTCCTGCAACAACACCACGCCGTTATCAAAGATGTTCTATTGAGAAGACGATCACTACGTGACAAAAGTTTTCAAAACCGTGGCTCCTGAAATCAATCTTACTAACTGCTGTCTGTGCAATTTACTTCGCGCGAGTTGGCAGACTTTATTTTGCTTACTTTAACATCATTTCTCATGGTGGGGCTAAGCCATTTCTTGGTATGGGTGTAGCCTACCCCAGCCATACCCTGGCGCTGCCACTGGTGGCAGGTATGGGGCGGGCCATTCTGCACATGCGTTAAATGCATTAAATATTTTAGCGCAAGTCATTCAAAAAATGAATTACCGCCGTTAACGCGATAATTTTGACAGAACTAATATATATATATACATATGTATATAATAAGTGTCACGATCCGTCACGATCCAATTTTATTTTGTATTTGCGTGCATTCCTGTTTGGAAAGTGGCACTGTACTGATAGTGGTGATTTTATTTTGGAAATCTTGGCGTGCACTTCCTGTACTGACAGTGGAGGTGTCCTGAGAGTGGAGGTCTGCACCGGAACTGTGCTGAGAGTGGAGGTCTGCAGGCAGACCCCTCTCAACCAGGGTGCGAACTGGAGGGAAGCTATAGCTCCCCTAGTGGGCACATGAGCTCTCTAAAATACTGATATGATGACCAAATAAATTCCATTTTGGGCATGTTTTTTTTTCAAAGATGTAAAATAAGTGAAATCAAATTATATTTAGAGTTTATGATTCATGAAAAAAGTGTCGCCTGCTTGCACGCTGCCCGCAGCTCCACCCACTACCCACTCACTCACAAGCTTGTTTAGTTGGCACTGCATGTTTACCAGCATGTTGCTGCTGCTGACATCGAAAAGAAAAACACAACGTACCTTGGGCAGTTTCTTTAAAAAGACGGCCAAACAACCCGATCAAGAAGAGCAACCGAATGTAGCTGGTGGTAGCACATCGTACGTTGTGACTGCTGCTACAACAGAACCGAGAGAGGAGGGAGCTAACGTCAGTGCTAGTGCTAACTTCACAGCTAACGTTAACTTGGGGGCTGAAGAGCTATGTGCATCGTTGTGTAGTGTGTGTGTGGCGTCGCGTCTCTCCAGGCAGTGAGAGGGTTCTGTTGTGCTATAGCTGTATTATTAATATTAATATTTGTCATGGTTGGTGCCGCTGGCTGCTCTTATCGCGTGTGTTCGGCTCTGTGTGGGCTGCATCCATAATAGGCTATAGCCCATGTGAAACAATGTAGCCTGTTTTTGAGTCATTTTAAATTGATTTAATTAAACAGTCAAATGTTACATTGGTGGTCCGTGGATTATTTATTATCAAGTTGATTGAAGTTTGCGTAGCCCATACATGCTCAGGAAATCTGTTGACATGAACATGATCCATCGGGACGTTTCATGTAAATGTAGACCTGTGGCACCACAACATATGTTCTCTTTATAATAGGCCTATGTCTGTGCTGTTGCTATTAATGCACGGATCAGCATTTACCCCGCAAAAAAGAAAGAAAACCCGGCTCCCCTGGAGACCGTGGTATAGTTCGCACACACTGGGGCAACCACAAACTAAGGCATGTTGATCACGTTATTTAAACATATTCCTAATAAGTAATAACGTTCTTGCTGCCTGGCGCTGTGACAGTGATCTCTCAGCACCAAATGAAGAATCTCATTACACTTTGCTTTTCTTGTACGCTGTGCTTCAGACAAATCGTAGGTGGCTGGAAGAGATGAGTTGGGACTCTATGAAAAATAATAAGTAGTCTGCAGTTGTGCTTTGGATGCTTTTATGATTGCATTATACTGTGAGACAGAACCTGCAGTTTCACATCAGCTCTCACATTCCAATCCAACATCTGCTCAAGTCTTTAGCCCTGACTGAGTCTAATGCTGCTGTTTGCCATTGTTTCCATCTATTGAGTATCGTGTCATGAGCCTCAGCCTTTGAGTTCTTTACTCCTTTACGCAGAACTCAGTCCACAGGCTGCTGTAGTATTTTGTTGAAGTCAGGAAAGGTTTCAGTTTATATGTTAATCGCTTCCTGCATTAGCCATAGAAAGTGATGTATACATGTAAAGTGTTACATAGAGAACCTTTGAAGGATGCTTATTTCAGCCTGATGAACTACTGGGAGTTGTTTCTAATATGATGTACAACCCATGATATCAAGAAGGGGGGAGTAAAGAATAGAAACCTGTCTGTGTTTAATACAATTCAACATCAGCACAAACTGCAGCCCCAAAGAACAGAACTCATTACCCAGGCCCGGTTCCAGAACAAAATGACTAAGGGTGCATCTGAGATTAGAGAGGGTGCAGTGGTAAAGTGCTATTTTTATAAGTGGGGTGTGTACCTAACACCCTCTATGGGGGTCCTCACCTCCTCTGGGGTCCGGGGGCATGCTCCCCCGGGAATATATTTTTTTAAATATTGAAGTTAAAACCATCAATCTGGTGCACTTTGAGAGCAACATTAAGAGATCTATGGATCTATGTGCGGCTGCCCCGCCTGTGGGCGAGGCGGGCGAAGCCGGCGAGTCGGGCAGGAGGACGTTAGTGTCCACGACAGTAACGTAATGTCCCCATGATCTGAACTGTTATTACCTGCAGTAGATGCAGTGTATGCTGGCGATAAGGGCTGGTTGTTTTAACCATTTTCTGATCCCTCACTGACTGCTGTGTAAGCACCTTGCAGATGATGAATGTGCAGCGGCACAAGTCACGCGCACCTGACATAATAACGTTACTTACCGTTTAAATTGATCAAATAAATGCAGCAGACAATGCTTTTCAACCACAATTACCATTTATTGTATTTCAACTATATTCTTCTTCTTCTTCTTCTTCTTCTTCTTCTTCTTCTTCTTCTTCTTCTTCTTCTTCTTCTTCTTCTTCTTCTTATTATTATTATTATTATTATTATTACTACTATTGTTAGTAATAGTAGGCAAAATGTAATATTTTTCACTTTGAATTGTTTTCACTTTTCAATTATTTATTTTTTACTTTTCATTTTTCAAATGAGGGTGCATAACGACTCAACTGAGGGTGCAATGCACCCTTATGCACCCTCGTAGAACCGGGCCTGTCAATACATCTCAGACACTTTCAACAATAACTAGAACCTCTTTGAACGGAGGATTTATTGCAAAATGGAATTATTTATTCCTAATAAACTAGCAACCAAGTTTACAGTATATTTCAAATGGGTATAACTGACTAATATGAAATATGACATCTCAAAAGTATATCCTAAAGTTGTGTTGGTAATGTGTTGGTGATGTGTAAATGCTCTTCTCGACAGCAGCCAATAACTCAATGAACAGTCAAAGGACCTTCATAAGTCTGTCCAGTCATTCCAATCAAATCCAACGAACCTGTATAACTGCTTGGACTGACCTGCCTACAAGTCTATCAAATGTAATAACCTAAAAAACAATTCTACAATCAAATCCAAGTGTATGCCATAACATTTCATATCCATCCATGTTCCATTGCTGATCCAAAGTCCGGTCCTGCAGAGAGCCCCACAGCTCTGCCTTGTTGCTCAGCATGATGCCGTCTCCCCACGACCACGCCTTGACATCCTGTAGTCGTGACCCCCCCACCTCATGCTCTCGCTCACACACCAACACACATAGACTCTGGTGCACCATGCAGAAAGAAACCAAAGCCTGACGATCATTCCTGACTCGGATGCGTTTCACACGACACTCTCCAGTTCTAGGGAATTGCAGAGCATCCTCCAGAGGAGACGAGTGCTGTTGCTAGCTTTTCATTAGAATGTCAAAAGTAAGTGGATGACGGGAGTGAACGTGCCATCCAACTAAAGCTTGTGATCCATTCATCTTCCCAAGTGTGTATCTTCTCCTGGTGCACATGAGTGTCTTGTTAGTGTGTGCGTTCTATTACTTAGGGCTCGCCACAGTGACAGAGGAGCCCTCTGCGCTACAGGAAGTGTGTGTTCTGTGGGAATACATGAAATGACAGAAGAAAATAAATAACCCCAACGAGCCTCACAGCAAGACGACCCGTGGAAGAAGTCAGAAAGCATGTGTGGAGCCGTGCTGTGGGTGAGAAGAGGGCCACTCATTGGAGCAGCGCCCGGCTCCAGTGCCTCAGCTGAGCCTGAGAGCAGGCTGTTGACATAATGGCTCTGATTAGCTTTTATGTCAAAACACAATTAACAAGGGTTATTTAAAAAAGTGGATGAATACAATTATCTGTGTGATACAGAATGTGTGATATAGGTTGTATTCCTCAGATCTCATTAGCTTGTTATGTTCCATCTTTAACCCTAAAAGTTAGTTGTACATTGAACATGTAAGGCTGAACACCATGTCCTCTTTGTTGACCTTTCCACATTAACAATGGATCCCTTCATGGCCTGTGTCAGAGAAGGACGTTAGAGGGACCACTGAGGGCCTGTGCAGAGAAGGGACGTTAGAGGGACCACTGAGGGCCTGTGCAGAGAAGGGACGTTAGAGGGACCACTGAGGGCCTGTGTCAGAGAAGGGACGTTAGAGGGACCACTGAGGGCCTGTGTCAGAGAAGGGACGTTAGAGGGACCACTGAGGGTATGTGCAGAGAAGGGACGTTAGAGGGACCACTGAGGGCCTGTGTCAGAGAAGGGACGTTAGAGGGACCACTGAGGGCCTGTGCAGAGAAGGGACGTTAGAGGGACCACTGAGGGCCTGTGCAGAGAAGGGACGTTAGAGGGACCACTAAAAAAGGCTTCTTTATTGTATGTCAACAAACTAGCATGGATTGTACCATCTGGTTGTGCTATCATCAGCCGCAGGTTGCTGCTCTCAGACGCTGCACTAATGAGGTTGTCACTGCTCTGTCCTGCAGCCCTATGGACATACGTGTCCACGGCTGATCCACTCCAAAAGACAGCTGTTTTGTTCCTCGTTATGAATATCTCCGTCTAACAGACTTGGCCAAAAACAATATTTGCATGCTATTTCTACAGCGGCCACACCGGCACTTTTCTGAAGAGTTGAAATATGTTCGACTCTAACCACTCGGAATGCGCTCGGTTGTAATTGGAATCAATTGAAAACAGACGGTCAGAAAAAGGCTCGATGTGCACACGGGCGCTGTCAGCATACATCCAGTACGAGCATGCACACATAGTGAGGGCCCACTGGGGACAACACGGCTATCATTGGAACTGTTGGACATGCTGAGATGTCCATGTGTTCTACAGTCTACAAAGTACTTCAGACTCGCTGCACCTTCACCAGCTACCCTGCAGTCTACAAAGTACTTCAGACTAGCTGCACCTCCACCAGCTTTGAGAACACTTCCATGATCAATCATTATAAAACATATCATATATATTATTCTGCACAATGACTACTTTTACTTTTGATACTTTGACTATATTTCTATGGTAATACTTTTCTTCTTTTACTTGAATAACATTTTTTTCAATGCAGGAATTTGACTTGTAACAGAGTATACCTACACTCTGGTACTTTTACTAAAGTACATGAGTACTTCTCCCAGCTCTACATGTGACATGAAGCTTCCCCAGAGATATGACTGTGTGTTCTGTGTATGAGCTAACCCGTTCCATCTGATCACCGGGGAACTGAAACGTGACCTGTAATAACCTGCTGGGTGTCCCTCTGCAACAGGAAGGATGTGACTTGTTACATCCAGCTGCACTGTGAGGCTAGCGTGAGCGTTACACAGACCTTTGGCACATCTGCTCCACATGCAAGTCTGCACACAATTCCATTTTAGTTGGAAAAGCCATCTCAAGTTTGATTAGACAATGAAGTGAATAAAGCATTCCACATAAAGGTGATTGGAAAATAAAGCCTGCATCGTGAACACAATAAATGATCAAGCAAAAGTAAGTAAAGTTCACTTCTTATACTTCACCACAAACTGAAGACATGAAAGCAATTCCCGATACATCCACATGTTTGACTCCTTCACCTTGATAAGTCACCTCCTTGTGGTGGCACAGAGGGTCTGTCCTTAACCCCCCTGCATGAGGATGGTGCAGCTTCAGGTCTTTGGAGCTAGACCTTTCCTGCACACTCAGCATCTGGGATGAGAGGCCGTCCCTCCTGCTCTCTGCAGCCCATTCAAAGCTGGGGGTGTTGTTCTGCTCCACATCGGGATGTGGGATGTAATTACAGTGACCAAGTGAAGGATGGGGAACAGAACCGTTTTCTCTCCACTGACACGCCTCTGTGCCAGCGTGGAATCGATGTGTTGCCTTTGAAAGATTGAGAGTATTCTTTACATCGTACCGATTTTAAAAACTCTTAGGTCCCTCCAGTGTTCAACTGAGTCCTTTATAAAAACAGGGCTGAAGTATTTCAGGGGCACGATATCATTCATGTCAATAAATCAATCAAGTTTTATTATATAATTCAGTATCACAAAATCACATTTGTCTAGTAGGCTTCACAGTGTGTACAGCACACAGCTCCCTCTGTCCGGAGACCCTTGCAGTGTTAGAGACCTCCAGAGAAGGGTGCTCTGATGGACAGGCACCCAACATCAGACCTCTGCAGGGAACACAGGGACTTCAGCCTGTGCAAACATTGGAAAAGATAACATACGAGAAAGGATTGATCCTTTGAGGAGCAGCTCAGAACGTGTCTGGGTCTGAAACGTGCTGAAAGGTGTCAGCTCTGTGAATTATCCTGTGACTATTAAGGAGTATAGTAATGGAAATCTGTCTCCGAATCTAAGTGTGGGGCGGTCCAAGCCCCCGACAGACTGATGACACCATCCCCTTCCTCACACCTCCTCAGTGTGCTGACCCAGAGCACAGAGGACCAACATGGGTGGACATGCATTCCTTTGTACATACAGTACACGTATACACAGTATACACAGTATACTGTATGTGTGATGGTGTGCATATCCTTGTAACAACACTCCAGTGTTTTGAGCTGCAGCTGAAGTGCGGGGGAAGGTAGTGGGGGGTTACAAACGCACAGTACATAGTTGTCTTGTCCAGTCAGTGAATTGTTCCGGCCACCCCACACTGTTCTGAGAGGTTGATCACATGTTCTGAGAGGTTGATCACATGTTCTGAGAGGTTGATCACATGTTCTGAGAGGTTGATCACATGCTTCCAACAGAACACGAACAGCCATGTTTCTGACACATTTAATTAGTGCCTGATGATGATCGCGTCATCAAGGCAAAGGAGCATTTTGGGAAATTAAAAACAATGCACTGTGCCTTTGACTTTCATTATGATGATGTTGCATTCTGAAGATTGTTTCTCGAGTTTTTCTTTCATTTTTACAATTTAATTAATTCAAATTGTGAAGCCCATAAAACCTGTTGCCCTCTAGCTTGGTGTGTTCTTTACTGTCACGCGTGGAAGGGGGGCCTGGTGTACTTCTTTAGGGTCCAACCATGACCACAGACCTTCGTTCCTTTATTACAGGTTTATGTGGTGGGACAGCACTCTGACTTTACGCCTCTATTGTTTGGAGTGCGAACATATAGACATACATTTCTCTTGAACAGCGACCTGTGCAGTGGCGGGTTGGACCACTTTTGACTGGGGGGGGGGCAGTTATTTTATAAAAATAGTCAAGAATCAAAATCTCTTAACACATCAGTGATTATGTTGTTGTTACAGTATAACACTTATTTTGAATAAATATGTTTTAAAATATTTTTGTAACCTGTTTTTTTCTTTGTTTGATTTGTTAGAACATGTGGGCTCATTAACACACACGTACACCCCAACAATTGTACGATTATTTGTGTATTTACATTTATTTATTTTTGCTAAACAGTGAATTTATTATTTTGAGAAGCTCAACATTATCTGTATTTATTTTTTGGTAACATTCATATCATGTTATGGTTTATCTGTACTGTTTGAGAAACAGTAAGAGTGAGTAGCGCTAAGGTGGAACCTTTGGGAGGTGAGCGGTGACACCTGGGTTACCTTAGGGGGGACACTTCCGCCCCCTCCTCAGAAGCAATCCAGACGATCAACCGGGTCCTGTGTATAATTCTTGCTGCTTCACTTTTCTGTTTTCTACAGGTCAGTACATGATGAAAGTTATCGATGTTAACTTGTGTGAATTAGATATGGGCGTAGGAAGCATCCTGAATGTGGGGGGGGACATTTTTAACAGATGGGGGTCCGAGAAGAAAAATAGATTTCTGGTATTCTGGATACTAAACCTTGAGTATGTTCTAAAACATAATATTTGCATTGTGTATCATATGTTGACGCCGGGCTGTGTTTCAAAGCACTTGACTACACTCTCTGCCATTGTGTGTAATTAAATTACAATGATTTGAGGGTGCATTGTGGATTTACAGTTTGAAAGTGTGCATAGCCTAGGTTGTATGGAGTCAGATCAGTCTCAATATTAATAAATGCACACGAGGATTCACAAATGTATTTCGGGATTTATTTTTTCACAAATATAGGCATATTTCTGACATATAAATATTTCTTGTTTTAGTAATGTAAAATAAAACCACAATTAGTTGTAATTTCCATAGTTTCCCGTTAAAAAATTATGCATTTGTCATTTCCGTCAGAGAAGTCTCAAAAAAACAAATGCAGAGGTTCACAAGAAAAGCAGTTTAAATGCCCATTTTTTGTACATTTATATCCAACAATAAATATGTGTGAGTGCATTGAGAGATATTGTTGTGGAGAGTCATTTATACATAAATCGCAAAATAATTGTGAATCCTTCTGTGAGCATTTATTAATATTGAGACTGATCGGACTCCATACAGATGTTAAGTTCACCTAGGAATGGTATCATTGACTTAAATGTTCAAATACATGTTGCTCTTCAGTCTATGTTGGTCCTATGATGCCCCTTGACTGAAATGCTTCCTGTTCAATATCCCCACTGATTTCCTTAACCTTCTAAACTGTCATTTCCCTTTCATCACTCACCTCAGCACCGGACCTCTCTCCACTGTCCCTGTGTTCTGCCTCTGACTCGCTCTCAAGCGCCTAGATGTCAAGAGAGGTGGTGAAGTGATCATTATTGATTGAGCAGTATACTCTTTCACATTGAATCATAACAAGTCATACTGAATGAAATACAACTGACTCTAAAGTAAGTCCCAGTCTGTGACATTGGACATGCTGAAGACTCAAAGTCCCAAGCAGTAGGTAGAATATTAGCTATCTATGTAATGTGCACAGAAAAAACACTTAACTGAACACTGGGATGGAAATGGCCTATAAGCACTCAGTAAAACCAACCCGGTATCACGGCAAGACGTGAACATGTGACGATTTACCATGCTGGGAGATGTGAAGATGTCATGATTTCGTCCGTTCAAATGTGACAGTTACACAGTATTGTTAACCCATGTTAACCAGTGGAGAAATACTGCCAAGCAAATGCTACCCCGACGTTCGGTTGTTATTGTCAATATTAATAGTCACTTGATTTCGCCGATTTTCTTGTTGCCCCAGCTAGTCGACACCTCTTTAAGCAGAATACATTAATGTATTAAATCAATGTTAATCCATGCGTGTGGATATTGAATTAATGGACGTGACGTTGTGCGATTGCATTGCCAGGCAACAGCTAATGTTAATTTACAAACTACAACCGTAGTTATATTTAAAAACATGTTAGAAGGCCTCTGTTAAGAACTCAGGCACTTAGGAGGCACGACCCGGGAGATAGAGGTAAAGTAGTAGAAAGACTTTATTTTTCCAAAAGCAGGCAAGATGAACAGCAAGTCACTATTGAATCTCAGGTTGAGATGACGAAAAAAATAAGAACAAATTGAAAATCGCTCACGTGGTGAGGAACAAAACTTTTCAATAGCACAAAAAGAGCATAGACCAGACTGTGGCAAGAGACAATAACTTACCGTGGCAATAGACCAAACGCATAGACCTGAACATGACAAGAGACAAACGAACTTACACTGAACACCGGGAGACAGGGGAATTTAAACACGTGACAATAAGACAAAGGTGGGAACAATCAGGGGCGGGGCTGACACTGATGAGCACAGGAGACACAGACGGGATGACAGGTGAAAACAATCAGGAAATTAGACACACCAGGGAAACTAACGACAGACAGGAAACCACAGGGGAAAAGACCAGACAATACACAGGGAGCACAAAAACCCACTACCAGACACACACAACTAAAAACGTGACAGAACTCAAGGGATGGATTCCAGACGTACAAAACAAAAAATCCAAAAAGGGTGGGTGGAGGGGGTCCGGGACAACAACCCAGAGGCACAGTACATGATGGGTGTCTCGGGCGGACGACCCAGGGGCAAGGCAGAGCCCATGATGGAGTTCTCGAGCGGATGGTCCGGGGGCAAGGCAGAGTTCATGGTTGAGTCCTCGGCTGGGGAACTCAGGAGACCGGGCTCTAGGGCGAAAGCCGCTGGGAACTCAGGAGGCCAGGCACAAGGACGGGCAGGACCTGGTGGAACCCCTGGCGGGTCAGGCGTAGACGAGGCCCTGGACGGAACCTGGGGTGGTGTCAGTGGGACCCACGACGGAGCAAGGGCTGGTGTCGATGGGATCCGAAACAGGACAGGACACGGTGTTGGCAGGAAATTTGGCGGAGCAGGTCTCGGCTGGACCTCCAACGGCACAGGACATAGGGTTGGCAGGACCCCCAGCAGAAGTGTAGTCGGCGGGATCTCCAACGGCACAGAACATAGGGTTGGCAGGACCCCCGGCAGAAGAGTAGTCGGCGGGGCCTCCAACGGCACAGGGCATAGGGTTGGCAGGACCCAGAATGCGTGACTCCACCACGACTCCTTAACACCACAATGCGTGGTGGACTCACGAACGTTGTTACATTTGCGTGTCTGCACCACGCAAACAACCCCTATGTAAAGTGAATGAGGCTCCTTTGTCGTGGTGCACACACGCATTTCTACAACGTCCTGCAGTGAACTTTTATTCTATAAAACGTTTTTAAAATCTACTTTATAGCTTGTAGTAACTCGCGGGAGGCTTCTTTTATTTTATTTGTATTCATAATCATTTGTATTTTTTTCGTCAGAATGTATTATGGTGCATTAGTTACGAATTTTTGTTCTCAACAAACAGTGCAGTGTGTGTAATACAACTGTGATTTTTATTAAATTAGTTCAGCTTCAGCTGTGTCCAATAGATTGTTCCCTTTAGTTAACGTTTTTTAAAAGAACATTTTATTCCGATTTGATCATGTCCCCTTTATTGTATTACGGAGAGCAATGTGAGCGTCCATTCCCATTGGATAACAGAGGATTTTACACCCGAAAGTAAGTATTCTCTTTACTGTCGATTGATTTTACAGTCCTATCTGCACTACTCATCAACTAACAAACACCAGATTATCCTTGTTGATTACACAACATTGATTGGTTTAAATTGTGTACAATGCTTTTGTAATTTTCCCCTTCGATTCCGAGAAACAAATATGTGTTCAGTTTAGGATGGCCGATGATACTACACTACCCAGAATCCTCAGCTATCGTTTGGGACTACACCGTGTGCTTTGCTTGACAAACCCAGTGATTTGTCCTCAAGCTCTGTGATTGGATGTTGGAGTGACAGTGTGGCGAACTTTACCCAAGCGGCACACTATTCAAAACAGGAATCGAATGTCCCTTAGGTCACAAGCTCCTCCAACAGTGCAACACAATAAAACGCTCCTGGAGTCTGCTCTGATTCAGCACCTTTGTCACCAAATAATAAAATGTTTTGTTGGACATGGTGCTAAACTTAAAATCAGTAACATTGTCCAACTTTAACAAAAACCCTCACAACTGAGATCAGGAAAACATCGCATCTCGGGAAAAGAGTCATTGTCATTTGGAGACTTCAGTCCGTTACAGTGAGCAGCGATCAGCGCCAGCTCTGATTGGCTGAGCTGCTGCTTCCAGCTCTGACTGGCTGAGCTGCTGTCTCCAGCTCTGATTGGCTGAGCTGCTGCTTCCAGCTCTGATTGGCTGAGCTGCTGCTTCCAGCTTTGATTGGCTGAGCTGCTGCTTCCAGCTCTGATTGGCTGAGCTGCTGCTTCCAGCTCTGATTGGCTGAGCTGCTGCTTCCAGCTCTGATTGGCTGAGCTGCTGCTTCCAGCTCTGCAGGAGGAGGCTGACCACCCGGACTGACCTGAGGCTCAGACGTGAGGCCAGGCCTGCAGCGTTGTCCAGACGGGGCCACACACCTCCACCACCCGGCCCAGCGTGAGGATCTTCTCCTCACAGAGTCTCTGTTGTAGAGAAGGCCCTAGAAACCCAGATCCACGGACTACCGGCTCTCTGAGGAGCCAGGACAGCGAGCCACAGCACTCTGGTCTCTCTCTTCTGAGTAGTCCCCACACATTGTTCAGGCGTAGTCCTTTCAGTTCCATTAGGAACAGCGACTCAGCCAGACCCAGCCCACCACATCGCTCCAATAAGGCCCGAGCTACGGGTCTCCAGACAGTCAGCAGGTCCAGTCAGGAACCTCTGGAAGAACCGGAGCCTGAAAGCCGCCCCTCTGCTTGCCAGCTGAACCAGGCCATGTCCCCCCTCCTCCTTTGGCAGGAACAGGACGCTCTGAGGGACCCAGTGCATGCGGTCCCAGAAGAAGTCCACCATGAGAGCCTGCACCCTGGACAGCAGGTTTACGGGTGGGTCGGTGCACGCCAGCCGGTGAGCCAGCATGGAGGAAACAAGGTTATTTAAATTAAGGATACGCCCTTTAAAAGAAAGTTTGGGAAGGATCCACTTCCACTTCTTTAACCGGCCTTCCACTTTCTCTATAAGCCCGTCCCAGTTCTTCAAACAACACGTGTCATCACCAATATAAATACCCAGGTACTATAACCCCGCCCTTTGCCAACCAAGGCCCCCAGGTAACAACAAGCTGTCAATGCTGCCCTCGCCTCCTGCTAAGGCCTCACTTTCCCCCAGTTGATCAATGCTGCCCTCGCCTCCTGCTAAAGCCTCACTCTCCCCCAGTTGATGAATGCTGCCCTCGCCTCCTGCTAAGGCCTCATTTTTCCCCCAGTTGATCAATGCTGCCCTCGCCTCCTGCTAAGGCCTCACTTTCCCCCAGTTGATCAATGCTGCCCTCGCCTCCTGCTAAGGCCTCACTTTCCCCCAGTTGATCAATACTGCCCTCGCCTCCTGCTAAGGCCTCACTTTCCCCCAGTTGATCAATGCCGCCCTCGCCTCCTGCTAAAGCCTCACTCTCCCCCAGTTGATCAATACTGCCCTCGCCTCCTGCTAAAGCCTCACTTTTCCCCCAGTTGATCAATGCTGCCATCGCCTCCTGCTAAGGCCTCACTTTCCCCCATTTGATCAATACTGCCCTCGCCTCCTGCTAAAGCCTCACTTTCCCCCAGTTGATCAATGCTGCCCTCGCCTCCTGCTAAGGCCTCACTCTCCCCCAGTTGATCAATGTTGCCCTCGCCTCCTGCTAAGGCCTCAATTTTCCCCCAGTTGACTCAAGCAGATGAGATTTTGCAAAAGTTGCTCACAGTTTCAGTCAAAACATTGATGTCATCTTGTTTTTTGAACAAAGACCATTATGTCATCCGCATACGCAGACAATTTAAAAACATCCCTACAGCCAGGAAGAGAGAAACCCTGTAACTTTGACCCGGTGTAAAAAGGCTCTATGGCCAGGGAGTAGAGCATCCGGACAGAGAGCAGCCCTGTCGGACTCCTCTCTGAGCTTCAAAAGGAGCACACAAACTACCGTTTATCTTCAGTACACTCTCAAGGTCCCTGTACAAGACCTGGATCTTGGCTCTGAGACCAGAGTTGAACCCAGAAGCTTCCAGCGTCTGCCACAAGTACTGGTGTTCAACTCGGTCAAAAGCCTTTTCTTGGTCCAGAGAAATCAGACCAGGCTCACAGCCCAATGAACCGGAGAGGTCCAGAACATCTGGAGTCAGAGTCACGTTGTCAGTGATCAACCTGCTGGGTACACAGTATGTCTGGTCTACGTGAACGACATGCTCCATCACTTCCTCAGCCTCGTCGCTAACCCTCTGGAAAGCAGCTTGTAGTCGGTACAGAGTAGAGACACAGGACGCCAGTTCCTAATCTCCTGCAGGTCTCCTTTCTTAGGGAGGAGAGTGAGCACAGCTCTCCTGCAACTCAGAGGCAACCTCCCGTTACTTAGACTGTCTCTGAGCACACTCAGCAGGTCGTCACCTATAACTGGCCAGAGAGCCTTATAGAAGTCTGCAGGCAGGCCGTCTCTGCCAGGAGCCTTCCCACTCTGCATGCTCTGCAGGGCTTCCTGCGGCTCCTGGGCAGAGAGCTCCGCCTCCAGCTCAGCATGGTCCTCCTCAGGGACGTTAGGAAGGCCCTCGTAGAACGACTGCGCCACCTCTGGCTCGTCCCGGAACTCTGTTCTATAGAGCTCTTTGTAGAACTCCACAGCACACTGACGAATGTCGGCGGACTCCTGAAGCAGCTGCCCAGCATTGGATTGAGTGCATCAGCCTTCTCTGACCATTCTTACGCTCCAGACCAAAGAACAAGTGAGAGGGAGCATCCATTTTCACGATGTTCTGAAACCGGGATCTGACCAGAGCACCCTGAGCAGAGCCCCCTGAGCAGAGCCCCCTGAGCAGAGCACCCTGAGCAGAGCCCCCTGAGCAGAGCCCTCTGAGCAGAGCACCCTGAGCAGAGCCCCCTGAGCAGAGCCCCCTGAGCAGAGCACCCTGAGCAGAGCCCCCTGAGCAGAGCCCCCTGAGCAGAGCACCCTGAGCAGAGCCCCCTGAGCAGAGCCCCCTGAGCAGAGCACCCTGAGCAGAGCCCCCTGACCTGAGCCCCCTGAGCAGAGCCCCCTGACCAGAGCCCCCTGAGCAGAGCCCCCTGACCAGAGCCCCCTGAGCAGAGCCCCCTGAGCAGAGCCCCCTGAGCAGAGCACCCTGAGCAGATGACCCTGAGCAGAGCCCCCTGACCAGAGCCCCCTGACCAGAGCCCCCTGAGCAGAGCACCCAGCAGGTCAGACAGAGCTGAGTTCTTACTTTTGAAACCGTCAACATGTTCTCGCTCTCCTGAAGAGTCTGCCCTCCCTGCAGCTCCACCACTTCTCTCTCCAGAGCTCTCAGAGATCTAGCCATGTCCTTTGTGACATTGAGAGTGTACTGCAGGCAAAGCTGCTTGATCTTCACTTTACCTACATCCCACCACTGCTGAAGAGAATTGTACTCTCTCTTACATAAACGGTAGTCTTCCCAAAATAATTTAAAAACATTTTTAAAATGGTTGTCGGCCAACAGAGAAGCATTAAAGTGCCAATACGCACTACTACACTTAACATGATTAATAAACAGTGAGACTTGTACGAGGGAATGGTCAGACATTCCCACTGGACTGATGGAGCAGCTTCTGCTCACATTCATGTGATGGTTAAAAACATAGACCTGATCCAGCCTAGCCAGAGACAACAGGTTATCCCTAGAGTGCACCACGTGTGCTGCCGCTGGGCCGGGGGGAAGTGCCTCCAGACATCACACCGCTCAAAGCTTTCTGTTAGCCTTATTAAGGCACTCTTTGAGGCAGCCTGCGGCTCCTGGTGGTTCCTATCCAGCACAGGGTTCTCAGTTGAAGTCACCCCCCAGGAACAGATACCCCTCACTATCACAGGTGCTGAGAGTGTGTTTCAGTTTCTCAAAGAACAAAAGCCTCTCTGCGCCCACACTGGGAGCATAAATATTTATAAAACATATTTTAACTTTTTCAAATTCAGCATTTATTTTGAGCAAGTGTCCTGGGATGACCTCATCGACCGCACAGGAGAAGGGTGTAAAGCCCCTCGCAAAGAGAATGGCAACTCCTCCACTATTGCTGCGCTTATGGCTGAAGAAGCCCTCCCCCCCCCATTCCCTCTCGTTCTCAGCAGTGCTGTGAGTTTCCTGGAGAAACGTCACATTTAACTTCTTGTTTCCTAATAAAGTAAATAAAGATGTTCTCTTAGCATCCCCTCGAGCACCGTTAATGTTTAAAGAGCCCAGCTGTATGTCACTCACAATGAAATTATAGTTGCATCCTAACAAAATCAAAAACCTGGCTGAAGATAAATAAAAAATAAAAAATAAAACCAAGATGTACTTATTCATAATTCTTTGCAGTTTCCTCTCTAATCCTCTGAAGTATCTTCTTTAAACGAGCCTTCTCTGGGCCGCTGAAGAAAAGTTCCCCGAAAGCTTCTTTGCGCCGCATGAGAACCCTGGCAGCATTGTGAAATATCTGCACATCACCAAAAAAATCCTCTAACTTCACCGCCCTCAACCCCTTAGTTAGGATCGGATCCTCTGGATAGAATACTCCTCTCCCTTTGCTACCTCAACGATCTCAAAGAATGACTCGCTGTCACTGTCCTCTGCGTCCTCTGGGACTCCCTCTGGCTGAGAGGAGGAACACAGCAACTCCTTCTTTGACACCTTCCCTTTTTGAGTCACACTTCCTTTGCTCACTTGTTCATTTTTTCTTTTAACATGTAACCTTAATAAATCCTCATCCATTACCACATCCTCCAGAACAGACTCAGCCACTCTGGCTGCAGTGTGCTCACTATCTGCTTCCTGTGTGACCTGAGTGTCCGTATGTGTGATACGGTGGGTACCGGCTGCCTGTGTGCTTTCCACGCGTGAAACAGTTGGCTCTGCCCCGGACCGACTGACCTGCGGCTCCACCACCGGCGGCTCCACCACCGGCGTTTCCGCCGCGGGCGAATCAACCGACAGCGGCTCCGCCGCTGGCGCGGACCCCAGCACCGGCCACCCGGCCGCGGACAAAAAAAAACGGCAGCGGCTCTGCCGCGGGCGCGGACCCCAGCACCGGCGGCCCGGCCGCGGACAAAGGGACCTGCAGCGGCTCCACCGCGGGCGCGGACCCCAGCACCGGCGGCCCGGCCGCGGACAAGGCAATCTGTAGCGGCTCTGCCGCAGGCACCGTCGGGCCGGCTGCGAGCGCAGACACCCCGGGCGCGTCACCCGCCCTCTCCGGGCACACGCGAATCTGGTGTCCTGCCGCTTCACAACCATAGCATCTCAAACTGTCAGACGTAACATGGACAGTATTCACAAACTCATCAATTTTATACTTGAGAGTCAGATTTAATTCCCCTTCATCCTTTTTCAGGACTATAAGCACCTGTCTCCTAAAAGACACAACGTGCTTGAGGTGCGGGGATTTGCAGCCCAGGGGGATCAACTTAATGGGAGACACAAGCTGCCCGTGTCGAGCCAGCTCTCTCTCCAACAACTCGTTTCTCAGAAACGGGGGTACATTTGAGATGATTACCTTTTTAGCTGGAGTGACAAGGGGTAGCACGGGTAACAGCGTCCCTTTAATCACTAGCTCTCCACCAGCTGGTTAGCTTTCTCCGTGCAGTCTAAACAAATAACCACTGCACTGTTCATGCGGGAGGCAGATTTAACTCTGCCATATCCCCCCACAGCCAGACCACACTCCTCCACCGACACATCGACAGGTGGAGAGAGCTTGATGGCGTGTTGGCGAGTCAGCTTCTCTAACACAGCGCAGCTGCCACGGACCGCCATACCTGGCGGCGTGACTGCAGCTGCAGCCACGCGACAAACAATTAGACAAACAATTCACCAGTGCAACCAAACAACACCACCAAAAAACACCAAAGTCGGCGAAGTGATGCACAAAGACATAAACTATCACCCAGAGAAAAATGAATTGTAAACAATGGTTTGAAAAGTTGTAAAACTTTAAACGATCGCTCTCCGCTATACTCACCAGTCCACTCACAATCAGAGAGAGAGAGAGAGAGAGAGAGAGAGAGAGAGAGAGAGAGAGAGAGAGAGAGACGCGAGGAAACACATAAGGAAACGAGTGCTTTGGTGCAGATCAGCTGCACGGAGCCGTTATTACGTCGGCTGTCGTTGATATTATAGCTTCTTTAGCCGTCACCCACTCCCTCTCAGAGGTGACTCGTTCACTCCACAGAGTGCATAGGAACATGAACCATGCCCAAGGCGGCTAAACAGCTCATCGTCTCCGTCTCTATTCCTCTGAGTGCAGCGATGAGGAAGCTGCCATCCGTAACCAGTGTGCCCTGGACATATCTCTCTCTCCTTCTCTCTCTCCTTCTCTCTCTCCTTCCATGGCCTGCAGCATGCACACTGGACATGAACCAAACGTGTACTTGCTTGCTTAATATATGAGCAGTACTTCCACACCTGTGTCCTCACACCTCACAATGATGCGGGGATATGACTCTGAAGACATGGCATGGAGCTCCATCTGTGTGTCTGCCTCCTCCTGGTCACTGTGATGTCAGACTGCTGACTGTAGCTTGGGACATGTGTTTCCAGTGGTAACATGTGGAGGCCTTCCATCACTTGCACCTCTCCAGGTCTTTGATTGGCTGTGGGCCGTCATACCTGTCAAATAGGAAGCATTCTGCGAGCTCACTGAAGGTCTGGAAGGCTGCATCATGGAGGCTTTGAAGCACAGCCATGCCATCACTGATGTGTGCAGTTTCTCTGTGGCGTCACACGTGTCATGTCGTGATGTCTCCTGCATCACTTCTACTGCCGACTCCAGTTTCTTTGCAAGGTCTGCTTTTGTGGTTTTTCTCATCGCTCCATCGCCATAGAAGAGAGAGGGTGGGACAGCAGCCAATCCATGACGCATCACATTCTGCAATGATACGTCTCTTTGTTTGAAACAGCCAGGAGTGTCCTGAAGAGGACATCGGGATCCATCTGAAGCTTCTTAGGCGTACTGGTTGCTATGCATGCTATCCTATCTGTGAATGTTGCCAGCTGTTGTCTTTTCTCAGGATCCCAGAAACGTTTTGGTGTATCACTCTTTAGTCGTTCATCAATTACATTTGCATTTCGCTTATCACCATCTTCCAGAAGGCTTGAGAGATCTTTTGTGACGCTACTTGTCCACTTGTAATATTGATGAGCTCATCAGGAACTTTCTCCAAATCAAATGGGTCCTGCCTGTCTTGCACAAACTCCATTATCTTTACAGTGTGCCTCTCACCCCGGTCCATGCGGGCTGCTCCATGTTCTGTGTGGGATGTTGGTGCATGTGCCACTGCATGGCATTGCAGTGCTCACTGGTGACATGCCGTGTGACCAGCCATCTTTCCAGAGCTCCCTTTCATAGTGTGAAGCCGATAATGCCTCCTGGACCCTTTCCTTCTCTGTTGATAGTTTGTTCAAGTGCTTCATCGGTGGCTACACAGTTGAGGCTTCTCTCATCTGAGCGCCGCACAACAAACCCTCCTTCTCTCATCTCTGGTTGGCTTTTTCAAGGGCCTTCACTTCAGCTATGTAGACTGACATGCACTTTGCGTAGTTCATCCTGCCAGCAGCCCGGAACCATGGTCTGCTTCAGACATGCAGTTGAGATGAAGGTCAAAGTTTGCTTCGTGCTCTGATCGTAGCATTCGGAGTAAGAGATCAGCCCCTTTGAGGCAATGCAGCCAGTACGTACAAGTTGCTGATTGTTGAACTCTGAAAACTGTTATATGTTTCTCCTCAGGTCAGGAAGGTCTGTCTCCACTCCACCTAATAACTGTCTGGCAGAGACCTGGTCGGTGCCATGAAAGGCATGCTGCACATCTCGCAGGAGGTGTTCTTGTTCAACAGATAATGGAACCTGGCCTTTTGTGTTCAGCCAGGCGTCCAGTGCCATCCAGAAGAGCTTGGACAGAGCCTCTGAAGCCACCTTGATGCTCCTCACACCTCTTGTCGGTTGTTTCCCCTGTAGCATCTGTCGAGCTGTTGCGTCGGCATAGACTCCAGACGCGGTTATCATGTCAAAGAGGCCCCATATGCATATACCTTCCCAATGCTTGCCAGAAAGGCCATGATGACATGCATTCCTCCAATTCTCATCGTGATATTGCCATCCAAAGCCTCATGTTTGCTCCACATCATGTGCTGTGCTTTGCTGTAGATGGCAAGGTCAGCAGTTACAATGATATGCCTCTGTCCCAGTTCTTGAGCAAGCTGTGCGAGCTGCAAACGAGCTGGATAGATGGTAGATAGGTCTGATGGGAAAGCTCTTATGAAGGGCATATAGTGTACTGTTGTTAATGGGATGTCTGATGTCTTTCATGATACGGCTCACCTTCCAAAGGAAGTCTTGGCCTTCTGCTGCCTGAGCATTTGTGCTGTCTGCTTTGAGGGTCTGCGGTATAACTGCTGGAGGTTCAGATCGCCTACCTGGCTTGATGTATCTGAAATTACAGCAAGTCATTATATCTTTTGTCTGTATGTATTCCCTTACAAACAACACAAATCCAGATTCCTTAGATTATGATGTGTCTATAATATTTACCTCTGAACCTCTTCATTCTCCAAATCACAGCTGTCCAGAGCATGGAGAGATCTCTCTGGAACGCTCGCGACGGGGTTGTGTGCTGTGGCAACATCACCTCTTCTGTATACAACAATTGCCATGGAATGTGTTGTCTGTTTGCCATCCAGCGTCTCTTCATCCTGGTCAAAGTTGTCAATGGCTGCATCAATTATCCCATGTTCTGTGGTTCTCGTCAGTCCATTTGGGATGGAAACACCTTTGCTTCTCTGTAATGGATCTGCTGCTACTGGTGTGAGAAATTGCTGCACTTCATCATAAGACACACAATGACCCATCATGTGTAGCTCGTTAATAAGGGCCTTGCTGCCACACTCAGGATGGATCATAATCCCAAGGCCTAGTGTGATAGGTGTGCTGCAGCACGGTGCAATCAGATCATGGCAAAAGGTTATCACACGTGTTATTCTTCAGAGCTGGGTTCTCATCACAGGTCTGCACTTTTTAAATACACCTGCATTGACACACCAGTTCAGCTTCTGTGATACTTTGCATCATAGGCAAAAAGATCTTGATAGGTCAGCATACGGTGATGTATTATTTCATCAAACCTCTCTGAGGCTGCATTGAGGACCTTTGACCTTGTCATCTCGTTATTGAGCAATGTTCAGTATGAGTCCTTGTAAGGTGGGGTTCTTGACATATGGATTATTTTGATATCCTTGTAGAGCATGTTCACATAATAAGCAGACCTTTCCATCCAGTGTCTGTACATATGGCTGGCTAGCGGTCTGCGTTGGATCGCCAGATGCGTGAGAGTTGGCAACCCTGCTGTAACAATGGAGCTAGCAGTAGCTCCATTGTTACAGCAGGGTTGCCAACTCTCACGCATCTGGCGTGTCACACACGCTCTCACTCTCAATCTCACGCTCTCACGCTGCCCAAACTATTCTCAAGCCAAAAACAAGATGAACCGGCGATCGTTTTTGGTTGGTTATTTACAATGTTGAGTTGACAGCTGCTCAAGCTGTCGATCCGCTCCCTCCCCGCCCCCACCACTCTTAACAACGTTAACAGACAGCAGAGCAGTGGGAGCCGGTTGGTCAATCCCGACCCGTATTCCGCATGCGCAGATCCGTCTCAATGCCAGGCTTTTCATCAGTCGACGGCGAACTCCATAGAAAGGAAAGGTGGGTTTGCACAGTGCACTTTATCGATATCGTTGCATATGTTTGAAAATATGATTAGAGTAAGATAACCTATTCTATAAAAGCCACATATTTGTTTATAAAGTTTGTTAACATTTTAGATTTGTTTGTTTAAACTTTAGAATGTATAGCACATTAAAAGATTGTCACTTAACTTTTATGCTAGGTTTGAAGGGCGCTAAAGTTGTAATTCAGTCCCCTAAATAGCTTAATCTATGTTAACAGCTAGCTTTTAAAGAATAAAAGCAACATATATTATAACAATAATAATAATGGTGTTTTATTATGCAAATTATTTGCTAACTACTATGTATGTATGTATTCAAGACAGACTTTGTTAAATAAACTGTGGTATTCAGATGGAGAGCTTTGTGAAATACTCTAAGAAGACTAAAGAGAGAGAACGAGATGAGGGACTGGCATTAGCCAACAACAGTTCAGAGGAAGGCAGGGGCAGCAGTAGCGGAGTATCCTCAGAGGAGACAATGAGAGAAGATGAAGATGACACAAGTGCAGGTAACTTGGCTAGTTCACAATATCATAGCCCAAAGGTTTCACAGGAAGCAAGGTTGCTAGCGAGCTGTTTTTATTTTATTTATTGTAACATTTGCTAGCAAATAACTACACAATTGTAGATTGCTGTTTACACATTTTGATTCCATTATGCTTGTAATTTGTAATGATTTGTAACATGTTAAGTCAGTGTCTACACTTGTGTTCAATAAGCTAATTCAATATCTAAATCTCTTCCTCATCGACCATAGAGAGAGAGTGTGAGGCGCTGTGTGCATCACAAAAGGAAGAACGCAGGGGCAGCCTCATATGGCTCCAAGTTTCATTCCCAGTGGACCAAGGAATGGCCGTGCATCACGCCTGGGACTACACCTTTTCATGTGTGGTGTTCCATATGCAGGCATGAATTAGAATGCCGACCCCAGGGCAGAGCTGATGTGATTCGCCATATCAATAGGGAATCACACTTGAAAAAACAAAAGATGGTTGAGAGCTCTTCAAAAATGAATATGTTCATACAAGGAACGCAAAGCACGGAGATGGGTCAGCTGGAAACACAGGTGATAGTATACACGTTGGTTAAGGACAGTGATGTTATGGTTATTTAGTGGGGTTTAAGCCGCAGTGATTGGGGTTACATAAACTTTGCCTAACCTGTAAATCATTAAAGTGATATATAAATGACCTGACAGCATTGTGTTTACTATTGTATATGTCATTACACAACCACAGACCAGAAGAGCCGAAGTGAAGGTGGCCATGCCAACGGTGCAGCACAACATCCCATTGGCTTTTTCGGATCACCTGAGTCCACTGTTCAACGAGTGTTTCCCTGATTCCAAGAAAGCCCAAAAGTATTCCTCAGCCAGGACAAAAACAACAGCCATCACAAACAAGGCCCCTATTTTATGGATGAGCTTGTGAAAGATCTCTGTGATCATCCCTTCTCTTCGGCCACTGATGGGTCCAATGGCACTGGTACGTGTGTTCATGTTGACCATGGCCATGGGTCACACAGAGTTAAGTAAGTAAGTGTTGAATACATTTGTGTCGTCACAGGCAGAGAGAAGTTGAATCCACTGACTGTCAACATTTGGAGTTCACAAGGTGTGATTCAACGATTTCTTGACATGGGTCTGCCATCAGGAACCAGCTGTGACACTGCTGAGTTCATATTCAACAACATGAACGAGGTGCTGGAAGGCCACATTATCCCATGGGCCGACTGCGTGGCCCTTGCAGTTGACAATGCTAGTGTCAATCTGGGAGCCAGGAATTCGATTAAGAGCAGGGTCCTGGACCAAAATCCATCTATCTACGTTCTTGGCTGTCCCTGCCACATTGTGCACAATAATGCACACGCTGGTGGCTTGGTGTACTCTGAGGTAATGACTTGACAGTCACAACTGTATTTTTTTCATTTTTACTGGGATGGCCACTTTGTACATATTGTAAAAGTATTAACACTAACACATTTATTTTGCTAACCCACCAGATGTCGGGCTTTGAAGTCGAAGATTTCTGCGTCGATCTTGCCTACTGGTTTAAATCCAGCACCAAGAGAAAGAACATGCTTCATGGCAAGTTATCCTCACATAACACATTTATTCTACTCAAAAGCATTCAATCAATCAATCAATGTTTATTTATATAGCCCAATATCACAAATGTTACATTTGTCTCAGTGGTCTTCACAGTGTGTACAGAATATCAGTATGACAATACGACACCCTCTGTCCTGAGACCCTCTGTCCTTAGACCCTCACATCGTACAAGGAAAAACTTCCAAAGAAAACCCAGTTTAAAGGGGAACATGGGAGAAATCTCAGGGAGAGCAACAGAGGAGGGATCCCTCTCCCAGGACGGACAGACGTGCAATAGATGCCGTGTGTAAATTGAAAAGAAAATACATTTGCAACATAGGTAGTCCAAATGTTTGGAAATGCATGTGTGTATAATAGGAAGATGAATCCACGAGGATATCCATCCAGGACCGATGATCCAGGACCACAGCCACTACTCAAGATCCAGGACACAGGACCGCAGGATCATCCATGACTCCGGATCCCGGCGTATATAGACACCAAAAAGAAAGACATTTGGGGAAGCTGGGTTAATCGGAACATGAGAGTACACAGGTATAGACAGAAAGAAGGAAGAAGTAAGATGTCCCCCGACAAACTAAGCCTATATCAGCAAAACTAGGGGCTGAATCTAATCAGCCCTAACTATAAGCTTTGTCAAAAAGGAAGGTCTTAAGCGCACTCTTAAAAACGGATAGGGTGTCTGCCGCCCGAACACAAACTGGAAGCTGATTCCACAAATGTGGAGCTTGATAAGAAAAGGCTCTGGCTCCCATTGTACTTTGAGAGACTCTAGGAACAACCAACAACCCTGCATTCTTGGAACGCAATGCCCTAGTAGGACAGTAGGGTATAATGAGTTCTTTAAGGTAAGATGGCGCCTGCCCATTAAGGGCTTTGTAGGCGAGAAGAAGAATTTTAAATTCTATCCTGTGTTCTATAGGGAGCCAGTGTAAGGCAGCCAGAACAGGAGTAATGTGGTCCCTTTTCCTAACTCTGGTTAGTACATGAGCTGCAGCATTTTGAATCAGCTGAAGCCACTTGACTGACTTCTTGGTACTCCCTGATAATAAAGAGTTACAATAATCCAGCCTAGAAGTAACAAATGCATGGACTAGTTTCTCTGCATCGTTTTGAGGCAAGATATGCCTGGTTTTTGCAAAGTTACGTAGATGGAAGTAGGCGGTCCTTGAAATTGATTTTATGTGGGCGTTAAAGGATAAATCCTGATCAAATATAACACCAAGATTCCTTACAGTCTCACTGGAGGCCAAATTAATGCCATCCATAGTTAGTATATCTTTAGATAATTTGTTTCGTAGATTCTTCGGGCCAAGTACAATAACTTCAGTTTTGGTCGTGTTTAACATCAAAAAGTTTAAGGTCATCCACGTTTTTAAGTCCTTAAGGCAGTCTTGAATTTGATTTAGATGATTAATTTCATCAGGCTTGATTGATAAATATAGTTGAGTATCATCCGCATAACAATGAAAGTTTACAGAATGATTCCTTATAATATTGCCTAACGGAAGCATATACAATGTGAACAAAATAGGTCCGAGCACTGAGCCCTGTGGCACTCCATGGCTAACTTTGGTTTGCGTGGAAGATTCATCGTTAACATGTACAAACTGAGAGCGTTCAGATAGATAGGACCTAAACCAGCCTAAAGCAGTTCCCTCTATGCCAACCAAGTGCTCTAGTCTTTGCAATAGGATATCATGGTCGATAGTATCAAATGCAGCACTGAGATCGAGCAAAACAAGAATAGAGACAAGTCCCTTGTCTGAGGCTATTAGAATATCATTTGTGACTTTAACCAGAGCTGTCTCTGTGTTATGATGTGTTCTAAAGCCAGACTGAAAATCTTCAAATAAATCATTGTTTTTTAAGTAATCACACAGCTGTTTTGCGACCGCTTTCTCAAGAATTCTTGAGAGGAACGGAAGATTAGAAATACGTCTATAGTTGGCTAAAACCTCTGGATCGAGGTTGTGCTTTTTAAGAAGCGGTTTTATCACTGCTACTTTGAATGATTGTGGAAAATAGCCTGATAATAAAGACATATTCATAATATTTAATAAAGAAGTGCTAATTAAGAGAAAAACTTCCTTCAACAGCTTAGTTGGAATTGGGTCTAACATGCACGTTGATGGTTTAGAAGAGAGAATCATTGAATTTAATTGTTCAAGGTTAATGGCTGAAAAGCATTCTAGTTTACTATCTAGTGTAATATTAGAACTTATGTTTCCGGGAGCTGTTGATAACACTATACTGGTCAAAGGCAAGAGGTCATTAATTTTGTTTCTAAGAGTAACAATTTTATCGTTAAAAAAGCACATCAAATCATTACTACTGAGTGCTATGGGAATAGAAGGGTCAATGGAGCTGTGGCTCTCTGTCAGCCTGGCTACAGTGCTGAAAAGAAATCTTGCATTATTCTTATTCTCATCTATTAATGAAGAGTAGTAGGCTGCTCTCGCTTTACACAGTGCTTTCTTATATTCATTGAGAGTAATATGCCAAATTAAACGAGATTCTTCAAGTTTAGTGGAACGCCATATCCTTTCAAGTTGTCTCGACTTTTGCTTTATTTTGCGGGTTTCGGCATTATGCCATGGAGCTAATCTATGTTGTTTTATTTTCTTCTTTTTCAAAGGAGCAACAGAGTCTAATTTTATTCGCAGCGCATCTATAGCACTATCAACAACATGATCAATTTTGGGTGGTGTACATTACAAAAGCATTGTTTGAGAAATAGTGAAGTCTAATCTAAAATACATATTTTGTTCTATTCAGAATTCGGTGTGTTTTGTGACACCACGTACATGGAGGTACTTCAGCATTTTAGCATTAGGTGGCTCAGTTTGGATCTGGCTGTCAACCGCATACTCCGTGTCTACAAGGCCCTGACAAGCTACTTCAGATCCACTGGTTTGTAGTCCCACATTCATTATTGATGAAAAATGCAAAAATACAATTTTCTATTTATTATTTTTGAACGTTTTTGTCTTTTAGACGAAATGCAAGCCAGGTGTCTGCGGCTCCGTGCCTTATTTGAGGATCCATTGACAGAGGTCCATCTCCTCTTCTACCAGGCACTTCTGCCTACATTCTGCCAGTTTAATCTGTTGTTCCAGAGGCAGCACCCATGCATCTATCTTCTCCATGGGCAGGTACATCATTTTACTGTTTACGTTAGTGTAATGGTAATGTCAAATCGTATAATTGATTCTTATCTTAATGTTCATGGATGGGTGGGTTGTATACTTTCTGTATTTCAGGTGAGGGCATTCATCCGAAAGCTAATGTCCAAATGCTTGAAGCCTGCAGCTTTCAGAACAACACGCTTGGAGAGTGTTGATCTTCAGGATCAAGAAAACCAACTGCCAGGTGAATACAATTGACTGTTATAGCCTATATTATTTGACCCTTGTATGACAACTGAAATAATCTACAGGTATATAGTATGGGCAAAATAATGCATGGTAGTCTTTTTTTCCTTTCAGACACCCAGCTTGGCATTGGACTGACTACAAAGTCCACACTGATAAGGCTGCATGAAGCTGATGAGAGTCCCTCAGGTGATGTCACCAAATTGAACAAGGCAGCAAGAGGCTTCCTGCTTCGGTCTACAGAACATGCACTGAAGAAGCTACCTCTCAATGACCCCTGCTGCCACATGCTGAGTTTGTGGACTTCAGGCAGAGACAAAACTCCCATGTGGATGATGTGCTCTACTTTGTCCAAAGGTACAATTACTGAACCCTTATTTTCACTTTACCATTTAAACAACGTGAGAAGTTAATTAAAGATAAATGGTGATTTTGACAGGCTTTACAAGCAGTTGAGATGGGTGAACAAATACAGCTTGCTTAATATTACATTGGGAGATTCTGTTATTGGAAAGGATTATTTAGTTCTATCTAGATAGAGAATTGGTTATTGTTTTATGTATATTTATTTACAGAATTCAATAATCTGTGGCAAAATAAATGTCTGAATATTTTTTTTCGATTATAAATAATGTTGTTGCAATTGTCTTTGCCCAGATACAAACACCTTCTTCCTTTTGAGGACCCAAGGGAACAGGACAGGATTTGGGATGAGTTCCTGGAGTACCAAATGCTGGAGGAAACAGATATCCCTGACATGGTCTGGAAAGGTGCCCTGGTGAGTGTTGGAGAGGAAGAACAATTCCATGGTATGGACATGGTGTGGGCACACTTGACAACGCAGAAGAGCCGAGTAACTGGTAAAGAACAGTTCCCCAGCTTGTCCTATGCCTACCTCACTCTGATGCGGATGCAGAACCAGTCTTCTCAGTAATTGGACTGAACAAAGCAGAGTGTCGAAACAGACTTGCACTTGATGGGACACTGTCATCCATTATGTGCATCAAAGGAAGTCAGATTGAACCATGCTGCTTCAAATACGAACCACCAGTAGAAATGATAAACAAGTCAAAGTCTGCTGCTTATTGTTCTACTAGGCCAAAATAGAGTCACAATAAAACAGTGGAAACAATGTGTTTGACTTTCATTAGTGAATGAAACTTTGTGCCCTTTATAGTCTATGTCCAATATTGTGTATTTGTATATATATATATATATATATATATATAGATATATTAGAGCTGTCAAACGATTACAATTTTTAATCAGATTAATCACAGTTTAAAAATTAATTAATCATGATTAATCACCATTCGAACTATGTCCAAAATATGCCATTTATTTATGTATATTGTTGTGGGAATGGAAAGATAAATGAAAGAAGGCGGATATATCCATTTAACATACAGTCAGTGGCGACTGGTCATTAGGGGCAGGTGGGGCACAGCCCCACCTAGTGTCAGCAGAAAGTATTAAAATAATGATTACAACAAAATGCAAAAAATAAATTAAAAAATATATAAAATATATTTTAAGATCATGTTTAATCATCTGATTCGTCTGTACATTGCTGTTTTAGTATGTGTTCTTCTAATGAGTGTCTACAGTGTGTGCCTATTGAGCTGTTTAGAGCCATGTGGGACAAAATCCGATCCTGCCCCTCCCTCTGACTGTCTAAGTGAACGGTGACTGCAACAACTACACTGCGCATGTTCAGAGTATTTTCCTATTTAATGTGTGTGGCAAAAAATAATGACCATAGGGGCATAGAGCTGCCATCCCCACCATACGTCATCTCACATAATTCAGAGCTGATTGGCTGTAAGTACGTGTGCCGCGAAAAGGGTGGTGTGTGAAGAGGAGGAGAGAGAGCTGCAGTGAGGCGTCCTAAAACCCGGAAGTAAGCTGCGCATGGCTTCCCTCGACAAAAAAGCAACGAGATTTCTCCATAGGCTTTTAGAAAATAGCTCCAAATAAGATCTGTGGGAAACGTAGCTGTTAGATAAATGTACGTTTTGTTCAGCCGGATAATATCCACATGTCTACCCTACTTTTATCATTTTCGAATCAAAAATCTATTGATTAGATTAGATTTATGATAGACTTTTGAAACTACAAGAAGAGAAGGAGGACTTTTACAAAAAAGTAATAGAGATGTTTGTCCAGAAGGATAGGCAAATGGACTTAATCTTCAAGTCAAGGTAAGACTGCAATTTTATTGAAAATGGGATCTTACTAAGAGAGAACAATTCAATATTTAATGATAAAATGACATTTTTGTGGGTATCCTTCTGTTGAACTGTCTGTTTAAAAGTAATTGAAGCTTCAGACAAAAAAAGCTTTTGAAAATAATATTATATTTTGATTTAATATATTTTAAACCTGAAGAGTCAGTGCCAGTGCCTCACCAGCCATGAACCTCTCTGCAGAAGCTTATATATAGACATCTGAGTTTTTTGTGCCCCACCACTTTTGTACATATAGAAACGCCACTGCATACAGTATCTATGTTTATTATAAAAAAGGTCTGCATGTCAATATGAAAGACAACCCACACAACTATCAATCATCAAACCGTGGGGTCTTAATTCATTACGTGTTGATTTCTATCAAAGGGGGAGTACTTCAGGAAAGTCGACAGAGGGCTAGTGGAGTACTTCGTGACCACAGAGTGTGAACGTTGTGATCAGCTGTTTTAGCGCAGTTCTCCAGTGAAGGGAGTCTCCCTCCGCAGCCGGTTGGCGTAGTTTTGGCACAGCTCCGTTGTACAGACCGACGTTAACAGCAGCCCTGTCTGTGCACACGGAGACCGACTCTGTCGTCCGGTGATCTAACCGCCTTCTGGAAAAGCTTCACAAGTACGTCGGTACGCAAATGCGCTTTGTGACACAAGTGACGGTAAGCATTTCAGATTACGCACATAACCTGCGTACCAGTTATGTGCACCCCTGTACCAGAGCCATATTATTACTATTATATGGCTCTGCCCTGTACTTCAGCAACAGTATTCCCCGTCGGGACTTCCTGCAACAACACCACGCCGTTATCAAAGATGTTCTATTGAGAAGATGATCACTATGTGACAAAAGTTTTCAAAACTGTGGCTACTGAAATCAAACTTACTAACTGCTGTCTGTGCAATTTACTCCACGAGTTGGCAGACTTTATTTTGTTTACTTTAACATCATTGGTGGGGCTAAGCCATTTCTTGGTATGGGTGTAGCCTACCCCAGCCATACCCTGGCGCTGCCACTGGTGGCACGTATGGGGCGGGCCATTCTGCACATGCGTTAAATGCGTTAAATATTTTAACGCAATTAATTCAAAAAATTAATTACCGCCGTTAATGCGATAATTTTTACAGCACTAATATATATATATGGTACGGTCCCGCTACGGACGCGATGGCAGTCATTTAGTGTGCATACGTGTAATTAAACCCATGATATCAAAATCTCACTCCAGCCAGGTACCCAAAGTTGGCAACCCTGGTTACAGTGAACTCTAGTAAATATGAAAAACACACACACACACATTTAACTTATGCTAGCCTCTGTTGGCCGAGATCAGAATGCCTGCACTGAGGTTTAAAAGCTATCTCACAAATAAAACAACATATTCAACAAAATATAAATATCATAGTTGGACATTTGTGTTACCTGTTATCTGTCATTAGATTTGTGTTTTCTTTCAATCTTGGGACATTCCATATTTCTCTTCAGGAGGGTGATGATTGGAACACAACTGTCAATCCACAGCCCCTCTCCCTCTGATATGGACAATGGATACCGCTTTGGGCGGGAAAGGTTGCTGCTGGATTGGCTGCTGCTGCCCAGTTGGCTACAATGTTTTGAAACATGGAGCTGTCACTCAACCTAGAGTAGGGTGGCCATTTCCATAACACCAAAAAGGAGGACACTTTGGGATTATCTTTTAGTTTTTATCCTGGCTTCACAGAATCCTTCACACTCAACACACAATGAGACTAGTGCACTAACCACAAGTTGAATGTCTATTTTCGATACTTTTGCCCTTTCCTGGCTGCTTCCAAGAGTTTTTTGTTTGTAAGGAGTCTCTGGTACATGTCTGTGCACTCAAATGTGAAGTTGACACAAATTTGCAGCTCTGCCTTGACACTGTCCACATCCAGACGATGTCTCTCATTTCTCCATGCTGAGTTCATCATTGAGAACACACGTTCTGTATGGGCATTGCTACATGGGATGGAGAAGATATAGGTGCTGAACTTCCTCAGATTCACAAGTGGGACTTCTGCTTTGGAAAACAGTTTGAGATACCGCTCCTCACTGTGGCATCCTTCCATTTCTGAAGAGCTGAGAATAGCTTCCACCATGCCATATTCCTCATAGAGTCCATCCATGTCAATGTCTTTCAGGCTGCAGGCTTGGACTGCATCACTGTATTCTCCATAGGACACAGCAGTTGTGAGGCCAAGCTTTGACACTTTACTATGAAAGCTGTTCTCAGAGAAGTCATACCCAGAGATGGGGACTCGAGTCTGCGACTCGGACTCGAGTCGCACACACAGAGACTTCAGACTTGACTTGGACTCGTGACCAAAAGACTTCAGACTCGACTTGGACTCGTGTGTTGGGACTCGTGAACAATCATTGTGTTTTCTATTGTTGGCGTATTATAGGTGGGGTAGGTACATTTGAGAGAAACCGACTCGAGATCGCTAAAATTTGAAAATACACAACCGGAGATAATCTGCTAGAGGCTGCTACTTCCTTATAGAGCCCGCCTCCTCCAACACACACAAACGCGCACATGACCGATGAGGGCACGAGATGAGTTTGTGCCCAGACGGAAGGCTGGGCACAAACTCAACTCACTCAACAACTACAAACACTTCGAACAAAACGCCGGCGGCACCTACAAAAGGAGCGCACACTGCAAAGTCTGCAATATCAAAATCAAGGATGCTGGCGCAACAACGTCGGATTTCATCAGGCACTTGAAAACTCACCCGGAGAGGTCAGTCACATTAACGCATATGGACGGTTAGCGAACATGTTTAGCTCAGCATCAGCTATGTAATGTTAGCTTAGCTTGCTACTAGCTTTGTAACTGAATATTTGAAAAGATTAGTGTCTTGTTACACTTGTTTGAGTTGAGTGGCGGTGACATCCAACTCTTGACATGACATAAAAAAGGTCGGTAACGTTAATCATTACCCACTTTTAAGTACTTTTAACAGTTTCCCTGCGGGGGATTAATAAAGTATTTGTGATACTGATTTCTGATTCTGAAGTGTTTTGCTTATAAGTTGTTTGCATTTAGCTAAAGTGTGATGTTTTTCCTCATATTGCAATAGCCTGTTTAAAGTGATCATATAACAAACAACTAATCAGTACTGATACTGTATGCTAATAGATATAGGAGTGATAATGACACAGTACATGCTTTGCATTTCTTAGATATAGCTGTGCAGTATTCTTAACAGACTGGATAGCATCAGACAATAGAAGGCTTATTACAACCAGAAGATACATGAGACTTTTATTTTTTAGAGACTTGAGACTTGACTTGGACTGGTGACCAGAGACTTGAGACTTGACTTGGACTTGCAAAAGAAGACTTGTGAACATCTCATACCTTTCTCTCACGTATTTCTTGGCTCTTTCATAGAAAACAAGAAAATCAGCCTCACATTTCTTTGCCAGATCAGAGGTTAGCTGCTTGAGTTTGTTGTTCACAGCAAAGCCAAAAGATGTGTCCTTTAACCTTCTCTCAAGTTTCCCTTTCAGTTCAGTCATTACGTTAAACACAGAGGTTATGCTGAATGATTTGGCCTCAAGTGCTTCAATGCAGTCTGAAAACACTTTCAGAATGTGACTGAGGAAGAGAAAATACATCTCAGATACTTCGTTACCATCCTCTCCAAAGCATTTCCACAACATCTTGGAGCATTCCTCCTCACCCAGACTCTGAAAGTAGCTGGTCAGGGGTCTCCAACACTTCAGGATTCTGTCAATCGATGGCAGCAGAGACAACCATCTCGTGACAACGTGCCGCAGCAGATTGCATTCCTCCTCGCAGAATTCCTTTAACTGCGCGGTTCTGCTAGCTGAGATGCTAAAATGGCTATACACCTTAAACACAACATTTTCAATGTCAATATCCAAGTTGCTTGCTGCATATCTTGTCGCATTGTGCAGAATATGGGCTAAACAGTTTGCAGCGAGCACGTCTTTTTGAGCCAGTTTCAGTTTCTGCTAAACACTGTTGTGTTGTCCATAGTTAACGCTGGCGTTGTCTGCTGCATATGCTGACATTTTGTTCACATCTAGTCCAGACATCTCCAGTTTAGATAGTAGCTGATTTGTTATAGCTTCTGACTTTTCGTTGCTATCACTGTAAAAATCCAACAGTGCATGTTTCACGCCCTCCTCAAAGTGAACATATCTCAGTACAATGGGGAAACACTTGATCGTACCTTTGTTTGATGCATCACTTGCCACTGAATAATGCAGTTCATTTTCTTTTATATAATCCACATGCGTCTGGACAGAGTAGGGTGCTAGGACATTTTCGCACAAAGCTTTGGCCTTTGTTTTTCCACAGGTCATCCCTTTTGCTATTGATGAGTCGTTGTAGATTGTGCGATCGACTTTTATTCCACAGTCTACACTCCCGTATGACTGGTGATGCTTGACGGCATGATAAACTTTACAAAGTTCTGCAGCAGAGATTGTGTCATCTTGAGGCGATGAAGCTTCACGGAAAAACGATAAAAGTGAAGAGGCAACTGTGCTTTGATCGTTGCTTTTGTGCTTATCTGTGTTAGCATGTCTGTCGACGGCACCTTTTCCTTTGCTGCTTACGTCCACATCGCAACGACACAACGTGCAAAAAGCTTGGAAGTCGTCCTTTCGGCCTTTTGTGAGGAATCCATGCTCTTTCGACCATTCAGGATTAAATGAAGTCTTTCGTTTCGGCATTTCTGCGGTTTAACCCTACCGCTAACTAGGTGGAGTTGGCTCATGAGCTAGTCGGTTAGCGCTAACGTCACTCTGTGCCACATTGCCCTGCCGTGAACGTGATGTCAAGAAGCACATGGCTAATTGTTTACGTTTATGAACCAATGAAATACAAGATATTTATTTTACATCGCATTCAGCCAATCATTTGTAAGACCACAAGTCTTACGGGGGTACAGTATATACTTACACATAACTTATTATTTGTATTTCTTTGTATAATTGTCTATTTTTTTTATACCCTAAAAGTATAAAATAGGGATGAGCTCAAAAGGAGGACAAATGAGCGTCCGGCTCAAGGCTGCGCCGGCAGACGGACACAGACATTGAAAACCGGACTGTCCGACCTAAAACCGGACGTATGGCCACCCTAACCCAGAGTGGCAGAGAGTGTTCCACTGTCAAGGTTCTCTGTATTTAGAGGCTCGTCATTCTTAATGATTTGTATGCTGTACTTTGAATTAACCTCTTAAGCCCGAAGGTCCCCCCAGTGGACCCCTCCCACCGTTTTGTTACGAGACTATGTCACAGGGCTTCTTAACATTTATGAAACTATTAATGTTTCATACCCTTTTAAAAGGTAAGAAACTCCGCTAACTGACAATAAGAACAATTGTTAGCTAAAAAATACACAAGAGTAATACCAAACCTTTGAATTAGCATTGAGTGAAAAAATGCTAACTAATGCTAACGCACAGAACTCACGGTAGAAATGCCCTTATTACTATCTTAACTGTCAGCACGGTGTGTAGTCACCCTCTGACAAAACGTTTTCTATGGGGAGCACAGAGACTCAGACCTGTGTCACGCGCTTTGGCGCCTCAATGGGGTTTTGGCTTAGTGTTACGCGCCCTGAGTAAAGCTCCATTTGAACCTTTAGATCAGGTCCCCCTGAAGTTCTTGTCAGCCAAAGTAGCTCTACTCTTGGCTCTCACATCAGCTAAAGGGTGAGTGATGCGTCTGCTCTCTCTGTGGCTCCGTCATTTGTGATACCGATTTCTGATTCTGAAGTGTTTTGCTTATAAGTTGTTTGCATTTAGCTAAAGTTTAAAGTGATCATGTAACAAACAACTAATCAGTACTGATACTGTATGCTAATAGATATAGGAGTGATAATAACACAGTACATGCTTTGCATTTCTTAGATATAGCTGTGCAGTATTCTTAACAGACTGGATAGCAGCAGACAATAGAAGGCTTATTACAACCAGAAGAGACATGAGACTTTTATTTTTTTAGAGACTTGAGACTTGACTTGGACTCGTGACCAAAGACTTGAGACTTGATCAAGTCTCACCCCACAAAGACTTGAGACTTGACTTGGACTCGTGACCAAAGACTTGAGACTTGACTTGGACTTGCAAAAAAAGACTTGTGAACATCTCTGGGCGCAGCCCTCTAAGGTTCGGGCCCCACTGGCTCCGCGAATAGCTGAAGAAAAGCTGTTTGTGTGGGAGCAGTTGGACGGGCCATCTTCCTATTTATACGGAAGTGAGTCCGTAGGTGGGGCCCACGTCATAGGTGGGCGTGGATTAAGTCTGTCAGTGCTGCACACGTGCAGTGGGATTACCCAATAGCGATAGCCTTAGAGGGCTGCGCCTATACTCATAGAAGCTGGATTACAGTACATAACCTCAGATTCTGTGTCTTTAGGATCATAAACAATGTGTTGGATGTGCAGCTAGGATAAGTAATAAGGGAGCTAGGAGTGATTTTCGGTGCAGTAATAGGTTTGCATTTTTCGCTCGGGGCTAATTCAGAGGCTTACTGTAAGAAGATAACAGAGTCGGCCTATGTTTTATTTTTTAATTTTTTTTTCACAACAGTTGTATTTGGATGGAATGAATACCTATAGTGATAATTCAAAGTAATACAATTATTTTTACAGTGAAAAAGTTCAAATGGAACTGATGGTTCCCAAATTACCCAGAGGTGAGTCCGCTTGGACTTTATTTTTCTAAACCTCTCTAAAAAGGTCACATTTCACTTGTTTTGCATCAATCTTGATACAGGGTACTTATATGTTATAGCTTTTAGTCTACTAGCCCATCATTCAAGGGTGGTTTTCACTATAAGTAATGGGTTTTTTTTAGGCGGACATTAGAATTTACATGTTTTTACTGTGTTCCATCTGAATTTATTTTAAAATAAAAACATCTATATTGATTCTGACACTTCTACATCCAACTCACAGATGTAACCTTGCTTTGAGAGAAAGGATTATTAATTTACCCCTTTCAGAAGTGAAGATATAGTCTTTGTTGTGTTCGTGGCATTTTCGAGCCTGAAACCTGAAAAACAGGCTCGGGGCTTAAGAGGTTAAGGTTCCAGTTTCTATAAAATCTGTACTATTTACACCCCTGTTTTAGAGGCTTGCAATTTAGAACTAATACAATTGATTGTATTGGGTTACTCTTATTCTGACTATTTGGTGATGTCGTTCAGCCACCTGGTATGTCTCTCTCCAAATATGATGACCATCAGAGTGAGCATTCTTAACTTATAGGCTATTGTGCCACTTCTCCCCCATTCAGAATGTGACTGTCTCAGTTCATTTCTATGTCTAAAGAAATCTCATTTGCAATAGAACTGTACCAGATATTGCCATACAACTACTGGTTAGTGTTCAATAGCATCCTAGACAATTCAGTAATGGTGTATTTTTTTAGGGATTTCTGTTTTTCTGATAAATGAGAGAAGTGATGGCGTCCTATGTTCCTATCACCAAAAAGTACAATTTCCGTCTAAACTAAAGCTAAGTTTACAGGACTATAATTCAGTATTTTTTAGTTAAATACTTGTCTGACTATTTGGTGATGTAGGACATCTACCTGGTTCATACCTGAGCAAATCTGAAGAGGAAAAGAGTGGCCATTCTCAAGTTATGGGCTTTTTTGTCACCTTTCCCATATTCGGCCTGGTCTAATCTGGCTCTTTTTCAGGGATTGGGGTAGTTCTAAAGAACAACCAAAAACATTTTTTGACAACAATCAATTTCATTAATGGGAGACCCGAAAGACAAGAAAAATCATTGTTGTCATTTGTTCTACCTCGGGTAGGGATATCTGGAAAACTAAAGCCTTTTTTGAGGACTTGCTGCTGGACTATGTCAGGGTTGGGGAAAAATAGGACACAAATGCAGATTGAGGAGGAAGCAGGTTTTAAAAGGAAACAAAAGGCGAGCTTTATTCACAAAAGCTGAACAAAACAAGAATCCATGAACAGGTACGAGGTAACATCCAAACCAAAGGTGACTGTGTCCAACATGAAGGGAGACATGAACGACAACTAATGAACCAACACAGGAAGAGACTAAATCCAGGCAGTGTAGGGAAAGTTCACTTTCTACATGAACTAGTTCAGTTCACAGTTCACACATTTTAAAATGAACTAGGTCAGTTCATAGTTCATAATTCAACATTTTGAACTAAAGTTCATGGTTTCAAAAATGAACTAATTTATAGTTGATAGTTATTTTTTCAATTCGAGCTATTATTTGTCAAAATGATTGCCACAACCCATATAGAACCACAGACAGCAGTCAGAATACTGGCATTTCCATAACGCTTTGCTGCCCATTCAGTCCACGCTAGTAGCAGCTGCAGCTTTCATCTCGACAGTATATTTTCAAAAACATGAGGAACAACGTGCTGCTTGAATGGTCTTTATTAAGTATAATTAATTAATTAGGTTTATGAAAGCTGGCCTTTCCACTTTACTCAAAGGCTGCAGGTCTCCAGTGATGTACTGCAAAACCAGGTTGTCTAGCTGCGGCTGGGAGACAGTGAAAACAGGAACGCTCCTGTACGATGTTAATGGGATTTGGGTGGTAGTGGATCTGTTTTGGCTCTCTTTTTTATTCGCCACTCGCACATACCTTGAAAGTCGTGTGCTTATTCTCAATGTGCCGTTTAAGGTTTGCTGTCGACGTCGTCAATGTACGGACTTGCTTTTTCAAACCGGGCGGACACAGTTTGCAGGCAAACGTTAGATTTTTTCCGTCTGAGTCAGTATTGACTTTAACGTAAAATTATTTTAAATACGCCGACGCCGTAGAGTCTGACTCTGAGCGAGTGCTGCTGCAGCTGCTCTCGGCTTCGTCCATACTAATTCATTCATTCATTCAATGCTCGCCGGTTCCGCGGTTCCACATTGTTTGTTGTGAGGAGTCTGATGACGTATATTTTAGTGCGACAGCTTTTTTTGACAGGCGCGTACGCGTCACAGGCAGCTTGCTGTGCCAGATTGGGTGGTTTTCCGCATTATTTTGAAGCCTGTTTACGGTGTGTTTTAACTGGGTTTTCGGCTGACAGGCATATGAAATCTGGCACACTTTTGAACGCCGTTATACTGCGCTGAGAATGAACACGTTCTCAATTACGTTCATCTAGCGGAAATACAGTACGTTCAGTTCACGTTCGCCCAAAATATGAACGCGTTCAGGTACATCACTGAATACAGGGAGGGGTAATCACGAGACGAGAAACAGCCGGGCAGGGAAGGAGAAACACAAGGGCAACAGGTGAACACAATCAGACACACCAGAGAAACTAACGACAGGAGGAAGACCAGACACAGGGAGAACAGAATTGCAAAATAAAACCATGACAAGACAGACCAAACTAAGATCGTGACATAAAACTAAGATTGTGACACTATAAATCTATCAGATGTTCTCTGGTCGTCTCTCACACTTTGGAGTCAACACGTGCTGACCTGTGACATCATAGTGCAACTCTTCCCCTGACCTCCGAGGGGTCAATCTGCATTCACCAAACAATAGGAATGTCAACACTGATTCCCTGCCTGATGAGAGCAGCAGCCCATAATCAGCAGCGTCGTCACAGAGCTGAGATTAGGAACGGCTGGCTGCGCCTCTATGGGCCGTCCCTCGCTCAGCACATCAGCGCTCCGTGACCTCTGTGACCATGTTAGCGCTCAACTGCTGCCCCTGCCTGGTCCCATGTGTTCAGTCTGAGCGAGCCGTTTCACTGCACCCCACATCGCGGTTTGAGGAACAATCATGTAGTCAATGATGTGAGAAACACTGTAGGTTTAATTCAAATAAAGAACATGATAAATATAGGAAGTATGGGCATGGCTTTCTATTCTGAGGTTCAGGCAGAACTGCAGCAGTTTTTAAGCAGCAGATGTGAAATTCATTACATTTGCAAAAGTTGAGGCTGCTGAGAGACAGATTACTCTTGTAGATTTGATAGTTTTTGTAGTATAAGTAAGTGTCTTCGCTCAGATGTATACATACATTACATTACTTGTTACATTACTTGTTAGATGCTTTTATCCAAAGTGACGTACAAACTCAATACTGTGGACAATCCCCACAGGAGCAATTTGGGGTGACGTGTCCTGAGGGACACAACGACATGCTGACTTGCAGAGGGGTTTGAACCTGTGCTCCCCTGATCCGAACACCAACGCACTAAGCCACTGCGCCACACGCCTCTCTATTACTGTAAACAAATCCATTTAGGGCGTATTTTTTGCCTTTTTTTGATTGAAGACAATTTAGATGTGCAAGCATTGGTCGAATAAGTATTCAGATCCTTTAGTAAAAGTACTAATACTACGCTTTGAAAATACTTAACTGCAGAACTGCTGTTCACAGTCAGAAAGATAAATATGGTTTCTTGGGTTAGGGTTAACATGCAATGTTCTGCAGTGGATTTGAGCTATTTTACAGTAATGACTTTGTTTTCTATCATGAGAGATTACTACTGACCATCAAGACATCAGTAATCACTCAATGCCATAAGTAACGTTGAAACCATTTCATACTGAAAATCTGAAAAGACATGATTGGCAATCACTTCAATTTCCACATTTTGATTTTCGGAGGACTTTTACTTGTAACAGAGTATTTCTACACTGGGGTACTTCTACTTTTACTCAAGTACAAGTTCTGAGTACTTCTCCCACACCTGATTTAACTCACCTTTAAGTTGTATGTTTAGCTGAATGTGAAAGTCCTCAAAGAGAATTGAGAGGAAGTGCTCTGTCTGCATTTCAGTTTTTAAATGATGAGGTATCAAGAAGTAAAGACACTGCTCTCAATTCCAGGCTTTAAATAACCAAGAGGACAGCAGGAAACAAACATGGACACTTACATGTAGAATGTTGAAGTGAAGCTTGAGAACAGCAGATGGAGTGCTGGGCTGAGGCCGCTCTCCAGCTGTGTCATAAGCAGTTAATACTCTGTATGACATGAGTTAACCCTGAGAGACGATGACTGATCTGAGGTCAGTTTGTCAGAGGACCCTCCTGTAGCACAGCTGCTGCTCAACCTCGTTGGCTATTTGCCTCAAAAGGCGCGTTCACACCGCAGTACTTTTCCCACTTTAGTTCCGATGTATTTCCTGCACACACGCTTGTTCACTTGGTTGTGTTCCTTCATTGCAATATGTGCAACGTTGGCCGATGTGTCTTTCCGAGATCATTTGGTTTCAGCTATGTAGCTTTTATGTTCCTTACACTGAACAATCTGAAACATTGACTTGAATTGAATGTATTATGTCAACATAATTCATATAGCTGTATTAGGTTAGTTGAAAGCAATAATATTATGTTTGAATAGGTTCAACTTAATATTAACGCTTCAACTAACCTAATACATTTAATTAAAGTCAACGTTTCAGTTGTTTCAGTGTTATTCCTTCTTAATAGTAATGCTGTCACATTCCCAGCACAGACATATACACAGACCTTATATTGCAGTGGATGCACATTCCCCGAAGGGAAGGCCCAGGAATGTCTCTGCTGCTCAGCCTCATCCACACCCTATACTTTCTGTGGACAAACATCGCAGGAGAATATGAACACGATGTGCTGACATTAGCCGCTTGCTCAACCTGGAACAGCAGATGCCATAACTCACTTTAACTACCATATTGAGTTTAATGGAGAGGCCACACAGCACAGTGCTGTTGGCAGTCTGATAGCTCCAGTGTTATGGCTCAGTCAGCTGATTGCACTTCCTGGTCCCCACACAGCTGAGCCGCTGAGCTGTGGGATTCAGGGAGGCTTCATCTTTAGCTAAACGCTTTTTCAAAACATGATCAGCCTCATTTGCTCCAAGTCGTGCGTGAACAAGACGTCAAATCAAGTTTTATTTATATAGCACATTTATAAACAACTTTTGGTCGAGCCAAAGTGCTGTACATATAATAAAGACACTTTACAGCAAATACAACAGCACAGTTTGTTCAGAATATCAATATGAGAAACACGACACCCTCTGTCCTCAGACCCTCTGTCCTTAGACCCTCTGTCCTTAGACCCTCACATCGTACAAGGAAACACTTCCAGAGAAAAGCCACAGTTTAAGGGAACATGGGAGAAACCTCAGGGAGAGCAGCAGAGGAGGGATCCCTCTCCCAGGACGGACAGACGGATGCCGTGTGTAAATCCAAGAGATAATAGATTTGACAGCTAGGTAGACCGAATGTTAGGAAATGCATGTACATTACACACTTTCATCTTCACTGTCAGGACAAGGGAGGAAAAGATATCAGAAAGAGAAATAAAACAGAGTGGTTTGCTGAGAGAAGCAACGCTGAAACCAAAAAGAAGGGAAAGTCACAGTTTACATGAAACAGTTCCCCTCCACTCTTTCACTGTTGATGACAGCCTGTTTGCATTATGAGCTATACCTAGACCTACTTACTGTTGCACTAACTTCTTCTGGTAGCTGGGAAGAGGCTGGTATCTGTAGCTGAGGTCAGTCCCCGATACAGTGACTTCCTGTAACCCATCCATCACTTCCTGTAAGGGCTTTAGTTTTAGGGATAGGGATTGCAGGGTCCTAACGCAGCAGTTAACCAAAGAAAATAGTGCCTGTGCAACAAGCACAAACTGATCAATTTGTCCATGGGGATAACACATCCTATAGTTATCTCCAGATCTGATCAGAACACAGAGTCACTTGATGAATTGTTTAAAAAAGGGCTTTCATTTTTAAATGTTATAATGATAACAACTGACTGAACGACCAGCTTGTACCTTCACATGGGCCGTTTCTCAATCGCGAGTAAAACTGCTGCAGAGCAACGATTTCAAGTATACCACGTTATCGAGTGGCGCGAAGAATTGTTTAAATGCCCAGCATTCGGCGCCACTCTACTCTACGTAGTATTCTTGAAATAGTTGCTCTGCAGCATGTGTTCTCGCGATTGAGAAACGGCCATGATCTCTTAAAAAAAAAGCTGTCGGAGCTGTGGAAGGTATGTGGCTGATTTGAATGAACAAAGCAGCAGTAATGAATAGTCAATGAAAACCATGAATACAGTTCAACAGGTGGACCTCCAGCCTGAGTCAGGGTCCGAGTCAGAGTTGCTGTTAAGGTGTATACAATACAGAAACGCAGTAAAGAACACACATCAAAAACAGTATCAGTATTGGTAGCATTGACACAAATCAACAACAAATAAATGTCAAAGAATATAATCTTACTTGGTAAAAATGGTAACTGCAGCATTGGGAGAGCTGCCATCACCCTTTGAGCTGTGATAGGACACGGACATGTGTCCAACTGTCACCTGTCGTTGTCAAGAGGCATTGAGCTGTCTGATTGGCTGTTTGGCACGGCAGTTTCTCCTGAGTTGTCATTGATGTACAGACTAGTGAAAAAGGTGGATTTGTGGAGATTTGAAGCACACACAAAACCACCTGTTGGTCTAAGCGTATCAAACAGGCAGAACTATCACAGATGACTTGGGCTACTGGATTTCACGCCAGTAAAGACTTGAGATTAATCTATCTCACTTACACACGGCATCTATTGCACGTCTGTCCGTCCTGGGAGAGGGATCCCTCCTCTGTTGCTCTCCCTGAGGTTTCTCCATGTTCCCTTTAAACTGAGGGTTTTCTCTGGAAGTGTTTCCTTGTACGATCTGAGGGTCTAAGGATAGAGGGTCTGAGGACAGAGGGTCTAAGTGTGGTAACCATGACTGAGGTTGCCACATGTAAAGCTAGTCACTGACAACGCCACCTCCTGCTAAGGGGCAGGAGGAACCCGTAGACCCTAAGTCGTGGATCGATTTTAAAGCTTCCCTTAATCGGTTCAATTATGACAGAGGCATGAATTCCAAAAACATAATACAGCTTTATTTAACAAGTGTTTGGAAACTATTTAAAATATCAATTCATGTGAAATATAAAAATGGCAAATATAATTCAATACATATATAAGTTACCCTCCTCCGCTGGGCAGGCCCGGTCCGCCGGGCTGCAGTGCCTGCTAATCGTGAGGGACAAAACCAAGAAAAGCCACACACCAAAACAACATATGCATGCAATATTTAAACAACAAACTCTATGAAATAATAACAGTGAGATATTTAGCATATAGAAAAGAAAGTGTCACACCATGCAGTCCCTACACTGAAGGCAGGCAGCGCTCCACCCGGGCCCAGGCCTACGCCACAGAGGAGCGCAACCTACGACACAAATAATAAAATGATTATACTGCCATACACCTACACATGAAAGAAAATACAAAAGAAAATACACAAGAAACACTATAGGACAGTGGCTGGCCTGGTCTTCCAAGAGAGTATATTTCCAACTCAGCTTAATCCTGCCGGGGAAATGGTCGCTTAATATCCCGGGTAGCTGGGCCGGTTGTGTACATTAAGCTCCGGTCTTGTGCCTGTCGGAAGAGTTTCCCTCCGTCAATGGTAAACTCTCGTCTTGCACTCGCCCTTTGTGAGAAGACCAGTGACAGGCAGCCAAGAGAGACTTTTTTTTGAACTAACGGCAAACTTTTTATGGCTTCCTGTTTACCTGGTCACCGGTCATGTGACCGCATCAGGTGACAATGACGTCAGATTCCCACATAAGGATAGAGGGTATAAGGATAGAGGGTCTGAGGACAGAGGGTCTGAGGACAGAGGGTCTGAGGACAGAGGGTCTGAGGACAGAGGGTCTAAGGACAGAGGGTCTAAGGACAGAGGGTGTCGTATTGTCATACTGATATTCTGAACAATCTGTGTTGTTGTATTTGCTGTAAAGTGTCTCTACTGTAGGCTATTTTTATTACATGTACAGCACTTTGGCTCAACCAAAAATCGTTTATAAATGTGCTATATAAATAAAACTTGATTTGATCTCGATAAAGTCGACAATCTAAACAAATATATGAAATGTTAAATGCTGATGAATGCTGCATAAACAACTATACTTGCCTGTGAAAATCAATCATTTGGTGAGAATAGTATCATGATATAAGAATGGCATATTGTTTTTAAAACTGGAAAGTGGCAGAGGTTTAACCGACCAGAAATCCCCTCCCCCCGTTCACCCCCCACCCAGCTACACAGTGATGGACTAACAGCGGAGCGTTTCTCAGCTACAGGGCAGATACACTTCCTCGTGAGCTGGTGGAGACCAACACACAGGTGAACATAGTGGATGTTGAGCTTACATTCTTCAGGTGGCCGAAAAAGCTTTTAGAAGCTGAGACAACTTCAGTAGCTGCTACCTGACAGGGAAGACCAAGCACACAGCCAGCACAAGTGTAAAGGACTTTCTAATGCAGAGTGGTTCTGTCTCTTGAGGGTCTCCTGCCTTCTTCTGTGCCTGCGGTGCCTTTTGGAGAGATCACAAGAAGAAAAGGGAATGGGAAAAAAGACCCAGATTCACATCCTTTCATGAAGAGAAGGCGGCCATCTGCCAAGTGTCTGTTCACATTAACTCTGCACCATTAAAGGAAGTGATGGTGAAGACGATGGATGTGGACACTGGAAACAGTGGCAGGTTGGCTTGGTCAGCCTTTTCTTAGGCACAAAAAACTACCAGTGCAGCACTCCAACTTTCAACTACAGCATTAAAAACAAAAATGACATTCTAGTCCAAGCGATGTGTGGACAATGGTGGGAAAGGATTAGACACTGTGGAGACTTCTGGGTGGCTCACTGTGAGAGCAGCAGTGTGTTGGGCTCACATCAACTCACACATCAGTCTGTGATCACGGCACAGCTACCAAACAGCTCGATTACAATTGCCAAGTCTGGATTTATTATAAGGCTTAGAGGTCCTGGGAACTGGGGGCAGGGGGGTTGGAGGATCAGCCGAGCACCAAAAGCCCTCCCAAATAAGCAGAGGAGAGAATTAGGAGAGAACAGAGAGGAAGACTGCTTCCAGATGAAAGCTTGTCAGACCACCCCCCACCCCCCACACCCCACACCCCACACCCCGCCCCCCCCAGTGAGTCGTTATGGCATCATGCCTACTGATAATAACATTGGGCTTATCAAGTTGTTTGCTTATTCTTAGAATGTGGCAGCACTGGGTCAAAAAACTGAGCAGACGTACAATTAGACAGATGTAGACATTACAGAGAGAAATTCTTATGCTAACACATCATTTGATTTTATTGTTTGGGTATATATTCCATAATGGTAACAAATTGTAATCCTTTAACCAAAGAAAATGTGTAGTACATGACAAAACAGTTTAGAGACCTTGTGGTGGGCTTTTGGCTGATATTTATCCACAAGGATCACTTATTCTTATTATTTTATTATCTTTGCTTTGTAATGTCTGTTGTAAAATTGTATAATGTGTTTTTAATGTATTTATTCCCAAAAAGTATTTTAATTTGTTTTGTAAAGCACTTTGAATTGTCGCGTACATAAAAGTGCTAGATAAATAAACGTGCCTTGCCTTGCCTTACAGCAGTTGTACACACAACCTCTACAGGGTTTCTAACACTACTGAAGGCATTTAGGTGCATTGACTGGTGGGTAGACAATATGGTGTGTCAGTCTTTGTTCTGCAGACCTTCATTTCTCTGCCATGGGATAAGGCTGACTGACTGGAAAGCTTGTTTAGGCCAGATAAAGGTGGATGGAATATCAGACCAATGATCATAAGGGCAAGGAAACAGTATGTGTGTGTTTTGCTGGAGGTGGGGATCTCTCATATTGTCTCATTGTGGATCCTACCAAATGTGCTTGGAAAAACACAGGTGTGAAGTGTTACAGGGATAAGAGTGTTCAGTATTACAGTACGAGTGAGAAGAATCTTATTCCTCACTTTGACTGAAGCAAACAGCTGCAATTCAATCAGGAGAGACATGATGTATGAAATACATGTTTATTACCGGGACACATGATATCAGAGAATGGTGATTGACAGATTACAACAAATGAATGAACTGATGTTTGGTGATTAGGCCCCGGTTTGCAGGATGATCATTCGGGAGGGGACAACCGCTCCGATGAACCCCCAAAAGAAGTGAAGTATGAAGTACTGAGATGTGAAGCATTTCTTACCTTACTGGCTGATTGCGGAGATCTGTGGATGAAATGAGAGATAGCACAGGGACATGATGAGAATGCCGGAATCACTGCTGGGTTTACGTGAACGCCGACCATGGGTTAATGCCTGGCGTAGCGGGGTTAAACGAACGCTGACCCACTGGCCACAACCTGCACGCGCAGGGTTAAACATGACGCTGACCCACTGGCCGCAACCTGCACACGCAGGGTTAAACATGACGTGAACGCAGTGACACGTCTACATGCTGACGTGCTATGAAACCGCCACCAGTTATAGGCATAATTACTAAGTTTAGTGTTTGAGACCTTGGATAGCCGCCACGCACTGATGTCCGGGCGAATGTGGGATATGAAGGCGCAGGAGGACCACCGTCCGAGTTTCAGGGATGAGGGAGATATGCCTTGAATAGCAGCACCTATCTGAACGAAAGCCCTGATATGCTATTAAGACACCACTACCAGTTATATGCATATTTACCATAGGTAAACTGAAGAGATCTTGGATTGGCAGCACAAGCCGATGTCCGGGCGAAGAGGGAGATGTAGACGATATAATGCCCGAGAGCTGTTAGCTTGAGTACAGTGATGCATGAATATCATAACCTGGCTTAACACGAGCCAAGTGAGCATGAACCCGAGAATATGAATGAAGTGCAGGATGCACGCAGAAAAAGACGTACACTTAGTTAAATACTGAGACATGACCCATGATATAGTATAGCTTAATTAGCAGTTAAGTGCACCGGGATGAGTCATAGATGCTGATAAGCTGATTGAGTGATTAAGACTGTCTTCGTTCTATCATCTGAAATGAGAATGATGAAGGGACGCTAGTGTTAGATCGAGAGAGTGTGATGATAAATGTGTAAGCGATAGGAAATCTGAGCGTGCCGCTATGGTCGTCGTGAGGCCGGCGGATGCCACGTCCAGAAACGGGAGATGATGGCGTGCTGCAGATTATCCGCATGCGAAGTACGGTTGCCCGGTGAGGAAGAGCAACTGTCGTTGAAGACGTTTATGTGGATGCACGCAGTTTGGTTAGAGGAACATTAATACCATGAGCTTGATGTGATGCCTAGGCACTCCGGTGTGTGACTGGGCCTATAGTTCCTCGTGATTAAGAACGCTGTGCTCCTGGAGGAGTCTCTTCTTGTTTCTTCTTCTTCTCTTTCCCAGTTGAGCGGAGTTATAGGTTAGTAGTGTTGTATTTGAACACTAGATGGCGCAAAGGCAACGCATGAGGGGATCTCCCTGGGCAGTGGGTGATGAACTGGGGAGAGACAACTATTAATATTATTTACCCGAATAGCCGGTGCACGCGTAGTTTCTCCTTACTTGACTCCCGCTTGAGACTGAAAGAGTTCTGCTGACGGATGATGGGAACTTTAAAGCGCGTTGTTAATATCTGCTTTGAAGAGCCAGCCTTGGCCCAGCGCACTATTAAGATTACATTATCTCCGTGCGTAGAAAGGGGGAACATTGACCGTTGTCATCGAGATTGCCCTGAGCAATACCATTCATGCTAGTAGCCTACGCTAAAGCGCATAGAGTTGTGACGAGCAGTAGCGCTTGAACGAATAGAACGCGACCGCACCTTGAAACGCTTATACGAGTCCGGCAGCACTACCCAGTATTGAGATTCTGTTATTGTGTAGGAAACGATTTAATGCCGCAATGATATTGACAGTAGTCAAGATGACTGATTAGCTCGGTCGCTAAGCAACGTCACCTGTAGGATGCCAGAGAACTTTAATGACGGTGTTGTGATGCCGACGGCGTAAATTCATACTGAACCATGTTGCTAAGAGATGGGAAATAATTATCGGCTGCTTATGTGACAGTCGGACAGTGAGTGCTTAACGTAACGTGTTACAGTATGGAGCTTCAGTAACGTATTACTTGCGTACGAAGTAATGTAACGCAGCTTAACCCTGAACTAAAGGAAGCAATGCATATTGTTGAACTTTTCCTGTCGGCTCCCAGACCGTAGTCGAGGAAACGGGGGGAATGACTCTCTGTTGTCTCCCAGGGCAGAAGCAACGCGCTTCGGGTTCAATAACCCACTTTATCGGAATGACTGGAGAGAGGCGAGCTCTTCTTGGGAGGTCGTTGCATTTATTTAGCTCTTCTGTTTCGCGAGATGGATAAAAACATATATCCCGCTCACTCACTCGCTCTACTATACCCACGCACACATGCACGCGCCACACCCCTCTCTTAAAGGGGTAGCGATCTCCCTCTGCATGACCCTAATGTCATAACGATATAACGAACATCTCGTGAATTTGTTGCAACTGCCTCTTACCAGCGCTACCCTGACGCCTGTGTTAGAGGTGAGGCACAGGAAAGAGAGGCGAGAGCCTGGCTGTGCAATAAACCTGCTAGCCGCCATGTCCAGTAGTAACTACTGAGCCGGGAGGAGAATGAGCTTCAATGGGATGTGGCTTAAGCCCTGCCTGCCTGCAGGAGGGGTTGTGGTTGAAGCCACAGATGGGTAAGCTTCGCCTGCGATGAGGGCCCGTTCCGCGTGAAGCCGGAAGCGCCGCATTTGAGCGGCCCTGATGCCAGTGATGCCCTCTCGAGAGACTGAAGGTGTGCGTCAATTGTTTGCGTGAAATAGGCCATTTCCATTAAGCCGGAGGAACTTCTGTGGAGCCGATTTCCTTGTCTTTTCCTCCCGCGTCCGGGTTTGCGGGGCGGCCGGCTGGAACCGATAGCTGACTGGGGAACGCCGCATGGGGAACGCCGTCTGTAGCTTAATCCGCAAGACTGCGGAGCTGGTGAATATATGCCTGGAGCTGGGACGAAGCCCTGCTGCTGCTTGCCTTAACCATGAACACAGTGACGCGTATACTTGTGCGTTGACACCTTCCCGTCTGATGAAAGGACCAGGAGTGGCTGGATCAAGTTAGCTACCTAGCGAGTAGCTAGCACGTTAGTTAGCATTACAGCCTTGTCACTTTTATTAGCCTTAATATGAAGTAACATTAAGTAACCCAAAATGTTAAACCGTAAGAATAGTAGTCATATTTCGTGAACCCTTGAAGAGTACTGTCACCGGTGTGATCATTCTATAATACACAATTTAAGCCCGGGGGAGAAATGCTAACTCTAGCATCGGCGATCGCCGATCTTTTCTACTTCATGCTATCTGCACAAATGGCTGACATTAAACATTAAAAAGACCAGGCAGTTCAGAGAGAATCAAAGGAAGGCAGGCAGCTTTGCATGACATTCTTCTGGACGTGTTTCATTTTGGTGAACGTGAGGGTAGTCAATCGTTTTGTTGACAAGACAGTAGTGACGACCATCTTGGTGACATGTGTTGTTCTGCGAGACCAGAGATGTAGTTCATTGAACGTTTCACACAAAAAATGTGTTACTTCACAGTTTTACAACACATTTTTATTTTTTTGACTTCCAAATTATCTTTTAAATTGACAAACATCATATGTGTAATTTGTGGCACAATTCAAACGGGATCGAAAGATAATCTTTCTCTCTCCATTGACTTCAATACATATTTTTTTCTAAATAAGGTCTCATGGAGGTCCATCGGAAGGGGAGGGACTTCGCGACTCTATTGAATCTCCTCCTAGAGCACCATTGTGTGTTTTAAAAAAAAATCAATCACCTCTCAGAGGGGCATGGCAAGCAGCATTTAAAGCTACAGACACAGAATCAGCCCTTTTGGAACAGGGCTGAAACAGAGGGGTTTATGGGATGCTTCAATGATCGGTTTGGTGTTTCAGAGAAACACTTCAGAGACATGTTCTGTTTAAATCTGATACATTATATTACATTGCATTTAGCTGACACTTTTATCCAAAGCGACTTACAATAAGTACATTCGACCAGGAAGACACAACCTTGAAGAAAACAGAATCATATCATCTACATCATATCAAGTACATCAGGTTTCATAGAGCCAAACATTTCAAGTGCTACTCAACTGGCTTTAGATAAGCCAGTCCTTTGTTAGTATATAAGTGCTCTGTTAGCAGTTATTTGTTAGTAATTATATCGCTCGAGGTGGAGTCGAAAGAGATGAGTTTTCAGTCTGCGCCGGAAGATGTGCAGGCTTTCTGCTGTCCTGATGTCAATGGGAGCTCATTCCACCATTTTGGAGCCAGGATAGCAAACCCACGTGTTTTTGCTGATGGGAACTTGGGTCCCCTTGGCAGCGAGGGTGCAGCGAGTCGTTTGGCTGATGCAGAGCGTAGTGCACGCGCTGGGGTGTACGGTTTAACCATGTCCTGTATGTAGGAAGGGCCAGATCCATTTGCAGCATGGTACGCTAGTACCATTGTCTTGAAGTGGATTCTAGCAGTTACCGGAAGCCAGTGGAGGGAGCGGAGGAGCGGCGTGGTGTGGGAGAATTTAGGAAGGTTGAAGACCAGACGAGCCGCTGCATTCTGGATGAGCTGCAGAGGTCGGATGGCACATGCAGGTAGATCAGCCTGGAGGGAGTTGCAGTAGTCTAGGCGTGAGGTGACGAGAGCCTGGACCAGAACCTGCGTGGCTTTCTGGGTCAGCTGGGAACGTATCCTCCTGATGTTGTAAAGCCTGTATCTGCAGCAGCGGGTTGTAGCAGCAATGTTTGCAGTGAAGGACAAGTTGTTATCTAGGGTCACACCCAGATTCCTTGCAGTCTGAGTCGGGGAAACAACAGAGGTGCCGATGTTGATAGTCAGGTCAAGAGTGGGACAATATTTTCCTGGAAGGAAAAGCAGTTCAGTCTTGTCAAGGTTGAGCTTGAGGTGATGAACAGACATCCACTGAGAGATGTCCGCTAGACAAGCAGAGATGCGTGCGACGACCTGGGTCTCTGAGCGGGGAAAGGACAGAATTAATTGGGTGTCGTCAGCGTAGCAGTGTTATGAAAAACCATGCAGGCTAATGACTGATCCGAGTGAGTTTGTGTACAGGGAGAAGAGGAGGGGACCAAGAACAGAGCCCTGAGGGACCCCTGTAGTTAATTGACAAGGGTCGGACTCGGACCCTCTCCAAGTTACCCTGTAGATACGGTCTTTGAGTTATGAGGTGAGGAGGGAAAGTGCAGAGCCTGAAACTCCAAGCTCTTGGAGAGTGTGAAGGAGGATCTGATGGTTCACCGTGTCGAATGCAGCAGACAGGTCCAGAAGGCTGATGACAGAGGAGAGGGAGGCTGCTTTGGCCATGTGCAGTTCCTCAGTGACAGCAAGGAGGGCAGTTTCTGTGGAGTGACCTGCCTTGAAACCAGACTGGTGCGGATCCAGAAGGTTGTTCTGATGGAGATAACAGGAGAGTTGTTTAAAGACAGCGCGTTCAAGTGTTTTAGACAGGAGCGGGAGGAGAGAGACAGGCCTGTAGTTTATAACATCAGACGGGTTGAGAGTGGGTTTCCTTTAGGAGAGGGTTTACTCTCGCCTCCTTGAGACTGTTTAGAAAGTGACCAGAAGTTAGAGTGTTGATGAAATGGGTGAGAAACCATAGAATATCAGGAGTGATAGTCTGAAGGAGGTTTGATGGGATAGGGTCCAGAGGACAGGTGGTAAGGCGGGCAGAGGTAATGAGGGTAAGAACCTCACTTGGAGAGAGAGGGGAAAAGGAGGTTAGTGTGTGGGTGAAAGGAGGGTCTGGTGACCCAGCAGTGCGTAGAGGTGAGTCAGAAAAAGAAGAGCGAATATCATCAACCATTAAGTGGTGAACAAAGTCGCTTGACAGAAGGGAGGAGGGGGGAGGGGCTTTGGGAGGGTCCAAGAGGGTGGAGAAGATGGAAAATAGTTTTTTGGGATTGGAATAGGAAGATTGGATCTTATCTTGAAAGAAAGTGCTTTTTGCCTGAGAGATCGAAGCAGAGAAAGAGGAGAAAGAGGAGAGGAGAGCCTGATAGGTTAGGAGGTCGTTATGGTATTTGGATTTCCACCGTTTCCGCTCAGCTGCCCTAAGGACGGTTCTATTAGCACGCAGTGCGTCATTTAGCCAGGGAGCAGGAGGGGACTGACGAGCCTGCCGAGATGTGAGAGGACAGAGAGAGTCCAGAGAGGATGAGAGAGTAGAGAGGAGAGTTTCCGCAGCAGAGTTTGGAGGCAGGAGTTGGAACGAGTCGGAGGAAGGGAGGGCTGAGAGCACCGATGAGGCAAAGGTAGAGGGGGAGAGGGAACGAAGGTTACGGCGGACAGGTGCAGGATGAGAAGAGATTAGTTTGTTATGTTTGGAAAAGGGTAGAGAGAATTAAATGAAGAAGTGATCGGAGGTGTGGAGCGGGTTTACAGAGAGGTTAGAAGTAGCGCAGTTCCTTGAGAATATGAGATCAAGGACATTGCCAGCTTTATGAGTCGGTGGGGACAGAGACAGTGAGAAAGCAAAGGCGGTTAAGAGAGATGTTAGTTCGTCTATCTTCCCTGTCTGGAGGTTGAAGTCTCCGAGAAGTACAGCGGGAGGGCCAGTTTCAGGGATGTGTGAGAGGAGATTATCCAATTCCTCCAAGAAGTCCCCCAAGGCGCCTGGTGGACGGTAGAGAACAACAAGGGTTAATTGTATAGGATTACTGTGACGGCATGGAATTCAAAGGTGTATGGGAGAAGGAATATGCTGTGGAGAGAGCTGCTGGGGTGGATGTGTTGGATGGAGTAATCCAGGTCTCAGTGAGAGCAAGGAAATCCAGGGACTGCAGGGAGGCGGAGCCAGAGATGAAGTCAGCCTTAGGAACAGCTGACTGGCAGTTCCACAGGCCGCCTGAAACTAGATGTTGGATCTCAGTGGAGCACGTGGGATAGGCGAGAGCAGGCCGCTTATATCGATTAGGAGATACACAGGGCCAGTGATAATTGCGAGAAGACACATGAACAGGAATGGAGAAAATACACATGATTATAGCCTGAGGGGCTAGAAAGCTAAAGAAAAGAAAATAAAACACCAGCGGTAAGTAGCTCAATCAGAGGAGGATTTGCCTCCTCTTTGCCTCCCTCGTGACTCCCGCAGGACTCCAATGTCTTTGTCAGTCTTTGACTCTCGCAGGACTCCAATGTCTTCGGCTATCTGACGCTGAAGCTGACGCTCCAGGAAAGAGCTACCTAAAATGGACGCCTGATTGCTGAGTTCTCACAGCTGTGGTGCCACGCCCCTCTAATTAGTTAACTCTCTACAGCTGATGGGCGACAGCAGAGTGGCCCTGCCTATTGTAATGCAGGGTTGAGTGACCCACTGAGACCTGTGTAACAGGTTCACGTGAGCAGATCTGAGATTTAAAATCTCTCAAAAGCGCAATTTTAGCTACAATAACTACAGAACAATTATACAGAGTAGAATAAATGAAATAGAGAAGTCTAATTAAACAAGAATATAACTTACAGTGGTTGCTGCGTCAATAGGTATTGTCATCACCCGGTCTAGATGCACACTGATACCTGTGATATATTGTTGTAAAGAGTTTCTCAAGTCTTTCTCAATGCATGGACGCTAACTAGTCCATGCATTTGTTACTTCTAGGCTGGATTATTGTAACTCCTTATTATCAGGGAGTACCAAGAAGTCAGTCAAGTCGCTTCAGCTGATTCAAAATGCTGCAGCTCGTGTACTAACCAGAGTTAGGAAAAGGGACCACATTACTCCTGTTCTGGCTGCCTTACACTGGCTCCCTATAGAACACAGGATAGAATTTAAAATTCTTCTTCTCGCCTACAAAGCCCTTAATGGGCAGGCGCCATCTTACCTTAAAGAACTCATTATACCCTACTGTCCTACTAGGGCATTGCGTTCCAAGAATGCAGGGTTGTTGGTTGTTCCTAGAGTCTCTAAAAGTACAATGGGAGCCAGAGCCTTTTCTTATCAAGCTCCACATTTGTGGAATCAGCTTCCAGTTTGTGTTCGGGCGGCAGACACCCTATCCGTTTTTAAGAGTGCGCTTAAGACCTTCCTTTTTCATAAAGCTTATAGTGATAAAATAATCTAATAAGAGTGCATTGACGTAGATACGTTGTGCCTCTTCACCTATACATTTTAGTTCTTACTGTTTCACTTAAATCCTAAAAACTTACATTTATATATTTAAAACTTTATCCAAAACCTTTCCCCTCTCTGACCTCTCGAAGTTCTAATAGAGGGTAACAGGTTGCAGAGAACGCCTAACCCGGCCGGGGAGTGTGGAACGTAGTCACTGACCTACTCCTTACCTCTAACCAATTCAGGTTCCAGTGGGGACCTCTCTCCCTGCGTGCCTCTACACCTCTGTTTCCTACTTCTTACTTGCTACCCTTTTCCGTCAACCTATCCTAAGGGAGTGCATGTATGTAGACACGATAGTTTGGCTACTATAGGCTTGGACTGTTGAGGGGGGCACCTTACTCCGTCTTTCTGGCTGTTTGTACCTGTGTACTCTCATGTTCCGATTAACCCAGTTTCCCCCAAATCTCTTTTTTGTGTCCATATATTTTCGATGTACACACGGCATCTCATGTCTGTCCGTCCTGGGAGAGGGATCCCTCCTCTGCTGCTCTCCCTGAGGTTTCTCACATGTTCCCCTTTAAACTGTGGGTTTGCTCTGGAAGCTTTTCCTTGTACGATGTGAGGGTCTAAGGACAGAGGGTCTAAGGACAGAGGGTCTGAGGACAGAGGGTCTAAGGACAGAGGGTGTCGTATTGTCATACTGATATTCTGTACACACTGTGAAGACCACTGAGACAAATGTAACATTTGTGATATTGGGCTATATAAATAAACATTGAAGTTGACTGGTCTAATTATCCATAACACATAGACATAAGCTTTCTTTATTAAAACACGGCAAGAATAATAATAACCAAAACCATTACTATTTAATGTTTTGGCTCGCAATCTTGTTATGAATTAGTCAGAATGGCTTTAGTGGCTGTAGGCCAACATCATCAATGTAATACGAGATATACTTCACTTTATACAATCCTTTATTCATGGTGCAATGTAAAGATTCTCAATAAAACTGAAAAAAATATAGAGTTATGGGGAAATATACATCAGCTGACATTCAGTCATGAGTGTTATTGGCAGGGTTATTCAAGCAGCAAGGTAAAAGGCGATGTCAGGACAGGGCTCCTACAGGGCTCTGGGCAGTGCAAATGGTTGTCATTAACCCGCATCCACTTAAGGACAAGTACTTACTTTGTAGGCAAACAATAAAACGTTAAATGTCATTCTGGACTTTATCAGAAGCCAGTGTTGAGATGCCAGTACAGGTGTAATGTGTGTTCTCGTCAGAAGGCGTGCAGCAGCATCCTGAACTAGCTGTAAGCGGGAGATGGATGCCTGGCTAACTCCAACGTAGAGGGCATTACAGGAATCTAGTTTAGTTGTCATAAAACAAGGTATTACCCTCCCAATGTCATTAAAAGAAAGGAAAGGCTTGACCTTTGATAACATTTGCAGCTGAAAGAAGCTGGATTTTAATAATAATAATAATAATAATAATAATAATAATAATAATAAATTGGATTTATATAGCGCTTTTATAAAACCCAAAGACGCTTTACAATATGAGGGGGAGGGGGTAGATAGACTGGGGCAGGTAGACAACAGACTAAGAAAAACAACAAAACAAAACACAGTGGCAGTCAGGAGGAGGTCAAAAATGAGTGGGGGGGGTGTTTTACGGATAGAGAGAGGTGAAAAGATGGGTTTTGAGGCGGGACTGGAACAGAGTGAGGGACTCGGACTCACGGAGGTCTTGGGGGAGGGAGTTCCAGAGTTTTGGGGCGGCCACAGAGAAGGCTCTGTCTAAACCTGGTGTTTACCCTTCAGGCTCTTCGGATCTTCGGGGCAGTGGAATGGTATATTCAAAAAAGAGAACGGAGCGAAAAATACAAACAACAAATGGTGTCAGGTGCGCGTGACCTGCTCCGCTGCGCGTGCATCATTTCCAAAGTGCTTCCACAGCAGTGACGCACATCTGTGGATAATCATTTATACGAACATGGTTCAAGCAACCGTCACTAAACGCCAGCAACACTGCATCTACTGCAGACCGCAACGGGTCGGATGGGGACATCACGTGACCCCCCGCTGTGGACACTAGCTTACTCCCGCAACTCGCCGCCCCCGGAGCAGCAGTCTTCATTGCCTGAAACTACGCCGCCCCTCTGCGGCCCGCAGGACCAATAGCACAGATGCCTTCACCACGAATGGCTACAGAAAGATCTCATATCCCAAGCTTATCAACAAGCTGATGTTGCAGCTGAAATGATCTCCAGGTCACAAAGTCACCCTCACATGATGATGATGTGATCCAGTTTTCAAGCACAGTAGATATTCTCTTCCCAGAGTACATGATGGGACCAAGGGGATGATTTAGTTCATGGTTTTAATAATACTTTTGCTTTTCAGTGTTTGCCATTTCAAACCATGAGCTGGTTCAAATAACATGTGCCTTGATTTACAAAATGTTCTCATTTGTTTTATCAGTACAGCTTTGAAGCTGTTGTGCTTTTTCCTTACATGTAAACCTGCTACTGCTGCCCCCCTGTAACCTCAGAGGCACCTTGAGTCATGTTGTTCTGGAGCCGGGCCTGCACACGGCCACATACTGAACACAATACAGAGCCCATTCCGTGTCCTGTTAGTGTTTACTTCCTGTCTGCCTTCTTCTGGGGATTTATCTGACGTCCAGCGCTCCGTCTTTTAACCTCTTTTCCTTTCTCTTTCTGGATCCTCCTTAGCAACCTTCATTAGAGTCCTTGACAGGGGTCTGTACTGCTGTATTAACAACGTGTCACATGTTAAGAAGTTACAATCAGAATCGAGTATTCAACTAAGCCGTGTAATACGAGTTGTTAGTAGCCTTAAGGGCCTACACAGTTGTTATGCTATACCACATCGCCCTTCACTGGATGTATAATGAGCTGCACTAAACTACATTTTAGCATTTAAAATACCTAGCCATTATTTTGAGGTTATTTTGGTGAAAGTAATTAAAAAGTAACTAAAAAGTAATGTAACTCAAAAGTAATATTTCAGAGACACTAAATTCCAGCAGGAATGCAGATAGACAGACAGGGGACTGATTGTCAGTGGTGCTATCTGAGCAGAGTGTTGGCAGTAAGGGGGGTTTCACCCCGCGATGTGTGAGGGTAACGTGTTGGCAAGAGACAGGGACACTGTTATTGGCCAACTTTGTAATGCAAGCAGAACCCAAACTGCAAACGTTGCTTTGTGTGAGAGGAGGAAAACTAGCAGCATAACCTGTGACTGTTGTTGTTCAATTACCAAAGCCCACCTCTGATTTAACATCTGAATACATTCTAATGACATTTCTGACAACCAGTGTTGGGCAAGTTACTTTTAAAAAGTAACTAGTAATAGTTACTGCTCTCAAAAAAGTAACGAGTTACTGTATTAGTTACTAAATTATAAAAGTAACTAGTAACAAGTTACTTTACTTTAAAAATAATAACAATAAAAATACAAGTGTTTGTGTTGTTCTGTGGCACCGTAAGAGAAAAGAAAAATCCCCATCATTGTAGCAATTATCATTATGAAATGTAGTGGAACAATAAAACACAAAAGATATGTTTAGACATTTTGACAGGCATCTTTATTGTAGCCTCAACAATCAAGTTCTAAGTAGTGCACTTGTAGTCAGTGTTGGGACTAACGCGTTAGTAGTGGTTATATCTCCAAGTTGTAAATGCGCTGCTGCTCTCGCTGATACGTGTGTGTGTGTGTGTGTGTGTGTGTGTGTGTGTGTGTGTGTGTGTGTGTGTGTATGTGTGTGTGTGTGTGTGTGTGTGTGTGTGTGTTAGCAAAAAAACACAAAACACTTGCTAATTTAGCAAGTGTTTGTGTGTCTGTGTATTTTCCCCATAAGGCAAGATCCGCCCATCTCTGATTGGCTTACCCTGAAATGTTACTCCGCGTTAACCAATCATCACTCTTCTCTGGTCACTTTCACTTTTCCATGGTACTGTGAGAGGACATCGCTGTGTTCGCCTGTAAGCTCCGCAGTAACCAAGTATCCAATGTAATGGAGTAACGCACCCATTTAAATCACAGTAACTATAACAGCGTTACTGAATGGGAATAGGTAACTAGTAACGTCATTAGTTATCGCAAAAGGTAGTTACGTTACAGTAACGCGTTTGTAACCATAGACTGTATATATAAAATTAACATAGTATACATACATAGTTTGTTAGTTTGTAACGCGTTATGCTGCGTTCAGACCGGACGCGATGCGATGTTTGGGGGCGGCGCGATTATATGTAAAGTCAATGCAGAGACGCGGACAGATGCGAATTCGCTCCGATGGCGAGCATGAAGCGGTTGACGTGGCGTGAATCACGTGATTGAACTGTGCCGCATCAAACGCGAGAGTTACATTTTTTCAACTCGAGCGTCAAATGCACGTGACGCCAGAGGTTGCGCTAGACTTTTTCGCTGCCCGTCATTTTGACGGACAGGATCGTAAAAACTTCCGTCAAAATCCAGAATTACCCGTCGGCCTTTACACAACTCTGACGAGGGGGGGGGGAGAAGCATGCTCGTGAACTGTCAACGGGGGGGGTTCACATGCGCCCTGTTATGCATGGCTGCTGCACCTCGCGGGAGCGTGCACAGCGTAAAGCCAAAACTCACAGACATTTCAATGATTTGTACGGCAGTTAGGTTTGGAAACGGTATAATTTCTTTTTTGGAGGGCATGCATTTGCATAACACCCATAAGCAGACTCGCTGCAGCGAAACTTTGGCGCTGTTCCGAGTTTATTCTAATCTGTCAAAATGACGGACTGCTTTCAGATTTGTCCGTCATTGTTAAAAAAAATCCATCATAGACGGAAAATATTCGGTTAATGCGACCTCTGCGTGACGCGTTCTCGCGGAAGCCAATCAGCGGTGAGGATCTCAGCCTGCCGTCACTGACGTTCAACCAGAAAACATCAGCCATTAGCTGTTAGCAGTTAGCACTCAGAGTTCACATCTGTTCAGAAACTGTACAAAAGTTAAACAAGTACAAACCACAGACTGTCTGTGTCATGGCGAATACAGTCGCTGGTTTATTTATGTCTGTAGGCCGTTGTTATGAGTGTGGAGTGAGCATATACAACGTTAGCTTAGCCTGGTTGACCCAATCTCCATTCAGAAAACAAGCATTCTAAAAGGTTTTTCGCCTGCCGTCTTGTCTGCAGACTTGTCAAGCATTAATTCATGCTTTTTACTAACCGGTATCAGTATGTTGTTACGCCGGCATCATTTAGCAACGTGTATTACAATTAAATCAAGGTTAAATATGTTCATGTTGTTGTAGTTAGCTCCCGAGCCAGCGCGTCTTGTTTGAATGATGCGAGTAAACACAGCTGGCAGCCGCGGTGAAACTCGAACGATTGGAGCGAAGCGAATATTCGCGTCCGGTGTGAACGGACAATTAGACTAGAGTGATGCGATAGGAGCGTTTCGAACGAAGCGAATATTCGTATCGCGTCCGGTGTGAACGTAGCATAAGTCCCAACACTGCTAACAACACATTGTAACCAGTGTTTATGCAATATTCCAGAGTGTGATTTGGAATAATCCGGTTGCAGAGACCAATGACAGAGCGCTGCACACATGGGGTGTGGCAGTGAATAGCATCATATGGCACAGGGTGGGAGGAGCCACAGGAGTCAACGGTGTGGCTTAAAGGAGACACAGACAAGAATATCAAACAAAAGATAAACAGTTCACCTGAAAACTGTGGAAAGCAAACCCCCCGGGGACATTATATCTTCACTTGTGTATTCTGTGATCCATTCATATGGGGGGAGAGTGAGGGGCTGCTCTGCAGGTCAGGTAGCCTTCTCTCTCTTTCTGCCAGCCGCCGCTACTGTTGCATTATCAGGGCATTGTGAAGCTGTTGCCATGGCGATATGGGTCAGAGCCATAGGTCAGAGCGCTGATGTGCTAGCGCAGCATGGATCTGGAGCCGGCAGGAAGCTCTTGATGAATGTAGGTCAGCGGGAACCTCCAGAGCACCAGTTACTGCAGGGGGGCTCGGAGGTGGTGGGAGGGGGTGCTGCGGGGGGCAAAGTGCTAGGGAAAACTGCATCCAAATGTTTTTTATTTACCAGTCTGTTTCATTTTTAACCACCAACGGCTAATTGATGGGATGTTTGCTGATCTGGATTGTGTGGATGTCTCTGACATCATTATATAAATGATCAGAAATGCAGACTTTTTCCTTTTCTTTCTGGTCCTACAGGATAATCCCAGTTATTGCACATGGTGTCCTTTTTGAAGTTTAGCCAGAGCAGACATTTCTTCACTGAAACTATGGACCCCAAAACAAATACATCAATTAAACATATTTATAAATCAATACAATTATTTATGTTAAGTTAATATAATAATAACTTTTTTCAAGATTTATTTTCAGTCAATCACCCACTTAAGCCCAGAGGGAAATGTCTCAAATATCTTTCCAAATATAATATATTACAAATGTTTGTGGTCCTCAGAGGAGGATTCCTGCCGACTGTTGATCCCCTGGTTTTTATTTTAGCCCCACTTGAGGTTGGCATCTGGGTTTTTAAGGCCTAACAATAGAGGGAACGATTAACATATTTGTCAGAAGTCAGAATTAAATCCCAACATTCCCATTCTAGACGTTTATTTTAGCAAAATCTTAAGGTCAAATGTTATATCTAGACCACACCTTCAAAACTATATATGTACCATGAGCCTCAGCTGTACTGTGTTAAGCACTAATTAACAGAGGTGGGAGTAAGTCCTACATGTGCAAGTCATGAGCAAGTCTCAAGTGTTGACCTACAAGTATCAAGCAAGTCCCTGTGGTGAGAGTCAAGCAAGTCAAGTCAGACAACATTCTGATGAATAAGCCCAGTTTCCGCATCAGTTCAAAGACAGTGGTTATGAAAATGGATGTAACCCACACTATGATCTTCATGACATTCACAGTTCATCATTGAAATCTAATTTAGACCGATGAAAATCATATTAGATTCATATTAACCCTAGAATTGCAGACGATAAGCTAGGACTCAAAGCGTGTTCAAAAAGGCAGAACTCCAGGTAAGAAAATCGAATATGGCATTTCCATTACACATATTTAATTTAAATGTCTTTTAACACTAGAACCGCCAACAGCGTCAGCGCCGACAGAGATATAATTTTCAAAATCTCTCTCTCTCTCTCTCTCTCTCTCTCTCTCTCTCTCTCTCTCTCTCTCTCTCTCTCTCTCTCTCTCTCTCTCTCTCTCTCTCTCTCTCTCTCTCTCTCTCTCTCCTCTGACAGCCCATCAGTATCAGGGTTCGTCAAAATGAATCGCTTGGAGGTTCTAGTGTTCATTTACCGTGTTGTCTTCTCTTTGCTTAATCGATTTGAAACCAAGTCTAACGTAGCTTAAACTTAACGTTAGCTTTCTAGCTAACACAACCCATGCACGTAGCCTACCTTTCTCTGTGGGGTTTGTTGTAGTGACGAATGAAGTTGGATGTTGTGGTGGTCGTGTCACTGATCTTTATGCTGCAGACCCTGCATACCGCTGTTCTCTTCTTATTACCGTCATCGACAAAATACTCCTTGAATCAAAACTTCACTCTTTGTGGAGTAACACTAGCCGCTGCCATGTTAACTGAGACTGCCTTCTAGTGGGTTGCCAGGTTTGCGCGCACAGCGCTATAATCACCCAATCACGTTTCGAAAAAACTAAACGTAATATCTCACTACAAAAACAAACGCCAATATGTAATCAAGTCTCAAGTCATGAATAACAAGACAAAGTCAAGTCTTTTATCAATGTTAGTCAAGCAAGTCTCAAGTCAACAAATATGCGACTCGAGTCTGAGTCAAGTCATGTGACTCGAGTCGCCACCTCTGCTAATTAGCATGTGTTAGCATTTGAACCGGCTAAAAGAAGATAAGTTGGTAAACACAACAATGAAGAAATGCATGGTAACGTTATGGCTTTGAGCGTGTAAGCGTGCTTCCAGCATTCAGCTCACAGATCGGCTAACATGACTGCAAACACAAGGGTTTTAAAATAAAGTCTATTCTCCTTTAAATCAAAACACTAAGCAATGTGTTTCTTTTCATTCAGTATAATCTGACTGTGCGTGTTTCCTTTTGTACGCCCTATGTTTATATAACCTACGGGAAAGACTCACCCGACTGCATGCATGCATTTATGTTTCCAGCTTGTGCATAGAAACCCCTAAACAAAGGCTGGGTGAATCTTTGACAATGCAGGAAACAATTCCTCTCATTGTTCCTGCAGCGACGCACAAAGCCCCGAAGGAGAGATGGATTGATTTCCTTTTGAGCTTCACCCCGTCAAAGGGAAATGCTAATGAGGAGCTGGAAGCACACAGAGGAGCAGGAGAAATGGCACGGTGTAGCTATTGTCTTTCTGATTCAGAACCTGGACACGAGGAATAATTGGCAAACTTCCTTTCTGGATGGAGTGAAACTGAGTCACTGAGCTAGTTTGAAAGCAATGCATCACTGTTGTGTTCCTGCTGGGACACGAGGCTGTTGAGGGGACAGTAAGTGGACATCCCTCCTGTCATGGGGACTTCCACTCCATGTCCTGGGGCTCTGGGGGACTTTAATATCACAACGATGTCATCAGGGCTGTCTTAGCTTTAGCTTGAACACAATACTTGTTAAAGTAGACTGAAGAGGACCATCTACTCAGACCAATTTCTATACATATATCGCTCACTGCTGGTTTCATTTGTTGATCATTGTTCTTTAGTTCTGTTTTGAATAGCAAAGCATTTATGTTCACTAGTTCACTACGTGGACACAGCTGTGTGACCATAGCTTAGTGCAGAGTTACATGTATGAAGTGGTCTTCATACAACAGAGGCAATGGAAGATTACAGATGTAGTTTAAGATTAGAGCTGAGTCTTTAAAGGCACACTTCGGAGAAGCTTTGAAAATGGTGCATGTGTTTTGCAGGAAATATACTAAACATGCTGTCGGAGCCATGGAAAGGACAAAGTGATTCATTATATTACAAATAAGGTGTGTACTTGTTCATCTTTTTTGTATGGGTGATGTTTTGCATTATTATAATATGTTATTGTAGGATGGCAATGGGTTGGTTTGTATATGGGCATTATAATGACCTGTGTGAGGTGTGTGTGGAAGAGAGGGGCGCTGTATTTATTGTTGACCGCAAACTTTGCAATTGCTTTGACTGTTAATACAATTCCTCTTTCCAAGTTGATCATAAAATGTTTCATTACATTAAAAAATGTTCACCACGTATTTTATGTCAGCAATGCATTTATTGATAGCGCGTCAGACAATTGCAACCAGGCCCCTCAGCTTTGTTCCTGAAGTCGCTACACATGCAAATCCCCTTTCATCACACAGCAGTGTGTTTGTGTAACCATAAGCAACAGGGGAGGAAGTTCAACATTTGAATAGGTGATGCCCATGTACAAAGGCTGTCTTCCGTTGCCATTGTTACGATAAACACACTTTTAAAACAAACGGGAAAGATATCTACCTGCAAAATATTTGTTGGGTTAAATATTTAAAACAAAATTAAACTGTAGGATGCAACTGTTCATTTAGTAAGAAGATATGTAAGCTGGGAGCTAGGAGCTGGGAGCTGGGAGCTAGGAGCTAGGAGCTGGACACAGACTGATTGTACCCAACACACTAGTCACACCAGAAGCTCAGGTGACTTCAGATCTGGTGTCTTGGTAGTGTTATGTAGGGAGGTGCACTGTTATATAACAGTAGGCTTTTCTTTATGCATTACTTTTTGATGACTGGTGTCCAATCCAAGATGCTTTCAAACATACTTGTTCATGTTTCTTTGGTATGTTTACCTATGGTAATGACCACGCCATATGTGCTGTAGCCTTGTACAGCTTTAATCAGAAATGTACTTCAGTTCTACCACACATTATTTAGACTGTTTGGTGTTGTGATGTTTGGCACAGTAAAACAATCACAACCACAACGGATAATTAATGATACAGGTCAACAACTATTTGGTGGTTTGATACTTTTATGTGGCTCTACTAGCATGAGGAAAATGATGGGTACATGTTGTAATTTCATCCAGTAGTAAAGAAAGGAAACATATTTGATTTGATTCAGAGACGTCTTTGAATTAATAAAAAGCAGTTTAAATGCCCATTTTTTGTACATTTATATCCAACAATAAATATGTGTGAGTGCATTGAGAGATATTGTTGTGGAGAGTCATTTATATATAAATCGCAAAATACTTGTGAATCCTTCTGTGAGCATTTATTAATATTGAGACTGATCGGACTCCAGACAGATGTTAAGTTCACCTAGGAATGGTATCATTGACTTGTTCAGATAAATGTTGCTCTTCAGTCTATGTTGGTCACATGACGCCCCTTGACTGAAATGCTTCCTGTTCAATATCCCCACTGATTTCCTTAACATTCTAAACTGTCATTTCCCTTTCATCACTCACCTCAGCACGGGACCTCTCTCCACTGTCCCTGTGTTCTGCCTCTGACTCTCTCTCAAGCGCCTAGATGTCAAGAGAGGTGGTGAAGTGATCATTATTGATTGAGCAGTATACTCTTTCACATTGAATCATAACAAGTCATACTGAATGAAATACAACTGACTCTAAAGTAAGTCCCAGTCTGTGACATTGGACATGCTGAAGACTCAAAGTCCCAAGCAGTAGGTAGAATATTAGCTATCTATATAATGTGCACAGAAAATAAACAGTTAACTGAACACTGGGATGGAAATGGCCTATAAGCACTCAGTAAAACATAAACACACACAAACAGCTTCTGAATGATAAGAAGTATAATTAAAACATAATGCACAATACCATTTTGAGAGAGAGTACCGAAGTTAAAGAACTCTTATCTCTTATCGAACTGAGGCTCCAGTAAAACACACTGGCTGCGTCTCTACGTGGACATCATGGTGTTTACATGAGCACAGAGAGATCGGGTTATTCATGTTCCCTGTTTACATGATAAATACCAGTGACCTGGCATTTCAATGCCTTTTCTCATCTAAACTATTCAGTATTTGTATCTCTCTATCATGACATAAAGACGAAACTCCTTTCCAGAAGTGAGACGCTGCCGCCGCCATCACTGTTAACTGATTAACTGCTACCAGCTGATGACTTACTTTCCTCTTCTTTGAAGTGTTCTTATGTCCATGTTGTCTGGGGGAGAAAGCATATCAAACCAAGAGATCGTCAGCTTTGATTTTCGCTGTATTAACAATGTCCTGGGGCCTCATTTATAAAGGGATATACGCTCAAAACATGGCGTTCGTCAGTTTCTATGCAATGTTTGCGATTTATAAAATACTAACTTGACGGGAAAACGTGCGGTCCTCCACGCAAACTCTAACCCATGGGTACGCACTAAGAACAACAACGGGAGAGACGAGAAACTGCGACACCGATGGCAGAAGGAAGAAGGGAGAGAAATGTGTGGAAATAATACCATAAATAAAACGTTCCCTGTCATTTATCATATGAAGAATTCCTTTTCACACATTGATTAAAGCCAATCTTAAAATGATGAAACAAACGCCTGTTTGAGACTCCTCAGTGCACACAAAAACATAACTTGGAGAAATAAATAAATACGGATATGTTATTTAAAACCACCTCGAATGTTTTGTGTTAATGTTATGAAATGTTTTCTCATAAATGATGCGGTAAGCAGGAGAACAGAATTACGTCTGAACTGACGCCGTGTTGCATTTCTATAGGTTGTAGATACGAGCGTGGTTTTATATACTATCATGTTTATTCGTGTTTTATGCCGTTTGCCAAGACTTGATAAGTCGCTCGTAAAACACAGGAGGTATGGAAGCTAAGAACACCATATGTGGTCAATTGAACAGCTGATAGAACACAACACATTAGTTGTATTTCCTCTAACTGGTGGATATAGGGTTGTTGCGGGTTGTGATGCACAGGCTGCAGTGGAGACAGCTGATCGACAGCTGGGACACAAACCACCAAATACAAAAGCATAATTCAGATCCAGTCTGCCTGAGGAAGGCTATGTGTATTTGTTTTGTCATTAACCTTTTTCGGACCACTTATTTATTTATGTTGGTGACGATCCGACCTCCATGCTGCTACTCTGTTCAAACTGCATCCACCAAACAATGTGATTTATCTCCACCTCCCCAAAAGAACCACAATCTGACACGGTGTGAGACGTCTTTTTTAGCAGCTCTGTCCTCATGTCCTGCTCTTCTTCATAAAGTCAGTCAAAATGAATGAATGGGCGTTTCTTTGACTATTTATAGGCAAATCTTGGCGTTACGTGAAGCCCGCAAAAGCTGCACCGCATTTCGAGTCGATTGTGATTGATAAAGGGAAACCGGCGTAGGAAGTGCTGTACGCACTTTCCTCGCCGGTACGCAATGTTTGGTGAATCGGAAAATGTCGGGAAATTTCTGTACCTATTTTTTGGATTTCTACTAAAGCAACCTTCCCACGTGAATCCTACCCACGGCGTTACAAATGAGGCCCCTGAACACTTGGTGTGTGTGCCTTACCTCCGCTACCGGCATCGCTTCATACAACAGATCTGAGCTGTCCAACTATGACAACACTCCTTGAACATGCGCGCGCCATGTGAGAATCTGCCTTGGTGCAAAGCAGCAGTGAAAACATGGTACGGAGTTTCATTGATTTGGGCATTCTCTCAATCAGCAAGTGGAATGGATTTGATAGTGAAGCACTGACACAGCGCTCTACAAAGTGCGGCGAGTGGAGAGACAGACTCACGGACTTTCCACATGGGGGGGGTCTAAACTAATCATTTGAAAAAGTGGGGGGGACTTGTCCCTCCCTCACATAATGTGCCCACTGATACCTTTATCCCTCCAGACAAAGCCCAAGGAACTGTGACCACATTGTAGGAGTCGTGAGGACTGATCATTTATTCCGGCAAATTACTCTGACCTACTAATTGACCTAACAGAAGTTACTGAGTCTAGGTACGTTTATTGCTTGGCTCAGATCCACCAACGTCAGCAAGATCTCACCTCGACTAACTCCTGAAGAACCAGGTTCAATTAACTGCCGTCTCTATTCAGACGACTCTTTTTAATCTGTTTAAGCGATCCCGAAGGACTTTGATATCAGTACATGAGGTGTGACCCTACCTGAGTGTGAGTGTGGCAGGGTGCAGTCTTACCTTTGAAGCAGGAGAGGAGAGCACAGATGTCTTTTAAGTTGTCCTAATCCAAAAGGTGGGATCAGTTTATTTGAAGAAAAATAGGTCCAAACTTATACAGGGTTTTTACTTACCTTTACTTTATTTTCTAATCTAAAACCTTGCTTCATAGTTCACACGTTAAAAGTTTTGCGACAAAATCGAAAAGGAATTTCCTCACAGATCGAAGGGGCTAACATCCATGACCAACATCCACACACGATGGCCCGACACATGTAAGAGGTCAGTTCCTCAAAATGTTCGGATTGAATTCCGACAGAACATGCTAATACTGACGTGGGTACGATGTCTCAACGACTAACAAAGTCAGGCTTTCAAGAAAGAAAAGAAAGGAGAGAAAGAGAGAGGGACTAAAGGGTGACAGTATGTGTTAGAAATTAAAATCAATGTTGATATGGCGTAATTTGAATTAAATACACTATTTAATTTAAATCAGTTTTATTCTGAAAAACCTGAAGTTCACTAACTATTAACTTCATACTTTTATTCTGAAAATGCTTCATTTCCGGTTCGCCACATGCTCAAACCATGAATCGAAGGTGAAATGACATGTGGTGTTGTACACAGAGCACACTGGGTTTAGCACTCATCTATTGCCGCTGAATAACGTTTATTAGGGAATGTTTAAATAACCACAGACACCAGAATGATGTAATTTCACAATACAACAAGGCAGGAATTGCATTGGACCCGCCCCCCGACGACGTCGGCCAATAGGAGAAGACCTCAGATGACAACAGGAAGAGCACGCAAAAGATTGACCTCTTCCTCCGGCGGACTCCGGCTGACCGGACGCATGGGGAGAGCCGCCTCCACTCGCACATTACATGTTGTAATGTACACCACCGCATCTTTTGTGTAATTAAATGCTGTTAACTTTTATAAGCTTCCCTTGACTCTTTTCAGTCTCTCCTGCCTTCGGGGCTTTAGAATTTTCCAACATTTGGCGTCACTGGGTGGACCCTGAAGTGAGATTGAGCTGGAACAGACGGGGGAAGGCTGCAAGCTAACTAGCATCACACTAGGTTTTTGGCTGGGCCTAAACGAAAGGTGAGACAGTTACCTGTTTAATTCCGTGGTGATTGCAAGTGGTGTGGAGTGTGTATATAGTGTTTCTATTCGTCTATGTTGTATCTTCGGCGCCGCCCGATTAATGTGAATATTACATAGTATTAAGACCTTCTGGGGAGGCACTAGCTTGTATCTGGGATACCTCTGGGTAGGTACCAGACCTGATCTGTTTTACGCTGGACTGGGTCCATTCATGTTAGTCTATATGTTTGATGTGTTAAACCTGCGTAGTCTGGTTTAATAAAGTATTTTTGTGTGATGATCTAAGCCCAGGTGATTGTGTACAAGATTGGTATGAGATCAGCTTTTAAGGTCAGCATCTATAGAATTTAGAGCTAAGATAAATGAAGATTGTTTTGTATTGTCAAGCAGTGTGGTTATTTATCTTCAGATGTTGTGTTCCCATTGTTCCCCTTCCCCCAATCACATGTGGTTAATGCTATACTGCTAAGCTAGTTATCTAGCCAGTTAGCATTATTAGTGGTGAAATAGTTTGAGTAAAGATACAACCGGTAACTACTGATTGAATACACAGGGATGGTGTAGATTAACGTTGAGAGTAGATTGAGTTGTTTTGTTTTTCATGCTTTTCAAAGAAAGTAATTTGAACTTTATATTTTGAGGAAATAAACAGGATGTAGGTTTATGAACCGGAAGTACTAGTTGATACATTTGAGAGGAGTTACAAATGAAACGGCTCCCATAGCGGACATACTAAGTATTACAGTTAATACATTCTTCATCACACAGATAAAGATTACATGTGGTTTCTTTGAATTGAAGTATTGTAGTTAACACATTTTATGACATTTGCATAATTTCATAAACTCTAGTATACACTGTAGACCTACACGGTTTATTTGGATTTGCACCATATTCCTATTTTAATATTACAAAGTGAAAACCATACACTGTTCATTTTCATTTATTTATTTAGATTTTAGAAATTTGCATAATTTTAATTTTGTCTAATTTTGATTTTCTAATCTCAGTTTTACAACATTTACATTTATTTTCCAAATTCAAGTTAAGTTCAGATGACATAGGATATCTTTATAAAGAATACAAAGGTACTATTCAGAGGATTAGTAATTCATTTTTGATAACTTAATAATATTATCCGTGAACTTAAGAAACATGTCGCCAGAAGACACCAAGTTAAGAGCACTCCCAGTGCCAGGCACAACTGCAGATATTAAGGCGAGAGTAAAAACCTGGTCAGATGCTGGGACAGTTCCCACTAAAAGACAGAAGAAATGGAACCAAATAGAGGAACTGTTCAAGCAGTGGCAAACGAGAGGATTGATTCCAGCAGATGATCAACCTGGACCAACGGATGCCCATAGAAAAGCTGTAGTTGAACATGAGAATGCTGAATACCTACAACAGGAAAAAGCAAAACTAAAAGAACCAAGTCCAGTGCACATACCTCCATGCCATTGATAGCGGCTGGAAGAAGAGGATTTCAATACCAACCATGGACTCACAGGGACATGGAAGCATTAGTGTCAAAGCTACCTCCACTCACGAAAGGAGGTCAGAAGTGGGTGAATGATCTGGAGCGATACACAGCCCAAGACCACCTGTGCTTGGGAGACATGAGGGCCCTGCTCGGACGGATTGAAGGACGACTTGAAGTGAGAGCAATAGATTCCGAGGCCAATTGCACAAATGACCCAGATGACACTCCATTCAACTACATCAGGTCGAATTATTGGGCTGCTATTCGTCACATCTACCCGACAACACGCAGTTTACATGCTCTCAGCAGCTTGAAGAAGGAGCCGGGCGAAAACATGCATGCATTCTTGAAGAAATGTGAAGAAGTGTGGGAGGCTTGCACGGGTGAAAGACATGATCTTTCTCCAGCTATTGAAATGGTGTGGAAGAACTCTGTCATTAAAGCCCTTCCCTTGGCAGTGCAGGCACGTCTGGAAGAAGTGGTGGGATTGGACAATAAACCCGCTGAACAATGGAGACAACATCTCATTCACCACGATAACAGACACCAGGCAGAAAAAACGGGACTTGATGAGGACGATAAAATCCAAGCAAGGAGACTCGTGAAGCTACAAATAGCTGAGAAAGATACCGAAGCTAATAAAAACAAGAAAGCGGCAAGGCAAATGGCAACTACAGCAGAGAAGACCATAGAAACGGAGACAGTAATGCAGGCACCGCTAACCGTTCAAGCTCAGGTGGTGCCAGAACATCAGATGCAGTACCAACAAAGAGGTAGAGGGAGATTCCGAGGAAAAGGCGGAGGAAAGGGTTTCAAGAAAGTGGGATGTTACACATGCGGTCAGATGGACCATTGGTCCAGAGATTGTCCGCATCAACAAATACAAAACCCACCACAAGTACGACAATACAATCCTACACAATTCCAACCTAAGACACAACAGTATTATCCCCAAGTACAGCAACCGCCTGTGTATACTCCTGTCCAAGTACAGCCACAAGTACCGCAGTATCTTCAACAGCAAACACCTGTGTATCTTCCTACCCAAGTACAGCCGCAAACACAGGTATACACTCCCATACAGCATCAACAAAAGGGACAATGGAGAGGAAGAAGGAATGATGGCTGCTTCATATGTGGAGATTGTAGACATCTGGCCAGAGATTGCCCCACTCAGCAATATCCACCACGAGGTAGCACCTCACAATGCAGAGGAGAACCAGTGTTAGATATTAGAAATATTGAGGGGGAGGCATATGCCAGGGCCATGATGAATATTTATGTTGGATCAGGTGATTGGGTAAATGTAAAAATCCACAAGATGAACTCGTTGCAACCTGTATGGAGTGGACCATGGGAAGTTGTAGAACGCACTGCAGATGCACTCCGGATCAAAGTTAAAAAGGGAACATGTTGGCACCCACTTACACATTGTGTAGCCGTACCGCCACCTTTCCTGAAACGGCACGGCAGTTAGAACTGATTTTGGAAAACTGGTACAAAACAATAAGGAATTGAACATTTTTTACAAGGACAGCACCAGGAGATGAGTAAACTCAAGAATCTGTAGAGTGTAAATACATTGAGAAAAACACATTTTACACTCGAACTGTTTGCACATCATAGACAAGGAATTTAGACAATATAAATAAATGTTCAGCACAAGTAATAAGTATAATGGAAAGTAGACATAGGCCTACACTTGAGTCAAATGTCATTACTGTGATCTGATTAGTGTGCTCTGCAGGGTTATACTATTGTAATGGTGGGATTTAAAATATTGGAGAAAATATGAAGATGTTCTTTCGTAGTGTGTGGAATATGTGATGCTGGAAACATGTACGTTTTTCAATTTATAGGAGAAAATGGTTTCCTGAAAGAGTTGTTGGGTAAATATGTAGCAATGGATGAAACAATTTTTACAGTGAGTTTTTGTAATATCATTAGTAGACATCAATGATGTTGTTTAGATGGCATTTAACAATTAAGACAGATAGTATGATTAGAAAGAGTCAGAGTGGAAAGGGTTGGATTTATTTAACCTCAGTGTGCTAGATTTTTTTATAGGTAATGCGTCCCGAGACCTGGACTCCCCCTCTGAGTTACAAAGGCTACGATCCCGACCCTCCAAGCAGACAAAAGACCTAACCCAACAGGAGACTCCTCCTTCTCCATCGAACAGACAGAGAACCAAAGCTGAAACAACAACAACAAGACTTCAGCCAGAACTATCTCCACCTGTGGCATCCAGAACCAAACAGCTTGCTGACAGGCAGAGATCTACGCTCATCAGTCCCTCGGGCAGGGCATGACGTTCCAAGCTGAGCCACGAGATATGGCACCAGAGCAAAGTGTGGGACATAAGAGCAGAATCCGCCCTCCATAAAAACAGCAGGGAGACTGTAAAGGAGGAGATGAAATGCAAAGCAGTACAAGAACAGTGGTATGATGGGGGCTGCAGATGTAGCTGGGCCAATGGCTGCCTAAAAGAGTTACAGCGGATGGATTCAAGAGCTGATGGACTGAAGAAAAGACAGAATCAGAGGAGTTGGCATGGTCGATTAGAAGTGAGGAGGCCGGGGTCACGGCTTGAGAAAACCAGGGGAGGAGAAAAGGAGAACGGGAATGAGTGAGTTTACACATAAACACACTTATTCACAAAACGCACATTTATAGCATAAATACGTAAAGACGGAAAGATTTATTCAAATTAAAAATAGCAGTAGAGAGGAAACTATTAAAGTAAAATGAGAAACATCCTAAAACACACTGAGGGTTAAAGGGGGAGACATGACAGAGTAGAACCATATTCTTCAATCTTTTAACAACATATTCTTTGAGATTTTTATTCACGTGTGAATAAAGTAGTGGGATAGTTTTAGGAACCACTCTATAAGACAAATCTTTATCTGTATGGATAATGTTAAAGGGAGAGCTAGTGCCAAGCCAGATATAGTATTCCAATCTAAAGAATTGATTTCACCATTGTGGCATAGTTATTACCATAGGAGGGCATAGTTGGAAATATGAAATGACTTCTGTTTTTAAATCCTTGATAAATGAGGGAATAATTGTTGCATGTTCGGACATCCAGGGTTCCACACACTGCTAAAGAGTTTAACATTGATTTTTAGGTGGACCAGAATTGAAGATGAGCTATGAAATGCATAGCAGCGCTACACAGATCCTAGTAATGTTTTTACACAAGATAAAAGTGATCTACACAATTTTCTGAAATACATCTATTAGACATTTTAATACTAATTAGGTGTAAATGAATTGCAGTAGTAGTACTCTAAGGAAGTGAGTTTTGTACCAAGTTTCAAGAAAGGTGGGAGGCAGAAGTCCCAATGAAAAGTTAGAAACATCTTGAAAATCATAGTTGAAATCGTGAATGAATAAGGAATGGTGCTCCGCATATGATATATTTTTGTAGATAAAGGGTACCCGCCTATGCTGAATTACCCCTGAAAAGACTCTGCAGAGCACGACATGGCCAAAAGACCGAGACCAAATGACCTTTAACCCTGACTGACAGTGTGACAAAAGCACTGTCCATGACTGACTCTGGGGTGTACCTGACCAAACCTGACTTGACAGACGGTGTGAGTGTGAATGAATGCCGGCATCTGATCAGTGTAACTGCATGATTCTAAAACAAAAACTAACCAAGCATGTTTTTGGACTAACATATTATTTTGGAGCTCCAAGGGAAACGAAAGGTTTCCTAAAAATTCCACAAAAGGGAAAACCGCACATGTGACCCGTTTCTAATCTACTTGATATTTTACTCCCACAGGAGTTGGCGGTTTGCAAATGTAAAACTCAAACTAAAATCTGAAGGACGGAGAGAAACACTTCTTTTCACTGAAGTGTTTAATGTGGAAATGATGATAATGGATGTAAAATTGTAAATAATGTTTGTTATTTACCTAACAGTTTTTTCCCCCTCCCCATTATAGGGTGTTGTTACACATGAGTTCATGTGTAAAAAGGGGGGAGTGTGTATAATGTCAACATGGCTGTAAAATTCACAATTTAAATGTTTCTTTTAAGGATTGACAGAAACTTACCGCCCCAACCCAGATGTTCAAACTGAGCATTGAATGATAGTTTTATAATTAACCTGCTCCATATCTGGGGATAAGATACTGTTTGATGGATGTTGACATGTTTCTAATATTGATTGAGTTATAGCAGGTAACACAGATGCAGAATCAGTGGCCAAGGGGCTACTGTGAGAGATGTAATTCCAGAATGGAATACCGAAGAAGTTGACCTGTGATAATGAAACCATTCTGTAATACTTTAACAGGTATTAGAGTAACTGAGGTTTGAAATGTAGAAAGTACATATTACAGTTAAGTTAAGCTAAAACATAGTAATGTAATGAGACTGAATTTAATTGAGACAACATCTTGTAACTAGCCTGTTAAAGAATTAGAAGTAAAAGCCATAGACTTTATTGTTTAGTTCATTATGGGGAAATACATTTAATTTAAATTCATAATAGAAAGACATTTGATGATGGTATGTTGGAGTTCTGAATTCATTTTTCAGCTTGATAATAGACAGGTGGAAGCCGTATTGCCAGGTGAATCGATGGGATTTCTGCACACGATCCAAGCAGAGAATGACGTACCTTACAGGACAGATACACTCAGGAAATCATTCACTCTGACAGCATCATGACTTTAGTTGTTTTTGAATCCATAATGAAATTGTATTACATAACGTTAGTGTGTGTCTTTACCACAAACAGGAATAGTTCATGGTTATATTTAGATTTGAGAAAGATTACAAGGATTTTATTTAGTTCACCATGAAGATGTTTTTTGTTTGTAACATATGCCCAGTAGTAAGATTCAAATATCAGCAGGTTCTGAATTATTATTCCTCTGTCCCACAACCAACAAGAATGTGGATGGGGAGAACTATATCTACTAGAACCAGCAGAGATTCAGAAATTACACCAGAGACACAGTAGAAGTAAATAAAGAGTAATATTTAGCTATTTTCAGATAGTTTAATCCTTCTTATACTTTGTAAAAGAAAAAGTGCCTTTACACCAGATACAGTAAGAAGATGATTTATGATGTGAAAGGAGGGAGTCAGACGTTTTCCATACCAAGCTAATTGCTGCTATTTTACGAAGTGACATTAAAGGTTTAAGCTAGAAGTTATGCACAAATGAAAAACTTCATAGTTATGATGAATATGTATTATTTGTTTTTTACTTTTATGAGTTATGTACCATGCAATGTTCGGATGAAGAACTCATTGATTTCAATATTATTTACATACCTTAAAAGGTATGTACCTTAAAAGGTATGTAAGGAGGGATTGTTAGAAATTAAAATCAATGTTGATATGGCGTAATTTGAATTAAATACACTATTTAATTTAAATCAGTTTTATTCTGAAAAACCTGAAGTTCACTAACTATTAACTTAATACTTTTATTCTGAAAATGCTTCATTTCCGGTTCGCCACATGCTCAAACCATGAATCGAAGGTGAAATGACATGTGGTGTTGTACACAGAGCACACTGGGTTTAGCACTCATCTATTGCCGCTGAATAACATTTATTAGGGAATGTTTAAATAACCACAGACACCAGAATGATGTAATTTCACAATACAACAAGGCAGGAATTGCATTGGACCCGCCCCCCGACGACGTCGGCCAATAGGAGAAGACCTCAGATGACAACAGGAAGAGCACGCAAAAGATTGACCTCTTCCTCCGGCTGACCGGACGCATGGGGAGAACCGCCTCCACTCGCACATTACATGTTGTAATGTACACCACCGCATCTTTTGTGTAATTAAATGCTGTTAACTTTTATAAGCTTCCCTTGACTCTTTTCAGTCTCTCCTGCCTTCGGGGCTTTAGAATTTTCCAACATATGTCACCCAGTTTTTCAAAGAAAAGGTGGGTGTGGTCCATGAGTGGTGGAAATTAGTCTGTTAGCTAAGTGTAGTTAAGTTATGCTAAGTTGTTTTCTATTTCGTATATCGCTTCGCCCTCTAAGGCTATCGCTATTGGGTAATCCCTCTGTGCCCCCGCGCAGCACTGAAAACTTGTAGTCCACGCCCACACGCAAGGTGGGCCCCACCTTGCGTGTGGCTCCCTTCTGGTATAAATAGGAAGGAGGCCCGACAACCTGCTCCCTCTTTTCTTCAGCAAACCACGGCAGTTACTGAAGCACAGCAAGCATCATTTCAACATGAGCAACAACTGCGTCCGAGATTGTCCCTCATGGGGCTCAGGATACATCATGAGCTACGACCAGCACGCAATGTGCGAATCCTGCCTGGGGCCAGAGCACACAGAAGCAGCTCTCAGCCAGCAGGTCGCTTGCTCACATTGTGCCCGTCTCCCATCAGCCGACAGGAAGCAAAGAGCGGACGCTCTAGCTGCTGTGACCGAGGAGGACGATTGGCCCGTCCAGGAGCACAGGGACGGCAGCATGTCCCTGGAGTGGGCAGGAGTCGGACAACTCCTACCCCCGTCTCCCTCCATGGTTCACCGTGCGGTTCTCCCCTCCCCCTCTCCCCCGGACGGGGGAGACAGAGTTGGAGCGAGGTGCGGGTGTGGCGGCCGAGCACGCGGTCCCTTTCTCCGTCGCCACGGCGCTGCCGGCGTTAAGTGGCATCATGGTGGAGCTGCCGGAGATCATCTGCAAGGCGGCCACCTGCAGAGGTCTCCCCGTTCCCCTAGGACGGGAGAGGGTGGCTCTGGACGACATGGCCGGAGTTTTTTTCCCGGGTGCAGACGGGCAGGAGTTATCCGGTCTGGCCGCGCTTCCCCGCCATTAGGAGATACTAGGAAGGGGCAGCGGCAAACCCGAGGACCCTGAGGGCTCCGGTGGCCACCTTTGTCCCCTTCACTAAGGTGGAGGAGTTCACGGAGGATGGTTTCTCAACCACCCCCGCTCTGGAGCCGAGCCTGACGGCGTTCTTTGAGGTTAGGCAGGCCAACATGATCGCTGGACGGTGCGCTATCTATGAGCCCATGCTGGTTTAAGGTGCTTCCGGGCTGGTCAGCGATGGTGCGAGCCTGGGAGGAAGTTGACTTTTTGGACGGATGAGCTACTGGGGGGGGGCGACTTCCTTGTCCTCTTACCCCCGCGGCCTCAGCCGCGCCGCGATCTGTCGGACGGGCCAGCTGGAGCTGCTGGCGTGAGCTGGGGGACGGCGCCTGCTACTTGGTCTGAGAGCTCGCGACGCTGGGAGTGAGTACCTGGGGCTGGGGAAATGCCCTTCTGCTGCAGTTAAAGTGAGGAGATCTGCCTCTGCTGAATGAGAGCTGCTGCGGGAACTCGCTCGGGCGCCGGTAGCTTGAGGAGGAGGAAGCTGCCTCGGGCGGAGCGTCAGGGCTGGGATTGAGATCCTCCTGGAAGAGTTCTTCCTCGGAATCGTCCGAATTGGACATCTTTGAGGTTAGTTTTGTCGTACGCGGAGGTTTGTTTGCACTACCGTTGCGCGTTGACACCTGAAAGACAGCTGATAGAAAAGGGGAGAGCATATATAGAGGGATTAAAGGCCCTGACACACCAACCCGATTTTGGGAGTCAGAGGCCGTCAGAGGCTGTCGGGCATTTGCGGCGCCGTAGTCAGGTTGGTGTGTCCCGAAACGTCTGCCGTGACACGCCTTATTTGGACTGCCCGACCCGATGCATGGCCGATTCAACATGTTGAATCGGCCATGCATCGGGTCGGGCAGTTGGACCAAGCAATCACTCTGATTGGCTGTTCAGCTAGCGAATCAGTGCATGAGAAGCGAAGCGGAAGTGAGGGACGTAAACAAACGATTTAAAAGAAGGCACACACAGACTGCTATTCATTTTCATCTCATCATGGCGATCTGGAACGACACAAACGAGGACCTGCTGATCACCTTGATCCAGGAGAGGCCAGCTCTGTATGATATTACGGAGAAAAGATACTTTGTTTATATCACGGTCTGTTCTTCTTCTCTGTCTTCCGGTTGTTGCCTCTTTTGAATGACGAATACACACTACCGCCGCCTGCTGGTAAGGAGAGTTATTGCCACTCATTCACTGAAGTCGGTGCGGTGTGTTCCCGTGCGACACATGGCCAAAACGCAGGAGAACACGGCCAGGCAACAGCCGACTTCAGCGTCGGCTAGTCCTCTGGTGACTGCTTGGTGTGTCAGGGCCTTAACAGGTGCGATAATTAGGCTTGTGAATGGAGGGAAGTGATAGGTTAGCTGAGGAGTGGTGCTCTCTGTCATCTAGACGTCACCCCATTCAAAGTGAATGGGCAGAAGCGTTGGAAGCTTCAACGCATGCCGCTGTGTGGACGGGCCGTCACTCTTTAATGTAACGAGTAGGTGTATTTAGGAACTTCTCCTTCGATTCTATTGGCTCTAACGGTTCAAAAGAGATGTCAATCACCAATGGGTTCCAGAGAAACGGCAAATACACCCAAATATACCCAAATGACCCCAGAAGTGTTTTTTTTTGCTAAACCTCTCTAAAAAGGTCAAATGTCACTTGTTTTCTATCGAGCTTGATGCAGGGTACTTACAGTTTGGATTCCTAAAGCTTTTAGTCTACCATCCCATCATTCAAGGGTGGTTTTCACTATAAGTAATGTGTTTTTTTTTGGACGGACTCTATAATTGTACCCCTTTTTAGAAGTGAAGATATGGTCATTTGTTCTGGGAATGTCATTTTCGAGCCTGAGACCTGAAAAACAGGCTCAGGGGTTAACAGGTTGAAATATATTTTGTTTTTGGACAACTGTCTCCGAGTCCTGCATTTGGGTCCTGTGTCCTGTGCCTCAGTTCACGACAGACTACAATTAGCCCCTGATGGGGTTCAAGAGAAAAAGGCCAAGAGGTATTTTCAAGGATGAAAAAGCCCAATTGAGATTAACTGTTTAATTCCCGTCAAATAACTGAGTTCTGATGATCTGAAGAACACAGTGCACATTCTCAACCTTCCCATAAACCCTAGCAGAAGCATGGGCAGCAGTGCATGTGTGCAACAGAGAAGAATGTCCTTCCATCCATCAAAGGGAATTACAAGCGTGACAGAACATAATGTGCCCATTGTGCTCTCCAGCATCACTTCTTATCTACAGGAGGGGGAATGTCTGGGAAGCTCATGCAGGTTTACACGTTCTTGAGCTAAACTCACCAGAAACTGTTACAGTGAGCTGGTGTTTGTATGTCCCCGGGGTGAGGAATTCTGGGTGATTATGGTTTGGAGTGTCACTGCAAAATCCATCAAATGCCTCAGGTGATAAAGCAACACCTTACAGTGTGCTCAGGTGAATTTACTGTTTTATTCCAGATATGCATTTAAATAAACTGACTGAACTCTAAGTTCATTATCTGAAATGTTGCTCTCTTCGAGTACAGGGTCAAACGCAGGGTGATGCTCAAAACCAAATATTAAAACGAAGACGTCCGTGTTAAAAACCATGCCATCACTGCAGCCAGGTGCCTTGGATATTATGAAAAGCCGAGCGAAAACAAATATTTGAAGATTGTTTGGTATGCAGTGAAGACTGGTGGTGTCTCTGTCTGCGTCAACAAGCCAGTGGTATCACACTCACTACACATGAGCATATATGTTGGAGATGGAGGGGAAGGAGACACACAGGAGCATGAATCTCCTCATTAAAACCATCCATTTTCCGGAGCCCTCTCTCAGTATGACCCCGCCACCCTCAGTCTGACTCAGTAAACATGTGAAACTCATCTGGCCTTAAAGGTCATTTTCACATGTCACACAAGTAGGGGGCCTTAAGATGGTGATGGCTGGTGGTCAGTCTGTTGAAAACAACTACAGGTCAGTTAGCTGTGATATTCATGGTGCCCAGATGATGATTCCTATGGTTTGGTGACGCTCGGACATTTCGTCCTGCACCACCATCACACCTAAGTTGTCCACTTGTATAAATTAATTCTTATAGATCAAATATGCAGATGTCATGAAGATCTGTCCTCGTTCATTGTCCCCAGAGGATTGACCCTTGTTGGCCCACTCTTTTGTGGGTGAAATCAGCATTGAAATATCATCATTGGATAAAAGCGTCTCACAAGTAACATGTAATGTACACAACAATGACTGGTGAGGCTGTGAGGAATTTTTTTTAAAACATTTGTGTCTTGCAAATCCATGTGCTCTACGAATTACACAGCGTTCATCTGTGTTGCTCTCAAAGTAGGCGCTGCTGATAGCTTGGTGATGTAATGACTAGTGACAGAGTTGGCAAAAACCCTAGCTGGAAGCTCTGCAGGATAGAAAACTCGACCATGACCTGAGCATGTATGTTAGCACGGAACTGGATCATATGAGCAGTTGGTAGAACTTAGCTAACATGCTAGATATATTCCTCGTACATAAGGAAATCTAAATCCTGTAGAGAAATTAGTACAGTAACGTATAAATGACTTCTATCTTCTTTTGTTTATCTGCTGACTTAATCTCTTTTCATACTGGTCACCTAATTTCACTGATTGTGGAACTTAAATATTCATATTTTGATGTAAGATACATTGCACATCATATTATTTTAGAGACTCTAGAATATTTTATACACTGTCGGTTCATTTCAGGCATTACAATGAATGCGTGTTTACATTATATTTCTAACAGTTAAAAGCACCCACATAACAATGTTTCATAAATTCTAGTGGACACATTGAAGCATTACACATATAATATGTGTATAAGGAGTACAAAGGTACTATTCAGTGGATTAGGAATTCATCTTTGATAATTTAATAATTCCATCCAAGTATTTAAGAAATATGTCGTTAACATATTCCAAGTTAAGAGCATTCTCAGTACCAGGGTTAACCAGATATTAAAGAAAGGGTAAACATAAGATCCAATGCTATAACAAAGCCCAGTGAAAGACAGAAGGCATGGAACCAAATAGAGGAACTGTTGAATCGGTGGCAAACGAGAGGATTGATTCCAGCAGATGATCAACTTGGACCAACGAAAGCCCATGGAAAAGCTGTAATTGAATATGAGAATGGAGAATACCTTCAACAGGAAAATACATGGATGAAAGCCGGACGACCCTCTTGGTATGGATCAGCAAAAAACGCTATGAACAAAGCTGAAAAAAGATAAATAAGAGTTACAAGTCTAGTACTCCATCTGCAATATGCCAGCCAATGATTGACAGACAGCATACATGTGGTTCAAGCAGCATATCTGCCAGTGAAGGAAGACATAGCAGAAGAAGCTCAGAGCGCCCCGACAACAGGGGATGCATCTCCAGCCCGGAAGGGTACTTTGAAATCCAGCTATATTGAGCCATATATGTCACCACAGGAGGGAGAAGTTGAATGTTATTCAAAAACTGTTAGTAGCATATTGCATTTAAATATATAAATCATCCACAGATTAGTAGAAGAAGATGTTGCCACCCTGTCCCTAACCCGGGGACATAGAACATTTAGCATAATATTGTTGTAATGTTGAGAAGGAAAGATATTACGAGTGATGTTGTTTCATACACCTGACGCCGTGGAGCTGTTGAGACCTAAAAACAGAAACTCGATTCTGCTGTGGTGAAGTCCGGCTACAAAGGGAGGTGTCCGATAGGGTCGCTTGTCTCAAACCAGTGAAGAAGTCAACAAGAACCCAGCAGAACTAGAGAGTGACTGTTAGCGGGAGAACAGTGACGGAGCGACAGAGACTGGCACAACCAGCCAGCACATAATAGACCCCTCCAGGAGACCGGGGCTGTGTTTAAAGGGGAACTTCATGCATTAGTTGTGACTATAGTTTTTTTTGTAGAAAAACAATTGTGAAATCATACCACAGAATTCATTTGTACCCACTTTCCACATAGAATCAATCAAAGTGGGAAACATATCCAAACGAATCTAAGTTGACATAATAAGTCAGATCACATATTTCCATAACAAATCTTTTATAGTCAGTCTGAAGCTTCTGTTTTAAGGCATGAGCTGCAAACTAAATAAAACGAGACTAATTGAGAGCTGAGATGAAGGTTGTTGTGTTTTTTACAGCAGTTTCAAGAATCAGGCTTAATATGTTTACGTTTGATTGATTTTGCTGACTTTTATTTTAGTGCATAAGGCAATATATCTCACTTTCAGTGAGGGGCCCAGCCCTTCATGTTCTTCTGTATGTAACCCTCTGTGAAAATAGTTCAAATTTTCCCCCTTGGCTAGAAGAAATATTATTTTGTCATGATATGTTTGTTCAGTTGCACTCAACCGTGTCAGCCATGCCTCTTGTCCGAGTGCTATTAAACGCATTAGCAACACTAAGGGTGTTGTTTTTTGCAGCAACAATGACAAATAATACAACACACTCTCACTCCCTAAGCGTCCAATAGCGACGTTTGGTCAGTGTCCGTGGCGTCCAATTGTGACGCTCCAAGGCTCCTTCAGCGTCATAAAGGGACGAAAATAGCTTTCAACTGATTACAATGTATTCCCATCTGCGTCTGGATTTGATGCTCATGGAAGCACGGCATTCGTTTATGTCGGCTGCCCTTAAAGGCAATGTGAGCGTCCATTCCCATTGGATAACGGAGAATTGTACACCCGGAAGTAAGTATTCCTCTTGGCATGGCAGAAGACACTACACTACCCAGAATCCCCAGCTATAGTTTGGACTACACCATGTGCTCTGTATGAAAAACCCCGTTATTTTCACCATTCATTCCGATGGCTGGCATCTATGTCACATGATCTTCAAATTTCTCCCTGCAGAAAAAGAAAACATGGCCGAACTTCGTTTTATTCTCGGTGGAAAATGCCTATTTTAAAGTTAGTTTGGCCATTCAAATGCATTTTGATGTCATTTGATGCGAGAAATATGAGTTGTTATTTCAGATTATGTGTGCAGTGGATGTACATGATCTTTAGTTTGCTAGTTATTACGAAGATTACTTCAGGAAATCGCGACGTTTTCATTGTTACCAAGGTGGTTGCTAGGGACGCTGCTATCGATATTATTTCTGTTATGTTGTGTAACTGTTTAATGGTGTTATCTTTATCAATCAATCAATCAATGTTTATTTATATAGCCCAATATCACAAATGTTACATTTGTCTCAGTGGTCTTCACAGTGTGTACAGAATATCAGTATGACAATACGACACCCTCTGTCCTTAGACCCTCACATCGTACAAGGAAAAACTTCCAAAGAAAACCCAGTTTAAAGGGAAAAATGGGAGAAACCTCAGGGAGAGCAACAGAGGAGGGATCCCTCTCCCAGGACGGACAGACGTGCAATAGATGCCGTGTGTAAATTGAAAAGATAATACATTTGCAACATAGGTAGTCCAAATGTTTGGAAATGCATGTGTGTATAATAGGAAGATGAATCCACGAGGATATCCATCCAGGACCGATGATCCAGGACCACAGCCACGACTCAAGATCCAGGGCTCGCGATCCAGGACACAAGACCGCAGGATCATCCATGACTCCGGATCCCAGCATATATAGACCCCAAAAAGAAAGACATTTGGGGAAGCTGGGTTAATCGGAACATGAGAGTACACAGGTATAGACAGAGAGAAGGAAGAAGTAAGATGTCCCCCGACAAACTAAGCCTATATCAGCAAAACTAGGGGCTGAATCTAATCAGCCCTAACTATAAGCTTTATCAAAAAGGAAGGTCTTAAGCGAAGGTCTTTATTGCTACCCCCTTCCCCGTCAATGTATAGTGTTGGTCCACAGCCTAAACATATTAGTTTAACAAAATACGCATCTAAAAGTAGCCTACGTTATTTTCCCCTGTGCAATTCCAGTCTCACATCTCACAGCACATCGTCATTAACAAATACCGGAAACAGACCGAAAACATTTTTAAAAAATAATAATAATACTTTATTCCGAGTGTGCTTGCTTTTCTCTTTGAAAGTCATCACATAACGGAATTGTAATACACGGTTCGGCTGCATTACATATTACATATCTGCCGTAGTTCTGTATTTATAGAGCCCTGATTAAAGACAAACATGAGGAACTGAAAATGTGACGTGGATCATAAATATATCAGCCATTAAACAACATCTTACATTTCTTTTCCCACAATATGTCTCCTTGCAGTATCAACACTAATTCGGCTCACTTTTATATTTGATCCAATTGGTAGATAGATATTTACACGATAAAGGTGCACAACTGATATAAAGGGACACCTGATGGTTAAAGCATGTTATTGAATTTAATTCATTTTATTATTAGATATTAATACGATCCCTATAAAGTATATTCATTACTCGTTATTCTCTACTAATAGTTAATTAAAGACTGTATGTTATGACTATTTTGCACATCCCTTTCAAGATTTTCTAAGGTTTATTGACATATCATATAGGCCTACACAACTGTGGTGTAGTTCTGCACTGAAAAACTTGGGTTGCAGGTTCCTCAATAGTGCATTACAAGACATCTATCAATATTTGTGCATACCTCCAGCAATGTTAACTATGTTGAAGCTCTTATTTTAACTGATATTATACATAATGTATTATACTCTTATAAGATGTATGTAGATATTTCATCTCCGGCCTTGTCAGGTATTGAACAATCAATAAATAAAGAACACAGAATTGTTGAATATAAAACACAGCATTTGTGTGATTATACTAAATGATTTTCAAATAAACACAACTGCATATTTAACTGTTACACATGCTGATGTAACGCAAATGTTCCAACTTGGGATCAATAAAGTATATCTTATCTTAAGCTGATCGATGGCTACTACCATATTTGTAAAATGTGCCTCTGAACCTTGACAAGTGCATGTTTCAGGCTTATCAATTTATGTAATGTAATGTTATCACAGGGGTCACACACATAAGACCAGCTGTTAAATAAAGCTCTTCTGACCTTAGCTGGCATGTGTATATATATATTAATACTGCCCATAATGGGCATAAGCAATTTTCACCCATTTATTAATTATATGTTTTAAATGTGAGTGTTTCCTGTCCCCTAAACCTCCAGGGATGTACACAGTTTAATACTGGCAACTTCTTATTATGGGAAATACGAAAACGTCTTTTAAAACTACAACTCCCAGTAGAGACGTGCCATAGAGAACATGTTGCGAAACAGAATAGCCAGCATGTGTAGTTCTGGGGACGGGGTGGGGGCGGGGGGACGCGGTAGACCCGTTCAAATCCAGTTTTGGACAGTCTGCCGTGGTTCCATCCCATTTCAAGTGCTGTTCGAGAATCTGCTTAACCCTCGGAGCACACTCTCCAATCACAGAGCTTGAGGACTATCACAGGGGTTTGTCAAACAGAGCACATGGCGTAGTCCAAACGATAGCTGGGGATTCTGGGTAGTGTAGTGTCTTCTGCCATCCTTTACTCCTGGGAATGGACGCTCACATTACCTTTAAGGGCAGCCGACACAAACGAATGCCGTGCTTCCATGAGCGTCAAATCCCGACGCAGATGGGAATACATTGCAATCAGTTGAAAGCTATTTGCGTCCCTTTATGACGCTGAAGGAGCCTAGGAGCGTCACAATTGGACGCCACGGACACTGACCAAACGTCGCTATTGGACGCTTAGGGAGTGAGAGTGTGTTGAATAATACCACAACGGGAGTAATTACTGAACTAACAGGACTGTAAACTATTCTTTGTGCCAATGACAGATTTGAGTGAATACGCATTTTTACCATCGGAAAACGATACACCACACAATATTTGTGTAGTGTTAGAAATTAAAATCAATGTTTAATGGCATAATTTAGTTTAAACGTACCGTAAGCTTAAAGCTGTTTTATTCTGAAGTTTTTCTTGCTTAATGACTTTTTTAAATCCCGGGATTTGGACTTTATGTTTCCGACGGAGACGTGGATTCGTGCTGGTGAGCTAACAGCTTTTTCAAAACTTCTACCACCTGACTGTTGATTCATCAGCACCCCGCGGACCACCGGTAGAGGTGGAGGGCTGGCGTCGGTCTTTAAATCCAGCTTTAACTGCCGTCAAACTCCGTCGAACAGCTTCTCCAGCTTTGAGCTGCAACTTTTCAAACTACACTTAACACTTCCAGTGCTCTTTGCTTTGATCTCTCGCCCTCCGAAGTTCAATAAGGATTTTATTCAGGAATTCTCAGACTTTGTAGCGGGGGTTATCTTGAACTTTGATCGATTTTTAATTATTGGCGATTTTAATATTCATGTGTGCTGTGATTCCCGACCGCTCGTCAAAGATGTTATGAATCTCATTGTCTCTTTTAATCTTACACAGTTGGTTAATGGCCCGACACATGAGAAGGGACACACACTGGACCTTGTGTTGTCTCATGGTTTAGATGTTTGTATCAGGGACATTTGTGACACTGGTATTTCGGACCATTTGCCTGTGTTATTTACTATGATACTGCCTTGCTCTCAAGTTGACTCGTGCGTTCCGGAGCGATGCCTATGTGCGCTGAATTCTCTGACAGCGTCACAGTTTTCCGTTGCCTTTAATGACTCTGTGCTTTCCACGTTAAATGACTCTTGTGATGCCAGTGCTGAGGAGATTCTCAGCCTTTTTAATTCTACTTGCACGGATATTCTGGACCGGAACGCTCCATTCACGGCCAGACACCCTAAACCTGTGACTGAACCGTGGTTAACTGACTCTACCCGCGCCCTGAGACGCGCATGTAGACGAGGAGATGGAAGAAGGATACACTTCACGTATCATTTTATTTCAAATCTTGTGTCCAAAAACAGAAATTCCCCAGTTCCTTTTTACCACTCTTAATTGTCTTTTAAATCCCTGTAACTCTCCCTGTGTTGTGCCATCACCTACTCTATGTGAAAAGTTCCTTTCATTTTTTAATGATAAAGTCTTGGCCATCAGATCTTCACCTCCTCCTCTCACCTTAGACCCAGCAGTGTCTCCTGTGTGCTCAGCTGTCTTCGAGCAGTTTGACCTGGTTTCACTGTCCGAGTTATCTGATGTCAATTCAATTCAAAAAACCTTTATTTATCCAGGTAAAATCCCATTGAGATCAATGATCTCTTTTTCCAAGGAGACCTGCAGATGTGGTTAAAAAATGTAAACCTTCACAATACCCCTTTGACAGTATTCCTCCCAGACTACTGAAAGACGTTTGTAATACTATTGGGTCATATATTTTAACTTTGATGAATATCTCTCTCACCTCATGCTACGTTCAAACCTTTTTTAAACACGCTGTAGTGCAGCCTCTTATCAAAAAACAGAACCTTGATCATTCTGTTCTCTCCAACTTTAGACCTTCCCTTCCTGTCTAAAGTCCTAGAGAAAGTGGTTTTAGCGCAACTGCAGTCACACCTTGTTTTAAACTGCAAATCAGAGAGGTTTCAATCTGGTTTTAAATCACGCCACAGCACCGAAACTGCTATTCTAAGAATTTTGAATGATCTTCTTTTAACTGCTGATTCTGGGAATTCTGCTTTGCTTGTGCTAGCCTATTAGATTTGTCTGCTGCTTTTGACACCATTGACCACCAAATTATTTTATCACGCCTTGAACTGTGTGTTGGTATTAAAGGTAAAGTCCTAAAATGGTTTCAATCATATCTGTCAGAAAGGACATTTTCTGTGCATCTTGGCCAGTATTCTTCAGCTGCAGCCCCACTAGCATATGGGGTCCCACAAGGCTCTATCCTAGGCCCCATTTTGTTCAGTCTGTATTTACTACCTCTGGGGTCAATTTTTAACATTTCTTACCATTGGTATACCTGCCTATAAAAGCAAATAACGAATCTAGGATTGCCTTGCTTAGCTGTCTGAAAGACATCAAATCATGGATGGAAATCAACTTCTTAACGAAAACAAGACAGAGATTATAATATTTGGACAGTCTGAACTCCTGGATGGCTTTAATAGTGTACTCAGCCCCCTAGCCTCCTACAGCCGTCCCTCTGTCAGAAATCTTGGAGTCATCTTTGACAACTGTTTTAAATTTGATAAACAGATAAGCTCAGTTGTCAAGACAAGCTTCTTCCAGCTACGGCTTCTGGGGAAGGTAAAAGCCTATCTTCCTAGTAAGGAATTTGAACAGCTTATCCACTGATTTATAACGTCTTGTTTAGACTATTGTAACTCCCTCTATATTGGTGTTGAGTTGACAAGTGTTCGATCCGTCGCCTGCAGCTGGTCCAAAATGCGGCTGCACGCCTTCTTACTGGGAAGAGACGTTATGACCACATCACACCCGTTTTGGTAGACCTTCATTGGCTTCCTGTCAGTTACAGGATCCAGTTCAAGTACTTACTTGTTGTTTTAAATCATTACATGGACTGGCACCACATTACCTGTCTGAGTTGTTGCACCACCATGCTCCAGCTAGAGCATTGCGCTCAGCTCAGCAGAATATGTTGGCGGTTCCTCGGAGCAGGAACATTTTTATATTTGTATGTGTTTTTTATTTATTTATTTTTTATATGTTTCTAGTTATTGTGCTTTATTATGTTTTTACTTATTGTTTTATTATTGTACTCCCATTGTGTTATTTAATATTGTAGTTACTGCCTGTACAGCACTTTGGTCAACTGAAGGTTGTTTTAAATGTGCTATATAAATACAAATAAATAAAGATTGAAGTTCATGCACACTCTTAACTTAAAACTTGTATTCTGAAAATTCTTCATCTCCGGTTAGCATTAGCATGTGGCTAATGAAGTGTGTGCCTGTGCATGATCTGTTATGCTAATACATATAGTAATGACCAAAATTGTCCATTGAAACCCATATCAAAAGATGTTGGAATAGCAACTAATTTGATGAGTTTTGAATTTGCTGCCGTGAAATCCGCAGTTGACCTCCGCCTTCGTGGGCGTGGCTTGCGATCTACTGCGTGACGTCACGAGATGGTCGCCTCCGAAGTGTTTACATTCATCACAGTGTATTGTTTCTCTGTTTCAAAGTCGAATTTATCAAAGTTTTTGAGCGAGTATTTTACTGGAAAGTGTGTCGGAGTCGACTGGAAGTGATCGCCAATCGAGAAAACCTGACAATGGAGAAAAAGGGAGGAAAAACACACGGGAAGCGATGCATTGCCGCTGGCTGTAGTAATGTCAAGTCTGCCGAAGTGGCGATGTTTCTGTTCCCAAAAGATGAAGGTGAGTCTGGCTGGTGTCATTGTTTCGTAGATTCGTTGATTGTTCATGACAAATAAAGGCCACTGGTCGATTCGAGAGAGAGAGAAAGAGAGACTGAGAGAGTTACAGGGTTGTTGTTAGCATCTAGTGCTAGCTCGGAGCTAACGGAGATTAGCTGTTTCAAGAGGGAGAGTCCTCTCCTGTTGGACTGAGAGAGATAATGTCAGCTCAGGGAGGTAAAGGACTCTGAGTGATTAGATTGTAAACTGTAGCCTAATTTATCTCAGTTGGTTTGGTCATCTATGTTAACAATTATTTCCATCTATATTAGTTGTATAAAATAGGTTAAGAAATCCTTCCAATGTTTTTTGATTATTGAAATATATGTTTGATATGAGTGTTGAGAGCTGTATCCATAAATCTCTTAATGTTGCCCTCAAAGTGCACCAGATTGATGCCTTTAACTTCAATTTAAAGAAAAACATCTTCCCGGGTGAGGGTGTGAGGTCATCACAAATAAAACAGGTTCACATGGATGGGATACTAGATAAGTGTGCACACTCATTATGTACATTACACATTTTTCTTGGATTTGTTCACACTATAGTCCCTAATATATTTGTAGAAAGGCAGGAAATGGAATTAAATCGAGAAAAACTGTCAAAATCAATCATTTCTCTCACACTTGTATCACTTTCCAAAGTCTCCGCCATGTTTACAATCACAACTGGGCCCATCTTGTGACGTCACCGCCGCTATCGTCTGCAACTTCCGGTAGGCTCAGACGGCCGTTATTATTACAAAATATTTTTAAATTTTTCATAATGAATTAATCAATAATTAAAATCATTTTAGCCATGAACAGGCACAATGATAAGTAAGGAATGAAACTGCCATTTCATTTTGGCGCAAAAAAATGCACTTCACTGGCACTTTAAGGTGAAAATTACACGTAGTGTTGCACACTAAAACATACTGACTTTAACACTACATGTATAGACGCCGAGATGTTATTATTGCTGAATATTAAATGAAGGTACAGTTGTATCCTAAAAAGCTTTATTGAAAGACAATTCCGTTGTTCACATGACGTCACTTCCGGTTTGACGTAAACAAGATTACAGCCGTTAAAATGCATTAAATGAAAAGTCATGAATAAGGAGAAAAGGCGTGTACATTACATTACATTTAGCCGACGCTTTTATCCAAAGCGACTTACAGTAAGTACATTCGACCAGGAAGACACAACCTTGAAGAAAACAAAATAATATAAGTACATCATGTTTCATAGAGCAAAAACATTTCAAGTGCTACTCAACTGGCTTTAGGTGAGCCTGTCCTTTATTAGTATATTAGTGCTTTGTTAATAGTTCTATTGCTCGAAGTGGAGTCGAAAGAGATGAGTTTTCAGTCTGCGCCAGAAGATGTGTTTCTGCTGTCCTGATGTCAATGGGGCAGCCTGTCCTCCTACAAAAAACGACCATATAGGTCGATTGTTCAGCAGCGAAATACGACCCAGAGACACGTTTTAAAGTTTTTGAGCGAGTGGTCGTGTAAGAAACAACATGCTCCTGTTGATTGCAAACGCTCCGGAGGGTCGTTTATTCACAAATAACCCTCTCTGGAAAATCCTAAATTGTGGAATAGTTTGGCCATTAAAATGCTTTTTTATTAGATTTCTCGCGAGAAGTGTATATTGTACTTTTATAATCTACGTCCAGTGGATGTGTAGGATCTACAGTTTGATAGATATACGAAGATGATTTGAGGTCTCGCCAGGAGAACGTGTAATGTATATGGGGCAACTTCCATGTAAAGTTAGCGTGGGTGAAAACAGTATTTCCGGTCTCGAAGTTTTCATAATTTCATAATATCTCCATTACTCATCCACTAAAAAACATCAGTTTATCCTTGTGAATTACACAATATTGATTGGTTTAAATTGTGTACAATGCTTTTGTGTTTTTAACCTTCGATTCGGAGAAACAAATTGTTTTTTCCGAGTTTAGACACTACAGAGTTTCCGAAGACACTACACTACCCAGAATCCCCAGCTATCGTTTGGGACTACACATCCGCCTTGCTTTACAAACCCCGTGATTAGCCCTCAAGCTCTGTGATTGGATATTGGAGTGGCAGTGCGACAAGGTTACGCTGTCAAACAGCTCTTTGAAATGGAATGGAACCACGCCAGACTATCCAAAACTGGACTTGGACGGGTCCAGCCCGGCCCTCCCCCCCAGAATTACACTTGCTGGCTATTGTGTGTTTCGCAACATGTTCTATGGCACGTCTCTACTGGGAAATGTAGTTTTAAAAGACGTTTTCGTATTTCCCACAATTAGAAGTTGCCAGTATTAAACTGTATACATCCCTGGAGATTTAGGGGATACGAAACACATTGGTGTTATCAAATTTAAAACATATAATTAATACATGGGTGAAAATTGCTTGTGTCCATAATGGGCAGCATTAATACCACATGACAGCTAAGGTCAGAAGAGCTTTATTTAACAGCTGGTCTTATGTCTGTGACCCCTCCTGTTGTTAATTGATAAGCCTGAAACATGCACTTGTCAAGGTTCAGATGCACATTTAGCAAATATGGCAGTAGCCATCAATCAGCTTAAGATAAGATACTTTATTGATCGAGAGTTGGGAAATGTTTTTGTTACAGCAGCATGTACTACTTTGTTCTTCTCCACTACAATTCAGAGGTTAACCTGGTATTTTTACTCTACTACATTTATTTTTGTTACTTTGCAGATTCTGATTAATGATGTGAAATATAAACAACCCTTAAATCAGACTTTAGTTACACCTGAGTAAAATTCAGCCTTATCAGTTTGTCTGTTTTGCACATCCTCCTGTTAATATCTTTGGACGTCCTGCACTAAACTGTTTTATTGTAGAGATCACTACAGTATCTTCTTGATATTTTCCATTCTATATTTCTATCATTGACCCCTATTTTGTATGTAGGCTACTCTTAATATTTAAATGTTTTCATCAATAACGAAATAAATATAACTTATTCAACAACTACATTCAATAACATGCTTTAACCACTAGGTGCGGTTTAGACCAGTGGTCTAGTTAATAAAACATAATAATATCAAACATAATATGACTATAAACTTTATTGTGAGTTTAAAACAGAACGATAAAGGAAAATACAGTTTCAGTCTCTCGATGTGAAGCTTATGCATTGTACCATGATCTTGTATAGACCTGTAACAGTCAACTGCATGAGGAGTTGGAAAGGTAGTTCAGAAAATCAGTAATATCTTTAAAAACTACAAAAAAGTCCCTTTCTATCAGCTGTGTTATGGTGTAAATACAGACTATCTACTAATTGGATCAAATATAAAAGTCAGCCGAATTAGTGTTGATACTGCAAGGAGACGTATTGTGTGAAAAGAAATGGAAGATGTTGTTTAATTGTTGATATATTTATGGTCCACGTCACGTATTCAGTTTTGGCGGCATCTCTTCCAGTTTGTCAAAAGGTCTTATGATCAGGGCTCTATAAATACATATCTAGGGCAGGTATGTAATATTTAATGCAGCCGAACCGTGTATTGCAATGCCGTTATGTGATGACTTCCAAAGAGAAAAGCAAGAGCACTCGGAATAAAGTTTTATTATTATTTTTTGAATGTTTTCCGATTTCATATCACATAAACACCATATCCCGACGTGCATTGCGGCGTGATTTTAGCCTATCAAAACCCCTGAAAAAAGAAATGTGTCTCTCAGAATCGAAAGAGAAAAACCTATGGGAAAAACACAAAAGCATTGTACACAATTTAAACCAATTAATGTCGTAAAATTAACAAGGATAAACTGATGTTTTTTAGTGGATGAGTAGTGCAGATATCACTGTTAAATCATTTGATCATTGGTTTTATTATGAAAACGGCGAGACCGGAAATACTGTTTTCAACCCGTAACTTTACATGGAGGCTTGCCGCATATACACGTTGTCCTGACGAAACCTCAAATCATCTTCGTAATATCTATCAAACTATAGATCCTACATATCGACTGGACGTGGATTCTAAAAGTACAATATATACTTCTCGCTAGAAATCTAATCATAAAGCGTTTTAATGGCCAAACTATCCTACAATTTAGGATTTTACAGAGAGGGTTATTTGTGCATAAACAACCCTCTGTAACGTTTGCATTGAACGGGAGCACTAGAGGCCGACAATTTTAAAACGTAATTATAGGTCGTATTAAGCGCTTGAACAAACGACATATTTGGTCGTAATAAGGTTCTTAAACAATCGACCCATTTGGTCGTATGAGTTGGAGGACTTGTTGCAATGGGGAGCTCATTCCACCATTTAGGAGCCAGGATAGCAAACCCACGTGTTTCTGCTGATGGGAACTTGGGTCCCCCTCGCAGCGAGGGTGCAGCGAGTCGTTTGGCTGATGCTGAGCGGAGTGCACGTGCTGGGGTGTACAGTTTAACCATGTCCTGGATGTAGGAAGGGCCAGATCCATTCACAGCATGGTACGCTAGTACCAGTGTCTTGAAGTGGATTCTAGAAGTTACCGGAAGCCAGTGGAGGGAGCGGAGGAGCGGAGGACCGGCGTGGTGTGGGAGAATTTAGGAAGGTTGAAGATCAGACGAGCCGCTGCATTCTGGATGAGCTGCAGAGGTCGGATGGCACATGCAGGTGGACCAGCCAGGAGGGAGTTGCAGTATATAGGCGTGAGGTGACGAGAGCCTGGACCAGAACCTGCGTGGCTTTCTGGGTCAGCTGTGGACGTATCCTCCTGATGTTGTATGCAATGAATATACAACGTCTAAATCCTCTGTCATGTGCGACAGGGGCGTCGCCTGGACCTGAAAACATTCGGGGCTTAGCCCACAGTGGCGGCGGCCGCGGCGCTACAGTGGAATGTTCTACTGCAACAGTCCCCACACGCACACACACAGTAGACCCGCGACTGTTACAATGAAGGCTCGATAATCAGCTCACGGCATATAGGCAGGGGTAAAGTGCTATTTTTTACGAGAAAATGTAACAAAGAAAATATATTAAAAAAAATATTTAATTTTTTTTTAATGTTTTAAAATATTATTTTTTAGAATATCTTAGGCCTAGAGGGCCCTGACGGCTCGCCAATGCTCAACACCCATATGAAGCAGAACTGTAAACAGATGTTCTTTTTCTTTATGGATATTTTACAAATCACTCCCCTTTTAAACTCTATTCTTGTTTTACTGCCATATACTGTAGACTATAATGTTCATATGAAGGTGTGCCGCGGAAATAATCTTTTGAATAATTTGTGACCAAACCGTTTGAGACCCACTGAGATAACGGCACATTCACACCAGCCTTTTATAGTCCGGTTGAATCGAACCCTGGTGCGTTTAGCCGCTTGGTGCGGTTCATTTGGGTCGGTGTGAACACAGTCCGAGACCTCTGAAGTGAACTCTGGTCCGCTAAAATATGTGGTCTCGGAGCGCTTGCTTGTGAACTCTGAAGCGGTTCATTGCTGGTGTGAACGCAGTCCGCACCAAAACATAGGAAGTGTAGTATTTACATGTCACAAGAACGCGGATATCTTCAAAACTTTAGCGAAAGAGTCTTTCAAGACATCCGCGGTTGTTAAAGAGTGAAGCAGAATGCAGTGTTGAACAGTGTCGTGTAAAGTAAAAATGCTCCGTCAACTACATAAAAGTAAGAACACCTGTCGTCTGTGAAACGCCCCTCCTTACCAGAGGTGGCGCTAGGGGGTGGCTACTTGGGCTCAAGCCCCGTATGTTTTCTGAAAAGCCCCGGATGTTTCACAAAAAAATTGTCTCGGGAGTAATGTGCAGTACCGGAGTCCACCAGAGAGGCAGCCGCTGCGGGACATTAGCCTGCGTACTGCGTACTGATCTTTCCTAGTGCCTGACGAGTTTTAAGCTAATAGCCTATAACGTTATGGATATTAGAAAGTTATTTTCATCAAAACAGGCGCCACAAGCTGCAGCAGCAGCAGCATCAGCAGCTGACAACAATGTCATCACCAGCAGTGAAGAAATGGATGTTTCAGTTTTGTGAATCTAATGGTGATATCTGCACTCTGGCTGACTGAGTAAGAAGTGAAAAAGAGTGATGTACTGTAACGTTAATCGTATAGCTAGTAAACATGGAGTAACCAAGGCAAGGCAAGTTTATTTATAGAGCACATTTCAACACAAGGCAATTCAAGGTGCTTTACAAAAATGAAAGACATTCAGACAAAGGCATTTAAAAACAGTAAAAGATAATAAAAGAAACATTAAAAGAAAAAATACATGAATACAAAGTTACAAGTTACAGTTAAGATATGAATAGTTCACACAGAAGAACACAACAGCTCAGTTTAAATTAAAAGCAGCGACAAAAAGATAAACCACACTAAGTCATTACCCTTATATGTTAGTATGTATATAGAACATGACTAAAAATGATCCGAAGATGTAACCCTAACCCTTCATACCTCAGTCTACTTTTAAGACGCTAAAATAACGTATTCCAATTTTTATTTTGTTTTCGCGCGTGGAATTATACCGGCTCTCGTTTCAGTACACATAACAACGGAACCATAGCAACGGAACTGACAGGCAACACTCTGAATCCGATTGGCTGTGACTGCATCCACTCAGAGTACCCGATTCAGAAACGTGACTCTTACACTCTTTACGTCACAAACAAAGATGGTGGATGAGAATCGATCTATAAAACGATAAGCAATGCGCAGTGGATCGGAAGAGGACGATGTGTCGGCGTTGTTCGATAGCGGTGCGGTATGCTAATGGGAACACACGCCAAACATGCTAAATCACATCAGAAGGCATCACCCATTTTTGCCAATCACCGGAGCCCGGCAAAAGACAACAGCAGTTCAACAGCTGATCCCCGCTGTTTTTAAGAAGCCAATAGACATGAGAGCCGAGAGACCAAAATAAATTACGGAAGCTTTTGGCCTATTTTTTCAACGACTTTGCGCTCTGGAAACACTTTCTTATTATTTATAATGTAATATTTTCAAGACATTCTTTTTAGTTTTACAGCTTGATGAAACCTTTTTGTTTGACATCAGCCATTATAGAGACTATGGCCATCTGAGTGTGTGTGGTACTGTTTGTGGTTTGTTTTAACTGTTTAATACAGTTAATTATTCAAAATGTCAGAGTTCCTTATTTTTAAACTGAAACTTGCACTACTGTTCAAAAGTAAATCACAACAAACCTGGAATTATGCATTTGGGACTTTTTTTTGCTTTTTCTTGTTGTACCGAACCGTACCGAACCGTGACCCCCAAACCGAGGTACGAACCGAACCGTGACTTCTGTGAACCGTTACACCCCTAGTCCCCGGTGTTCCAGGGAACTCACCAAGTGGCAGAAAACACAACCCTCTCTCTTTTCCTCCATACCCAAATCTCTAAAAACGGGGCTGCAACGGATCTGATACAGACTGATCCAGATTTGAATTATTTTCTACGTCACAGAAGTGGTGCTCCGCTTATTGGTCAATTCTCCACCTATCAGGGGAATGTGGGGTTGGGCCACGGCCGGCCATTGCGCTGGAGACGCTGTAGTACATATGCCAGGCCTGTAAGTGGCGCTGTAGTCTGCCACAAAAGCAGCGAGGAAGACTTCCCGTGCATGGTCGCCATGGTTGGCCTTCTGTTTATACTCTGCTCTGGCTCTTTTTCTCCCTCCCCGAGACAAGCGTTTGCTCCCGCTGCTGTTATTCAATGCAATCCCTCCCTCGCTGTATTCTCTCCGGTAGTCCACCAGCAGATGACAAACACCCTCCTCTCCGGCTCTTCCAAGGAACGAGGGGACCGTGCGGCAGAGTTTCAGTTAGATTTTTATTTCGCCGGTCAACATGTCCGTTAAAGTTTAAATCAAAATTAGAAAAGTGCCGGTCAGAGGTCTTCTTTGTTATTTATTGAGCTTTAAAACAAATGAATAACGACTCTATATAATAATATAAGAATAAAACACGGAGGACGGCGATCTCTTTTTCTCCCCCTCTTCTCCCCGCTGCAGCCCAGCAGCTGATCTCAGAGCACGCTCCCCTCTCCTGCAGGAGGGTGTGGTCAGGTGCAGCTCACAGAATCAGCCCCCTGCAAAAATAGTGCTGGAAAGAGCAAATGGAGCGAAATAAGGCATGGCTAAAATGCAGGATCTGTTTGGTATTTTGAAAGAAAAACTATTTATATACTTTATATAGGCATAGCCCTACAATATATTGTTCAAATAAAGCATGATATGTCCCCTTTAAGGTATTATTATGGTAGGGTTAATGTTGCTCTCAAAGTGCACCAGATTGATGCTTTTAACTTCAATATTTAAAAAAAAATCTTCCCGGGGGAGCATCCCCCCCGGACCCCCCTAGAAGAGGCGACGACCCCCCTAAAGGATATTTGGTCCACCCCCCAAAAAATAGCACTTTACCCCTGCACAACAACTCCTGGGCTAAGCCCCGGATTTCCTACAATCCTAAATCCGCATCTGCTGCAGAACGTCTCATTATACGTGTTATAATGTTTTTTAACGGACGTTGTCTGATTATATAATCATATGCGCGGGCCGCTAGTGTCTGTTGATCTCCAGATTAACAGCAGCATGAGAATAACCTGCCAGAGTGCCAATGCGCCGTTTTTACCCCCTTAATGTCTGACCAATGGTTGAACAGCATTTCCGTGCACATGACTTGTGTTTAAAGTTTATAGTCCGTTTGAGTTTTGGGGTGAACGCAAACCGAACCTTCTGAAAAATGAAACAATGTAACAAACTGTCATCTGGTGTTCACCAGAGAAGCGGACTATTAGGTGTGAATGCAAGACTAAAGTGAAATATCTAAACACTCAAGATGTAAGGATGTGCAGTTTTCCCTTATTCTGCTTCTCTTTTTGTTTCATGTTTGTTTGTATCTGTCTGTCTTCCTGGTTGGGCGTGGCTGACCTACTGTCAGTTCCCGTCAATTCACCTCCGCAGCTGCTACTCATCTTCCTGATTATCTACTCACCCACACCTGCTTAAAGACCCGGCTTCCTCATCCAGTATTCACCAGTTCGTCGTGAAAGATACACTGGTAACACGTAGTGATTTCTAGAAAACTAAACCTAGTTTCCAAGTCAAAGTTTTATACTAAAACCTGTATTTCTCTGCCCAGAATCCGTCAACTACTCTGCCTGCCACGTCCAGCCAACACCACCTCGTCAGCGAACCTCGGATTATTATCACTACCAGCTCCAGCCTGCTCACTCTATTGAACTCCGATTCCCCGGCTCATCTCACCCGTGTTCCGCTGCAAATCTCCGAACCCCTGCTCCAGCCTGCTCTCTCCGACATCCTCCGGATCATCAACTACTATTAGTAATTCCCCAGCAGTATGGTGTGAGTTTTGAATTGGAAATAAATCATTTTACTTCCATACTCACGTCTCCTCTCTTCCGTGCTTGTATTGAGGGTTCAGCCTGTAAGCGCTCTTTGAGCTTAACACAAGAGTCCTTTAGTACGGTGGCCCTGAAGTGCAAGACGCCACGCATTTCACAAAACGCCGCAGCATTTCACATTGGACGGAAAGGGTATTCCTTAGGGAGAACACTTCTTGTTTGTGGTTGGACAGAGCCAGCCAGAGAAGCACTGCTGTGATTGGTTGTTTTTGCTGCCAGTGAAGAAATGACACTTCGTGATTGGCCCAACACATCAGCCGTTAGCTGTTAGCACACACTCAGAGCTCACAGCTCCTCATATCTGTTCAGAAACTGGACAAAAGTTAAACAAGTACAAAACACAGACTGTCTATGTCATGGTGAATACAGTCGCTGCTTTATTTATGACGTTGTTGTGAGTGTGGACGGAGCAGCGAGTGTGAATTCACACACAGAACAACTCAGTTTTGTCTGCCCACATACATATTCCATAGTGGTTGAATACACAGTATTAGGAAACACTTTATACTTACTGGACATGTTGTACTCATTACATACTGTATATCAAATATGACCAAGAATGTGAGACAAGTTTATAGAATTTCATATCACATCTGTTACTGATGCCATTTGTCATACTTTGTTAAACTCACAAATAATAAAGTTCCATAACTTCAGTTGGGAACAGAGACCACACCTTATCTCCCCAAGGCAATAGGTGTGCTGTATAGGTGTGTATTACCCTTTCTCCTGTCTGTTGCTCCCTCTTTCAGCACAAGAACCAGAGGGGGATTCAATGGAGCCTGACTTCCTGCACTGAGACCCTCACCCTGCACCCTGAGTCTCAACTCTCTGTGTTTTTCAAGCCTTTCCCTGTTTTTTTGTATTAAACAAAACATTAAACTTTCCCAGTGGTGTGGTTTTCGTTTTGTGAAAAAGTGCAAATGCAGTGTTTGTATATAATTACATCACATATTGTGTTGCTGTTGGTCGTGAAATTGCTGCTGCTTCCTCCGCTCTGTGTCAGTGGGGAAGCCGTACATTCGTACTCCTTTCTCTGAGCGATTGGAGCATCCCCAGGCAGCACAGCAAACCATGGTGGCGACTAGGAGGCAGCACAGCAAACCAGGACAAGGCACCGACAAACTGCATGATATGCTATTCAATGTTTATTGAATTCCATGTATTTGCAATGGATGTTCCTAAAACAACACATTTAACATCATCATCATCATCATCATCATGCTGCTGCTGCTGCTTGTCCTTTGATAGTCACCTGTCGGTCTCCTGTCCTTTCTGAAAGCCATAAAGAAGACATTAGTCATTTAGATAACTTGTGTCCTCAGTTACCAGGGGATTACTGAAACTACCATGAATTTAAGAAAATGGTAGAAATTAATCTAATCTGAATTTTAAAGCATTACTTTAGATCCCCTCCCTCTAAATGTATCAATAAACATTAGAAAGTGAGCTCCTGACTACCATACAAGTTTAAGAAGATAATATTGGTTTGAAAGAATTCAAAGCTATAAATAAACAGCAACAGGCTCTTTAACCAAGGCACTGTTAGTAACATGTAAACTAGTTGTTCACACTAATCCTAATATTATCACTTAATATTAGCTCACCTGAGTCTCTAGAGGCTTCTCAATACTCAAATTTCCCCTCCTCGACTCCTCGGTCCTCCGGTAGTGACCCGAAAATGAATTTCAGCACGCCATTTTGAAGGACATCTAATTTCTCTAAATGCACTTTGAGGACCGAGCTTCGAGCGTCGAGGAGGCTCTCTGGAGGAGCTCAAACCGAGGAGACACTGATGGGTCCTCCACGGCTCCTCCGCTGATGCATTTCTGGGAACGGTGGAGGCGTGACGCACGGCCGGACTTATCTCAGCCAATCACAGCTCTGCATGCATCCCCTGGATATTATTTTCGAAACTGCTTTCATCACAACGTGATGTTTCCAGAGAGAACAGCTGTGAGGTCTGTGCAGAAAGCAGAGCAGTGTGTAGAATGTATATCACTCAGTAGAACAGGCCTACACTACTCTCTGTATTTGCTTTAGTTTAGTAGATATCTACAAAGAGTCGATACTTTTCTAAGACCATTTAGTGCTTCACATAATAAAATACACAACGGCTGTAGCCTGATTATGCTTTAGGAGCTGTAAGTGTGTGTGGTAGGCAGTGTGTGTGTGTATGTGTGTGTGTGTGTGTGTGTATACAGTATGTGTGTGTGTGTGTGTGTGTGTGTGTGTGTGTGTGTGTGTGTGTGTGATACAGTGTGTAGGTGTGTGTTACAGTGCGTAGATGCGGCGGACAGACAGGTCTCAGTTGGTTTGGTGTCCTCTGCTTACTTTTAATACTTGTAAATACAACTTTTGGCCCGTAATTTCAATTCCCCATTTCAGCGACCAGAGAGAGGGGGGGGGATATATCCAGTCTCTGATTGTGTTACGTTATTATGAGAGTGCTCTCATACTTTAAATTGCATATATCTATATAAATGTGTGTGTGTGTGTGTGTGTGTGTGTGTGTGTGTGTGTGTGTGTGTGTGTGTGTGTGTGTCCGCATCTGTAGCCTGGTATTGTCTCATTATACCGCACTCTCAATGAATTCAAAGTAAATATGTGGGGGAACAATGTTCAGCTGATCTAACAGAGATTATAAATAAGACAAAACACTCGACAGCTGATGCAGCTGTTGCCACGTAATAATGAACGGACGTCGCTTTAATATGACCGCTCAGAGGAGAGGAGTTCTCATTTCTTTAAACGTCTGCTGCTTCCCCTCCTCTCTCCTCGGTCCCCCTCCTCGGTCCTCCGCTCGCATCTCCTGTGGGCGGGACTAAGTCTCGAGGAGGGCAGACGAGGAGGGGAAAGGTAAGAATTGAGAAGCCTCTTCTCAGTCTGAGAGGAGAGGACCCTCCTCCAGGTTGTTGTGGAACAAACAGCTCCTTATGTAGCTAACCAGATGCTAACAACACTGGCACCTCTCTCCCTCTCTCGATCACACTAAATGCGCTATTGCCACACACACACCGAGCCGAGCTTGAATGACACATTTATTTCCATGCAACTCTCTGATTGGTCTGTTGTCATGCCTCTGTTGCATTCACTGAACACGGGAAATTAGAGTCCTGCAGTCCTCTCTTGTGTCATGATGAATTTCACGTAAAGTACGGTCAATGTATTATATTATTGAGGGAGCATTGTCCGGGGCTACAGAAAAAACATTTGAATGCCCAGGCCAGGCGACGCCACTGATGTGCGATATCGGACATTGGCGAAAGGAGGGTGGAAGCTCATGTCACAGCCCCCAGAGAGGAGGAGCGAGGGGGAGATGCAAGTGGGAAGAACTAACGTGTATCAGGGCCCTTCTCACTTCGGTCAAATGGATTCCTTGCATTCCTCATTTGCGTCGTTTCCTTTCGACCAGTCCCTCCCACCAGGGAAGCATGGTAAGCCCCCAGGAAGTGCGCCGGAGTCTGATGAGAATATTCGTGCTGGTCAAACGGCGGTACTACACTTATTTTAGGTTGCTGGGCCCGGAAATACTTTTTCCCATTGACTTTCATGGGGAAAGAGTGGTCTGTAACTCGTTGGATAATTTTTTGTAAACTAAATATTATGAACGCGCATCTAACCCACGGGACCGCGCCGCCCGGCACGTTCATGTTACGTGTTCAGCACTACATGAGTTTCTCTTTACCCATGGATGCACAATAACAACGGACCATATCGCCTTACTGCCCACGGAGCTGTAATAATGGATATATTGCACATGTTTGCTGTAATTCATCATTTGTAAAATATTATACTACATACCCGGCTGTATGATGTAAATCTTGTACCGTAAATGTTGTATTAAATAAAGTTAATATTACCGACGTAGATTAACGTTCCTGTAGCTTCTTATTGCACTTGCAATTGTTTTAGTTACTTGTGGGCTACTTAACATGAATAATCACAGTTACTATCCTTTTACTCCATCACATTTCAAAAAGAAATAGGCTATTGTTATTTTAACTCCACCACAGTAATCCATCATCAGCTTTACTTTTTAGATAAAGTTTTAACTCACAATTGATCAAACAGGCTTCAACATATACATTTGTATATATTACCAAGTGGTTTCATGTACAACCCACACAAGTATCATGCTAACTGAAGCTCTGTTGCTTGGATATCACTAGATCCTGATGTCAGCGTAATAGAAAAGTACATAACCATTGATGTGTAATTTAGCATAATTTACTAGCTAGCTGCTAGCTGCTAACTGCCGCCTCGTTCATATAAATCCAGAACCATGCTGTCATGAACGCTGGTGCTGTTACGTGTACGCAAATTCACGTGCTTAATGTGAACGGGCCTTTTGGGGGGGTGTGGTCAAAGTTGCGCATGCTCTATGAGCGCATATACAGTGTGAGAAAAAGTTTTTAGTGAGTACTTGTCCATGGACAAGTGAGTTTGGCAGTTTACTTGTCCGAATACATTTTTCACTTGTCCAGAATGGACAAAAATTGGGGCCACTGGAATCTTCTTCTTCGTCATCGTATTTTACATTTTCCCACGGTTTTTACAACACGGCTAACGTAAGTGAGCGGTAAGATTTTACTGCATCACACATAGTGTTGGGTATATCGTTTGGATTTTAACGATTCCGGTTCTGATTTTCGATTCCGGTTATTTCCGGTTCTTTGAGAGGGTAAAAATAAGTCCCATGACAAACTGGGAGAAAAATATATTTATGAAAACATTAAGTCAAATCTGTATTCCTATTTACAAATCACTTCATACTGTTTAATTTCTTACGGTTATTGAATATAATTATTAGGGCTGTCAAGTTAACGCGTTAATAACGCGTTAATAACGCGTTAACGCAAACAAAAATTAACGCCACTAATTATTTTAACGCGATTAACGCATGTGTATTTTTTTTCCTCGGCCGCCCGGTAGTTTCAGAGCGCATCAAGTTTAAAATACCATCTGCTGACAGCCCCGCTCCTGCCGCCCGCTTGTGGCACTTCCACGCTCACCGGCAGGCACCGACTGGCCATCGGGAGGACCGGGAGGGTGTGTGTAATGTGGCCCGAGCGAGCGAGAGAGAGACCTTACGTGCATTGGTGTTGTTGTTAGCATCTGGTGCTAGCTAGCTGCGCTAACGGATATAAGGAGCTGTTTAAATGAAAACAGAGGAGCGACATTTCGCCACAACTGCACCGAGCACTTGACTTGATGCAGGAAGCAGACAGCGGGACATTGCACACTCATGATTGCAGCAACATGATTGCAGCGTCCAGGGGGGTATACTGCGAAGCAGGATTTTCGCTTAGCCGGCTAAATTCAGGGAAAACTCCGGCTTTCCGGTCATCCGAAGCTGGTTCTCTTTAAAGCAGGCTAGATCTCCATGGTAACTTATGCTAAGCAGCTAACCTGGTCGGGACCAGGTTAGGTTGCAGGCTAAGAGCTCAACTCAGTGAAAGCACCGCCTGCTGACCAATCAGAGCTCAGTGTGCGGAGTTTAAAACGATCAAGTCATATTACAGGAGAAAGGAAATACAGAAAAGCTGCCGTCGCAGGAAAGACGGCCGGCAAAAATCACCGACCGTGTGAACGTGAACATTAATAGAATATCACCTCCATCTTCAGAGCAAACTGACTATTATAACATTAGCGTTAAGAAAGCTTACTTAAATATCGGCCACAACATAAGTAACCGGATCAGAGTACATTAAGTACAGTCCGCGGCATATCACATCATAGTGTTTGTCATATATCTGAGTCAGCTGAGCCGTATCTGGCCGTGCAACACTCACAGTGTCACATACTGTATGCAGAAGTATTATTTTAAGCAACACATAAGTTGACGAAACACTCGAGACAAATGTAATTAAAGTCAGATCGTGTTTTAGACGGGGCAGTGATATCATAAACCTGTTAATGTACGCATTCAAACACTTGTTCTGTTACCAGCTGTATTCACCTTGCAGGTGCAGCTCTGTGGCTTTGATCCTGGATAAAGTGTTTAAGTCATGGATGTTTAAAGATTAACTTCTTCATTTTTGACTTGTATTAAAGTTCACTTTTCATTCAGGAAGTATGACGCTGCGCTGTCAGTGCGCTTCTCCATGTTTGTGATTGGTCGAATGCTCCAGATACCACCCCTTTCATGTGAACGCGCACCTAACTAGATAGGACACGGCTGGCTTGAGCGATCCACTTGATAACCCGCGTCGTAGTACAGTTTAGCGAGAGCGCGTATGTTTTGGATTAAGCCAACCGGCTAACTCAAACATATCCAGGTTAGGTTGAACCAGCTTCGCAGTATAGGCCCCAGGCAGCTCCCGTTCGAGCATATGCCTTGAGTTGCACAAAGCTCCAACGATCCAACACACACACACACACACACACACACACACACACACACACACACACACACACACACACACACACACACTTTGTATTGTATGAGAGAGGTTCCAGGTTGAATTGAGGTGAATATTTGTAATGTTCAGAGGTTGTTGTTTAATATTCATGAGAATATTTTGTCATTGTTCAAATGATAATAAACATTTAGCATAAAGCATATTTGTCCACTCATGTTGATAAGAGTATTAAAAACTTGAAAAATATTCCTTTAAGGTACATTTAGAACAGATAAAAAATGTGCGATTAATTTGCGATTAATCGCGATTAACTATGGACAATCATGCCATTAATCGCGATTAAATATTTTAATCGACTGACAGCCCTAATAATTATATAAAAATAATCTCTGCATTGTTTAGTTAGTTCTAAGTGGTGCAGTTTGAGAATGTACAGTTGACCCAGTCTCCTCTGATGTTACACTGCAACCTGCCTGTGAGACAGAGTCCAACCACACATCTCATAATAATAATAATAATAATAATAATAATAATAATAATAAATTATTATTATCTCAAAAAGAGAGATGCTAACAAATAATCTAGGAAGTTTAACCACTTGGATTAAACCGGAGGTGACGAGTCACCCTGGACTCAGATTTGAACTTCAACGCCCATTTAAACAAAGTGACCAAAATAGCTTTCTTTCATCTCAGAAACATAGCGAAGGTAAGACCATTCATAAATCACATGATGCAGAGAAGCTAATTCATGCTTTTATATCTAGCCGACTAGACACGGCAATGCACTATTCACTGGTCTCACCAAGAAAGCTATTGGAAGACTCCAGCTCATTGAAAACTCTGCAGCTAGACTACTGACGAATACCAAAAGGAGGGAACACGTTAGTCCTGTCTTAGCTACTCTACACTGGCTTCCTGTAACTTTCAGAATTGATTTGAAGGTGCTTCTCCTCACATACAAAGCTCTAAATGGACAAGGACCCAGCTACATTGCTGACTCTCTAATGAACTACACACCTGCCAGAACACTGCGATCATCAGATGCAGGTCTGTTAGAGGTCACCAGAAAGAGTCATAAGAAGATCGGTGAAGCATCCTTTGTAAACTACGCCCCAAAACATGTTACCCAACAATATTAGGGAAGCCAATACATTAGGCATTTTTAAAAGGCTCTTTACCATGTTACACTATTATATTGCACTATTCTGTGATTGACATTGCACTATTTCTCTGTTTTATTCCCCATGTTTTTATTTTTAATTATTTTATCCTATTTTATGCTTTGCTCTTGCTGCTTGTTTTACACTGATTTTATCTCTTATTTTTTACTGATGTAAAGAACTTTGAAGTTCTGCAATCCCCTGTATGAAAGGTGCTATACAAATAAAGTTATTATATTTATAGCCTATAGGCATAGCGCTTTTCTACAACTCAAAGACGCTTGCACGCTTACACATGTCCTGCATACACAACACACAGCTGCTCACTGTTTGTAAAAGTACATAAATAGTATTTTCATTTCAATAATGTACTTTCTATACCCTGCTTCATAAACAATACTGACATCCCTGTGCTCCTCCGAGTCTGGGGGTCCGGGGATGTGAGGACAGCGCGAGGACAGACAGGGTTGCTTCACTTCATAAAGGAAATGGTGGTCCATATTAACAACAGAGGAGCTAAAACGCTTAATAACCTTCATTACGTGTTAGAGAAAGAACATAAGAACATTTGACAAAGATGAGGCTGTCAAACAGGCAGCGGATCCGCTGTGTGTAGAAAGAGAGAGAGAGACGCTGAGCTGCAGCGATCAGCTGATACGGAGCATAGCGAGAGAGAGAGAGAGCTGCAGTCTGCGGGGCTCGTCGGCCTCGCCTTCTGTCCTCACAACTCTTATTAATCCCGGGACCGGACAATTGTTATTTTTTCCTACTCGGAACCGAGTTTTGCTTCCCAACCCGGCCACTGTGCTACACTTCCCGCCCGCTCCGCCCCGCCCCCGTCTAACTGTACAGAAAGCGGCGAGATGCATTTCCTTATGAATCGACAAGCATGAACCGAAACTAACATTTCTAAACGAACAATGGCGGACACGGACAATTTGCGAATGAGTTCTGCCTTTTGTAAACTGAATTTATCAATAATTTGTCAATACATCGGGGCGAAAAAAGTCACTTGTCCGCCGGACAAGTCAATTGAAAGATCTACTTGTCCGATATTGTAAATAACACGTCCCGGACGGTGGGACGTGGACTTTTTCGCACACTGATATACGGGTACTTCTCAGGCATGCCGGGTAATCTGTGACGTTTTGCTCTCTCAAAAGTTGGCCCATTTTGTCATCATGCGCTAATGAGCAACTCTCATAGGAATGAATGAGGCCCCGCCTCCCACACTGTATCCAGTTTTTATTATACATCCATGAAGCATGGAGAGACGCAAGGAAACCACGAGAAGCAGGGAATGAGTTTTAAGAGCAATGGGACGTCCTTTCCTCCGGAGCGTCACGTGAAGCGACGTCCGTTTGTGATGACGCTGCACAGCTCTGTCCCCGTTGTTTCCACACACACCCCCGCCTCTGTTTGTAATACAAACATTTGTATTATCTGTTGTAGACCCCAATAAATGAAATAATTGAGAGAAGAAAAAGAGATATGTTATCTATCAAAACCAGTTTGATTAACATTCATTAGATTGCACACGTTGTGTGTTTGTGTGCATATGCAGCACATTAACATTTTAATAGCACTTAATGACTGAATGGAAATGACAATAAATGAAAATGTAAAACGAAAAAAGCGATCATGAAAATGTTTCCAATAAATGAAGAAAATGATTGTTGACCACGTTGTTGTTCAGATATATCACATATTTGTAACTAAATTAAACATGAATTGAAACAAAACACGGTATAGACTGAGGAGTGACTCTCGTGAGGTTCATGTATTTTCTTCACTCCGCTGGGAAACTGCTCTCATGTCAAGAAGCATCAGATCAATGCATGCACTGCCTCGTCCAATCAGTGAGCGATACACAGTAAGGGGGCGGGGCGAGTGTCTGAGGATTTCATCGGAGGATGGTCTGGTGGTTCCTCGGTTATAGCTCCTCGATCCTCGCTCCTCCGGCAGAAATAAGGCCATTGGGACGCTACTCAAGATGGCGCAGACAAATCAACTTCCGGTGAGACCGAGACCGAGGAGCGAGGAAATGAAAAATAAGAGAAGTGAGAAGGGCCTCAGCCTCTTCTCCACGGCCCCGACTGCGGGAGGGAGCTGCAGCCTCTCTCTCCCCACACCCTTCTGTTTGTTTCATTACCACGCTATTTAATTAAAGTAACCAATTTGACCCTTCTCAGAGACTCCATTGTCTCTTACTTTTTAAACTTCTTCCTGGACGCGAGAGAAAAGAATACTTCTAATAGTAGCCTTGTGGGCACACGGAGAATTTATATTTTCTAAATGCAAGGTTATGAGTTGTCCATGTCTTATTCATGATAGGATAATCATTGAAAGGAGGGAATGTAATGATTATCAGAGAATTGAATTATGTGACATTGTAGTTAATAAATAATACAAGTTTGTAGACAATAGGTCTCATAACAACAAGTGTCTGGTCTACCAAAGCCTGGGCCTCATAGACAAGGAGGGAGTGGTCCAGTTTTAGATATTAGACAAATAGAAGTGGATGAATATGTCAGAGCTCTGAGTAATATTATCCAAGGCTCGGAAAAACTGCAGAGATACCAGACGAGACACCAGAAGAGACTCCTGTTCGGCGACCCATCCCCATGCAGATCTTGAATTAAATGATGAGATGGTTTAAATGATGAGGATTTTCAAAGAATGTCCAAATGATGAGATTCTTTAAATGATGAAATCATTTGAAGAATAACTTTGTTACACAATTCTAATACAGTGTAAATTCATTTCATTTGATCTTTCACTCTTCCAGGATATTGTATTCTTTTATTACTTTTTACTATTCCCAAATAGTTTGTTTCTTTTTATACTTTGTAAAAACAAGTGCCTTAACACTGAATGTAGTATAAGAATGATTTACGTATGTGTACAGGAGTATGTGTAAGAAATGTTCTAATATCAAGCTTGTTGCTATTTTGTGTGAAGGTTTAAACTAGAAGTTATGCACAATGAAAAAACGTTTATGTTTGATGATGTATTTTTTGTATTTTTGACGAAGGTTATGAATTTTTCCATGTTCCATTGAATATTTGTACTAATGAGTTATGTACTATGCAATGTTCAGATGAAGAACTCATTGATTTCAGTATTATTTCCATACCTTAAAAGGTATGTAAGGAGGGGTTGTAAGAAATTAAAATCAATGTTTATATGGCGTAATTTAGATTAAATATACAGTAAACTTCAAACTGTTTTATTCTGAAAATGCATTTCCGGTTAGCATTAGCATGTGGCTAATGTTATTGCTGAATATTAAATGAATGAATTTACAGTTTTATTTTGAAAAGCTTTATTGAAGGACAACCTCCATTTACATGACGTCACTTCCGGTGTTACATGACGTTACTTCCGGCTTCACGTTATCAAGGATTACAGCCATTAAAATGCATTAAATAAAAAGTCATAAATGAAAATACGAGGAGAAAAGGCGTGTGGAGTTATACAATAAACACACAACATCTAAATCCTCTAATTGGTATATATCAAGTCTCTGATTGTGTTACGTTATTATGAGAGTGCTCTCATACTTGTTTGATTCTGATTCTGATTATATATATATATATATGTGTGTATATTGCCGCATCTGTAGCCTGTTAGTGTCTCATTATACCACACTGAATTAATTAATTATACATTTATATAAGTGGTCATGAACACATCTGTCCATCAGACAGAGGCTGCTGTGCCTCCTGTCATCATTAATGGACGTCTCTTTAAAATGACCGCTCAGAGGAGAGGAGTTCTCATTTCTCTAACCGCCTGCTGCTTCCCCTCCTCGAGACCTCCGCTGCATCTCCTGTGGGCGGGACTAAGACACAAGGATAGGAGTGGAGGAGGGGAATAAGAGAAATGAGAAACCTCTAATGACTGCTGCTTTCCTCTCCTGGTGGAGATATCCCTGAGGTCATCAGTGTTGGGTGTAATGCGTTACAAAAGTAACGGAGTTACAGTAATATATTACTTTTTGCTGTAACGAAGTAATGTAACGCATTACTAATGAAATGTGGGTAATATATTACCCGTTACAATGCTCAGTAACGCAGTTACAACACATTTTAACCCGAAATTAAATGGTGTTTTGTTTTTTAACAATGTACTAACATAGTGAGACATTCCGACACCAGACAAATTGTGCGGGTAGATTAGTAAACCTGGTGTTTACCCTTCAGGCTTCGCGCCGGGATCTTCGGGACAGTTGAATGTTATGCACCCTCTATTCAAAAAAGAGAACGGTGCGACAAATACTAACAACAAATTGTGTCAGGTGCGCGTGACCTGCTCCGCTGCGCGTGCATCATTTCCAAAGTGCTTCCACAGCAGTGACACACATCTGTGGATAATCATTTATAAGAAAATGGTTAAAGCAACCATCACTAAACGCCAGCAACACTGCATCTACTGCAGACCGTAGCAACAGATCAGATGGGGACATCACGTTACCCTCCGCTGTGGATACTAGCTTACTCCCGCAACTCGCCGCCCTCAACCCCGGAGCAGCACTCTTCGTTGCCCGAAACTACGCCGCCCCTCTGCGGCCCGCAGGTGCCAGGATACCACGGCAAAACAGAGCCTGCCCAGGTATATCTAAACAAGTACCCGCCTGTACAGTGGGGTTAGGCGGCCATCTTGCAGCTCGTGGTATACAAATAGACAAGGGCTAGAATATGTGAAAATAGTGCCATATTCTGCCATGCCTGTAGAAATGTTGGGTCAAAAATAATGCATACAATAGCACAGATGCCTTCACCACGAATGGCTACAAAAAGATCTTATATCCCAAGCTTATCAACAAGCTAATGTTGCAGCTGAAATGATCTCCAGGTCACAAATTCAACCTCACATGATGATGATGTGATCCAGTTTTCAAGTATATGATGGGACCAAAGTGATGATTTAGTAGGCTACATGGTTTTAATAATACTTTTGCTTTTCAATGTTTGCCATTTCAAACCATGAGCTGGTTCAAATAATATTTGCCTTGATTTACAAAATGTTCTTATCAGTACAGTTTTGAAGCTTTTGTGCTTTTCTTTGTCATAGTCCACTTTGGACTATATGAAATATTTCAGGATTGCACTTTTAACTCACTTGAAATGTTCTCACTTGCTTGGTTTCAAAACATAACAAATGCCATAATCTGTTCACCTGGACCATCAATGCTATTTTTCATTGCTGTTGCCGGCCACTATTGCTCATGTAAACCTACTGCTGCGCCCCCTGTAACCTCAGAGGCACCCTGAGTCATGTTGTTCTGGAATTTTGTAATGTAACTTATTACTTTCAAAAGAGAGTAATAAGTAATATGTAATATATTACCTTTTGGAAGTAACTTGCCCAACACTGGAGGTCATCATTATGTGTGGTCTCTGCAGTCAGGGAAATTAATATTCACTTTGCAGCAACAATTATATTTGAATAAATGCTTCAGATTATTATTAACAAGAACCATTGCTCATTCCAGCTTTGCTTCCACTGCAAATCAGAATGTCTTTATTAGTCCTACAGTGGGACATTTACAGTGGTTAGCTGACAGCAAAAAGTAGCATACAGTAGCAGGTAAACAAGGCATACAATAATACAGGATAAGCTAACTTATTAAATATAGAAAAGCACACATTAGTAATACAAAATAAAGACAAATAAGTACACATCCATGGCCTAAAATCAAGAGTAGCAATTTAAATAACGAAGTGACGTAGGTAACATATTAGGTGTTGAGACATTTAAAAACAATGTTTGTTCACATAAAGGTGAATATTGCACAGTATTTCAGGAAATATTTCTGTAATAGCCGCTTTCACACCAAGTACTTTGCCGCACTTAGTGCCAGCACTTAGTGCCCCCATGGAACAAAGTAAAGATCGCGTTCACACCGGAATAAGTCCCTGAGGGAAGATTACGCAAATGAAGCCGCTGACGTCACTTCTTCTGCTTTGGGTTTAATGGCACTTCACGGCGTATAGTGCCACCCGAAGTCCCCGGCCGGAAGTCCCCGGAGTTAGGGACTGGCTTCAGTAGAAGCTGCTGAGACTCCCAGCAGCTTCTATATATATATTTATATATATGTATAGTATGTTTGTGTGTAATGTCAACCAACTAAAGTCATGTAAAGTAAGCCAGGACCATCAACTTACAGGTTGTGCAGTTTGGCGTGGAGGAGGTTGCCATCTTCTTTTTTCTTAATGGTGAAAGAAATAAAAATGGTTTAATCAATATAAAAGCACCTTTCTTTTTCTACAGTTATATTTAATTTAATTTAATTCATGCAACACTGGCCATATCTCTGCTAGTTTACATAGTTTAGTTACAAATGACATTTATATTTGCAAAACGGTGAAGCACTTAAAAAACAATTGTATAGTGTAGGTTCAAGAACATTTAAATCAAAAGGACACGTTTTGTAAAGTTACAGGGTATTTTACCTTCAGAATATGCCGGGAACGAGGAGCAGTGACCGCAAGCTGGGTTGTTAGCATAGACTGGGTTGTTAGCATAGGTTGTTAGCTTAATACTGAGAGCATGTTAGCTTAGCTTCTTAGCCTGAGCTAGGTCTGGAACGTCACGCTCGGTGGCAGCAGGTCCCGCCCTGTCCCGGCCTCGGCTCCGCCTCAGCACCGCCTCTTTGCCCTTATTTGGAGCAGGCGGGAGCAGGCGGGAGTTAGACACTGACGTCACTGTCGAGCCGTTAGTGGCCGACTCCGCCTACTAAGGGCTTCACGGCAACTCTGCAGAATCCTATGGGTGACGTCACGGACCCTACGTCCATTTATATATACAGTCTATGATCAGGACATTAAAGCTTCCATTTTGATTCTTCTTGTGTCATCAATAACTGTTATTTGCTCATTAGCTATGATTTTATAAAACAAGTATCATCTAATTGTATTATATTACACAAACTGATATTATAATACTCATTATAGCATTATTAATAATTTCAAATACTTTTATACCTAGGCCCTATGACCCCCCTTCCTTCGTCGAAAAAAAAATATATAAACTCCAGCCTTAAGACACTCGTCGAGCCTTATCAATGTAAAGGAGAGAGAAAGATTTATTACAAAAAAACGACTTATTTATGAACCAAAACGTTTTATTTACAAATGACAAATCATCACACAAGCTGTGTGTACTTCAGCAGAATATGGAAACAACGGCCCGGGGTGCAAAACACATGAGTGACAGCCCCTCTACCACACAAAACAACACGTTTTTCAAAAACTTCAGAATTTGTATTTACCGCCATTCAAATGACAGCGTTGTTTTCCCCCAAAAGTGGCCGGAGACGTAATTTCGCCCTGAAGTGACGCATGATTGTGTCACTCTCTTCCTACTGACATTAGCCATCATGCACTAATGCTAACTAGCTACTTTCCTCCCGAACTTGACAGCGGGCGGAACTTGTCATAAAGTCACAATAATAATGCCCACCCATTGAGAGGGAAGATATGATTGGTCAACTTTACTGTCATTCAGGGACGGACAGGCCATCTGTAGAATCTGGAGAACCATAGAACGGCCGGTCGTCAAGGGCCCTTTAAAAAAAAATGTTAACGTAATTTTTCAAGTTGCGCTGGCGGCCGACAGGGGGCGACAGAGGCCGCTAATGCAGTTGTGTGGTTCTTATCTGTCAAATAATCACACACGAAGAAGAAAAAAGACCGGCCACACGAAGAGAAGACAGGGAGAAGGAAAAAACATAGATAGAACTCAAAGGAAACGAAAAGAAAAAGGTGGAGCCGAGAAGGCAAGAGAAAAAAAGATGAAGTCACTCGCAGATGAAGCATATAGATGTCGCAAATTGACAGATCTTTTTAGTCCCAGTCCGCCCCTGCTGTCATTTGACATTACTCTCTCTTCAATTACTATTGCTGGGCCCTCTCTGCGTTGCTGGACCACCAATCACCTCCTCTCTTCGCAGTGACTCGCAGAGAGGGGCGTCTTTCATTTAACACTTCACATTCCAACAGAAACTGAGTATGCAGGTTTGTTTTTGTAATACAATTAAATCAAGATATTAAGGTATCTAATGAAAAATATTATTTAAAAAATACGTTGTTTAAATATTTTTCAAATATAATTGTTTTTAATATCGTCGGGCCCTGACAGTTCCCCACTGGCTCCTTGTAGATAAAAAAGGAATCTCTATTTACCGCCAGTTAAGCGACAGTGAAAAGGGGCATGGCCTTGCGTAGAGGGGCAGTACCCAGATGTGTTGCTGGGAATTCAATTAAAACTCAACGTTTTTAATAAATGCTGCATTATTGTTATATGATTTCTTTAGAGGCCTATGTGATGAGGCCTGGCCCTGGCCAACGTATGTGAGTAAGACTGATGTGATCGTGATCAGCAATGTGGCGCAGACCAAATGACGGACTGAGAGTAGGCCCACAGCTGACGGTCTGACGCTGCAGGAATGTTGGGATGGCCGAGCTTCGGGGGCTTCACAGTTCGGATCCTGGTCCACTTCCTGTTGCTCGTAAATTCTTGCTTTAACACTGCTGATCTGAGGCAGCACACACAGCGGCAGTCCTGTTTACAGAAGCCGGGGTCAGGGATGCTCGCCATGTGCTTGTTATTAATTGGGAGCAACTGGCCGAAATACGATCAAAGGACCGGCTATAAACACAGTCACAGCGAGTGTATGTAAGTCGCTTCGGATGAAAGTGTTAGCTAAATCATATTTAATAACAATAATAATAATCATCATTAATAAGTTGGTTAAAGTAGTTGACAATAAAACTCAAATGAGTAACCACTATGTAGTTTTGCAGCTGCACCTCCAAACCAGTTCCAGTTCTAGCTCTTTGCTAGTTCTCTTTTGGTTCGGAACTGGCTCTCCTTTTTAGCCCCAGTTTTGTTCCCACCGCTCAGAGCCCGCCTGGTGCTGCGTCATGACATCACAGTTTACGTCGCTGATTTTCTTCCCAACGCCGCTCACAACAACAACAATGGGGGACTGCGTTGGGTCGATGATCGTGTTGCTTTTAATCATACAAAGCCAGATTAAATTAAAGAGCGACTTCTCCAATGTTATACTTTTTCCCAGAGTGCAGTGCTTCATTGTCTATTAATGTTATTTACCGACCGCTGCAGTGCTGCTCGTCCACCGGAGTTTAGTATCCCGCAGGGCCGGTTTTTGGCATCGCGACATAGGCAGTCGCTGATCTTGGGGCGCTGCGTTGGTAGCTCTGGGAGGGAAAACTATGTTTTCGACTGTTTGTGCGGATTCAAATTTTCGGCCTTGATGTAACAACATTCATAATTAAGTAAAACACCTTTGTCACCCCGGTTACACTTTTCATTTGCCCTGTGCCGGGCGCTGTAAGTGATGCAAGTGGGGGATGTTGGCTTATCCAACACACTCTCACTCCCTAAGTGTCCAATAGCGACGTTTGGTCAGTGTCCGTGGCGTCCAATTGTGATGCTCCTAGGCTCCTTCAGCGTCAAAGGGACGCAAATAGCTTTCAACTGATTGCAATGTATTCCCATCTGCGGCGGGATTTGATGCTCATGGAAGCACGGCATTCGTTTGTGTCAGCTGCCCTTAAAGGCAATGTGAGCGTCCATTCCCATTGGATAACGGAGAATTGTACACCCGGAAGTAAGTATTCCTCTTACTGTCGATTGATTTTACAGTGATATCTGCACTACTCATCGACTAAAACACACCAGATTATCCTTGTTAATTACACAACATTGATTGGTTTAAATTGTGTGCAATGCTTTTGTATTTTTCCCCTTCGATTCGGAGAAACAAATATTTTTTCGGAGTAAAGGATGGCAGAAGACACTACACTACCCGTTTTTTTTCACCATTCATTCCGATGGCTGGCGTCTATGTCACATGATCTTCAAATTCCTCCCTGCAGAAAAAGAAAACATGGCCGAACTTCGTTTTATTCTCGGTGGAAAATGCCTATTTTAAAGTGAGTTTGGCCATTAAAATGCGTTTTGATGTCATTTTATGCGAGAAATATGAGTTGTTATTTCAGATTATGTGTGCAGTGGATGTACATGATCTTTAGTTTGCTAGTTATTATGAAGATTACTTCAGGAAATCGCGACGTTTTCATTGTTACCAAGGTGGTTGCTAGGGACGCTTCTATCGATATTATTTCTGTTATGTTGTGTAACTGTTTAATGGTGTTATCTTTATTGCTACCCCCTTCCCCGTCAATGTATAGTGTTGGTCCACAGCGCAAACATATTGGTTAACAAAATCCGCATCTAAAGATAGCCTACGTTATTTCCCCCTGTGCAATTCCAGTCTCAAATACCGGAAACAGACCGAAAACATTTAAAAAATAATAATAATAATACTTTATTCCGAGTGTGTTTGCTTTTCTCTTTGAAAGTCATCACATAACGGCATCGTAAAACACGGTTCGGCTGCATTAAATATTACATATCTGCCGTAGTTCTGTATTTATAGAACCCTGATGAGAAGACCTCTAGACAAACATGAGGAACTGAAAACGTGACGTGGATCATAAATATATCAGCCATTAAACAACATCTTACATTTCTTTTCACACAATACGTCTCCTTGCAGTATCAACACTAATTCGGCTCACTTTTATATTTGATCCAATTGTTAGATAGGCTGTATTTACACCATAAAGGTGCACAGCTGATATAAAGGGACACCTGGTGGTTAAAGCATGTTATTTAATTTAATTATCTTTATTATTAGATATTAATACGATCCCTATAAAGTATATTCATTACTCGTTATTCTCTACTAATAGTTAATTAAAGACTGTATATAATGACTATTTTGCACATCTCTTTCAAGATTTCAAGATTTTCTAAGGTTTATTGACATATCATATAGGCCTACACGACTGTAGTGTAGTTCTGCACTGAATGAAAAACTTGGGTTGCAGGTTCCTCAATAGTGCATTACAAGACATCTATCAATATTTGTGCATACCTCCAGCAATGTTAACTGTGTTGAAGCACTTATTTTAACTGATATTATACATAATGTATTATACTCTTATAAGATGTATGTAGATATTTCATCTCCGGCCTTGTCAGGTATTGAACAATCAATAAATAAAGAACACAGAATTGTTGAATATAAAACACAGAATGTGTGTTATTATACTAAATGATTTTCAAATAAACGCAACTGCATATTTAACTGTTACACATGCTGATGTAACGCAAATGTTCCAACTTGGGATCAATAAAGTATATATTATCTTAAGCTGATCGATGGCTACTACCATATTTGCAAAATGTGCCTCTGAACCTTGACAAGTGCACGTTTCAGGCTCATCAATTAATGTAATGTAATGTTATCACAGGGGTCACAAACATAAGACCAGCTGTTAAATAAAGCTCTTCTGACCTTAGCTGGTATGTGGGTATATATATTAATACTGCCCATAATGGGCACAAGCAATTTTCACCCATTTATTAATTATATGTTTTAAATGTGAGTGTTTCCTGTCCCCTAAACCTCCAGGGATGTACACAGTTTAATACTGGCAACTTCTTATTATGGGAAATACGAAAACGTCTTTTAAAACTACAACTCCCAGTGGAGACGTGCCATAGATAGAGAACATGTTGCGAAACACAATAGCCAGCATGTGTAGTTCTGGGGACGGGGTGGGGGAGGGGGGACGCGGTGGACCCGTTCAAATCCAGTTTTGGACAGTCTGCCGTGGTTCCATCCCATTTCAAGTGCTGTTCGAGAATCGGCTTAACCCTCGGAGCACACTCTCCAATCACAGAGCTTGAGGAATATCATGGGGTTTGTCAAACAGAGCACATGGTGTAATCCAAACAATAGCTGGGGATTCTGGGTAGTGTAGTGTCTTCTGCCATCCTTTACTCAGAACAAATATTTGTTTCTCCGAATCGAAGGGCAAAAATACAAAAGCATTGTACACAATTTAAACCAATCAATGTTGTGTAATTAACAAGGATAATCTGGTGTTTTTTAGTCGATGAGTAGTGCAGATATCACTGTAAAATCAATCGACAGTAAGAGGAATACTTACTTCCGGGTGTACAATTCTCCGTTATCCAATGGGAATGGACGCTCACATTGCCTTTAAGGGCAGCCGACACAAACGAATGCCTTGCTTCCATGAGCGTCAAATCCCGACGCAGATGGGAATACATTGCAATCAGTTGAAAGCTCTTTGCGTCCCTTTATGACGCTGAAGGAGCCTAGGAGCGTCACAACTGGACGCCACGGACACTGACCAAACGTCGCTATTGGACGATTATGGAGTGAGAGTGTGTTGGTTTATCAGGCGCCACAGCTCACAGCCAAAGTGCGAGAGAAGAGAGAGAGTACACCGGTACCGGGGATTGTTGTTATTAGCATCTGGTGCTAGCTGCACTAACGAATATAAGAAGATGTTTCTACAATGATGTGGAGGGAGAGTCCTCTCCTGTCAGACTGAGAGGATCTTTGTGGTAAAGGACTCTCTGAGTGTTTAGAGTTCACTTTAGTCTAAGTTATCTCAGTTGGTCTCCCATTAACTCACGGCAGAGTTTCGTCTACTTTTAACTCACAGCAACGGAAATACCCCTGATCCCCATAAGTGGTCGCTGTCAAAGGTGGGGTAGGTAATTCACTTCAGAAACACTTGTTGTTATATTCCATGAATGCTCTTAGCATCCTGATAGCAATGAACACATGACATGCTTTGACAATAAATACATCTGTGGAAGCCGTAGCGCTGTAAAAAGCACGACCAATCATCTGAGCCGGCTAAAATAACTGGATGGCCTACCTGCCTGTCAGCCTTCCATCTGGGCACAAACTTATCTCGTGCCCTCATTGGTCATGTGCGCGTTCGTGTGTGTTGGAGGAGGGGCTCTGTGAGGAACTCTGAAGGAAGGGGTGTGTGTGTTGGAGGAGGGACTCTGTGAGGAACTCTGAAGGAAGGGGCAGATCTTTTCCGGTTGTGTACTTTCAAATTCTAGCGCACTCGAGCTGGTTTCTCCATTCTTACCTACCGTACCTTTAACCTTTAATGTGTCTAACTATAGTTAAAATGTGTGACGGACAGATGACGAATACATTAACTTAAAATAAAGTGTTACATTGGGTTTTTAGCACCTGGCTGATCAGGGCACAAGGTTTGTTATCACTTTATTGTATATGTTGACTGATATTATATGATATATGAGGTGTTATTTTGTACTTTTGCAGAGTTTTGTGTCCATGCTTTTGTTTTAGCAAAACTGCTGTATTAGCCGCTTGGTTAGTTAGGGGGCAGTAGTGAGCTGTGTTTAGAACGGAGCTTGTCTGCTAATATAAGGACAGACAGTATATTATTGTGTTTAAGAGCAACTGTAGTTTATATAGTTTACAACTGTATATGTGTGATTTAAAATGTTTAAAGTAATGCTATACAAATTAATGTATGCTTAATTTTGGCCATATTCAGTTAAAAAGGGTAAACAGGTCATGTTTCATGATTTATTGTCAGTAGGAGCTGTTATGTAATTTTTTAATTTTCATTGGAAATGTAACATTAACAAATGCAAGGAATGGAAATGTTGTATCTGTGAAATGATTGCTAATTGTTGTATTTTCTTTCATTTGTATAGGTCTTACGTTGGTAATGATTGTATACAAGCAAGGGTGTGCTATAAACAGATACCATCAGTTGGAGAGTCGGACATCATTCACCCGGGGACGCTACAGTCGCAATCTAGTCACTTTGCTCAGCGAATGCTTGTAACACCTTTTTTCTCTTCCCCGTTCTCGCCGTGAAATACAGCTCAATCGGGCACTAGCTCCGAAGGAATCGCTTTGGTGGGAAAGGGAAAAGGTTGTGCTGGAGTTTGGTCCTTTTTATTGTGAGGAATACTGAGCTAACCCATCACGTGAGTTATCTCCATCCTCTGAAGTACACACAAGGCGCTGAAAGCAGTTCATGGAACTTGCTACTGCTGCCGGCGTGGCATTCAGAGTTTAAAGGTTAAGAAACCTGAGATTCATGTTACAGTTGGACAGAGAAGATACATACAGTTTTCCTTCAAATGATTAGTGTCTTGCATTATTTGCACATTATTATGTGGCAGACAAACATCCACTCTTCTGAGGCAGCAATCTGCAACAGTCTGACCCCAACCCACCCCCTCAAAACCTAAATCAGAGCATGCACGCACGCACGCATGCACGCACTCACGCACGCACGCACACACACACACACACACACACACACACACACACACACACACTGAGTGAACTGCTGTTTGGCGGTAGATGAAAATGAAGTGTTTAGCCTGAGGGTGGGCTGAAGGAATGCCATACCCACTCTGAAGTGGACTTTTCTCTTGACTAATGAGAAACAGTTCACAACATTGTTGGAATGCAGGGCGCCTATTACTACCAGCTGACTGTCACCGGGAGAAGCTCACACACACACACACACACACGCATGCACACGCACACACACGCACACACAGTGGGGTGAGGTATGTCTGTGGATGTAGCGTCTCCAGGGATGTTTTGCTCCCTCGCATATGATCGGGGCAGTTCTTTGCGATGAGTTTGTTAAAGGAGGATGTCAATTCAATACACAATTTGAGGATTTGTTTTTAACTTAACTGGTTTTAAAAACTTCAGATACGAGTTTTTACATATCACACAGTATGATTTTGTGTCACAGTCGTCACTTGCAACGGGTATAATTAGGATTGTATCGATACCGATGCCGCTATATTGCTTATGGATACTGGAATTATCGAAACTCTTATTGAAAGTTTTAATGTCTTTTATTTTGTGCAAAAAATGAGAAGATGTGGGAGATTCAATAACATGTTTTACAGAAATAACCGTATAGCAAAAACACATTAAAACAACATTTAGAGAACAAAGATTTGGGATCCCTCATGTATTATTTAGCCCAACCCCAAAAACATAATACATACCTAATGGGTAGGTCGTTCACTTCAGAAACACTTTGTTATATTCCATGGAATGCTCTTAACATCCCGATATAATGAATACATGAAATGCTTTGACAATAAATATATACAAATATTTCATCTGTGGAAGCCATGGTGCTGTAAAAAGCACGACCAATCATCTGCCTCGGCCCGCGGCAGACGATTGGATGGCCTACCTGCCTGTCAGCCTTCCATCTCGTGCCCTCATTGGTCATGTTGGAGGAGGGGCTCTGTAAGGAAGTAGCAGATTTTTTCCGGTTGTGTATTTTCAAATCCTAGCGCACTCGAGCCGGTTTCTCCATTCTTATCTACACTACCTTTAACAGTTTTAGTTTAAGTTGTTAGCTTAGACCAAGGGTGCCCACACTTTTTCAGCTTGGGAGCTACTTCTAAAATGACCAATCCCAGTTTTTAGTTTAACGGCAGATAAACGTTGGCGCGCCTACACTAATTGTGCCGCATAAGCGCATAATAGTGCTCTGCATTTGTGCTTCAGATGAGGAGGTGAGGCCGCCTCATAACGGCATGAACCCGTAAGGCACAAGACAACTCAGACTGGCTTTCCTGTACGCTAAGGCCATAGTGAGGATGGATGATAGGACAACTTTGAACAAATTAAATTCATTTTTTCCTATTATTTTTTTGCAATGCCATGCGATCTACCCACACTACCTTTGCGATGGACGTATTGGGCAGCCCTGGCTTAGACCAGCTGTAAGCTGACACCGGGGAAACATTACTTTTATGAGCGTCTTTATTCCGCAGACACATCAGTGCACCAGTAAACATTTGAAAGTTCAATGGCTAAGCTACAAAGCAAATGAGCAGTGTATGCCAGCTAGCGGCTAAGAACACACCTAAACAAACCGGAATCTTCTGTAGTGAAGAGGCCTTTGCACTAACCTTAGCAACAGCACATTGACACTAATGTTAGCAGCCACTTTGTTAAAACAGGAAGTCACGCTGCTCTGCTTCAGATTGAAAGCATGTTGGATGTGTGAGTTTCAGGTTGCTGATGTTACTCCCGTTGTGCGCACATGTTGCCCTGTCAGCTGACCGTGGGGATCACAGGACGACAGAGAATTGAGAGACGAGGCTCAGCATTTAAAACGGTCCAAACAACTTAATCACTCAAGCTGCGTGTTTCTCACCAAACGGAACGGAATGTAGCACAAATACCGAGAGCAGCACAATTTGTCCAGCAGCTTATCGCTATCCCTGTACTGACCAATCAGGTACCGGTTATTGATACCCATCCTTTACAAGACATGAAGTCGTGTTTTTAGGTGGTGAAACAGTTCTCCGGCGGGATATAAACAATTAAAGTGGACTGACTGTTTCAGTGTTCGGATGAGGCTGCTTGCTAACTGCTTGTTCATGAGTGAACAGACCCAGCAGAGAGGGAAACCCTCCTGTTGCTAATCAGACCCCCCTCCCTGGCAAAACAGCCCCTGTTTTGTTCAAACATGTAGTATATGCAAACAAAAGCCTGTTGGTAGAGCATGAAGTCACTGCTAGCGATAAGCCCAGCGTGGTGTTTGACATGCAGGCTGCATAAATGGCCATCTGTGCGGGTTCACAGGCACACCCTAAACAGAAGGAGATATTCCCTGAACGCTCCCAGCCAGGGCGGGGGACTGGGCCCAGGAAGAAACAAAGCGACAGGAGCAGGAGCCGGGCTAGGTCCACAGTGGGGAGTGCAGACCTGCAATTATACAAGCCAGCGGAAGCACCACCTCCATCTCACACAACACGCAGCCCTGAAAACACGATCACGTTTCTGCAGCCTTTGTGTGGGCCTGCGTCTTCGGTTGCTTTACCTTTTGTATAGGAAGTACGTAGACAAATCTCCAGTTTGAGTCAGGCTATTCCCACAAGGCACAATAGGCCCAGCAAATAGCATTGCTGTAATGGCCGCAGAAAAGCTGTGGACAAACATTTACGGTTGGCCAGATTGAGTTTTAAAGAGCCTCTTTTCGCCTCCTGTCCTTCTTCCATTCAGACGGGTCAGTGGGCTCCTCCCTGGTGTGTTGTGCCAGGCCATTCACAGCCCTCCATCACTCAATGCCTCCACCCTGTCAGACAACACTGACCCTGGCCAAATGAACCACGGCATTCCTCAGCAAGCAAAAGTGTTTCATACCATGCTTTAAAAATAAAGGGGGGAAACACTGCAAGGCATAAATGGAAAATTGAATTTGAAACTAAATGAACGTCTTCTTCCAACTTCAGTTTGCATTACATCTATGTTGTGTTGTGTGTAGGACCCACGACACCCCCTGATTCTGACTTTATGCAACATATTAAGGGATCATTTCTGTCAATATGCAGAGCAACATGTTTCTGATCAATATATTTGTAAAATGTTCCCAGGTCTTGGCTAACTAATTGAAAATATGCTTTGTCAAATAGGGAGACATTGCTTTTAAAAAGAAATATGAATTAATAAACTATTGCACTGAAGTTCCATTCACGTAAGGCATCATTGCTCCACTACTGGCTTGTGACCATATTTCAGTTGAACTTAAGTTCCTATATGAGGGGAACATAAGTACCGGGATGTCACATGAAGTGGTACTTTGCTAGCAGATCAATGACAACATTCTGAAAACGAACTTAACTTTTTTCTACAATAGTACAGTTGATATAGCTAACATTGGTACCTGGGGGGTTGTGACTAATGGCATCCAATCAAAGTAAGACATTGTACATTGAAAATAACTTTATGAATGGAAAAATCCGACTTTTCTGTGGCTAATCAAGTGAATAAAATACTGGAAAAAAAGCACTTCCTCACATATGAACAAATACTGCACATCCCATCATGCTATAGCTCGTCACACTGCCTATCCATTCTTGTTTCTGAAATGTGGTGGAATATGTACAGTAGCATCAGATGAAGATAATCTAACCATGATATATTCTCATCTCAGTAGTAACGGTTTGCCTCACAGAGCGTGTTCAGCCAACACATCCTCACCCCCAGGTCGGCCTATGTTGACGTTATGTCCAGTCCCCTGTGTCGGCTTTTTCCAACGCAAGGGGGGGCCTTAGCGTACATTTTCAACTTTCCGGGATGTCCATAGGCTTCTATATAGCTCCCTAAACGTATGTTGTAGACGACTTGAGATCGCGAGCGAATGCTACCCGCAGATCCATTCTCACAGCGTTTATCAACTTTTTCTTACTCAATATCAAGCCACACTTATTGTTTTTACTTCTTTATTTTAATTGAATAATGTAGGACTTTTGTTGCCGTCAGTTATGGGGAGAGTAGGGGCTCAGAAAACTGAAATCTGTATCTGTGTCTGTGTTAATGGACGTGCCGTTGTGCGATTGCGTTGCCTAATTTACAAACTCTTCAACTACAACCCTAATTATATTTAAAAACATTTTAGAAGGCCTCACGAAATACTTTAATGTACATTTAAATTTAAATGTGAAGGGATGTGTGCAATGTGGTGATTACATTATTCACCCACGGATGTATGGGTTGGGGTATTGTTCCGCATTGTTCCACATTTTAGTTTACCGGACTTCCTGTTGATGTGAAATATGAAAACATTTTTTTTAAATAAAAGGATACTTTATTCCGAGTGTTCTTGCTTTTCTCTTTGAAAGTCATCACATAACGGCATTGTAATACACGGCTCGGCTGCATTGAATATTACATATCTGCCGTAGTTCTCTATTTATAGAGCCCTGATGAGAAGACTTCTAGACAAACAGGAACAACTGCCGCCGAAACTGAATACTTGACGTGGATCATAAATATATCAACAATCAAACAAAAAATCTTCCATTTCGTTTCACACAATACGTCTCCTTGCAGTATCAATAGTAATTCGGCTGACTTTGATATTTGATCCAATTGGTTGATAGGCTGTATTTACACCATAACGGTGCACAGCTGATAGAAAGGGACACCTGGTGGTTAAAGCATCCAGGCACTGCGCTCTGCTCAGCGTGAGAGAAGTCCAGAGCCCACACATATTGCATTCTTTAGTGAAGAACGCTACTGTGAAGCAGCGTTCGATTGTTTTCCTAACGGTCAAGTGCCAAGTCTCCAAAAGTTCCACGGTAGAAGGGGGGCCTAAAGTGAGTCTGTCCCTGATCTGATCTGGGGTATGCTGCCCTGCTGTCCGGCTTCAGTCTGGAAACCATGCCAGCTGCTAACATGGCACTAACAGACCCTGTTTCTCTCTTTAGGACATTTTATGGACGCGGTGGACCCGTTCAGTTTTGGACAGTCTGCCGTGGTTCCATCCCATACCAAGTGCTGTTCGACGCTCGGCGTAACCCTCGGAGCACACTCTCCAATCACAGAGCTTGAGGACTATCACGGGGTTTGTCAAGCGAAGCGGAGAGAATACTTACTTCCGGGTGTAAAATTCTCTAAAGCAACTACTATGAGCTGCTCCGACTCTCAGTCCTGACGGACTCCAACTTGTGTTTATTAATCAAACAAATAAATAAACACAAGGATAATTATGTAAATAACTGTCTGTGGTTTCGAAAAGAATACAACATTAGAAGGAAAAAACGAGGAAACAATACAGATGTCAGTATTCTGAGCCCCTACTCTCCCCATAACTAACGGCAACAAAAGTCCTACATTATTCAATTAAAATACAGAAGTAAAAACAATAAGTGTGGCTTGATATTGATTAAGAAAAAGTTGATAAACGCTGTGAGAATGGATTTGCGGGAAGCATTCGCTCGTGATCTCAAGTCGTCTACAACATATGTTCAGGGAGCTATATAGAAGCCTATGGACATCCCGGAAAGTTGGAAATGTACGCTAAGGGCCCCCCCCTTGCGTTGGAAAAAGCCGACACAGGGGACTGGACATAACGTCAACATAGGCCGACCTGGGAGTGAGGATGTGTTGGTTCAGCAGCTCAACAGCAGAGAATCTTCTTTCCATCTGAAACTTAATATCCTGTATTTAGCACAACAATAAGTCATTATCCATTTATTCTCTCTAGAACTGCACCCCCTCACTCGTGTAGCAAGTCCCACTTGTAAGAGCTCTGAAACTCAGAAGCACCACAGTGTTGAGATAACTAAGAGCAACACTGCCAAACGAGTCGACGAACACACGTCGGCTTTCTGCCCTCCTGGCCATCTGTACCCGCTCAGGGTTGAAGCCCTGTCGGTTAAAATGTGTTCCTCCAACAAGGGCACCATGGAAGAGAAAGCAGACAGACAAAAAATAGCGATTTGTGAAAGCCACTAAATAATGTCACTTATCACTACATAACTATTAATAGAGAAAAGGTAAAAAATATCCATCACAACGTTCCTAGGGCCGACAGTGATGGTTGTTTTAAGACTGGCAATCAGGCAAAGATGTACTGGTCATTTACCGAACATTTTCTACATTTTTTATGTCATCAATAATCTTATTGTAAGTGTAAGAAAGGTGCTGTGTTGTAACTAAGGATTTAGTATGAAAGCAAATTATTGACATTTACTTCCTTCTTCAGTGTTTTCAACAAGTTGTGAGAGAGTTTGCAAACTGGTGTTTCACATGTTTGCTGTGAATCACCGTGGAGACGTGCAAGAATCCAAGGTATGAATAATTCATATACAAATAATCATTTTGTAGGTTAAGGATTCTTTAAATCCGTTATCGACATACTGTACACCGGTCATTAACAGAAACTGGATTAAGCTTGGGACTCTGATCCAGGTGAGAGGGGCTCAGGGCGGCTGCTTTGCATTGTTGCTACTCCGGGAAGCGGACAGTTCCTGCATTTTAGCCATGCCTCATTTCGCTCTATTTGCTCTTTCCAGCCCTGTTGTTGCAAGGGCTGATTCTGTGACGTAGCTTTAATGCAAATGACCACGCCCCCCCTGCAGGAGAGGGGAGCGTGCTCTGATCAGCTGCTGGGCTCTCAGAAGAGAGGGAGGAAAAGAGATCTCCGTCCTCCGTGTTTTATTCTTATATGATTATATAGAGTCATCATTCATTTGTTTTAAAGCTCAATAAATAACAAAGAAGACCTTTGACCGGCACTTTGCTAATTTTGTCCGGAAGATTTAAACTTTAACGGACATGTTGACAAAAATGTAAAAAAATGTAACTGAAACTCTGCCGCACGGTCCCCTCGTCCCTTGGAAGAGGCGAAGAGGTGGGTGTTTGTCATCTGCTGGTGGACTACCGGAGAGCAGCAGGAGCAAACGCTCGCCTCTGGGAGGGAGAAAAAGAGCCACAGCGGAGAATAAACAGAAGGGCAACCATGGAAACCATGCGCGGGAAGTCTTCTTCGCTGCTTTTGTGGCAGCCTAAAGCGCCACTTACAGGCCTGGCATATGTGATACAGCGTCTCCAGCGCTTTCGAGCGGTCTCGTGTAAACGGACACTATTCGGTATGGAATCTGTATCGTTGTAGCCCCGGCGCTCAGATTGCTTCTCTCTTTTCTTTGGAGCTCAACTTATACATGCTATGGTTATCTAAGTCTTGGAATTAGGTGCAATGACACAGACCTGACCAAATTCTAGCGCACTCGAGCCGGTTTCTCAAACTTACTAATTCATTTTGGAGAAACCGGCTCGAGTGCGCTGGAATTTGAAAATACACAACCGGAGAAAATCTGCCACTTCCTCACAGAGCCCCTCCTCCAACACACACGAATGCGCACATGACCAATGAGGGCACAAGATAAGTTTGTGCACAGATGGAAGGCTGACAGGCAGGTAGGCCATCCAGGTACTTTAGCCGGGCCGGCTCAGATGATTGGTCGTACTTTGTACAGCACTACGGCTTCCAGAGATGACGTTTTTTTATGGTCAAACTAAAGCACTTCAGATATTTATTGTTATCGGGATGTTAAGAGCATTCCATGGAATATAACAAAAGTGTATCTCGAGCCGGTTTCTCAAACTCACCTACCCCACCTTAAAATGAAAATATTACAAACATGTATCAACTCTGACAAAGCTATACAAAACATGATATCAAATGATAATAATGAAACAAATATTAATTTGAATTGACGTATTTTCATTTTGGACCCAACAAAAGTTAATAAATGACTCTCTACGCTAGTCATTATACCTTGAGTTATAGTAGGCTATAATTTACTAGTGCAAAAAGATGAAAAGGAAAACATCTTTATGTTTCATTTTTATAAACGTGCATACTTGCTCATCATGGATGGGTATTTTACATGTACATGCAAGACAAAGGAGCATGAGGTTTGGAAATATCTTGTTGCATTGAAGAGGTTTTATGTGTCCGATTATTCAGAAGTGTATGATCCCAACGTACCCTGAACGCAGCGCTACAATCCATTGTTCGCTCCCTTTCCCAAACCCCGCCCCCGCTCTGAGCGGCGGCTGTGATTTGCTGAATCAGAGTGCGGTGCCGTCATCGCTCGGAGCTCCCATTCATCTCTTCACTTGGGCGTTGGACTCCGCATCTTATTAGCAACACGGGACATTTCTCCATTTTGCAGCCTGTCTACACTATACTGGATTTTATTACCGCTCCTACCTGTCAGCTTTCTCCTGATTTAAAGAAAACCCTCATCGCGCTGTCTGGACTTGGCGTTACATTTTCTCTTTGAACTTTTTCTTTTTACAGAAAGGGACACGGCAGCGAAGAGCTTAACGTTTCAACAAAGAGGCTTGTGGGTCTTTGTTCGTTTTTTGGATCAGTTGAATTTCTTTGTTGGAGCTAAAAGCATGGGAGCGCAATTGACCAAGACATCTGGAAAGGCTGAAACCGTGACTGAGAAGCCCGGAGAGGTGGCTGCTTCACCCACCAAGGCCAACGGACAGGTAAATGATATTATACCCGCCGCCTCTTCTCATCCAGCAGGGAGAATCTGGCCCCTCTGGAGGGATGCGCTCTGAGGGCGCGATCCGTGCGTAATTGTGGATTGAGTGAATGAGACCTGTGGTGGGAGTTTGAAGTAATTGGAAATACTTGTGAATAATTATGAATATATTGGAGTAACAGATAAGTCTTTGATATGTCTAGTCTCACATTGAAAGCATTATATGGCACGGAAATGTAAAGGAAATGTGAAAACAAGCTTTGAGCAGGAAGACTAGTTGGTTTGATCTTTTGTGAATACAACCACTTTGAATGTAGCATTTTGATAAAACCATGTGTTGAAGGATTGCCTGGTAAATGCAATCAAAACATATTGTAGGATACAAATAAGAGCTTCACTTGGAAATCCTGTCGATGGAAATGTAAAAACTGCTGAGTAAGACAGGAGGCACGGCTGTGCGCCCAGAGCACCGAGCTTTTGTTACAGATGCTCCACTAGAAAGTGGAGATGGCAGCCGGCTATCGCACAGGAGCAGGGTTGGTAGCCCTGGCATTAGGGGGCTGTGTCTAATCGCTTATTTGAACAGTTTGTATATCTGAGAAAACCTACAATTCGGAACCCCGTTTAGGTTTTATACATGTTTAGGACATATGTCTGAAGTGTGTCTAACGGGCATCTGCTGTCATAATGAGCAGCTGCTTTGCTTGGTGCGCGCTGCTGGAGCGCGCAGGCACTGACCCCTGGCGATCCATCAGGGCACTGCGCTCTGCTCAGCGTGAGAGAAGTCCAGAGCCAAAACATGTTGCATTCTTTAGTGAAGAACGTTACTGTGAAGCAGCGTCCCATTGTTTTCCTAACGGTCAAGTGCCACGTCTCCAAAAGCTCCAGGTAGAAGGGGGGCCTAAAGTGAGTCTGTCCCTGATCTGATCTGGGGTCTGCTGCCCTGCTGTCCGGCTTCAGTCTGGAAACCATGCCAGCTGCTAACACGGCACTAACAGACCCTGTTTCTCTCTTTAGGAAAACGGCCATGTGAAAGTGAACGGAGACGCCTCTCCAACAGCGGCTGAGAACGGCAAAGAGGAGGTGGTCCAGGCCAACGGCAGTGCGGCGGCCGAGGAGAGCCCCGAGGAGGACCAGGCCGAGGCCCCCGCGGAGAAGGAGGCTGCAGAGGGGGAGACCGTAGAGGCAGCGTGTCCTGCCCCTGCTGAGGGAGAGGCGGCAGCAAAGACAGAGGAGGGCGCCACACCTTCCACCAGCAACGAAACCCCCAAGAAGAAGAAGAAGCGCTTTTCCTTCAAAAAGTCCTTCAAGCTCAGCGGCTTCTCTTTTAAGAAGACCAAAAAGGAGACAGGAGAGGAAGCAGAGGCCGAGGAGGCAGCAGCATCCACAGAGGAGGCCACAGAGGAGGCAGCGGCACCCAGTGAGGAGGCCAAGTCTGCTGAGGGGGGGTCCACACCTGCTGCAGAGCCCGCCAAGGAGGAGGCACCCGCAGGGCCGGACGCAGAGAAGCTCGCTGTGGAGGCCACGGCCCCCGAGGAGAAACCAGCCGAGGAGGCACCCACAACAGAGGAGGCTGCCCCCCCCTCACAGGAAGCAGCATCAGCGGAGGCTCCGGCTGCCGTGGCAGAACCAACTGAATAGGTCCAGATGAGGGAGAGAGGGAGAGAAGGAGAGAAGGAGAGAATCAAAGAACATCTCCCTGTTTGTATGTTGGAGTGACGCCACGTCCTGGCTTTAAAGAACATTTCTACAACCAGGGACTCTCTGAGGCTTTTGTTGGTTTACATTCCCCCTTTCACAAAACCCCCTCTGGCCCCTTGGCGCTTCCACTCCAGCGGGCCAGAGGGGGTGGCTTCCGTTTCTAAACCCCATTAGGGCAGCCTCACTGCTATATATTTTTTCATCAGTATTACATTGTTTTCTATTTGAATTGTTCTACAACATGTTAACAACATGGTATGGACATGAAGGGGGGGGCTAGAAGTGCCACAGATTATTTAGAACATATAATAGTCTAAAGACGGAGACCAAAATGGACACACACCATACGGTTTAAACAAGTCATTTTACAACAAGAGTTAGGCTTTTAGGAAGAAGTATAAACCCATAGGAGCTCTCACATCTCAGTCAGTCGGTGATTCAGTAGAAATACAAGTTGTATAGGTTTGATTGTTTATTGTTGGTTTTATGACCTTAATACAGATGTAAGTATGTATAGGCGGGGTGTTTTTAACTGTGATTATTGTACAAAATGAAATCTTGCTCAAGAAGAAGCACAAGCTCTTTTTCAACCCGCTCAATGTTGTAAGATAACACAAAAGCCCACCTGGAAGCCCACCTGGAAGCCTCTGAAGCGAAAGCAAGCTGTGAGCAGTGGATGCTTGACTGTTTATATACTGTGCTATGTTTTTCATTACAGCAAGCAATGGCTTTTCAGTGGTCTTTGACGACATGGAAGGAATCTATTAGATGCGAATGTGTGTGGCATCGTGTCCCTCGGCCTCTCTTCGTGTCCTTTGGTGATGCTGGAGAAGCTTTGAGCAGTTTGACCAAGAGACGCAATGTAACTTTGCTTACAAACGAATGCTATTAAACTCCTCTGCTTAAGGTGTTCTAGTTGTCTGTGAGCACACTAAAAGCAAAAATAAATGTGAATAAAATGTTAGTGCATCTATTGTTATTTGGGTATTACACACTGTAGTAAACGGCACTTATTGCATTAATGTACTGCAGCAGCTCTGAGCTAAATCCTTTCAGATACACAACGTGGCATGAGTGTAACCTACACAGCACAGCCAAAAGTTAGTGGACACCGGAGCACTACACGGACACTGCTGAGCACGGGATGTCAAGCTGGCCCACAGCAAACTGGGGAGAGTTCAGGCTCTGTGTCAGGGTCACGGTTAACCGGAGGAAGGACAGAGGGACAGGAAGAACCCATTTAATGCTGCAGTACTGAGAAAAATACTCTGATCTGGTACTTGAGTAAAAGTAGAAGTACTCAGGTCTTGTACTTGAGTAAAAGTAGAAGTACTCAGATCTTGTACTTGAGTAAAAGTAGAAGTACTCACATCTGGTACTTGAGTAAAAGTAGAAGTACTCAGATATTGTAGTTGAGTAAAAGTAGAAGTACTCAGATCTTGTACTTGAGTGAAGTAGAAGTACCAGAGTGTAGGAGTACTATGTTACAGTAAAAGTCCTGCATTCAAAATGTTCCTCAAGTAAAAGTAGAAAAGTATTCTCATCAAAATATAGTGAAAGACAGTGAAAGTAGTCGTTGTGCAGATTGGTGCATTTCAGAATAATATATATATATGTTTTATAATGATTGATCATGAAAGTGTTCTCAAAGCTGGTGAAGGTGCAGCTAGTCTGAAGTACTTTGTAGACTGCAGGGTAGCTGGTGAAGGTGCAGTTAGTCTGAAGTACTTTGTAGACTGCAGGGTAGCTGGTGGAGGTGCAGCTAGTCTGAAGTACTTTGTAGACTGCAGGGTAGCTGGTGGAGGTGCAGCTAGTCTGAAGTACTTTGTAGACTGCAGGGTAGCTGGTGGATTCACTCCAGGTGGAACTAAAGTCTGATTCAACACTTGGTTAGATTTCACATCATTCATCCACATCTGTGAAGTAACTGAAGGTATTAATACATGTAGTGGAGGAAAAGTACACGTTACCTCTGAATCATGCAGTAGAAGTACAAAGTAGCAACAAATTATAATACTCAAGTAAAGTACAATTATTTCTAAATTGTACTTAAGTACAGTACTTGAGTAAATGTTCTTAGTTACTTTACACCACTGCATTTAAGGGTCCCTAACAACACAGACAGTGCACTCCTCCCCACGCTGAAGACTAACTATAATGGCCTCATTGATGCGTACAGCCCTATGAATAGCATACATCTCTCGGACATACTGTATGTGTACTCTGTAGTGATTTAGTGCCACTGATCTAACGGCAGAAGCTGCACTGTTCTACTGTACACACCAAATCCGGTTTATGTTACAACAATTCACATGAGAAACTGAACCCTGGTATGGTCACAGGTTGTGCCCCAGAACAGGAAGTGAGTTCTGGTCGTCTCACTGTCACCACACGATGGACAGACCCTTAAAGACAATAGATGCAATCTTCAATAAAACAAAAAACAATCTAAAACCAGGTACGATAAGAAAAATACACATCAAGTAAATAAGTACAAATGAGTGAAATTGAAAAAATGAAGTCACAATATACAGCGAAACATGACAAGCAATCAAAATGAGACGAAGTGCCCTCTGCCGTTAGTTAAGTAGCAGCATACACAGCAGGATGTACAGTGGTGTGGTGTGTGTGTGGTGTGTGTGTGTGTGTGTGTGTGTGTCATAGACAAATATAGTAATGTTAATACTCTATTACAAAATGTGAAATGTGAGTTCTAAAGCCTACAGCAAAGTGATCAGAAGCTCTGACAGTCCACATCTCAAGAGCAACCATCATCCCCGATAACATCTTCAACAACGGAAGTACTTAAAATACTTTACTACAATCATTGTTTTCATCCTTAATTTGGAATATTTACAAATATATTATTGGAAGAAAGTTAAACTCAGTAGACCTATGATAATCATTCAGACAGAGCAGTCTTAATTTTTCAAATGCAAATGCGTTACAGAAGCTGCCGCGGAGTGTTTCTCAATCTCGAGTGCGCTTGCTTGGTAGCACATGTTTTAGGGCCCTTCTCACTTCTCTTATTTTCCATTTCCTCGCTCCTCGGTCTCACCGGAAGTTGATTTGTCTGCGCCATCTTGAGTAGCGTCCCAATGGCCTTATTTTTGCCGGAGGACCGATAATAGAGGAGCTATAACCGCGGAACCACTGATGCTTCTTGACATGAGAGCAGTTTCCCAGCGGAGTGAAGAAAACACATGAACCTCACGGGACTCACTCCTCAGTTTATACCGTGTTTTGTTTCAATTCATGTTTCATTTAGTTACAAACATGTGATATATCTGAACAACAACGTGGTCAACAATTAGTTTCTTCATTTATTGGAAACATTTTCATGATCGCTTTTTTCGTTTTACATTTTCATTTATTGTCCTTTCCATTCAGTCATTAAGTGCTATTAAAATGTTAATGTGCTACATATGCACACAAACACACAACGTGTGCAATCTAATGAATGTTAATCTAACTGGTTTTGATAGATAACATATCTTTATTTTATTTATATTGTGCGCTCTAATCAATATTAATCCAACTATTGTTCGTTTATACATTTTAAGAATGGCGTTTATCTTTTTTTAGAATGAGTTCTTATTTTATTTCATGTATTTGGGTCTACAACAGATGATACAAATGTTTGTGTCAGTAAATGTGTACTAACAGAGGCGGGGGTGTGTGTGGAAATAACGGGACAGAGCTGCTGTCAGACGAACAGCTGTGCAGCGTCATCACAAACGGACGTCGCTTCACGTGACGCTCCGGAGGAAAGGACGTCCCATTGCTCTTAAAACTCATTTCCTGCTTCTCGTGGTTTCCTTGCGTCTCTCCGCTTCCCTGGTGGGAGGGACTAGAGGCAGGGAAACGACGCAAATGAGGGACGCAAGGAATCAATTTAACCGAAGTGAGAAGGGCCCTTAGTAAAGAGCTTTCTCCCTACAGTCAACCTGTACCTCGCTTGATATGCTATCTTCTGGGTCAGCCTGCCCCCACGTGGCTGTACATCATCATTACACACATGTTAAAAGTGCAATACCGTATTTCCTTTAATACAGGGGTTCTCCAAATGTTAGGGGCCTGGTACCTCTGACAGAGGAGAACATTTCCCCAGGAACCCCTCATCATCAAAACACCAAGTAAATGCTTACTTCCATGTGTACCTTTAGCCATTGTGAAGTTATCTCACGTTTGGATTACTGATTAAGATACTTTTTCGAAATCTCACAGGATAAGATTCATTGCTCCCTCTCTGCTATACAGCGTCATCACACATTAGAAAACTAGGACAGTAGTCAAGACTAAGGCAGAGTCTATTAAGTAGCCTATGTATGATTTAAATAAACTATCTCTGATGCAATGCAATGGAAATAATCTGCTCAAACTGAATCCAAACTGGTTTAACACAAACTGTACAGTTTACATCCATGAAATATGTCACTTACTGTAGGGTCATCATTTTACTAAGAGCCAGAAAAACCACCCTAAAGGGGGGAACCGCTGCGCTCAGTGAGATGACATCAGAGTTTCTAAGCTAATGTAGGTGGGAGCAATGACGAGAGTATGCTAGTTTTATATCAACAAGCAGTTTACAGCACAATTGTAATCAAAGGATTTTTTTAAAAGATATTAAAAAAACAAATACAACATTTTTTAAACATTTAAACTTTTATTGTGGCCAGCCTAAGGCACACCTGTGCAATAAGCATGCTGTCTAATCAGCATCTTGATATGCCACACCTGTGAGGTGGGATGGATTATCTCGGCAAAGGAGAAGTGCTCACGTTCACACATTGTTTCAGATTTGTGAACAATATTTGAGAGAAATGGTTATTTTCGAAAATGTTTTAGATCTTTGAGTTCATCTCATGAAAAATGGGAGCAAAAACAAAAGTGTTGCATTTTGTTCAGTGTATATCCAGTATCTTACCATCAAAACAAACACCCCACAGTTGTTCGAGAACCCTTGTAGGCCCTGTAGTGTGAAAAGTCAAAAATGACAATTACATTCTACTCTTCAGTAGAATAATTGTAACAAATCTAACCTGGACATCATCCACACCAAGACTTGCCCAAGGCCCAGGGCACAAGATGTGAGCAAGGTTTCTGTGAACACAATGCGTGTGAAAGTTAAGAATAAGTACAATTTAATTCAACTTTATAAGTACTCGAAGATCATGTTGGAACAGGAACAAACTTGAACGTCCAAAAAAAAAGTCATTAAGGGGTAAAACAGAACAGCCCCGCTGTCAAGTGGCATCTACGGTTCTGTTCAATGCCTTTTATTTAACACAATGCATCCCATGTTAGCTCAAATAAAACTGAGCCATAGATTAAAAAAAGATCGACAAGTGGTCTGAAACAGAACTGCACTGTCCAACTAAATTAAGCTAATTTAAAGATAGAAACTAGGGATGTAACGATATACCGAATATTGCGGTAAATAAACGTCCCAATACCGTCGTGAGACTGACAAAATCTACCGCAATTATTTTTGTTTTAAATACTTTTTTTTGTTTTAAACCTTTATTTAACCAGGTGGTCCCATTGAGATCATCGATCTCTTTTTCAAGAGAGACCTGTCCAACATGGCAGCATGTAGGTTACAACATGAACATAAAACAACAGATAACACAAAAGGACATCGTATTTACAGGGCTACATTTACACACCTAGAGACATGGACAAGTACCAACAGTATATTTATATCTTGTCCTGTCAATAAGCCTCACCTTCTTCGCAAAAACTGTATTGTTTTTGAAGAGGTGGAGAGACAATCTACAGTTTGACCCACTGCTGTCACCCATGGCCAAAGCATATCTCTCCGTCCCACTGAGGTGGCGTTAGACTTTTTCGCTGTCCGTCATTTTGACAGACGGGATCGTAAAATGTCCGTCATAATCCCTTATTACCATAGTTTATTACCCGTCGGGTCTGAACAGCGAGGTGAATGCACACACGGCATAACACCGTCCCCCCCGTTGACAGTTCACGAGCGTGCTCTCTCGTGAACTGTCAACGGGGGGGGAGGTGTCATGCCGTGTGTGCATGCACCTCACGGGAGCGCGCACAGCGTAAAGCAAAACCTCCCAGACATGTATTGATCTGTACGGCAAAGTACGGTTTGGAAACTATATCATTTCCTTTTGGAGGGCACGCATACCACGGCATAACACCAGAGCCTCGCTGCGGGGAAACATTGGCGCTGTTCCGAGTTTGTTCTAATCTGTCGAAATGACTGCTTTCAGATTTTTCCGTCATTGTTCAATAAAATATTCGGTTAACGCGACCACTGCCGTCCCAGCAACATCAGCACCAAGCGAGAGAGGATTTTTCCAGAGCAGGGGATATTGTAAATGCCCAAACATCCCAGCTTCTAAATACCACGTGGACATTCTCATATTCCTAAAAACCTGTCTGATGACGCTGAGTGAGTGAAGAGTGAGTTTGAGTTGAGTTACTTGAAAAACTAAAGTGAAACTTGATTTATTTTATTGCAGGGTCTAATTATTAAATGTCCTTGTTTATTTGTGAGATGCAGTGGCACAAAGAAAATGCCTACTTTGTTTGGTAGTACTAGTAGGTACAAACACACTGGTTTTCTTGTTCCAGTCTGTTACTGTCACTTTGTTTTTGACACTTTAAAATACTGCTATCCTACTAAAATGCTGTACAAATCAGATTTATTATTTAATAAAGAAACATTTTCCGAGTAAAAAAAAATGGTATTGAAAAAAAATATATACATTCCCCCCCCCCTTTATTATTCAAAATCGCGATAAATACCGTACCGTGGACTTGTTATCGCGATATTATCGTACCGCGAGTTTTTGGTATCGTTATATCTCTAATAGAAACACTATTTCCGGCATTGCAAACTTCATTGTGGAAAAAATGGAAAAAGGATAAACTTCATGTCTCCTAAGAAATTCTTCGCGCTTGCCTGTCCGATTATCAGACGGCAGTCAAAGCAGCCAAAACAGAGTATATTTCTCTGTTAATCTCCAAAAACAGCCATAAACCTCAAGTTATTTTTAATGTCCTCAATTCGATCATTAATCCTTGTGATGCTTCTCCAATTGTGCCATCAACTACTCTCTGCGATACATCTGCTCTTAGGCTAGCCTATACTAGTGCTACCCCAGATCCTGCTCCCTTTCTGTGCCCTGCTGTCCTCGACCACTTTGAGCCTGTATCCCTCTCTTCTCTTTCGGAAGTAGTCAAGCACCTGCGGCCGACAAACTGTATCTGAGACAGCATTCCCTCTCGCTTCCTTAGAGATGTTTTTGAATCAGTTGGAGCAAGTGTTTTATTGCTTGTAAACGCTTCTCTTAGCTCAGGATGGGTCCCAGCTGCCTTCAAACATGCCGTGGTTAAGCCACTACTTAAAAAGAAAAATCTCGATCCCTCCATTCTCGCAAATTTCAGGCCCATCTCCCAGCTACCCTTTTTATCTAAAGCCTTGGAGCGAGCAGTGTACACCCAGCTGCAGTCGTTTTTAACCACGCGTGGCATCCATGAAAAATTTCAGTCTGGCTTTAAACCTATGCACAGCACTGAAACAGCCCTTTTAAGAGTTTTTAATGATCTGCTCCTAGCCGCCGACTCAGGCAGCCCAGCTGTCCTGGTGCTGTTAGACCTGACAGCTGCCTTTGACACTGTGGATCATAGTATCCTGTTGTCACGGCTTGAACAGTCCGCAGGCATTACAGGCTCGGCTCTTGCATGGTTCAGGTCCTACCTGACGGACCGTAGCTTTTCAGTGCAGCTTGGTGTCTTCTCCTCTGCCAAAAACCCCTCTTACCTGTGGGAGTAAGGTTCAATTCTCACAAAATATAATATCCCCTTCCATTGTTACGCTGATGATGTACAGATTTATCTGCCTCTCAATCAAAATGCCAACTCACTACAGCAGTTGAAGGACTGCTTAATGGAGATAAAATCCTGGCTGAGCCATAACTTCCTTACCCTCAACAAGAGCAAGACCGAGGTCATCTTTTTTGGACCCCAACCAACAGCCTCCCCGGTTGATATTCTGGGCTCCCTCAATAAAAACATCCTCCCCTCTGTCATGAACCTTGGAGTGACCTTTAACAGCGCCTTTACATTTGATAAGCAGGTCAGCACCGTAGTCAAGACCTGCTTTTTCAAAATACGACTATTGGCTAAGACCAAGTCGTTTTTATCTTTCAAAGACCTAGAAAGGGTTATTAACGCCTTTGTTACCTCGAGACTGGAGTACTGCAATGCTCTGTATGTGGGTATGGACCAGGCCTCAATTATACGCCTGCAGCTGTGCAGAACGCAGCTGCACGTCTTCTCACTGGCCATAAAAAGCGTGACCATATCACCCCAATTCTGGCCTCACTGCACTGGCTTCCAGTTCGGTTCAGAATTGATTTTAAACTCCTTTTATTTGTTTGTAAAGCCCTAAATGGGCTGGCTCCGGCCTATGTAGCCGAACTCCTCCATCGCTACACCCCAGTCAGAGCCTTAAAGAGCCTGTGACAGCATCCCAACAACTGTTGTACATTGAAATATTGGGCTACTAGTCATCTCGAACCGTCAGTTTAAAAAAGAAAAAGCGATACCGTTCCGTTAAATATCAATAATTTCGAACATCGCGGGGAAATTCTTTCGTCTCATTTTGAAGTTTTGGGGGAAGCCGGAAGTGACGTCAATGCGGGAACGCTTCACTGTGCGGCGAGAGAGCCAAACACGGACAAAGTGTGTTGTCATGCGTAGAAATGGTAAATTACTGAGTTTAGGCACGTTAATAACGTTTTAATGAAGTTGACTACAGTATATTCATATTTGTCAGTGCTTTCATGTCAATTCGGCGAACATAACAACACACTCTCACTCCCTAAGCGTCCAATAGCGATGTTTGGTCAGTGTCCGTGGCGTGCAGTTGTGACACTCCTAGGCTCCTTCAGCGTCATAAAGGGACGCAAATAGCTTTCAACTGATTGCAATGTATTCCCATCTGCGGCGGGATTTGACGCTCATGGAAGCACGGCATTTGTTTGTGTCGGCTGCCCTTAAAGGCAATGTGAGCGTCCATTCCCATTGGATAACGGAGAATTGTACACCCGGAAGTAAGTACTCCTCTTACTGTCGATTGATTTTACAGTGATATCTGCACTACTCATCGACTAAAACACACCAGATTATCCTTGTTAATTACACAACATTGATTGGTTTAAATTGTGTGCAATGCTTTTGTATTTTTCCCCTTCGATTCGGAGAAACAAATATTTGTTCTGAGTAAAGGATGGCAGAAGACACTACACTACCCAGAATCCCCAGCTATCGTTTGGACTACACCATGTGCTCTGTTTGACAAACCCCGTGATAGTCCTCAAGCTCTGTGATTGGAGAGTGTGCTCCGAGGGTTACGTCTCACCATTCATTCCAATGGCTGGCTTCTATGTCACATTGCCTTTAAGGGCAGCCGACACAAACGAATGCCGTGCTTCCATGAGCGTCAAATCCGCCGCAGATGGGAATACATTGCAATCAGTTGAAAGCTATTTGCGTCCCTTTATGACGCTGAAGGAGCCTAGGAGCGTCACAATTGGACGCCACGGACACTGACCAAACGTCGCTCCTGGACGCTTAGGGAGTGAGAGTGTGTTGCCCATGCGGGTCGTATTCCGCTTTTTACGACACAATGAGCCGGGTGTTCTATCAGACCTCAACCTCCAGGGAGGCCACCTTATGCAGATACAGCAGCACTCCTACCCTGTCATAGATTACGCCATAACATTTCAGACCGCAGCCTCGGACAGTGGCTGGAACACACATTGATAGATGCGTTCATGAACGGACTGTCAGATACCATAAAGGATTGCCAGGCTCTGTTGGAATTGACTCAAGACCTGAACACATTCATTTCCATGGCTACTCGAGTGGATAATCGTCTCAGAGAAAGGGAGACCTAGACCTCCAAGCCACCAGGGGCGTTTTCCTGGGAATTTTTCTTCACGGATTCCGCCGGATTCTGCAACTCCAGGAACAGCGCCTCCACAAGCACGGGAGGAACCCATGCAGCTGGGAAGGACCAGGATTTCCCCAAAGGAAAGACAGCGCCGACTACAGGAGAGAAGCTGTTTTTACTGTGGACTTCCGGGTAGGGATGGGAACGATTAATCGAATATTCAAAATTATTCAGGTATTATAATATGAATTTTATTTTTTTATTTTTTTGGGAGGGATGCCTAAGTTGATTACCAAAACACTCTCACTCCCTAAGCGTCCAATAGCGACGTTTGGTCAGTGTCCGTGACGTCCAATTGTGACGCTCCTAGGCTCCTTCAGCGTCATAAAGGGATGCAAATAGCTTTCAACTGATTGCAATGTATTCCCATCTGCGTCGGGATTTGACGCTCATGGAAGCACGGCATTCGTTTATGTCGGCTGCCCTTAAAGGCAATGTGAGCGTCCATTCCCATTGGATAACGGAGAATTGTACACCCGGAAGTAAGTATTCCTCTTACTGTCGATTGATTTTACAGTGATATCTGAACTACTCATCGACTAAAACACACCAGATTATCCTTGTTAATTACACAACATTGATTGGTTTGAATTGTGTGCAATGCTTTTGTATTTTTCCCCTTCGATTCGGAGAAACAAATATTTTTTCTGAGTAAAGGATGGCAGAAGACACTACACTACCCAGAATCCCCAGCTATCGTTTGAACTACACCATGTGCTCTGTTTGACAAACCTCATTTTTTTCACCATTCATTCCGATGGCTGGTGTCTGTCACGTGATCTTCACATTTCTCCCTGCAGAAAAAAAAACATGGCCCAACTTCGTTTTATTCTTGGTAGAAAATGCCTATTTTAAAGTTAGTTTGGCATTAAAATGTGTTTTGATGTCATTTGATGCGAGAAATATGAGTTGTTATTTCAGATTATGTGTGCAGTGGATGTACATGATCTTTAGTTTGCTAGTTATTACGAAGATTACTTCAGGAAATCGCGACGTTTTCATTGTTACCAAGGTGGTTGCTAGGGACGCTGCTATCGATATTATTTCTGTTATGTTGTGTAACTGTTTAATGATGTTATCTTTATTGCTACCCCCTTCCCCGTCAGTGTATAGTGTTGGTCCACAGTGCAAACATATTAGTTAACAAAATCTGCATCTAAAGATAGCCTACGTTATTTCCCCCTGTGCAATTCCAGTCTCACATCTCACAGCACATCGTCATTAACAAATACCGGAAACAGACCGAAAACATTTCAAAAAAATAATAATAATACTTTATTCCGAGTGTGCTTGCTTTTCTCTTTGAAAGTCATCACATAACGGCATTGTAATACACGGTTCGGCTGCATTACATATTACATATCTGCCGTAGTTCTGTATTTATAGCCCTGATGAGAAGACAAACATGAGGAACTGAAAACGTGACGTGGATCATAAATATATCAGCCATTAAACAACATCTTACATTTCTTTTCACACAATACGTCTCCTTGCAGTATCAACACTAATTCGGCTCACTTATATATTTGATCCAATTGGTAGATAGGCTGTATTTACACCATAAAGGTGCACAGCTGATATAAAGGGACACCTGGTGGTTAAAGCATGTTATTGAATTTAATTATTTTTATTATTAGATATTAATACGATCCCTATAAAGTATATTCATTACTCGTTATTCTCTACTAATAGTTAATTAAAGACTGTATGTAATGACTATTTTGCACATCCCTTTCAAGATTTCAAGATTTCTAAGGTTTATTGACATATCATATAGGCCTACACAACTGTGGTGTAGTTCTGCACTGAATGAAAAACTTGGGTTGCAGGTTCCTCAATAGTGCATTACAAGACATCTATCAATATGTGTGCATACCTCCAGCAATGTTAACTATGTTGAAGCACTTGTGTTAACTGATATTATACATAATGTATTATACTCTTATAAGCTGTATAATTTCATCTCCGGCCTTGTCTGGTATTGAACAATCAATAAATAAAGAACACAGAATTGTTGAATATAAAACACAGCATTTGTGTGATTATACTAAATGATTTTCAAATAAACACAACTGCATATTTAACTGTTACACATGCTGATGTAACGCAAATGTTCCAACTTGGGATCAATAAAGTATATCTTATCTTAAGCTGATCGATGGCTACTACCATATTTGCAAAATGTGCCTCTGAACCTTGACAAGTGCACGTTTCAGGCTCATCAATTAATGTAATGTAATGTTATCACAGGGGTCACACACATAAGACCAGCTGTTAAATAAAGCTCTTCTGACCTTAGCTGGCGTGTGGGTATATATATTAATACTGCCCATAATGGGCACAAGCAATTTTCACCCATTTATTAATTATATGTTTTAAATGTGAGTGTAATGAGTGTTTCCTGTCCCCTAAACCTCCAGGGATGTACACAGTTTAATACTGGCAACTTCTTATTATGGGAAATACGAAAACGTCTTTTAAAACTACAACTCCCAGTAGAGACGTGCCATAGAGAACATGTTGCGAAACACAATAGCCAGCATGTGTAGTTCTGGGGACGGGGTGGGGGAGGGGGGACGCGGTGGACCCGTTCAAATCCAGTTTTGGACAGTCTGCCGTGGTTCCATCCCATTTCAAGTGCTGTTCGAGAATCGGCTTAACCCTCGGAGCACACTCTCCAATCACAGAGCTTGAGTACTATCACGGGGTGTGTCAAACAGAGCACATGGCGTAGTCCAAACGATAGCTGGGGATTCTGGGTAGTGTAGTGTCTTCTGCCATCCTTTACTCCTGGGAATGGACGCTCACATTACCTTTAAGGGCAGCCGACACAAACGAATGCCGTGCTTCCATGAGCGCCAAATCCCGACGCAGATGGGAATACATTGCAATCAGTTGAAAGCTATTTGCGTCCCTTTATGACGCTGAAGGAGCCTACCCTACCCTGACACATTGATAGAAAGAAGGAATCCCTGTTCAAATCCAGGTCTTTTCCGAATCAATTGAGAAATAGTTTAGGCAATAGCTTCCAGTCCCCTGGTGTTGGGGGATTGGTCCATAATACGCTTCAACCAACCATAATGAAGTGCTTCTCTGTGAGATACAAATATATAGCATTTTAAACCCTGTCTCATAATCTCCAGTGAGAACTGATCTTTTTCAATTGTATGCCTCTTTCCAGACCAAACAGTCCAGGGGTAAGATGAATAACTTGGCTTTGGATAAGTTGAGCCTATACATAAGGGAAAATACTGTACCGTACACCACATGGCTTTAATAAATACTAGAGCCGGGACTCGATTAAAAAATGAATCTAATTAATTAGAGGCTTTGTAATTAATTAATCGAAATTAATCGCATTTTTAATCAAATATACATATTTGACCTGAGAACAGTGAGAAGCCGTTTCCACATGGATGTGACTCCAAGTGGTCTACAGTGGAGTGCAATCCAGTGAGCAGGGAGTTGGTTATCCTCTCAGACGTGGACTGACTTATCCTGGCCCTGAAACCAGTCATCTGGTTGAGTGTGGGTTGGGTCAGGGTGTGGTTCCTTGCACTCGAAGTCGGGCTAACGTCCACGCTAGCTGCTACATGCTTTGCATTTAGGTGATACTTTAGGCTCGATGTGCTGCGGTGATATGCAAATTCTTTTTTGCATAATTTGCACACAACCGTGCTCTTGTCGACGCTTCCATCCGTCCGTTTTTTAAAACAAAATGTCCCATCCACGGGGCCGACCAAAGCGGTCTCATCAGCTTGTTCGTTCATGTTTGACTATTATTCACCATGGTTTGTTGTTGTTTGAAGTCCCATGCTGAAGTCATGAACGTTAGTTGGTGCTCCATTATAATCGGTACGCCTGAAACTCATCCAGTGAGAAATGTTCCGCTGTGCAAAAATAAGTGCGATTAAAGTGCGATTAAAATGCGTTAATTTTTTTAACGCGTTCATTTTTGTGTAATTAATGAATCTTAATTAACGAGTTAAAGTCCCGACCCTAATAAATACATATTGTTTATGAGCAGAGAAAAGCTGTGTTTTTCATCAACGCATATATGGAAAGGAAGTTACATCAACACACATAAGATAATTGCATAACACAAATTCCCCTTAAACCTTCATCTTATTCAAAGGAAGAATTAGAGCATAATAAATGAAGCGGTAATACTGGCTATGCATCATACTTATAATGTATTATAATCAGCTTATAACACTATAAGTATTGTTATAGGAAGTCGTTGATGTGGGATTCAGCAGCAGTAGGATTCAAGTGTCTCCTTGCTCTTGTTCTGAACACTTATGTAGGATTTAGAAGGCGTTTTTAGAATCGGCTATACAGTTATACAGAAGGACCAGAGTTTGCTCTGAACAGGAAGTATTTTAAGGAAGATTTCAAAACCCATGGTGTAGGACTAAAACACATACACGCATATTACAATCCCTCACTTAGACCACTCCAATGTGTTAAAACAAGAGACGCAGTTCAGGGTCCCTTATGGGGTTCATTAGGGTAAGGCTTGGGGCTTGGGGCTAGGGGTAAAGATAGTTTTGAGGGAACATAGGGCTGACTGTAGGTACGTGTATGACAGTGCAACATGTGTGCCTGTTCTGTGACTCCTGTTGTCTGTTATTCTGTGTGAAAGTAGTAATAGTCGTCCTTTAGCACAGTTACATATCTGCCCGGTACAAGTGTTTAAGTGAACAGCTTGACCTGTATCTGTTATGTGTACTTGTCTAGGCGGATCATGTGTCCCTTCAAAATGTGGCAGGCAAGACAGTTTTCTGAATCTTACATCAATGATTGCTATGAAAAATCATTGCTCTCTGAAACATTATAATACAAGGTTATTTAATTTCCAACAGTGTAAGAGAATCAGACCATACAATCTTCATCAGCATGTGGGCTGCACAAAGAGCAGTTAGCACTGTGGAAAAAAGGACAAATATGTGAGAGAAGTATAAAAGTTTATTTTGTATAACATGTAAAGCCTAGAAACACAATATGTGTATGCACAAATTACTCAAGTATAAAGACATCAGCCCATTGTGTCCGATGACAGCGGAAGGAGAGAGCTGGTGAGGAAGGCGTAACTCCTTTCCCCCGCAGCGTTCCATAACTTAAGCATTGGTCTGTCTATAGGAACACATCTGCAGCACTGTGCCGTTGTGGAGGATGCAGGACTTAAACATAAGTATGATTAAAACGAGCTACGCCATTACCCTCTCGACAACAAATACATTATTATTATTAACAGACAGAACATACGTGACTAGGAACTCTCAAGTAAACAAGTGTTTAGTTTAAATAAAGCCTCTCATTTTGGTATAGAGCTTTGAAATAGGGCTTTGAATTTGAAACATTAAGGCTTCTACACAGTTTCTGAACACACAATGGCAGCAGTTAATGCAGAAAAAAAAGAAAAGGCACAGTAAAGCTGAGAGTCACTAGGCTTGTTTGAGACAAGCAAGACCTGTGCAGACCTGCGCAGTTGCGATCAACGTCTTACTAGTGCGTTGCATGATGGTTAGTCATTTTGTCCGACTTGCTCTGGAGGCTCGCCCACATGAGACTTTGAAATCTCGCGGGACAAAGACGCCGGCAGCCTTGAGAGCGAGGCGAGGCGAGTTGGCGCACTTGCTCTCCACGAGCTGTGGAAGCGAAATGCTTGATGGGAAACGGCTCGCTGGTATCTCGAGCTGAGCGCTCATTTGTGGTTTTTACCCCGTGCTGCTGATGAAGCTCTCCCATTGGCTGGCAAAAGTTTGTTGTTGTTTTGTGTCAGTTTTACGTCGACACATCCATTCCCATTTTTCATCATTGTTCCACAATGTTTATCATCATGAAATTAATATCTATATATTTTATACTATACTGCTTACCGTTTTCATACTTTATATATCTTAGCATATTCATACACACTGTTCATACTGCTCTCAGGCTGATATCTAGTGTATTCATACACACTGTTCATACTGCTCACAGGCTGATATCTAGTGTATTCATACACACTGTTGATTCATCATTCTATTCATTCTATATGTTATTCTGTAGATTGTGTACATTACTTTCCACTTCACTGCTTGTTGCACCTGGTTAGAAGCTAAACTGCATTTCGTTGTCTCAGTACCTGTAATATGTGCAATAACAATAAAGTTTATCTTTAAGGTAAACCAAATCATTAAAATAAAATCTATTGTAATGTAATGATTTGGTTTAACCTTATTTATTGAATACATCATTTAAAATGGCAAGATTAAATCAAATGACATCCATGTTGTACACATCATAAAGCTTAAAGTGGCAGCTAAAGAATGAACACAGCAGCGGTCTGTTCAGTTCATGCTCATTCAGCTTCATGTGTGCGGATCTGAAGGGACTGATCATTTGTAGCCTGTCCACCTATCAGTTTTGCAAACATTAAGAGGGAGGAGCATTTCTAATTATGGAACCCAGTCACTGGTGTGGTTCATCATCATGACTGAATTAACAAACTTATATAAAGCAATGGAGATCACCTTTGTCTACAGTGGGTAAAATTCCGCCATTGCAAACCCAGCCAGTCAAGCCGACTCCGAGTCCGAGCTGTCCGACTTAAGGCGAGCTTTTTGACACCTCCCCCAGCTGCGATCGGCTACTCTCGTCTACTTTCGAGGCGAGCCGCAATGTGTCTCAAACAAGCCTATTCACATCCCTAGAATGCATGGGGGGCGGGGCTCATAACCCTTTAGGAAACGCCCCCTATAGGATCCACCCCCTTTAGGATCCGCCTCCTTGCTGCGGTCTGCATCCAGACCCAACTCTTTTTTTTCACCATTCATTCCAATGGCTGGCGTCTATGTCACGTGATCTCCCTGCAGAAAAAAAAACATGGCCGAACTTCGTTTTATTCTCGGTGTAAAATGCCTATTTTAAAGTTAGTTTGGCATGTCTTCATGATGTCATTTCATGCGAGAAATATGAGCTGTTATTTCAGATTATGTGTGCAGTGGATGTACATGATCTTTAGTTTGCAAGTTATTATGAAGATTACTTCAGGAAATTGCATCCATAGAACGTTTTCTTTTCTGTTATGTTGTGTAACTGTTTAATGGTGTTATCTTTATTGCTACCCCCTTCCCCGTCAATATATAGTGTTGGTCCTCAGCGCAAACATATTAGTTTAACAAAATCCGCATATGAATATACGTTATTTTCCCCTGTGCAATTCCAGTCTCACATCTCACAGCACATCGTCATTAACAAATACCGGAAACAGACCGAAAACATTTAAAAAAAATAAAATAATACCTTATTCCGAGTGTGCTTGCTTTTCTCTTTGAAAGTCATCACATAACGGCATTGTAATACACGGTTCGGCTGCATTATAATAACATATCTGCCGTAGTTCTCTATTTATAGAGCCCTGATGAGAAGACTTCTAGACAAACATGAGGAACTGAAAACGTGACGTGGATCATAAATATATCAGCCATTAAACAACATCTTACATTTCTTTTCACACAATACGTCTCCTTGCAGTATCAACACTAATTCGGCTTACTTTTATATTTGATGCAATCGGTAGATAGGCTGTATTTACACCATAAAGGTGCACAGCTGATAGAAAGGGACACCTGGTGGTTAAAGCATGTTATTGAATTTCATTATTGTTATTATTAGATATTAATACGATCCCTATAAAGTATATTCATTACTCGTTATTCTCTACTAATAGTTAATTAAAGACTGTATATAATGACTATTTTGCACATGCCTTTCAAGATTTCAAAATGTTCTAAGGTTTATTGACATTTCATATAGGCCTACACAACTGTGGTGTAGTTCTGCACTGAATGAAAAACTTGGGTTGCAGGTTCCTCAATAGCGCATTACAACTTAAGACATCTATCAATATTTGTGCATACCTTCAGCAATGTTAACTATGTTGAAGCACTTATTTTAACTGATATTATACATATGTATTATACTCTTATCTATGCCACCATTTTAGATGCAGATTTTGTTAAACTAATATGTTTGCGCTGTGGACCAACACTATACATTGACGGGGAAGGGGGTAGCAATAAAGATAACACCATTAAACAGTAACACAACATAACAGAAATAATATCGATAGCAGCGTCCCTAGCAACAAGTAACAAGTAGTTAATAATTTCATTTCATTTCAAACCTTTATTTATAAAGATAAATCCCATTGAGATCATTGATCTCTTTTCCAAGGGAGACCTGCTCAAGTAGTTCCTCATGAAACATAAAAGCATAAACAGAACAACAAAAGGACATCATACAGCATCATTTACAAAATTATCCACATAAACAGGTACTCTGTGTCAGGGTCACGGTTAACCGGAGGAAGGACAGAGGGACAGGAAGAACCCATTTAATGCTGCGGTACTGAGAAAAATACTCTGATCTGGTACTTGAGTAAAAGTAGAAGTACTCAGGTCTTGTACTTGAGTAAAAGTAGAAGTACTCAGATCTGGTACTTGAGTAAAAGTAGAAGTACTCAGATATTGTAGTTGAGTAAAAGTAGAAGTACTCAGATCTTGTACTTGAGTGAAGTAGAAGTACCAGAGTGTAGGAGTACTATGTTACAGTAAAAGTCCTGCATTCAAAATGTTCCTCAAGTAAAAGTAGAAAGTATTATCATCAAAATATAGTGAAAGTAGTCGTTGTGCAGATTGGTCCATTTCAGAATAATATATATGATATGTTTTATAATGATTGATCATGAAAGTGTTCTCAAAGCTGGTGAAGGTGCAGCTAGTCTGAAGTACTTTGTAGACTGCAGGGTAGCTGGTGAAGGTGCAGCTAGTCTGAAGTACTTTGGCGACTGCAGGGTAGCTGGTGGAGGTGCAGCTAGTCTGAAGTACTTTGTAGACTGCAGGGTAGCTGGTGGAGGTGCAGCTAGTCTGAAGTACTTTGTAGACTGCAGGGTAGCTGGCGGAGGTGCAGCTAGTCTGAAGTACTTTGTAGACTGCAGGGTAGCTGGTGGAGGTGCAGCTAGTCTGAAGTACTTTGTAGACTGCAGGGTAGCTGGTGGAGGTGCAGCTAGTCTGAAGTACTTTGTAGACTGCAGGGTAGCTGGTGGAAGTGCAGCTAGTCTGAAGTACTTTTTAGACTGCAGGGTAGCTGGTGGAGGTGCAGCTAGTCTGAAGTACTTTGTAGACTGCAGGGTAGCTGGTGGAGGTGCAGCTAGTCTGAAGTACTTTGTAGACTGCAGGGTAGCTGGTGGATTTACTCCAGGTGGAACTAAAGTCTGATTCAACACTTGGTTAGATTTCACATCATTCATCCACATCTGTGAAGTAACTGAAGGTATTAATACATGTAGTGGAGGAAAAGTACACGTTACCTCTGAATCATGCAGTAGAAGTACAAAGTAGCAACAAATTATAATACTCAAGTAAAGTACAATTATTTCTAAATTGTACTTAAGTACAGTACTTGAGTAAATGTTCTTAGTTACTTTACACCACTGCATTTAAGGGTCCCTAACAACACAGACAGTGCACTCCTCCCCACGCTGAAGACTAACTATAATGGCCTCATTGATGCGTACAGCCCTATGAATAGCATACATCTCTCGGACATACTGTATGTGTACTCTGTAGTGATTTAGTGCCACTGATCTAACGGCTGAAGCTGCACTGTTCTACTGTACACACCAAATCCGGTTTATGTTACAACAATTCACATGAGAAACTGAACCCTGGTATGGTCACAGGTTGTGCCCCAGAACAGGAAGTGAGTTCTGGTCGTCTCACTGTCACCACACGATGGACAGACCCTTAAAGACAATAGATGCAATCTTCAATAAAACAAAAAACAATCTAAAACCAGGTACGATAAGAAAAATACACATCAAGTAAATAAGTACAAATGAGTGAAATTGAAAAAATGAAGTCACAATATACAGCGAAACATGACAAGCAATCAAAATGAGACGAAGTGCCCTCTGCCGTTAGTTAAGTAGCAGCATACACAGCAGGATGTACAGTGTGTGTGTGTGTGTGTGTGTGTGTGTGTGTGTGTGTGTGTGTGTGTGTGTGTCATAGACAAATATAGTAATGTTAATACTCTATTACAAAATGTGAAATGTGAGTTCTAAAGCCTACAGCAAAGTGATCAGAAGCTCTGACAGTCCACATCTCAAGAGCAACCATCATCCCCGATAACATCTTCAACAACGGAAGTACTTAAAATACTTTACTACAATCATTGTTTTCATCCTTAATTTGGAATATTTACAAATATATTATTGGAAGAAAGTTAAACTCAGTAGACCTATGATAATCATTCAGACAGAGCAGTCTTAATTTTTCAAATGCAAATGCGTTACAGAAGCTGCCGCGGAGTGTTTCTCAATCTCGAGTGCGCTTGCTTGGTAGCACATGTTTTAGGGCCCTTCTCACTTCTCTTATTTTCCATTTCCTCGCTCCTCGGTCTCACCGGAAGTTGATTTGTCTGCGCCATCTTGAGTAGCGTCCCAATGGCCTTATTTCTGCCGGAGGACCGATAATAGAGGAGCTATAACCGCGGAACCACTGATGCTTCTTGACATGAGAGCAGTTTCCCAGCGGAGTGAAGAAAACACATGAACCTCACGGGACTCACTCCTCAGTTTATACCGTGTTTTGTTTCAATTCATGTTTCATTTAGTTACAAATATGTGATATATCTGATCAACAACGTGGTCAACAATTAGTTTCTTCATTTATTGGAAACATTTTCATGATCGCTTTTTTCGTTTTACATTTTCATTTATTGTCCTTTCCATTCAGTCATTAAGTGCTATTAAAATGTTAATGTGCTACATATGCACACAAACACACAACGTGTGCAATCTAATGAATGTTAATCTAACTGGTTTTGATAGATAACATATCTTTATTTTATTTATATTGTGCACTCTAATCAATATTAATCCAACTATTGTTCGTTTATACATTTTAAGAATGGCGTTTATCTTTTTTTAGAATGAGTTCTTATTTTATTTCATGTATTTGGGTCTACAACAGATGATACAAATGTTTGTGTCAGTAAATGTGTACTAACAGAGGCGGGGGTGTGTGTGGAAATAACGGGACAGAGCTGCTGTCAGACGAACAGCTGTGCAGCGTCATCACAAACGGACGTCGCTTCACGTGACGCTCCGGAGGAAAGGACGTCCCATTGCTCTTAAAACTCATTTCCTGCTTCTCGTGGTTTCCTTGCGTCTCTCCGCTTCCCTGGTGGGAGGGACTAGAGGCAGGGAAACGACGCAAATGAGGGACGCAAGGAATCAATTTAACCGAAGTGAGAAGGGCCCTTAGTAAAGAGCTTTCTCCCTACAGTCAACCTGTACCTCGCTTGATATGCTATCTTCTGGGTCAGCCTGCCCCCACGTGGCTGTACATCATCATTACACACATGTTAAAAGTGCAATACCGTATTTCCTTTAATACAGGGGTTCTCCAAATGTTAGGGGCCTGGTACCTCTGACAGAGGAGAACATTTCCCCAGGAACCCCTCATCATCAAAACACCAAGTAAATGCTTACTTCCATGTGTACCTTTAGCCATTGTGAAGTTATCTCAAGTTTGGATTACTGATTAAGATACTTTTTCGAAATCTCACAGGATAAGATTCATTGCTCCCTCTCTGCTATACAGCGTCATCACACATTAGAAAACTAGGACAGTAGTCAAGACTAAGGCAGAGTCTATTAAGTAGCCTATGTATGATTTAAATAAACTATCTCTGATGCAATGCAATGGAAATAATCTGCTCAAACTGAATCCAAACTGGTTTAACACAAACTGTACAGTTTACATCCATGAAATATGTCACTTACTGTAGGGTCATCATTTTACTAAGAGCCAGAAAAACCACCCTAAAGGGGGGAACCGCTGCGCTCAGTGAGATGACATCAGAGTTTCTAAGCTAATGTAGGTGGGAGCAATGACGAGAGTATGCTAGTTTTATATCAACAAGCAGTTTACAGCACAATTGTAATCAAAGGATTTTTTTAAAAGATATTAAAAAAACAAATACAACATTTTTTAAACATTTAAACTTTTATTGTGGCCAGCCTAAGGCACACCTGTGCAATAAGCATGCTGTCTAATCAGCATCTTGATATGCCACACCTGTGAGGTGGGATGGATTATCTCGGCAAAGGAGAAGTGCTCACGTTCACACATTGTTTCAGATTTGTGAACAATATTTGAGAGAAATGGTTATTTTCGAAAATGTTTTAGATCTTTGAGTTCATCTCATGAAAAATGGGAGCAAAAACAAAAGTGTTGCATTTTGTTCAGTGTATATCCAGTATCTTACCATCAAAACAAACACCCCACAGTTGTTCGAGAACCCTTGTAGGCCCTGTAGTGTGAAAAGTCAAAAATGACAATTACATTCTACTCTTCAGTAGAATAATTGTAACAAATCTAACCTGGACATCATCCACACCAAGACTTGCCCAAGGCCCAGGGCACAAGATGTGAGCAAGGTTTCTGTGAACACAATGCGTGTGAAAGTTAAGAATAAGTACAATTTAATTCAACTTTATAAGTACTCGAAGATCATGTTGGAACAGGAACAAACTTGAACGTCCAAAAAAAAAGTCATTAAGGGGTAAAACAGAACAGCCCCGCTGTCAAGTGGCATCTACGGTTCTGTTCAATGCCTTTTATTTAACACAATGCATCCCATGTTAGCTCAAATAAAACTGAGCCATAGATTAAAAAAAGATCGACAAGTGGTCTGAAACAGAACTGCACTGTCCAACTAAATTAAGCTAATTTAAAGATAGAAACTAGGGATGTAACGATATACCGAATATTGCGGTAAATAAACGTCCCAATACCGTCGTGAGACTGACAAAATCTACCGCAATTATTTTTGTTTTAAATACTTTTTTTTGTTTTAAACCTTTATTTAACCAGGTGGTCCCATTGAGATCATCGATCTCTTTTTCAAGAGAGACCTGTCCAACATGGCAGCATGTAGGTTACAACATGAACATAAAACAACAGATAACACAAAAGGACATCGTATTTACAGGGCTACATTTACACACCTAGAGACATGGACAAGTACCAACAGTATATTTATATCTTGTCCTGTCAATAAGCCTCACCTTCTTCGCAAAAACTGTATTGTTTTTGAAGAGGTGGAGAGACAATCTACAGTTTGAACCACTGCTGTCACCCATGGCCAAAGCATATCTCTCCGTCCCACTGAGGTGGCGTTAGACTTTTTCGCTGTCCGTCATTTTGACAGACGGGATCGTAAAATGTCCGTCATAATCCCTTATTACCATAGTTTATTACCCGTCGGGTCTGAACAGCGAGGTGCATGCACACACGGCATAACACCGTCCCCCCCGTTGACAGTTCACGAGCGTGCTCTCTCGTGAACTGTCAACGGGGGGGAGGTGTCATGCCGTGTGTGCATGCACCTCACGGGAGCGCGCACAGCGTAAAGCAAAACCTCCCAGACATGTATTGATCTGTACGGCAAAGTACGGTTTGGAAACTATATCATTTCCTTTTGGAGGGCACGCATACCACGGCATAACACCAGAGCCTCGCTGCGGGGAAACATTGGCGCTGTTCCGAGTTTGTTCTAATCTGTCAAAATGACTGCTTTCAGATTTTTCCGTCATTGTTCAATAAAATATTCGGTTAACGCGACCACTGCTGTCCCAGCAACATCAGCACCAAGCGAGAGAGTCTTTTCCAGAGCAGGGGATATTGTAAATGCCCAAACATCCCAGCTTCTAAATACCACGTGGACATTCTCATATTCCTAAAAACCTGTCTGATGACGCTGAGTGAGTGAAGAGTGAGTTTGAGTTGAGTTACTTGAAAAACTAAAGTGAAACTTGATTTATTTTATTGCAGGGTCTAATTATTAAATGTCCTTGTTTATTTGTGAGATGCAGTGGCACAAATAAAATGCCTACTTTGTTTGGTAGTACTAGTAGGTACAAACACACTGGTTTTCTTGTTCCAGTCTGTTACTGTCACTTTGTTTTTGACACTTTAAAATACTGCTATCCTACTAAAATGCTGTACCAATCAGATTTATTATTTAATAAAGAAACATTTTCCGAGTAAAAAAAAATGGTATTGAAAAAAAATATATACATTCCCCCCCCCTTTATTATTCAAAATCGCGATAAATACCGTACCGTGGACTTGTTATCGCGATATTATCGTACCGCGAGTTTTTGGTATCGTTATATCTCTAATAGAAACACTATTTCCGGCATTGCAAACTTCATTGTGGAAAAAATGGAAAAAGGATAAACTTCATGTCTCCTAAGAAATTCTTCGCGCTTGCCTGTCCGATTATCAGACGGCAGTCAAAGCAGCCAAAACAGAGTATATTTCTCTGTTAATCTCCAAAAACAGCCATAAACCTCAAGTTATTTTTAATGTCCTCAATTCGATCATTAATCCTTGTGATGCTTCTCCAATTGTGCCATCAACTACTCTCTGCGATACATCTGCTCTTAGGCTAGCCTATACTAGTGCTACCCCAGATCCTGCTCCCTTTCTGTGCCCTGCTGTCCTCGACCACTTTGAGCCTGTATCCCTCTCTTCTCTTTCGGAAGTAGTCAAGCACCTGCGGCCGACAAACTGTATCTGAGACAGCATTCCCTCTCGCTTCCTTAGAGATGTTTTTGAATCAGTTGGAGCAAGTGTTTTATTGCTTGTAAACGCTTCTCTTAGCTCAGGATGGGTCCCAGCTGCCTTCAAACATGCTGTGGTTAAGCCACTACTTAAAAAGAAAAATATCGATCCCTCCATTCTCGCAAATTTCAGGCCCATCTCCCAGCTACCCTTTTTATCTAAAGCCTTGGAGCGAGCAGTGTACACCCAGCTGCAGTCGTTTTTAACCACGCGCGGCATCCACGAAAAAATTTCAGTCTGGCTTTAAACCTATGCACAGCACTGAAACAGCCCTTTTAAGAGTTTTTAATGATCTGCTCCTAGCCGCCGACTCAGGCAGCCCAGCTGTCCTAGTGCTGTTAGACCTGACAGCTGCCTTTGACACTGTGGATCATAGTATCCTGTTGTCACGGCTTGAACAGTCCGCAGGCATTACAGGCTCTGCTCTTGCATGGTTCAGGTCCTACCTGACGGACCGTAGCTTTTCAGTGCAGCTTGGTGTCTTTTCCTCTGCCAAAAACCCCTCTTACCTGTGGGAGTAAGGTTCAATTCTCACAAAATATCATATCCCCTTCCATTGTTACGCTGATGATGTACAGATTTATCTGCCTCTCAATCAAAATGCCAACTCACTACAGCAGTTGAAGGACTGCTTAATGGAGATAAAATCCTGGCTGAGCCATAACTTCCTTACCCTCAACAAGAGCAAGACCGAGGTCATCTTTTTTGGACCCCAACCAACAGCCTCCCCGGTTGATATTCTGGGCTCCCTCAATAAAAACATCCTCCCCTCTGTCATGAACCTTGGAGTGACCTTTAACAGCGCCTTTACATTTGATAAGCAGGTCAGCACCGTAGTCAAGACCTGCTTTTTCAAAATACGACTATTGGCTAAGACCATGTCGTTTTTATCTTTCAAAGACCTAGAAAGGGTTATTAACGCCTTTGTTACCTCGAGACTGGAGTACTGCAATGCTCTGTATGTGGGTATGGACCAGGCCTCAATTATACGCCTGCAGCTGTGCAGAACGCAGCTGCACGTCTTCTCACTGGCCATAAAAAGCGTGACCATATCACCCCAATTCTGGCCTCACTGCACTGGCTTCCAGTTCGGTTCAGAATTGATTTTAAACTCCTTTTATTTGTTTGTAAAGCCCTAAATGGGCTGGCTCCGGCCTATGTAGCCGAACTCCTCCATCGCTACACCCCAGACAGAGCCTTAAAGAGCCTGTGACAGCATCCCAACAACTGTTGTACATTGAAATATTGGGCTACTAGTCATCTCGAACCGTCAGTTTAAAAAAGAAAAAGCGATACCTTTCCGTTAAATATCAATAATTTCGAACATCGCGGGGAAATTCCTTCGTCTCATTTTGAAGTTTTGGGGGAAGCCGGAAGTGACGTCAATGCGGGAACGCTTCACTGTGCGGCGAGAGAGCCAAACACGGACAAAGTGTGTTGTCATGCGTAGAAATGGTAAATTACTGAGTTTAGGCACGTTAATAACGTTTTAATGAAGTTGACTACAGTATATTCATATTTGTCAGTGCTTTCATGTCAATTCGGCGAACATAACAACACACTCTCACTCCCTAAGCGTCCAATAGCGATGTTTGGTCAGTGTCCGTGGCGTGCAGTTGTGACACTCCTAGGCTCCTTCAGCGTCATAAAGGGACGCAAATAGCTTTCAACTGATTGCAATGTATTCCCATCTGCGGCGGGATTTGACGCTCATGGAAGCACGGCATTTGTTTGTGTCGGCTGCCCTTAAAGGCAATGTGAGCGTCCATTCCCATTGGATAACGGAGAATTGTACACCCGGAAGTAAATACTCCTCTTACTGTCGATTGATTTTACAGTGATATCTGCACTACTCATCGACTAAAACACACCAGATTATCCTTGTTAATTACACAACATTGATTGGTTTAAATTGTGTGCAATGCTTTTGTATTTTTCCCCTTCGATTCGGAGAAACAAATATTTGTTCTGAGTAAAGGATGGCAGAAGACACTACACTACCCAGAATCCCCAGCTATCGTTTGGACTACACCATGTGCTCTGTTTGACAAACCCCGTGATAGTCCTCAAGCTCTGTGATTGGAGAGTGTGCTCCGAGGGTTACGTCTCACCATTCATTCCAATGGCTGGCTTCTATGTCACATTGCCTTTAAGGGCAGCCGACACAAACGAATGCCGTGCTTCCATGAGCGTCAAATCCGCCGCAGATGGGAATACATTGCAATCAGTTGAAAGCTATTTGCGTCCCTTTATGACGCTGAAGGAGCCTAGGAGCGTCACAATTGGACGCCACGGACACTGACCAAACGTCGCTCCTGGACGCTTAGGGAGTGAGAGTGTGTTGCCCATGCGGGTCGTATTCCGCTTTTTACGACACAATGAGCCGGGTGTTCTATCAGACCTCAACCTCCAGGGAGGCCACCTTATGCAGATAAAGCAGCACTCCTACCCTGTCATAGATTATGCCATAACATTTCAGACCGCAGCCTCGGACAGTGGCTGGAACACACATTGATAGATGCGTTCATGAACGGACTGTCAGATACCATAAAGGATTGCCAGGCTCTGTTGGAATTGACTCAAGACCTGAACACATTCATTTCCATGGCTACTCGAGTGGATAATCGTCTCAGAGAAAGGGAGACCTAGACCTCCAAGCCACCAGGGGCGTTTTCCTGGGAATTTTTCTTCACGGATTCCGCCGGATTCTGCAACTCCAGGAACAGCGCCTCCACAAGCACGGGAGGAACCCATGCAGCTGGGAAGGACCAGGATTTCCCCAAAGGAAAGACAGCGCCGACTACAGGAGAGAAGCTGTTTTTACTGTGGACTTCCGGGTAGGGATGGGAACGATTAATCGAATATTCAAAATTATTCAGGTATTATAATATGAATTTTATTTTTTTATTTTTTTGGGAGGGATGCCTAAGTTGATTACCAAAACACTCTCACTCCCTAAGCGTCCAATAGCGACGTTTGGTCAGTGTCCGTGACGTCCAATTGTGACGCTCCTAGGCTCCTTCAGCGTCATAAAGGGACGCAAATAGCTTTCAACTGATTGCAATGTATTCCCATCTGCGTCGGGATTTGACGCTCATGGAAGCACGGCATTCGTTTATGTCGGCTGCCCTTAAAGGCAATGTGAGCGTCCATTCCCATTGGATAACGGAGAATTGTACACCCGGAAGTAAGTATTCCTCTTACTGTCGATTGATTTTACAGTGATATCTGAACTACTCATCGACTAAAACACACCAGATTATCCTTGTTAATTACACAACATTGATTGGTTTGAATTGTGTGCAATGCTTTTGTATTTTTCCCCTTCGATTCGGAGAAACAAATATTTTTTCTGAGTAAAGGATGGCAGAAGACACTACACTACCCAGAAGCCCCAGCTATCGTTTGAACTACACCATGTGCTCTGTTTGACAAACCTCATTTTTTTCACCATTCATTCCGATGGCTGGTGTCTGTCACGTGATCTTCACATTTCTCCCTGCAGAAAAAAAAACATGGCCCAACTTCGTTTTATTCTTGGTAGAAAATGCCTATTTTAAAGTTAGTTTGGCATTAAAATGTGTTTTGATGTCATTTGATGCGAGAAATATGAGTTGTTATTTCAGATTATGTTTGCAGTGGATGTACATGATCTTTAGTTTGCTAGTTATTACGAAGATTACTTCAGGAAATCGCGACGTTTTCATTGTTACCAAGGTGGTTGCTAGGGACGCTGCTATCGATATTATTTCTGTTATGTTGTGTAACTGTTTAATGATGTTATCTTTATTGCTACCCCCTTCCCCGTCAGTGTATAGTGTTGGTCCACAGTGCAAACATATTAGTTAACAAAATCTGCATCTAAAGATAGCCTACGTTATTTCCCCCTGTGCAATTCCAGACACATCTCACAGCACATCGTCATTAACAAATACCGGAAACAGACCGAAAACATTTCAAAAAAATAATAATAATACTTTATTCCGAGTGTGCTTGCTTTTCTCTTTGAAAGTCATCACATAACGGCATTGTAATACACGGTTCGGCTGCATTACATATTACATATCTGCCGTAGTTCTGTATTTATAGCCCTGATGAGAAGACAAACATGAGGAACTGAAAACGTGACGTGGATCATAAATATATCAGCCATTAAACAACATCTTACATTTCTTTTCACACAATACGTCTCCTTGCAGTATCAACACTAATTCGGCTCACTTTTATATTTGATCCAATTGGTAGATAGGCTGTATTTACACCATAAAGGTGCACAGCTGATATAAAGGGACACCTGGTGGTTAAAGCATGTTATTGAATTTAATTATTTTTATTATTAGATATTAATACGATCCCTATAAAGTATATTCATTGCTCGTTATTCTCTACTACCCTACCCTACCCTACCCTATAGAATCCACCCCCTAAAGGGGGTGGATCCTATAGGGTAGGGGGTAGGGTAGGGGGCGTTTCCTAAAGGGTTATGAGCCCAGCCCCCCAAGTATTTCTTAAAGGTATATGACGCTCTGTTTCTCATTTATTTGAATGCTTTCAATGAATCATAAACGAACTTTGAAAAATAATAATTATAATTTATTTGCATAAAGAATGAAGAGTATACAACCCACAGACAAGACACATTAATTGACCTATTGACAGATCATAATGAATACAGAGTCAATTTGATAGTTTATCATAACATAGGATACATTAAACTCGTAAATTGTAGGCATATCATTTTTCACTGTTTGTGCAGTGCTAGTAATTATTATTCAAATCAATCAACTACGTGTTATGGAAGATATTGCTGTATATCATTTAACAACATGAGTCGAGGTTTCTGTACACCTAACATACTGAAGTTGAAGTTACTGTCCTGATGTGTATCATTCATTTGTTCATGTTGTGTCTGGTGGTAAGATTAATTAATTAATTAACGTATTTATTATTTTTGAAACATTACAATACACATCAAATACTAAACATGAAATGTATAGTACATGCCAATACATTGTACAAAGGAAAATATATACAGTACATACAAAGAGGAAAGTCTTCATTAAACATAAACATTTTATTGGGTGTTCTAATTCAGCAACCACAAAATATGTGCCCAGATTTCATTATCTCTGACTTCATCAACCAAAAGATCAGTTTTGATATTTAACATGAACTCAGAAAGAAAAACACACCGTCTGCCTTATACAACTTGTGTTGGTCATCTTTGAATATCATCCAAGTTTTATAGATGGACAATGTTGCTATGATTAGTATAAGGTTTACACTAGGCTATATATTTCCATATGGGGTGTGTTAAGAAGACCCAGAATGATATTTGGCTATTTCTGTGTAAACTCCACTTTGAACAGAGACGAGATAAGGGCACAGCTTGAGTCGCCCAAGCATCGACACGAAACACACAGAATGTCTGTCTCCTCGGTGACCGAACACCCAGCACACAGAGGAGTAGGGACCAGCTTCCATTCGTACAGGTTTTACATATTTGGAAGAATGTCATGTCATATTTGAAAATTGAATTCTGGCAATTGACCCTCTGGAGAAATTGTCTGTGGCTACCATACATTATTTGACTTGCTGTTTGTCAACCACAGCTTCCCAGTCCGTCTGTCTGTACGATGTCTGCTTATATTGTTTTACAAGTACATCCTGTCAGAGCCACGTGAACATGGTCATGTGATCTTACTCAAAGGAAGAATCAGAGCATAATAAATGAAGCGGTAATCCACTCATACTTGCTATGCACCCAATGTCTGATGCATTATGAGCATTCTTATGATGTATTATAATCAGCTTATAACACTGTATACTTATAGTTATAAGAACTCATGAATGCTCATAAATGAACTAGTTGATGTTGATTCAACAATAGACTCAAGTGTCTCCACTCTCGTATGTAGGTGTGAGCTTGCTTTACTGAACAGGACTATGAAGCACAGCTTCCCAGCATGTCTGTGTGTACAGTACGATGTCTGCTTGTATATTGTTCTACAAGTACATCCTGTCAGAGCCACGTGTGCATTGTCAATGTAATCTTTGGGTTTTGCTTCTATTATTTAGAAGCAGGAGCCATCTTTTAGGGATTGCCTTTCTAATAATGAATAATTCACTTCCCCAATTCCTTTTGTCCTGAAGCTTGTGGCATATCTTTAATGCAAATCATACCTGAGTCAATCCAATGTTGATACATTAATGCATTTCCTCTAAGACCCGTTATATACTTAGATCCCCAAATGGTCTGGTTTCCAGCCTCATCTCCTGTCCGGCTCCTTTCAGGTTCCACCCCCTGCTTTCTGCAGCTCGCCCGTCTTGACTGACACATTGATAGAAAGAAGGAATCCCTGTTCAAATCCAGGTCTTTTCCGAATCAATTGAGAAATAGTTTAGGCAATAGCTTCCAGTCCCCTGGTGTTGGGGGATTGGTCCATAATACGCTTCAACCAACCATAATGAAGTGCTTCTCTGTGAGATACAAATATATAGCATTTTAAACCCTGTCTCATAATCTCCAGTGAGAACTGATCTTTTTCAATTGTATGCCTCTTTCCAGACCAAACAGTCCAGGGGTAAGATGAATAACTTGGCTTTGGATAAGTTGAGCCTATACATAAGGGAAAATACTGTACCGTACACCACATGGCTTTAATAAATACTAGAGCCGGGACTCGATTAAAAAATTAATCTAATTAATTAGAGGCTTTGTAATTAATTAATCGAAATTAATCGCATTTTTAATCAAATATACATATTTGACCTGAGAACAGTGAGAAGCCGTTTCCACATGGATGTGACTCCAGGTGGTCTACAGTCGAGCCCATCCAGTGAGCAGGGAGTTGGTTATCCGCTCAGACGTGGACTGACTTATCCTGGCCCTGAAACCAGTCATCTGGTTGAGTGTGGGTTGGGTCAGGGTGTGGTTCCTTGCACTCGAAGTCGGGCTAACGTCCACGCTAGCTGCTACATGCTTTGCATTTAGGTGATACTTTAGGCTCGATGTGCTGCGGTGATATGCAAATTCTTTTTTGCATAATTTGCACACAACCGTGCTCTTGTCGACGCTTCCATCCGTCCGTTTTTTAAAACAAAATGTCCCATCCACGGGGCCGACCAAAGCGGTCTCATCAGCTTGTTCGTTCATGTTTGACTATTATTCACCGTGGTTTGTTGTTGTTTGAAGTCCCATGCTGAAGTCATGAACGTTAGTTGGTGCTCCAGTATAATCGGTACGCCTGAAACTCATCCAGTGAGAAATGTTCCGCTGTGCAAAAATAAGTGCGATTAAAGTGCGATTAAAATGCGTTAATTTTTTTAACGCGTTCATTTTTGTGTAATTAATGAATCTTAATTAACGAGTTAAAGTCCCGACCCTAATAAATACATATTGTTTATGAGGAGAGAAAAGCTGTGTTTGTCATCAACGCATATATGGAAAGGAAGTTACATCAACACACATAAGATAATTGCATAACACAAATTCCCCTTAAACCTTCATCTTATTCAAAGGAAGAATTAGAGCATAATAAATGAAGCGGTAATACTGGCTATGCATCATACTTATAATGTATTATAATCAGCTTATAACACTATAAGTATTGTTATAGGAAGTCGTTGATGTGGGATTCAGCAGCAGTAGGATTCAAGTGTCTCCTTGCTCTTGTTCTGAACACTTATGTAGGATTTAGAAGGCGTTTTTAGAATCGGCTATACAGTTATACAGAAGGACCAGAGTTTGCTCTGAACAGGAAGTGTTTTAAGGAAGATTTCAAAACCCATGGTGTAGGACTAAAACACATACACGCATATTACAATCCCTCACTTAGACCACTCCAATGTGTTAAAACAAGAGACGCAGTTCAGGGTCCCTTATGGGGTTCATTAGGGTTAGGCTTGGGGCTTGGGGCTTGGGGCAAGGGGTAAAGATAGTTTTGAGGGAACATAGGGCTGACTGTAGGTACGTGTATGACAGTGCAACATGTGTGCCTGTTCTGTGACTCCTGTTGTCTGTTATTCTGTGTGAAAGTAGTAATAGTCGTCCTTTAGCACAGTTACATATCTGCCCGGTACAAGTGTTTAAGTGAACAGCTTGACCTGTATCTGTTATGTGTACTTGTCTAGGCGGATCATGTGTCCCTTCAAAATGTGGCAGGCAAGACAGTTTTCTGAATCTTACATCAATGATTGCTATGAAAAATCATTGCTCTCTGAAACATTAAAATACAAGGTTATTTAATTTCCAACAGTGTAAGAGAATCAGACCATACGATCTTCATCAGCATGTGGGCTGCACAAAGAGCAGTTAGCACTGTGGAAAAAAGGACAAATATGTGAGAGAAGTATAAAAGTTTATTTTGTATAACATGTAAAGCCTAGAAACACAATATGTGTATGCACAAATTACTCAAGCATCAGCCCATTGTGTCCGATGACAGCGGAAGGAGAGAGCTGGTGAGGAAGGCGTAACTCCTTTCCCCCGCAGCGTTCCATAACTTAAGCATTGGTCTGTCTATAGGAACACATCTGCAGCACTGTGCCGTTGTGGAGGATGCAGGACTTAAACATAAGTATGATTAAAACGAGCTACGCCATTACCCTCTCGACAACAAATACATTATTATTATTAACAGACAGAACATACGTGACTAGGAACTCTCAAGTAAACACGTGTTTAGTTTAAATAAAGCCTCTCATTTTGGTATAGAGCTTTGAAATAGGGCTTTGAATTTGAAACATTAAGGCTTCTACACAGTTTCTGAACACACAATGGCAGCAGTTAATGCAGAAAAAAAAGAAAAGGCACAGTAAAGCTGAGAGTCACTAGGCTTGTTTGAGACAAGCAAGACCTGTGCAGACCTGCGCAGACGATCAACGTCTTGCTAGTGCATTGCATGATGGTTAGTCATTTTGTCCGACTTGCTCTGGAGGCTCGCCCACATGAGACTTTGAAATCTCGCGGGACAAAGACGCCGGCAGCCTTGAGAGCGAGGCGAGGCGAGTTGGCGCACTTGCTCTCCACGAGCTGTGGAAGCGAAATGCTTGATGGGAAACGGCTCGCTGGTATCTCGAGCTGAGCGCTCATTGGTGGGTTTTACCACGTGCTGCTGATGAAACTCTCCAATTGGCTGGCAAAAGTTTGTTGTTGTTTTGTGTCAGTTTTACGTCGCCACATCCATTCCCATTTTTCATCATTGTTCCACAATGTTTATCATCATGAAATTAATATCTATATGTGTTATACTATACTGCTTACCGTTTTCATACTTTATATTTCTTAGCATATTCATACACACTGTTCATACTGCTCTCAGGCTGATATCTAGTGTATTCATACACACTGTTCATACTGCTCACAGGCTGCTATCTAGTGTATTCATACACACTGTTCATACTGCTCACAGGCTGATATCTAGTGTATTCATACACACTGTTCATACTGCTCTCAGGCTGATATCTAGTGTATTCATACACACTGTTCATACTGCTCACAGGCTGATATCTAGTGTATTCATACCCCACTGTTTATTCATCATTCTATTCATTCTATATGTTATTCTGTAGATTGTGTACATTACTTTCCACTTCACTGCTTGTTGCACCTGGTTAGAAGCTAAACTGCATTTCGTTGTCTCAGTACCTGTAATATGTGCAATAACAATAAAGTTTATCTTTAAGGTAAACCAAATCATTAAAATAAAATATATTGTAATGTAATGATTTGGTTTAACCTTATTTATTGAATACATCATTTAAAATGGCAAGATTAAATCAAATGACATCCATGTTGTACACATCATAAAGCTTAAAGTGGCAGCTAAAGAATGAACACAGCAGCGGTCTGTTCAGTTCATGCTCATTCAGCTTCATGTGTGCGGATCTGAAGGGACCGATCATTTGTAGCCTGTCCACCTATCAGTTTTGCAAACATTAAGAGGGAGGAGCATTTCTAATTATGGAACCCAGTCACTGGTGTGGTTCATCATCATGACTGAATTAACAAACTTATATAAAGCAATGGAGATCACCTTTGTCTACAGTGGGTAAAATTCCGCCATTGCAAACCCAGCCAGTCAAGCCGACTCCGAGTCCGAGCTGTCCGACTTAAGGCGAGCTTTTTGACACCTCCCCCAGCTGCGATCGGCTACTCTCGTCTACTTTCGAGGCGAGCCGCAATGTGTCTCAAACAAGCCTATTCACATCCCTAGAATGCATGGGGGGCGGGGCTCATAACCCTTTAGGAAACGCCCCCTATAGGATCCACCCCCTTTAGGATCCGCCTCCTTGCTGCGGTCTGCATCCAGACCCAACTCTTTTTTTTCACCATTCATTCCAATGGCTGGCGTCTATGTCACGTGATCTCCCTGCAGAAAAAAAAACATGGCCGAACTTCGTTTTATTCTCGGTGTAAAATGCCTATTTTAAAGTTAGTTTGGCATGTCTTCATGATGTCATTTCATGCGAGAAATATGAGCTGTTATTTCAGATTATGTGTGCAGTGGATGTACATGATCTTTAGTTTGCTAGTTATTATGAAGATTACTTCAGGAAATTGCATCCATAGAACGTTTTCATTGTTACCAAGGTGGTTGCTAGGGACGCTGCTATCAATATTATTTCTGTTATGTTGTGTAACTGTTTAATGGTGTTATCTTTATTGCTACCCCCTTCCCCGTCAATATATAGTGTTGGTCCACAGTGCAAACATATTAGTTTAACAAAATCCGCATCTGAATATACGTTATTTTCCCCTGTACAATTCCAGTCTCACATCTCACAGCACATCGTCATTAACAAATACCGGAAACAGACCGAAAACATTTAAAAAAAATAAAATAATACTTTATTCCGAATGTGCTTGCTTTTCTCTTTGAAAGTCATCACATAACGGGCATTGTAATACACGGTTCGGCTGCATTATAATAACATATCTGCCGTAGTTCTCTATTTATAGAGCCCTGATGAGAAGACTTCTAGACAAACATGAGGAACTGAAAACGTGACGTGGATCATAAATATATCAGCCATTAAACAACATCTTACATTTCTTTTCACACAATACGTCTCCTTGCAGTATCAACACTAATTCGGCTTACTTTTATATTTGATGCAATCGGTAGATAGGCTGTATTTACACCATAAAGGTGCACAGCTGATAGAAAGGGACACCTAGTGGTTAAAGCATGTTATTGAATTTCATTATTGTTATTATTAGATATTAATACGATCCCTATAAAGTATATTAATTACTCGTTATTCTCTACTAATAGTTAATTAAAGACTGTATATAATGACTATTTTGCACATGCCTTTCAAGATTTCAAAATGTTCTAAGGTTTATTGACATATCATATAGGCCTACACAACTGTGGTGTAGTTCTGCACTGAATGAAAAACTTGGGTTGCAGGTTCCTCAATAGCGCATTACAACTTAAGACATCTATCAATATTTGTGCATACCTTCAGCAATGTTAACTATGTTGAAGCACTTATTTTAACTGATATTATACATATGTATTATACTCTTATCTATGCCACCATTTTAGATGCGTATTTTGTTAAACTAATATGTTTGCGCTGTGGACCAACACTATACATTGACGGGGAAGGGGGTAGCAATAAAGATAACACCATTAAACAGTTACACAACATAACAGAAATAATATCGATAGCAGTGTCCCTAGCAACAAGTAACAAGTAGTTAATCATTTCATTTCATTTCAAACCTTTATTTATAAAGATAAATCCCATTGAGATCATTGATCTCTTTTCCAAGGGAGACCTGCTCAAGTAGTTCCTCATGAAACATAAAAGCATAAACAGAACAACAAAAGGACATCATACAGCATCATTTACAAAATTATCCACATAAACAGGTACCAATAGCTTCTGATTGAGGAGCATCCAACCGAGCTTTAAAAAGATTAATGGCACCAGATTGTTCAGTTTCCATTTAATTTGCAGACTATTCCAAGACAGAGGAGCTGCGCATCTAAAAGCTGTCTTCACTAAGATAGTCCTAGCAGTTGGCACATTTAATAAAACCACAGCATGAGATCTCAGGCAGTAGCCACTTACAATTGAGATCTGGGAGCAGATATAAGATGGAAGTTTCCCTAACATGGTTTTGTATATAAAAATGTACCAGTGACTGAGCCTCCGTACAGTTAGTGAAAGCAAACCAGCCCTTGCATACAGGGTGCAGTGATGGGTTAATGCTTTACAGTTTGTCACACATCTCAGTGCGCTGTGATACGCAGCATCTAACTTGACCAGGCAATGGGCAGGTGCATTCATATAGACCAGATCCCCATAGTCCAGCACAGGTCAAAAGGTCACAGTGACTAGCCTTTTCCTGGCCTCAAGCGAGAAGCAGGACTTGTTCCTGTAGAAGAAACCTTGCCTAACCCTCAGATTTTAAGCAGGTTATTGACATGAAGTTTAAAAGTGTTACTTTGTAACGCGTTACACCCAACTCTGGAGGTAACTGTCAAAGAATATTTTAATCCGATCTGTGTATTTAGAGATTCTCAGTCTTTCTTGCATGTTCCTGTCTGTAACTTGAGGAGGACAAAGGTCAAGAGGTCTTCTGCCTTTCCTGTGGGTGAGGGGTTTTGGGCACATGAGGAGTTGCAAAACAGAGGTGCTTTTGTTCCAAATGTCTGGTAATAATTAGAGAAAAGGCGGGCTTAGTTCCCTCCTCTTCTAATGTATAGATGTGTTCCTGTCCCTTTGTCTTCAGAGCTTGCTTGGGATCTCATAATGAAAGTTGTGAATATACCTTGTGAACTCTCCGGCCGTATTTTCTCTCTCAATAAATATCAGTGTGTTGACTAAAGATGTTCCAGCTTCCATCCTTTCCTGAACATTGGTTCTGCATTGCTGCACAGAAGTTTTCTTCACAGTAACCACTTCAAGTTGTATTCCTTGCGTAGTTACAATATCTAAAACAGGCTCTGGTGTCTATTTAGCTTTACAAAAGAGCATTACCTTGTTTTTCTCAACATTTAAAAGAAGCTTTAGCTCAGAGAGCTGAGTCTGAATAATGTTAAAAACAGCCTGTAATTTAACAACAGCCTCCTGAATGGAGGGACCTGCACAGTACATCACAGTATCATCCGCATAAAAATGTAAAGTAGCTTCATCCACATTTTCACCTAAACTGTTGATGTAGATGGAGAATAAAAGTGGACCTGAAACAGAACCTTGAGGAACACCATTAGCAATGTTCAACCACTCAGAAGACAGCCCATCAAAATGAACACATTGGGACCTTTCAGAGAGGTAGTTCACAAACCACCTACTGCATGGCTGGACATGCCTATACTGTCTAGCCTCTGCTTTAAAATGTGATGATTGACGGTATCAAACGCTTTAGAAAGGTCAATAAACAGAGCTGTACAACTCTGCTTATTATCTAAAATACTCGCCACATCATTCACCACTTTCATCGTGGCAGTGATGGTGCTGTGTTGCTTTCTGAAGCCTGACTGATGTTTAGACAGGAAATCATTTGTACATAAAAACACCTTTACCTGTTCACTCATTAGGCGTTCAAGAACCTTAGCCAGAACTGACAACTTAGAGATTGGCCTATAGTTATTTAATAAGGTGGCCTCCCCTCCGTTTAGCAAAGGCAGGACATACGCTGACTTCCACAATTTTGGAATTATGTTAGTGCTGAGGGAGAGGTTAAAAAGAGTAGTGAGAGGTGGGGCAATAACATCTGCAGCCATCTTTAAAAAGAAAGGCTCTACGTTGTCCGGGCTAGCCGGTTTCTTAGGATCTAACGTGGTTAAAGCTTCACGAACAACATCAACAGTAAAAGGAGTAAAACTAAAAGGGTTTTCCAACACACGTTTTTCAGAGTCACGGACTGTAGTGTTCACAGAAGCAGAGTTAGTGACAGAATCAAACAGAGAACCACAGGACACAAAATGCTCATTAAAGCAATTTTGCATAGTAGCCCTGTCCGATATAGAGCCAGATGCTGTGGTAATGCACAGAGGTAGCTCATATATATCGCCGGTGGATAACGATTGAATGGCTTTCCAAAATGTTCCAGGATTATTCAGATTCTTTGTGGTTACTGACAGATAATACTTAGATTTAGCCCTTTTGATATGAGAAGTGAAGCTATTTCTTAGCTGCCTAAAACGCAGCCATTCTACCTCTGAGCCTGATTTCCTAGCCTTTGCCCAGGCCTTGTTTCTCTCATGAAGGGGACTGGACAGTTCAGCAGAAAACCATGGATTGTCTCGTCCCTTTGCTCTAAATGTACGCAGGGGTGCATGTCTATCAATGATCTCCATAAAACCAAGATAAAAATAAGACCATGCGGTTTCTACATCAGCACACAGATCGATTTTACCCCAATCAAAATCAAACAGATCATGCACAAAACCCTGCTCCACAAAGTATTTTTGTCTCTCTTTAAGAGAGGTTTAACCTTTTGGACCTTTGTGTCCCTAATTGTGGCTACAACACAGTGATCACTCAGATCATTTGCAAATACTCCCACAGATGAGTATTTATTATTATTAGTAAGTTAGTTAGTTAGCATTAGTTAGAATGAGATCACTTAGGGAGGATTTATTAGGGGACTTAATGGTAGGCCGAGTAGGACTGTCAACAATCTGAGTAACATTCAATGAGATACAAAGGTTTTTAAAATCCTCTGACACTGCAGTTAACCAGTCCCAGTTAAAATCTCCAAGTAGCACTATTTCCTTGTAGTCTAGTCTGAGGGGGGTCTGTAGCAGCCCACCACCATGACCTGTTGACCATTTGCCACTTCTATATTTAAGGCTAAACATTTCAAATTGCTTACTGATCGATTTGGAACCTAATATGGTTACACTGAACTTATTCCTAACATAAATGGCAACGCCACCACCTTTATTAGACCGGTCGGTACGATACACATTAAAACCTTTTAAGGCAATGTCAGAGGCCAAAATAGATTTGTTTAGCCATGTTTCTGATAAAACAATGACGTCAGCATCAGTCGAGCTCGCCCAGATACGGACAAAATCTAGTTTACCTAACAAACTGGGCACATTCAAGTGGATGAAACCCAACCCAGACCTAGCTTTAAAATCAGCAGGAGTAGCGATCTGACTACTACTACTGGGCGGACCAGGGTTAGGTTGTACATTTCCTGATAGTAATAACAACAATAAAACCAGGCATATTTTCCTCTTAAATGACACACATACACCGTCATCTACTTTAGAATCACCGGAAAAGTCTGCGAGAGTGTGATTTGAGCTTAAGAAGCAGTCCTGAAGAACCATCATAGCAGGCAAACAAAAAAGACAAACATATTTTGTCGAGCAGATTGTCCGCGACAAGGCAACCCACAATTGTTTGTGCAGCACATCTGAACCTCCGCAGGGGATGCCCACCGCGGGTAGCAGAACATACCCGAATCCAGTAGACCTCTCAGGATTACTAGAGATCTTCCCACAGTCCAAAACAGCAAACAGGCACAGCAGAAACATGACATGTGCCATTCTCCGATGTTCCCCGGGCAAGAACCCTCCTCCTCAGCCACACCGCAGCCAGGAAAGGTGGCAAAAATCATTCTCCTCACAGCCGCACTCCACAGGTGGGAGCAGGCCTCTGCAGACCACAGACACCAGACGGGTGGAAGCAGGCAGCAGCCGGTGGAGCCGCTCCGTCTCCTCGCGACATCTTCGTCGGGGGGAAACCACCGAAGCACAGCCGCACTCAACAGGTAGGAGTGGGCCTCTGCAGACAACAGGACAGTTATTATTATTTATAATAATAAAAGACATTAAGAAAAAGGCATTTTAAACAGTCATTAAAAAGCAACACAATCTACCTGCATTGCATTACTCTAAACGTGTAATAACGTGCTTTAACCAGTAGGTGGTTTGGGTTAAAAAGCTGTCAAGTTTACAGTATTAACAAAATAAAATATACTGCTGTTTCTTGTTTAGTTTACGACGGTTATATTTAGGGCCCGAGCACGAGAGTGCTAGGACCCAACGGCGTCCTAGCACGAAGTGCAAGGATACCTATTGTTATTCGTGGTATTATTATTATATAATTACGGAATCCTTGTTTTCAGGCCTTTAGGATGCTGAAAAAGTTGTATAATTTTGCACGGACGCCAGGACCGGTGAAAAATTTGATATTTTGGAGTCAATGAGTTCAAATTGTCCAACCTGCTCGCTAGCGCCACCTATTTCAATTCCATTTTGGAAAAATTCACAAAGTCCCACCGTAACTCCGAATGACCTGACATTTTGCAAACATATCCGGGTGGACCTGCTCTACAAATGATCCAATTGGAATCCTTAGCTCCGCCTACTAAATTAGCATAATTTTAAAAACACTTAAATATTCACTCAAATTTCAATTTTTAGTTTATCAACACCAAACTTCGTATACAGTATCGCCGGAGGGTCATACACATTACCCTAGGAGATGAGCATGTTCAAGCGATAAATATTTCCGCCATGAATTAAAACGTACTCGCAAAAAGGCGGGGCTTAAAATTAAATGCTCCTAATTCATCAACAATGTATCCAAACATCACAGATTTTGGTGGAAACGTTAAATCTGTCTTGGGGAATAGGCACACCAAAGTATTTTCATTTTGGACTATAGGGGGCGCCAAAAACACCACCAATTTATAACTCAAGAGGGGATGGACTAATCTTTTAGTTATTTATATACACATACTTTCGGGGCGACTACGAACTTATATTCAAAGTGTCGCAACAAGTGCAGAATGTGGGCGTGGCCTATACATTATTTTTAAATTGCGATAGCATAAAATGAGCTTCGGACGCAAAACTTGGGACACAAGTCAGATCCCAGGACTTTTTCGAAAATGTAAAAAAAAACATACATTTTCAAAAAAACTGCTCACTAGCGCCCCCTATTGTGTGGTAGTCACATATAGTTTCTCAGAACTTCACGAATTTTGGCACAGACATTTCTCATTGAATTGCGGATATATTTGTAAATACATTCCATTAGCCCCGCCTCCCAAAAAGTCGGCCATTTTGAAATATGTGCGTTTTTCAGCCATTTTACGCACGTTCTTGCGAACTTCTCCTAGGGGAATGATCGGAAAAATTCCAATGCATGACAGGTTCAGCCCCTATCCCATATGATACTTAATTGCGGAGCACATTTTTGAAAAATTACTCGTGGAGGTCGTAAGCTAACAGCGAATACACCATTTTTGACGATTTACATGTCGCAAATTACTCTAAACTACTCGGATATAGTTATTCCAATATTCACGAAACGCTGTATACATATTGCTATTATGATTGCACACATATTTCAAATTGCCTTCCATTAGCCCCGCCCCCCATAAAGTCGGCCATTTTGAAAAATGTGCGTTTTTCAGCCATTTTACGCACGTTCTTGCAAACTCCTCCTAGGGGAATGATCGGAAAAATTCCAATGCAGGACAGGTTTAGCCCCTATCCCATACGATACTTAATTGATGAGCACATTTTTGAAAAATTACTCGTGGAGGTCGTAAGCTAACAGCGAATACACCATTTTTGACGATTTACATGTCACAAATTCATCCAAACTACTACATTTCCATTTTTGGAACCCTTTACAAAGTAGCACCTTAACTCCGAATGACCTGACATTTTGCCCACTTATTCGGGTGGACCTACTCTACATATTATGTCATGGAACCCCAAAGCTCCAACTTCTTCATTTTTTTTAAATTACCATAATGTTAAAAACAGTGAAATATTACCTTAAATTTCCATGTTTTCTTTTTCAACGCCAAACTTAGTATATAGCATCAGTGGAGGGTCAGACACATTACTGTAGAAAATGAGCATGTTCAGTCGATAAATATGCCCATCATTAATCTAAATGCTCATCACTGCTGTCACTTCAGCCTTACATACTTTTACTTATAATTAAAAAATTACATCTGTGTGCCATGTAGTACTTGTCATTTTGCATAATACTGTATATACTTATTACATTGCTGTTAACATTGTCTTTTTTTAAATACTGTCTACACTTAATCTACAACTTCTCTCATATCATTGAATCTACATTATGGTTGTTTATATTTATCTGTTATCTTGCACTTCTTTGCGTCTTAGGTTTACATTTAAATGTTTGCTGTGACGGACTGCGGAGCTGAGCAAAACACACACTAACAGTTAGACCAAACACACTTCGCTATTCCATCTACCTCTGGAGCTAGCTAAACTAGTTATAAATATGTTTATTCTTCACTGTCGGCATATCGCTAACTGGTTGATGCAGGAAAAATGGTACCAACAGAACTGGCGCACATGCCTAAGATTTCCTGATCAGAAACAAAGGAACGCAAAGTCAGGTAAACAATTTAGAGGGATGACAAACGGCTCATTTCGGAGGACTGAGGGGGGGGACCAGCAACCCTCCCCGACAGGCGCACGGACGCGAGGGCCCGCTCATCACTGCGCGCACAAGTGCGACCGCAGTTTTAATTAGTTATTGTTTTGATATTTGTAACACAAAAGCGATGGAAAAACCCACAGCAACACAGAAAAGATGGTTTTAACATGACCCAGCGGTCTAGTAGTTAATAAAAAACAATAATATCAAAACAAAATATTACTAACTTTATTGTGAAATTCAAACTGAACAGTAAAAGAATAGTCTATTCTGAGCCCGATCTCTGTAGATAAATACAAATAAAGAACTACAACAGATGTGTAATATATTTAATGCAGCCGAACTATTTATTACAATGCATTCATGTGATAACTTTCAAAGAGTAAAGCAAGCACTGCTGAATAAAGTATGATTTTATCTTTTACGAAACGTTTTTTTTCATATGGAATGCAGTTGGAGGTCAACCAATCACAGAGCTTGAGAACTAATCACGGGAATTGTCAAACAGAGCACATGGTGCAGTAGTCCTAAACGATAGCTGGGGATTCTGGGTAGTGTAGTGTCTTCTGCCGTCCTTTACTCCGAAAAAATATTTGTTTCTCCGAATCGAGGGGGAAAAATACAAAAGCATTGTACACAATTTAAACCAATCAATGTTGTGTAATGTTCTAGTCTCATTTGAAAAATGAAAAGTGAAAAGTTACAAAGATTACATATATAATAATAATAATAATAAGAAGAAGAATTTAGTTGAAATAAAATAAATTGTAATTGTGGTTTCTGCATTTATTTGGTCAATTTAAACGGTAAGTAACGTTATTATGTCAGGTGCGCGTGACCTGTGCCGCTGCGCATTCGTCATTTGGAAAGTGCTTACACAGCAGTCAGTGATGGACATCAGAAAATGGTTAAAACAACCAGCCCTTATCGCCAGTTATTACCTGCATCTACTGCAGGTAATAACAGTTCAGATAATGGGGACATTACATTACCCGCGGCCACTGTCGTGGACACTAACGCCCGACTCGTCGGCTTTGCCCGCCTCGCCCACGGAGAGGCGGAGCAGCCGCAGCTGTCTTCGTTGCCCCAAATACCACCACCCCTCAGCGGCCCCCAAGTGCCAGAGGACCTCGGCAAAACAGAGCCTGCCCAGGTATATTTAAAAAATTACCCAACTCGCCTGCACAGTGGGGTGAGGCGCTCATTGTGCAGCTCATGGTTTCAAAACAGAGATTGGCTGGAATATTCATGTAAAAAGATGCCATCGAGCATTTTGGTTCAAGAAAGTCAGATGCCTTCACCACAACTGGCTACAACAACTGGCGCCATGCTCTTATAGGTGATAAGGGACTGGGAAGGCATGAATCAAGCAAAGAGCATTTAGATCCATCGATCTCTTAATGTTGCTCTCAAAGTGCACCAGATTGATGCTTTTAACTTCAATATTTAAAAAATAAAACTTGAGGACCCCCCTAGAGGGTGTTGGGTCCACTCCCCACTTATAAAAATAGCACTTTACCACTGCACCCTCTCTAATCTCCGATGCACCCTGAGTCATTTTGTTCTGGAAGCGGGCCTGAGGGGAATACTTACTTCCGGGTGTTCAATTCTCCGTTATCCAATGGGAATGGACGCTCACATTGCCTTTAGGGCAGCCGACACAAACGACTGCCGTGCTTCCATGAGCGTCAAATCCCGCCGCAGATGGGAATACATTGCAATCAGTTGAAAGCTATTTGCGTCCCTTTATGAAGCTGAAGGCGCCGAGGAGCGTCACAACTGCACGCCACGGGACCCTGACCAAACGTCACTCCTGGACGATTATGGAGTGAGAGTGTGTTGCCTTAAGAGGCACCATAGGGTCCAGACTCAGGGAACAAATCTGACCATAGAGAACTGAAACCAAGCACTTTTGATCAGGGTCGATTGTGAGACATGTATCAATTGGCGATTCGCGGGGGCGGTTAGGAAAATGGGGAAATTGCTTTTGGATGAAGTGCCTGATTTGGAAAAAATGGAAGAGATGACTGAGCAGGTTGAATTTGACTGAGAGGGAATCAAAGGATGAAAAGACTCCATCCTCGTAAAGGTCATTAAGCGTTGCGAGACCATTGTTCGACCAAACGCGGAAGGCCGGGTCAGTACACGATGGGGAGAATAGGTGATTGTTTGAAATCGGGGCGTGAACCGAAGCTTTATGTAAGCCGTGCTGTTTCCTGAATTGGAGCCAAATGCTTAAGGTGCTAGTAACAATTGGGTTACTCAAATGTGTATGGGTCGCGACAGGGAGCTGAGAGCAGATTATAGAGTGCAAAGGAGCAGAAGATGACAGCTCGATATGTACCCAAGGTGGGCAGGGGTCTGAAAGTTTATATTTAGCCCAATAGAGGAGTTGGTTAATATTAGAGGCCCAGTAATAGTGGCGAAAGTTGGGGAGCGCCAGGCCCCCTTCTGATTTAGGGAATTGGAGACACAACCTTCTAATACGCGCAGGCTTGCTGTTCCAGATGAACACATTCAACTGCTTATCAAGATCAAAATGATTTATTGATGCGCACTGGGATGTGTTGGAAAAGGTAAAGACACTTTGGCAGGATGACCATCTTTATAAGCTTGACGCGAACCGCAAGAGACAGGGGAAGGGAGGCCCACCTAGACATATCGGCTTTGCATTTATCTAGTAGAGGCTGAAAGTTTTTAGGGAACAAGTTTTTAAAAGAGTTTGCAACAAACAAGTATTTGAACCCCTCCACAGCCCTTTTGAAGGGGATAGGGATTGGGGAAGTGCCATTTTATTTACAAAAAATACTTTGCTCTTTTGAATGTTTAGTTTGTAACCTGATACACGGCCAAATTGATCTAAAATCGACAGTATAAGATAAGCATAAGGGGTTCGAGATCATAAGAAGAAGGTCATCAGCATCTAGAGACAGTTTATGAACCATGCCATGACGCGTAATGCCCTCAAACCTATCATGGCTTCTGAGCCAGATAGCGAGAGGTTCAATGGCTATATTGAACATCAGCGGCGAAAGAGGACACCCCTGGCGAGTACCACGTTGGAGAGAGAAAGGGGGAGATCTAATGCCATTAGTGTGTACAGAGGCAGATGGAGAGGCATATAGGAGTTTAATCCAGGAAATAAATTGGGAATCGAAACCAAATTTATCAAGACTAGAAAATAGGAAACCCCACTCAACCCTATCGAAGGCCTTCTCTGCGTCAAGTGAACGCAGAGAAAATTATATTGAGCAACCTCCTTGTGTTAAAAAAAGAGTGTCTCCCCACCATAAAGCCTGTTTGATCCAGCGAAATGATATCTGGCAATACACGTTGGAGGCGGATAGCCAGTATTTTGGCCAGTATCTTACAGTACACATTTAACAGTGAGATTGGTCTGTAACTGCCACACGAAGTAGGATCTTTGTCTTTCTTGAGAAGCAAGGAGATATCAATTCAAATCAAATCAAGTTTTATTTATATAGTACATTTATAAACGATTTTTGGTTGAGCCAAAGTGCTGTACATATCATAAAAATAGCCTACAGTAGAGACACTTTACAGCAAATACAACAGGACAGATTGTTCAGAATATCAGTATGAGAAAAACTACACCATCTATCCTTAGACCCTCACATCGTACAAGGAAACACTTCCAGAGCAAACTCAGTTTAAAGGGAACATGGGAGAAACCTCAGGGAGAGCAACAGAGGAGGGATCCCTCTCCCAGGACGGACAGACGTGCAATAGATGCCGTGTGTAAATCCAAGAGATAATACATTTTACAGCATATAGACTGAATGTTAGGAAATGCATGTGTCTGTAATGAGAAGATGAATCCACGAGGATGTCAGCTACAATCCTGTGGAAGCCATCAGGGAAGCAGCATGACGAGACCCAAGGCAGGACCGCAGAGACAGGTTCAGCCACGACCCGAAGTCCACGACTTAATCCAGAACTCAGGATAGATGCAATGGAAAACTTTTCTGGCAATCGGCCTGTCTGGAGAGTCATTGTACATCCTAGCCAAAATTGGGGCTAACTTGGAAGAATATGCCTTATAGAATTCAACTGTATAGCCGTCGGGCCCAGGAGACTTCCCACTTTGCATAGATTTTGATACAAGGGGCTCGTAAGAACTCAGATGCTCGATTCCGTTGCTTGGCAATATTCTTTACTATAAAGAAACCAAAGCTATCAATAATGACTTCTAGGTTCTACTAGGACTCTCCATAGAATCACTAGGTTCTACTAGGTAATGTAATATAGATCTCTGGCAAACAGGCATGGATATAACGATAACACAAAACGAACCAACACCAGACAAAGGGAGAGAAAGACTAAATATACATATTATGTAATGGGGCACAGGTGGATACAATCAGGGGCGGGAACAACAATCAGTCTAGCAGGTGCCACACGGACAGGAAGTGCCGACACCTGGAGAGAGAGAGAGTATAGTAATTATCATCAACAGACCGATAGACAAAACACTAAAACACAACAGCTCACAGCATACTAGCACTAAACTCTGACAGTACCCTCCCTTTTACGGACGGCTCCAGACGTCCCTGAATAGTGAGACCGTAGTCTGTCAAAATCCGTGATAAGGGACTTGTCGACAATGAAGCTGCCCGGGATCCAGCATCTTTCCTCTATTCCATACCCTACCCAGTCGACCAGGAACTGTCTCCCTCTACCCCGCTTTCTTTCTGACAGAATCTTTTTTACTGTAGACGATACCTCCGTCGATGACCCGGGGAGGTAGAGGTGGTGTGGAGGGGGGAACCAGTCTCCTCTCTAAAACTGGTTTCAGCTTGCTGACATGGAATGTGGGGTGGACCTTGAGGGACTTTGGGAGACATAGACGTACAGCAATAGGATTAATCACTTTTGAAATGGGATATGGACCAACGAACCGAGGAGCCAGTTTCCTGGAGGGGACGTGCAGAGGAAGATCCTTGGTGGACAACCACACTCGTTGACCGACCTTGTATCTAGGAGATGGACGTCGCTTTCGGTCAGCCAACCTCTTCATGCCGGTCGCACTTCTCTGCAGCATCTGGCGAACTCCCTTCCATACCCGGCGACAGCGGCGAACCAGAGCATGTGCTGATGGTACGATAACTTCCTGCTCGAGCTCCGGGAACAATGGAGGCTGGTATCCATGGACACATTGGAAAGGAGAGATTCCGGTGGCTGATGTTGGTAAGGTATTGTGTGTATACTCAACCCAAATCAGATGTTTGCTCCAGGTGGTAGGTTTCTGGGACACCAGGCATCTCAAACAGGTCTCCATTTCTTGGTTAATCCTCTCCGCTTGGCCGTTTGACTGGGGATGGTATCCGGACGTCAGGCTCACAGTGGCTTGGATCAGGCGACAAACTCCCTCCAGAAATTGTGGGCCTCGGTCTGAAACGACATCGTTTGGGAAACCATGGATACGAAAAACATGGGACAACATGGCCTGTGCTGTTTCTCTGGCCGTAGGCAATTTGGACATGGGGATGAGGTGTACCATCTTGGAAAAACGATCAATGACTGTGAGTACTGTGGTGTAACCTGCCGAAGGTGGAAATCCTGTCACAAAGTCCAACGCAATGTGCGACCATGCGGTCTGTTGGGAATGGGCAGAGGTTGGAGAAGACCTGCCGCAGCTTGACGAGACGTCTTGTTCCTAGCACACACAGGACATGCTGCCACATATTCTGCCTCATCTTTCCCCATAGCAGGCCACCAGTGTTAGGATTTGTCTGTGTTGGTATTTTTCTTGTCCTTTTCTATCTTTGGGTTTCCTATTTTATTTTGTAAAGTGTTCACCCCCGTTTCCTGCCTGTTTACTTTCTGTCTGTTTCCCTCTCTGATTACCCAATTGTGTTCACCTGTTACGTATGTGTTTTCTCCTCCCTCCTCACCTGTCTCGTGTTTATGTGATTAGTCCTGGGTGTATTTAAGTTCTGGGTTTTCTGTCTCTCTTTGTCGGGTTGTCTTGTGTCATGACTAGTTCGTCGGTGAGTGTTCTGTTTTGTCTTTGTTTATATCCCTAGCCCTAGCCCTAGCCTTGAAATAAAGGAATTATTTTCACTTTAATCTGCATTTGGGTCCTACCTGCTTCCTTCGCTCTACCGTAACATTACAACCCGACCTTAAATATGGGCCCAGCAGATCCTTTTGAGCAGGAATTATTGGATTTTACGTTTTCTTTGGCTACCTGCTCTTATCAATGGATAGGAGCGGTCAGGGTTCAGCAGCGAGATGCTGCTCTGGCAGAAGCAGTCCACCTTACACTGAGGAATCAAGGTTTGGTGAAATTCTTACCTGCCAGGCTTTTGGATTACCTCACAATTTCTTTTCCCGATCCTGACAGACCCAGGTCTCCCAACTCCTGTTTTGACACCACACGCATTGGTGTGGTCCGCCTGGCGTCAGCCCCTGCTTCTCACCCAGTGTTTGCTACTGTCCAGGAGCCATTATTCGCTGGTACTCCTCTGGCCTTTGGAGGTCCACGGAGCCTCCAAACGGCTCCTAAAGGAAGGGGTCGCAAGGCCAGGTTGGCAGCACAAGCCCAAAGAGCCAGGGTTCCAGAACCAGTTCAGCCCCCAGCAGCCATGGTTACGGACCCAGTTTTGGCCCCAGCAGCCATGGTTCCGTGCCCCAGTACCATCCCACATAGCCATGGTACCGTGCTCCAGTACCACCCCACACAGCCATGGATCCGTGTTCCGGTTCCCTGCCCAGCAGCCATGGTTCCGGCTCCAGTGCCGGTCCCAGCAGCCACGGTCCCTGCTCCGGAACCGGACTTTACAGCCATGTTTCCGACTCCAGAACCGGACCTTTCAGCCAGGATTCTGGCTTCAATTCCTGCCCCAGTCCCGGTCCCAGCAGCCTTGGTGCCAGACCCAGATGTGGCCCCAGCTGCCACAGTCCCATCTCCAGTTCCCCCTCGAGTTCCCTCTCGAGTTCCCTCCTTTAGTCCCTCCTCTGGTCCCTCCTCGGGTCCCTCCTCGGGTCCCTCCTTTAGTCCCCTCTCTAATTCGCCTCTCGAGTCCCCTCTCAAGTTCCCTTCTCTAGTCCCTCCTCTAGTCCCCTCTGGAGTCCCCTCTCCAGTTCCCTCCTCTAGTCCCTCCTCGAGTCCCCTCTCTAGTTCGCCTCTCGAGTCCCCTCTCAAGTCCCCTCTCAAGTTCCCTTCTCTAGTCCCTCCTCTAGTCTCTCCTCTAGTCCCCTCTGGAGTCCACTCTCCAGTTCCCTCCTTTAGTCCCTCCTCTAGTCCCTCCTCAGGTCCCCTCTCTTGTTCCCCTCTCGAGTCTCCTCTCGAGTTTCGTTCTCTAGTTCCTCCTCTGCTGTTGGAGGTCCCGCAGACTACTCTTCTGCCGGGGGTCCTGCCAACCCCAGGTCCTGTGCCGTTGGAGGTCCCGCAGACTACTCTTCTGCCGGGGGTCCTGCCAACCCCATGTCCTGTGCCGTTGGAGGTCCCGCAGACTGCTCTTCTGCCGGGGGTCCTGCCAACTCCATGTCATGTCCCGTTGGGGGTCCCGCCGACTGCTCTCCTGCCGGGGGTCCTGCCAACCCTGTGTCCTGTCCCGTTGGAGGTCCCGCCGCCTACTCTCTTGCCGGGGGGCCTGCCACCTCCTTGTCCTGTCTCGTTGGTGGTCCCGCCGACTGCTCTCCTGCCGGGGGTCCTGCCAGCTCCTTGTCCTGTCCCGTTGGAGGCCCCGCCGACTACTCTCCTGCCGGGGGTCCTGCCAACCCTTTGTCCTGTCCCGTTGGGGGTCCCGCCGTCTACTCTCCTGCCGGGGGTCCTGCCAACCCTTTGTCCTGTCCCGTTGGGGGTCCCGCCGTCTACTCTCCTGCCGGGGGTCCTGCCAGCTCCTTGTCCTGTCTCATTGGAGGTCCCGCCGACTACTCTCCTGCCGGGGGTCCTGCCAACCCTTTGTCCTGTGCCGTTGGAGGCCCCGCCGACTGCTCTCCTGCCGGGGGTCCTGCCGGCCCTTTGTCCTGTCCCGTTGGGGGTCCCGCCATCTGCTCTCCTGCCGGGGGTCCTGCCAACCCTTTGTCATGTGCTGTTGGAGGCCCCGCCGACTGCTCTCCTGCCGGGGGTCCTGCCAATCCCGTGTCCTGGTCCTCTTCCCTGGGGGATCCTGCCGAGGCCTGTCCCACCAGCTCCGACACCGGGTCATGCCCGGCCCCCGGCGCTGTCCCGTCAGCGCCTTCCTGCCCTGCCTGCGGAGCTGTCTGGTCTTCGCCCTCGGGCCCGGCCCCCTGACTCTTCCTGCCGCTGCCTTCGCCCCTCCATGGTCCCCACCTTGGACTCTGTCTTGCCCCCGGGCCATCCGCCCGAGTCCCCCTTTTTGGACTCCGCCTTACCCCCGGGCCGTCTGCCCGAGACCCCTTCCTGGCCCTCTGCCTTGCCCCCGGGCCGTCCGCCCGAATCCCCCTTTTTGGACTCTGCCTTACCCCCGGGCCGTCCGCCCGAGACCCCTTCCTGGTCCTCTGCCTTGCCCCTGGGCGGTCAGTTCAGTCCCGTCCTCCTGACCCCCTCCTCCCACCCTGGTGGCTTCGTGATGAATGGGGTCTGGACTCTTGGGAACTGGCTCAGGATCATACATTCTGGAGAACCAGGTCGATATGACAAAGTGAACCTAAATCTATTAAAGAACAATGTCCATCTGGCCTGCCTAGAGTTCAGGCGTTTGACCTTCCTGATGTATTGCAGGTTTTTGTGATCCGTCCAGACCAGGAAATCCTGCTCTGCTCCCTCCAACCAGTGCCGCCACTCCTCCAAAGCAATCTTCACCGCCAACAGTTTCCGATTTCCCACGTCGTAATTCCTCTCAGCAGAAGATAGCTTACGGGAGAGATATGCACACGGATGAAGCTTGTTGTCCCCCGCTGATTTCTGGGACAGTATAGCTCCAACGCCGTCGTTGGAGGCGTCCACTTCCACCACAAACTGTCGGTGGTGATCAGGTACCGTCAGGATGGGAGCTGTGGTGAACCTCCTCTTCAATTCCAGGAAAGATTTCTCTGCCTGTGGATTCCACACAAACTGAACATGGGGAGAGGTAAGGGCATGGAGAGGAGAGTCAATGGCACTGAAATTGCATATGAAACGTCTGTGAAAGTTAGCAAACCCCAAAAATTGCTGAACTTTCTTTCTATTGTCTGGTGTTGGTCAATTAGCCACGTCACTGACCTTAGCTGGGTCCATTTCCACCTTGTTAGGGGAAATCACAAAGCCCAAAAATGACACTGAGTTGACATGAAACTCACTTTTCAGCTTCACAAACAAATGGTTAGCCAGGAGTCTCTGAAGAACAAGGTGAACATGGTTCACATGAGTATTCTCATCTGGAGAAAAGATGAGAATCTCATCGAGATACACAAAACAGAAAACATTCAGAAAATCTCTTAACACGTCATTAATGAGGGCTTGGAAAACAGCAGGTGCATTACAAAGTCCAAAAGGCATCACCAAATATTCGTAATGTCCCGTAGGTGTATTGAAACCTGTTTTCCACTCATCCGCCTCCCGGATGCGCACAAGGTGATAAGCATTCCTTAAGTCAAGCTTGGTGAATATCTTGGCTCCCTGTAACAGTTCGAATTCCGTAGAGATGAGTGGAAGGGGATATCTGTTCTTAACTGTGATCTGATTTAGCGGACTGTAGTCAATACAGGGCCTCAATGTCCCGTCCTTTTTCCCCACGAAAAAGAAACCTGCCGCTGCTGGGGATGAAGATGTCCGAATCAAACCAGCCTTGAGTGAAGAATCGATATATTCCTTCATGGCCTCCCTTTCTGGCCCAGAAAGTGAGTACAACCGTCCCTTGGGAATAGTAGAGCCCGACAGAAGGTCTATGGGGCAATCGTACGGTCTATGGGGTGGCAAAGAAGTAGCTCGTGTTTTATTAAACACCTCCTTGATGTCTAAATAACACGCCGGAATTTTAGCCAAATCAGAAAAGTCAGAAGGCTTAGAAAAAGTGTCACTGTTATTGCCTGACCCCTGCTTAGAGTTACTATGCAATTTACTCAACCCTGTTTTACTGGTTAAACATGAACGAGAGCACTCAACTCCCCACCCTTTAACCCTTCCTGTCTGCCAGTCAACGTGAGGGTTGTGTTTAACAAGCCAGGGGTACCCCAAAATGATAGGATGGTGAGCAGAGTTAAATAAATGAAAACTTATTTGCTCACGATGTTCCTGATCTATGACTAATACCATGGGCTTAGTGCGATGAGTAATAGTACATAAAAGGCGGCCGTCCAAAGCACTAGCCTCTAAGGGTTGATCTAAAAGAACGACCTTTAAGTTTAAACTTTTAGCCAACTCTAACTGACCAACCAAGTCTCTAACCAAGTCTAACAAACTCTCATCAGCCCCAGAATCGACTAATGCATCCTGAGTCATAGTATTATCAACAAGTTTGATTTGTACCTGCATTAATTTTCTGACTGGAGAGTCGAAGGAAGTCACTCGGCTCACCAGCGTCCTCCTTCCCGCTGATGAGCCCGATCTTTTACCGAACAGGCTGCCGAAACATGACCCTGCTGGCCGCAGTAGAAGCATCGCCGTTCCCGTAGACGGCGCTGACGCTCCTCCGGAGTGAGTCTGGCTCTACCGAGCTGCATCGGTTCCTCCGCGGAGATAGGGGGGCGCTGGTCGCTCTTGAAATGAAGACTGGGAATTCCTCTGCCAAGCGTAGTATTCCCTCGGTAATTCCTGTCTGAAAGGTGGAGTGGATCCTGTATTCCTTCCTTTCTCCCGCTCTCTTTCAGCTAGACGTTGATCAACCCGGATAGCCATGGCGATGAGCGAGTCCACATCTTCGGGCAGCTGTAATGGAGCCAATTGATCCTTTATGGGATCTGATAATCCATGCAGGAAGGCATCAAAGAGAGCCGCTGAGTTCCACCCACTCTCCGCTGCCAAAGTACGGAACTCGATTGCGTAATCCATCACTCTCCTCTGCTGCTGCTTAATGTTCACCAGGGCTCTCGCTGACTCTCTCCCGGGTGATGTCAGATCAAAAATCTTGCTCATGGTATCCAAAAACAGTCTTAATGACTGACAAACAGGCGAGTTCCGGGACCACTCCGCTGTTGCCCAGGCTTCCGCTCTCCCCGTCAGATGAGAAACAATAAAAGCTATCTTAGCTTGATCGGTGGGAAAATGCTGCGGGCTGGTGTTTGAAGTGGAGATCGCACTGCACCAGGAAAGGATGACAGTTTCCAGATTCTCCGGAGAATTGCTCTGGCGAATGCGAGGCGGATCGTAGGCGAATGTACGGGGACTTGAACGGGAATATCAGCAGACCTGACCCCCGCTGGACCGGAAAACTGTGCCGCAGGAACACCAGGATTTGCCACGAGGTGAGTACTTCCCGCATCTTCTCAGCCAGTAGGTTTATTTCCGTTGACACAGTAGCTTGAAGGTTGTCTTGACGAACATTCAAACCCTGGACCCCTTGGTTAATTGCTAACAGCTGTTCCTCATGCTGATGAAGGAGTCTACCCTGCATCTGGGCCGTTTTTAGCGTTGTAGAATCGGCTGAGTCCATCTTGTTAGGTTGGTTCGTTCTGATACGATGGGCTCGTAAGAACTCAGATGCTCGATTCCGTTGCTTGGTAATATTCTTTATTATAAAGAAACCAAAGCTATCAATCATGACTTCTAGGTTCTACTAGGACTCTCCATAGAATCACTAGGTTCTACTAGGTAATGTAATATAGATCTCTGGCAAACAGGCATGGATATAACGAGAACACAAAACGAACCAACACCAGACAAAGGCAGAGAAGGACTAAATATACATATTATGTAATGGGGCACAGGTGGACACAATCAGGGGCGGGAACAACAATCAGTCTAGCAGGTTCCACACGGACAGGAAGTGCCGACACCTGGAGAGAGAGAGAGTATAGTAATTATCATCAACAGACCGATAGACAAAACACTAAAACACAACAGCTAACAGCATACTAGCACTAAACCCTGACAGAATTCATTGCATCATGTATCTCAAGGGTTGAGATGGGGCCACCCAATTCGCTAGTGATGTTGTTGTTCATTTTGGGGTAAATTAAGGAGTCAAGAGGATTGGGGGTCATGGCAGGGATCGGGGGACAATCCGAAGTGTAGAGATTGGTGTAAAATTCTGAGAAAGACCTGTTAATATCAGCTGGGTTAGAAGTAAGGTTGCCATCGGACAATCTGATTTGGGGAATCAATCTGGACGCACTGGCCGCACGAGCTTGTTGAGCTAGGAGTCTACCAGCTTTGTCGCCCTGCTAAAAGTAACACTGCCTACACTGTCTCAGTTGTCTCTCAACAATGCCCGTCATCAGAAGGTCGTGTTCTGAATGTAGCAGGAGGCGTTTTTTATAGAGAGAAGGAGAGGGAGAGGAGGAGTATGTTTCATCGAGTAAGCGAAGCTCAACACAGATTTCTGAAAGCCTTTTCATCTTTTCTCTTACGTGAAGTGTACGAAATGACCTGTCCCCGCACAGTGGCCTGAAGAGCCTCCCAAAGAATACCGCTACTAATGTCGGAAGTTTGATTAATTTCAATGTAGGAAGAAATCTGAGTGGAAAGATAGTCTCTAAATTCACTGTCTGACAGCAGGGGAGAATTGAATTTCCATAATGGAGGGGGGGGACATACCAAGAGGGAAATAAATGTCAACTGAGGTGGGAGAATGATCTGAGATGGCTATAGGATGGTATTCGCATGAATTGACTAGATGAATCAAATTGTTATCGAGTAAAAATAAATAAATTCGTGAAAAAGTATGGTGCCTGTGTGAGAAGAAGAAAAATGCTCTACTTTGCGGGTTAATACATCTCGAGGGGTCTGAGAGTCCTAATCGTGATGCATTGTGCATTACTACCTTGGCCGAATTGGAGAGAGTGGCTTGTGTGAGCGATAACCTGTCGAGACTCACGTCCTGGACCAAATTCCAGTCACCAGCCATAATAATACGAAGGTTGTCGGCGTTGGGAATTTGAGAGGTTCACAAAAAAATCACCATCATCCCAATTGGGAGCATAGATAGAAGCTAGTATCACTGGTGTGTTCTGTAGCATGCCCGAAACTATGACATAACGACCATTAGGATCTGATATCAAATTTGTCAATTAAAATCTGACATTCTTGTGAATAATAATTGCTGCCCCTCTGGCTTTGTGGGAGAATTTTGAGTGGAACAAGTGACTCATCCATGCCCTTTTAATACGAAGGGTATCAGAAGATTTAAGATGAGTTTCCTGCAGGAATATGACATCTCCATTCAGATGTTGCAACCGTGTCATTACCTTACCCATTACCCAATCTTAGTAGCGTTGTTCATGCCCTTAGTATTCCAGGAAATCAGGCGCACTCCTCTACCTGTCGTTGTCATGGCAGACACCATCTAGGAAGTTCCTCAAAGACAAGTTTACCTGGACAAACACTGTCTTGCATACACAGGAGAAAGAGAAGAGAAGAGAGGACGACGAAAATTAATAATAGTAATGATAATAACAAAAACAAAACAAAAATGCCCAAAAGAAAAACATGTGGCCATACCTATAGCTAAACCCAAAATGCACAGCATAATCAAGCACTCTGGCTTAGATCTATGTAATACTAACGCTTGTAATTACACTAAGACTAGTCTTCCGGGGACCTAGTCGCTATCTAAACAGTAAACCATCCCCATATTATCCCACACAGAACAAGTGGATGGGTAAGTGAACAGGAAATTGTCAAATATTATGCAGATAAATCTATGCCAATACCAAACCACAGAGAAGAGAACACACATAGAATTTAGTGCAGTAAAAATCAGCATGAACAGCCGGTCCAACAAGTAAATACAATGTATTTTATCCATACAGATACCCTAAATGAGACATAATAGGAAATAAAATAAAGTGCAAAAGAAATCTCTGAATGGTAAAGGCACAGGTGGACAAGAAAATAAGCTAGTGCAACAGCTCCACGTCAATAGAGCTGTGGCTCCCTCTAGAGGCAAAAGGGATACTCTGCGGATAACATGTCATGTGACCTATCAACAGGCATTCACAACGGCAAGGAACACACACAAAAAAGGAAAATATAAGAAGTCTAGCCGTGGAAAAACACACATGTCTGTCTGCGTGTTAACGGCATAATTAGAACCCATGTGAACTAACAGGTCTGGGCTAAAACTTTACCAAACCGCAGCAGTCAGGCGGAGGAGGCATGAGAGCCGATACCAGATCGGTTAGCTGCAACAAAGTCCTTGGCCTCAGAAACGGAGGAAAGTCTCTTCCTGGCCCCGTCCTTCAGTGTGATGTTAAGCCTCGCCGGGAAAAGTAGTGCAGGCTTGAAGCCCCGTTGGTAAAGTTCAGACATCGCCTCTTGGTATTCCCTGCGCTGCTCCACTATCTCAGAAGGATAATCCTCGTAGATTGCAATGGGGGTCCCACGGTACTGCAGTGTGCCTCTCTTAGCTCTGGCCTCATGGATGATCTTATCTTTCTGCTGGAATCTGTGGAGCCTGATGACCACTGGTCTCGGTCTCTGACCCGGTCCTGGCTTGTTGGAGAGTGCACAGTGCGCTCTGTCGCACTCCGGTGGAGACTCAAAAACTATGTCACCAAGGACCTCAGCCAGAAGTTCAGAAAAGAAGGTGGAGGGGTGAGGCCCTTCGATGGACTCAGGTAGACCAATGATCCTGATATTGTTACGGCGGCTGCGAGACTCGAGGTCCATCAACTTAGCTTGTAGCTTGGTATTATTCTCAGCAAGCTTAGCACATCGATTCCAAACTTTTTATGCGTCCGTCTTGTTCGTTAGCGTTGGATTCCAGAAAGACGATTGGGAACTCCCATCTTCGAATCCGAGGGACTGAAGGATGGCGGAGACCTCCTCCGGATTCCTATCAATACCCACAGGGCCAAAATCAAAGGTAAGCAGAAGCCTGTTGTATAACTACCAACATTCTGCATAGGTAGAATAGGACTGTTAGAACTGTGAGTGTTGGTGGATGAACAGAGGAGGTAATGTAAAATATATGAGACAACTGAAGTGTGGGGGGAGCAAGGGATATATTTCTGATAAGTGTGCACATGATTTAGGGGTCCGGAACCTATGACAAGAATTGAAAATCAACATAAGAGTCTGGGACCTATGTTAAGAATTGAACCTAAACATAAGAGTTTGGTACCTATGTTTAAAAAATTCAACATAAGAGTCTGGGACCTATGTTAAGAATTAGTGATCAACATAAGAGTCTGGGACCTATGTTAAGAATTAGTGATCAACATAAGAGTCTGGGACCTATGTTAAGAAATAAAGATAAGAGTCTGGGACCTTATCAGAAAAGAGATTAAATCCTTCGCCGTGTGGAGGCTGTGGGTTGGGGGAAACGAAGAATAGGGCAAGTGATTGGATTTAAAATAAGATATTTATCGTAAGTGAAGACTTTTTACGGAGAGCCCGTCAAGACGGCATAGGTTTAAAAGGGTGATTATGTTAGGTGAGTGACGACAGCTTCATTGTCTCATTCCTTCCTATGAACTTGCTATATTATCCTAAAGTGGTGGCAGGGACAGCTTAGAGCACATGACAGAAAATATAGCATTTGGTTGCTAAAAATACTTTTTACAGGGAGGCTGTGGCGCAGTGGGTAGTGCGTTGGTGTTGTGATCAGGGGAGCACAGGTTCAAACCCCACGGCAGTCAGCATGTCGTTGTGTCCCTGGGCAAGACACTTCACCCCAAATTGCTCCTGTTGGGGATTGCCCACAGTATTGAGTATGTAAGTCGCTTTGAATAAAAGTGTCTAACAAGTAACATGTAATACATTGCTAAATGACCAAGACTTGTTACGCTGTTTGATTAAAACTGCCTCACGGGCAGCAGCGGCAGGGGCTCTGGCGTGGCTCGTCACCATGGTGACCAAAAAAAACACATCTCGAGCATGTGCGCCCGCTCTGAGTTTTTCTCAGAGTGGCAGCGCGAGGGTCTGATGGACAGATGGATGAGAGGCTGATCAGCAGAGGATACGTCCTGCAGTTCGCCTCTCCCCCCCCACAGTTCAATGGGATACAGGAAACACTCCTGTCCTCCCAAAGGCTATGTCTTGCGCTCCAATCCGAGCCGCTGGAACTCCTGTTGAAACAGGATATTTCCAGGGTTCCTCAAAGGGAGGAAAATCAGGGCTTTTCACTCCCGTTACTTTCTAATCCCGAAAAAGACTGGGGCAATGAGACATCCTCAATCTGTCAGTATTCCACATGCTGACGATCAAACAGGTGCTGGAATGTGTTCACCAGGACGACTGGTTCACTTCCACCTGAAGGATGCACACTTCCACCTGAAGGATGCATACTTCCACGTACCCCTCATCCCGAAACACAGGAAATTCCTGCGTTTCTCATTTCAGGGAATATCAGACCAGACAATCGTCTGCCGTTCGGATATTTTCTGGCTCCTCCCATTTTTGTGTAGAGAAGGCTGGAGCCACTACACAGAGGAGGGATGAGAGTGTGGTTTCCTCTGGACGACCTGCTATTGGCTGGCTCACTCCAGGGAGGAAGTCGCTTTCCAGACGGTACATCTCGTATCGCATCTGTCAAGCCTGGGTTTCATAAGAAATTGGAAGAAGATAAACACAGCCAGCAGAGCACGGCTCTCGCGGCAGTGAGTGGAGAAACTGACAGCTCTCCTCCGGCGTGTCACAACCCACACAGCCCACAGAGTATTGAGACTCAGACCTGTGTCACGCACACTGGCGCCTCAGAGGGATTTGGCTTGGGTGTTACGCGCACTAAAGCAAAGCCCCATTTGAACCTGATCAGGTTTCCCTTAAACTGTGTTCAGCCAAAGTAGTACTACTTTTGGCTCCATCAGAGAAAAGGGTGAGTCTCTGCTCTCTCGGTGGCTCCGTCATGTCTCCGGATCCAAGGAGATGGCAGTTCAGCCTGGCGCCGTTCTCAGCGCCTGTTGTGCACTATAGAGAGCGCTCGATCGGGTAACCTCTGTCTGCACAACGGCTGTCACACTGGCTGTGTGAGGCCGTGTCGCAGGCATATGTCTCCTCTGGGGTGGAGCCCGCGGAGAACATTAATGCGCACTCCACCAGAGGAATTCCTCCTCCACAGCTTTGCACGGAGGAAGGTCAGTGGAAGATATTTGCACGGCTGCATCTTGGTCTTCCCCCTGTTCATGTATTCATTTTTATTTGTTCCTCTCTGACACACTCTGTACTGGGTGTCCTGTCGGAGTGAGTGACGTCGGGGATCCAGCGGTGCGCCTCTCTCCTGCCTCTCGGCCCTTTTCCCCTCGTATGAGAGGGATGTCCCCTTTCCTCTGACACACTTTGTACGGAGTGCCTGGTCAGAGTGAGTGACGTCAGGGATCCAGCTGGGCGCTCTCCTGCCTGTCTGACACGCAGAGAGCAGCTGATCCCCCTCTATGATCGCAGGATAAGGTGGGACCTTCGTCTCTACTTTCTCACAGCGGCCGGTATGTATTGTTCCCAGCCTTCACCCCGTCGGGAAGATAGGCATGTTTTGCTATGTTCCAGGGACGGTGATGCGCCATTACGCATGGCACAACAGGCAGGGGGTGCTATTGAGCAGGTGTGTCTGTGCTTCTAGTGCCGGGCGGACCCAGTGGGGCGCAGACTACATCATGCTTCGCCCTTAACCCAATAGCGATAGCCTTAGAGGGCGAAGCCATATACGAAATATGACTGAGGTTACCCACTGTAAACCAGCTTCTATGAGTAATGGCGCAGCCCTCTAAGCGCTGGGCCCCACTGGCTCCACGAATAGCTGAAGAAAAGTTATTTTTGTATGGGAGCAGATTGCCGGGCCTCCTTCCTATTTATACAGGAAGGAGGCCCGAGGGTGGGGCCCACCTAGCGGGTGGGCGTGGACTACAAGTGTTTCAGTGCTGCGCGGGGGCGCAGGGGGATTACCCGATAGCGATAGCCTTAGAGGGCTGCACCATTACTCATAGAGGCTGGGTTACAATAGGTAACCTCAGTTCTATGTGTTGTTACGACCCTGGTCGTTATGTGTATTGTGTGTAGAGATTTTTCCCTCCTCCTGTGTCTGTCTGTGTGCAACACCTCCCCGTCACTCTATTACGTACAGGTACCCCTTGGAAGTCAGGCTTCTACGGGCAGGGCGTCCCATAGACCGTCATAAACCACGTGATCAACAACGATGGCCGACCTTTGTGTTATTCTCCGTGGAAAATGCCTATTTTAAGGTTCATTAGGCCATTAAAATGCGTTTTGATGTCATTTCATGCGAGTAATGAGTTTTTATTTCTGATTATTTGTGCAGTACATGTACATGATGTTTAGTTTGCTAGTTATGACGGAGATTACTTCATGAATGTGTACACATTCATGGTTGCTAAGGTGGTTGCTATGGACGCTGCAACAGCTCCCAGACCACGTGATCAACAACAATGGCCGACCTTCGTGTTATTCTTGGTGGAAAATGCCTATTTTAAGGTTCATTTGGCCATTAAAATGCGTTTTGATGTCATTTTATGCGAGTAATTCGTTTTTATTTCTGATTATTTGTGCAGTACATGTACATGTTTAGTTTGCTACTTATGACGAAGATTACTTCATGAATGTGTACACATTCATGGTTGCTAACGTTTTTTTGGTGGAAATGTGTTTTTTCACAGCAGAGTCACCCTCTGTACTTGGACTTGTTGGGAGAATCTAAAGGCAAGAACATCCCAAATATTCATTTAGGTCTTTATTGTAGACCTTTAGTGTTGCCGTCTGTGAGGAAAATAAATGGGGCTCAGAGCCTCAGGATACTGAAATCTGTATTTTTTAAATCTTTTTTTCCTTCTAATTTGATTTTCTTTTCAAAATAACATGCTGTTATTTACTCACCAATAACACACAATTATCCTTGCTTTTATTTATTGGTTTAATTCCATAATCTAGGGCTTTTTTGGCGTCCGTCAGGAATTGAATTTCAAAATAAAAATAACCGGAAACAGACGTAGGCATTTCGAGCGATTACCCAAGATACTCAGCTATGGTTTAAACTCGCTTATTGGATGTTTTAGCCGCAATGCATGCTGGGATTTGGTGTTTATATTATATGAAATCCGGAAAACATTTGAAAAGAATAAAATAATACTTAACTCCGAGTGCTCTTGCTTTTCTTTTTGAAAGTCATCACATAACGGCATTGTAATACACGGTTTGGCTGCATTACATATTACAGATCTGCCGTAGTTCTTTATTTATAGAGCCCTGATGAGAAGACCTTTGGAAAAACTGAAGAAATGCCGCCGAAACTGAATACTTGAGGTGGATCATAAATATCAACAATTAAACAACATCTTCAATTTCTCTTCACACAATACGTCTCCTTGCAGTATCTACACTAATTCGGCTGACTTTTACATTTTATCGAATTCATAGATAGGTAATATTTACACCATAATGGTGCACAGGCAGCTGATATAAAGGACTTGAATTTGAATTGAATAGAATTTTGAATGTAAGAAATTAATGTAAATACTGAGAAAACTTATATAAAGTTATTGGGTTGAGCCAAGTAACCCAGGTGGATGCAATCAGGTAATTAGGACAGAGCCTCTGTTTTTAGATGGGGTTTGTGGCCATGCTGTAGGCCTGACGTTTAAAATAAATGATCAAATCTTATCTGTTAAGATGAACGTTTCATTTAAAGGTGGGGCAGGTAAGTTTGAGAAACCGGCTCGAGATACACTTTTTGTTATATTCCATGGAATGCTCTTAACATCCCGATAGCAATGAATATAGTAAATGCTTTGACAATAAATCCATAGAAAAATGTCATCTGTGGAAGCCGTGGCGCTGTAAAAAGCATGACCAATCATTTGAGCCGGCCCGGCTAAAATAACTGGATGGCCTACCTGCCTGTCAGCCTTCCATCTATGCACAAACTTATCTCGTGCCCTCTGTCACTACCCGATCCGTCCCCCTGCCCGATCGGTACTGCGCATGTGCGAGATGGTCCGGAAGTCCGGACGGCAACACAAGATGGACACTTGACACAGTGGCTTTTAGCAAAACTCAAAAAGAAAAACCGAGAGAGAGGAGTTATTGTTAATACAACGTGACTTCACTATTATTTAACAACTCTTTTTATTGGGTTCTTTTATTTGGGGTTAAGTACATTGTCAGAATAAGTGAGAAATGGATTTAACTTATGTTAGACAGCTATCATACTGAATACATATTTACTGTGAATGTGTGCAAGCATGTATGGCGCTGGCTACTCCGGCTACTCCGGCGTCTCCGGCGCCGGAGACGCCTGAGACGGACCGCTCTGCTACCCACAATTCAGTTTGGCGAAAAAGCGCGGCTACGTGACGTCACCCCATTGAAAGTGAATGGGCAGATTGGAGCTTTCGACGCTGTCGACGCTGTAGTGTAGACGGGCCGTCAGTCTGTGCGCCGCGACCAGGTACTCCCCGTTCTGCACCACCACGGTGATGCTGCTGTCATCACTCGCCTCTCCTCCGGTGGTGCCCTCGGCTCCCTCCGCCGCCACACTGCCCAGCACACTGGAGATCACTATCCCGTCGGGGGTCGCCAGTCTCTGGCACTGCTATTTTGGGGCTTGCGGGCTGAAAAGTCTTATCATAATGGATAGTAGCACATGAGATATATTGTACGACTTTGTAATTTTTTAATGTTTATCTATTAGCTCATAGCCTACTGTGCGTTTCACACAGACAATAAAAGTGAATTTTGAAATGACAAATAGGTTTATGTTTCAGCTTTATTTGCTTTAAAAACGTGTTCTCATTCATAACACTCCGTTCGATGTCTCACTATGGGATGCGCCTCATCGCGGAGCAAACAGAAGCATCAATCTCATTACACCAATCCTGATTGGCCGGTGATTCTTGGCGTCAACGTCAGGGGAAATCACCCCCTATAAGTAGCCTGCGCCACGACGCATGCGTCATTCAAACACCTCTTCTCGCTTCAGAGCACATCTCGAACGGTAGCCGGGCTAGCTTAACAGTCCACAGACTGAACCCAACTAATGTTCGGTCGACGGGCGTTAGCCGGCTATCCGATTCTCTCACAGAAGAATATTATAGTCAACCTCGCCGTTCTTCCTCTGGAGTAAGGTAAGGTTTTGACTTCAAGTTAGCAACACACCAGTTGCTAACTTGTGTTTTTTCCCTCACTACCGACACCACGGTAGCAAGGACACTTTTTTTTTCTTCTCTCTTCCACGGAGGAGAAAAGGATTACAGGAATATTACCATACCAGGTAATATCCTTGAGAGAAAAAGACCCACGCTGTCCTTTTTCCCCCGGATTAAAGACAGATCGGTAAACATTTTTTTCTCGAACGTACCTGTCACGAGCGGACCCTCTCCACGCCTCACGGCGAACGAGATGGATGCCTCTCCCCCTCACACCAGAGGAGTCAGGATCTCGGAGGCTCGGCGCTGCGGTTGCGGGTTGAAAGTGTCAGGCACAGACTCACACCAGATCTGTTCGTCCTGCCTCGGGCTGGAACACGCCCAGGAGGCCATCGACAACCCCGGCTCGTGCGGACATTGTGCCCGCCTCACCGTGAAGGCTCAACCTCACCAACCTCCCAGACCGGGAAAAGGAAGATGTGCTTGACATGCCCATCGTTCCCGAGGGGATTTTCGGCTCCGCTCTCGCTTCCATGCAAAGGAAGTGCGAGTCGAAAAAGAAGGAAGACGAGGCTCTCCACCTTTGTCTCCCTCGAAGGGTCCAGCCGCGGCCTTTGCAACGGCGGCCCTTCACCCACGCTGCACCGCGCTCTGCTGGGTTCAAAGTACCGGGACAGCAGAGGGCGCAGCCCGCCCCGAGTCCCCAGCCCAGGCAGGAGACGAGGGCGAGTTGGTCTAGAAAATCTCCGGCTCCGGCTGTAGCCCAGGCACAGCCGAACCAGAATTTCGGCCAGCAGGCGAGGAAGAAGAAGCGAGCGGCCTGACAGCCCCTCCTTCTCCCCTCCGTGACGGAGCTGGAAGTTCCTTCCCCGGCTCTAAATGTGTCCCCGCCGCCTCGAGAGATGCCTCAACGCCATCCTCAAGTCCGCACAAGACACATGTCACATTGTTATTGTCTGAATAAACCATTTTCCGCTGACGCATCCAGGCTCCGGCCAAGGGCGCAGCCTAAAAAAATTAAAAGAAAGACAATAAACAGTCCGTTAACCATAAATCCCCTTCTGAGAGCAGCTACGGCCTCTCTCAAAAGGCGGATAATAAACGGGTCTGTGAAGGCACCACCGCCACGCGCATGCGCAGTGCCGGTTGGGGCTTTAAGGGCACTACCGCCACATGCGTACGCAGTGCCGGCTAGAGCTTACCTTAAAGAACTCATTATACCCTACTGTCCTACTAGGGCATTGCGTTCCAAGAATGCAGGGTTGTTGGTTGTTCCTAGAGTCTCTAAAAGTACAATGGGAGCCAGAGCCTTTTCTTATCAAGCTCCACATTTGTGGAATCAGCTTCCAGTTTGTGTTCGGGCGGCAGACACCCTATCCGTTTTTAAGAGTGCGCTTAAGACCTTCCTTTTTGATAAAGCTTATAGTTAGGGCTGATTAGATTCAGCCCCTAGTTTTGCTGATATAGGCTTAGTTTGTCGGGGGACATCTTACTTCTTCCTTCTCTCTGTCTATACCTGTGTACTCTCATGTTCCGATTAACCCAGCTTCCCCAAATGTCTTTCTTTTTGGGATCTATATATGCTGGGATCCGGAGTCATGGATGATCCTGCGGTCTTGTGTCCTGGATCGCGAGCGCTGGATCTTGAGTCGTGGCTGTGGTCCTGGATCATCGGTCCTGGATGGATATCCTCGTGGATTCATCTTCCTATTATACACACATGCATTTCCAAACATTTGGACTACCTATGTTGCAAATGTATTATCTTTTCAATTTACACACGGCATCTATTGCACGTCTGTCCGTCCTGGGAGAGGGATCCCTCCTCTGTTGCTCTCCCTGAGGTTTCTCCCATTTTTCCCTTTAAACTGGGTTTTCTTTGGAAGTTTTTCCTTGTACGATGTGAGGGTCTAAGGACAGAGGGTGTCGTATTGTCATACTGATATTCTGTACACACTGTGAAGACCACTGAGACAAATGTAACATTTGTGATATTGGGCTATATAAATAAACATTGATTGATTGATTGATTGAGAGCTGTAAAGAACGGCCCGTCAATCCTTCCCCTTTCAAGAGCAGCTGCGGCATCTCTCAAAGGACGGATTATTGACGGGTCCGTGAAGCCACCGCCACACACATGCGCAGTGCCGGTCAGGGCTTTAAGGGCACCAGCGGTACGCGCAGGCGCAGTGCCGACTGGAGCCGTGAGGGCACCACCGGCACACACATGCGCAGTACCGGCTGGAGCCAAAAAGGCACCTCCGTCACGCACATGCGCAGTGCCGGTCGGACCCATAGAGTGACATCCCAGCTGGCTCTAAGGAGCATACAGCAGGAGATACTCACGATGTCTGCCTGGACTTCTCAAGACAGTTATAATTTATCTGTTTTCACAAACCCAGTGAGAGTCAACCCACATTCTGGAGAGAAGAGTTCTCTCTCTCCCAGAAAGAAGGGTTTTATCTATAAAGCCCACCGAGCGGAGTCAGATTACGGAGGAGAATGTCCTCGTAAAGCACCCGCTCAACATGGGCCTCATAATAAAACTAAACCCCGAACGCCATGGCTTACGGAGAGTTTTGGTGATTATGAAATGCGTAGTGGCACTACACCCGACTTTTCCAGTGCGGGACGCGCCTACGGGTGCAGTCCTTTCACGGAAGGTGGTCACCACGGACGCAGGTCAGACGGGCTGACAGGGGACTTACGAAGGTTGCCCGGTGAGAGGTCTCTAGAACAGAGACTTCCAGCGGGCACGCGTAAATTACCCGGAGCTTTTAGCGGTGTTCCACACCCAAAAATGCTTCCTGCCCTCTCTCAGAGGACTTCATGTCCCCGTGAGGATAGACAACACGATATCGTGTATGAACCGCCAAGGGAGGTTGCGTTGTCTCCAGTCACCACTGGCACACAAACTGATCCCTTAGAGCGGCAGGCGTCTCCTCTCTCTGAGAACGACACGAGTACCGGGTGTTATGCACCTGGGGACAGAATTACTGTCAAAAGGTGCACCACTTTATTCAGACTGGACTCCTCATCCAAGGATCGAGAGTCCGCTGTGGGTGCGTTACGGCGGAGCCGCGTTAAATCTGTTCGCAAGGGGAGAAAATGCTCAATGACAGCTGTTCTCTTTAATGCACGATTTAAACGCACTGTTAGGCGGGGACACACTCGTACACGATTGACCTCCGGGTCCTCTGTACACATTCCCACCCCTGGTTCTGTTCCCCTTAACTCCGGCCAGAGTGAAAGAGCAACGCCACACACGTACTCTGATGTTTCCACCCTAGCCCGCAATATACAGGCTGGTGGTGATATATCAGCTGTTGTGCGGGCAGCCGTGGCAGCCCCCACCACGCAGGGACAAATTGTCTCAGGCGGGGAGGGTGATCCTTCACCCACGCCCAGAGCACGGGGCACTATGGGCCTGACCCGTGAGTGGTACAATCTGAATACAGTGGGACTCCCTCAGAAGGTGATAAACACGATTCAGAGTGCGAGAGCTTCCTCCACCAGGTCTCTTTACGACTGTAAGTGGAGGGTGTTTGAGGAGTGGTGCCTTTAAGAAGGGCACATCTCTTTTCAATGTCCTGTCGGGGTGATTTTATCATTCCTACAGGACTTGATCGATAAACACAGAGCTTTTTCCACGATCAAGGTGTACCTGGCTGCTATTGCTGCATGCCATGTGGGCTTTGAGGGTAAGACGGCTAGCCAACATCCTTTGGTCTGCCGTTTTATGAAGGGAGCTCGCAGGCTCCTCCCTGTCTCCAGGTCGCTGGTGCCCTTATGGGACCTGGCAGTGGTTTTAAATGGGCTCAAAATGACCCCATTTGAACCCCTGGAGGGAGCTGACATGAAACATCTGTCACTCAAGACAGTGCTGTTACTGGCCCTGGCATCCGCAAAACGGGTCAGTGATATCCATGCACTGTCTGTACATCCCTCATGCACTCAGTTCGCCCCAGGGCAAACGAGAGTGTTGTTGAAACCCAACCCTGCCTTTACACCAAAGGTGGTTGGTTCGTGTACCCCGATTGACATTGAGGCATTTCCTCCGCCGCTGGTTTCCTCCGGGGAGCAGCAGCAGGATCTGTTGTGTCCAGTCCGGGCTTTGCACACATATATGGACAGATCAAAAGAGCTTCGTCTTAATGACCAACTCTTCGTGTCCTGGGCTAAACCTCACAAGGGTAAGCCTGTTACTAAGCAACGACTATCCCACTGGATCGTGGAGGCGATTGCTTTGGCCTATACGAGTCAGAATCTGCAAGCACCTTTGGGTCTGCGGGCTCACTCGACTCGGGGCCTGGCTACATCCTGGGCTTTGTTCAAGGGTGTTTCCATCCAGGATATCTGTGCGGCGGCAAGCTGGTCTTCGCCACTCACTTTTGTCCGCTTTTACAGACTGGACGTCTCCGCTCCAAGCGTGGCCCGAGCAGTGCTGGGCACCTTGTTGAGTCGGGACTCCACCTGTTAAATTCTGGTTGATCGGTGATCTTCGAGATAAGCTCGTCTGGCAATACGGGAGCTACAATATCCCATAGTGGGACATCGAACGGAGTGTTATGAATGAGAACTATAGGTTACTTACGTATCCCCAGTTCTCAGAGTAACATGAAGTGAGATGTCTCACCAGACGGCCCTCCTTGCTATGGTGAAGCGAGAAGAGGTGCTTATTTTTGAATGACGCATGCGTCGTGGCGCAGGCTACTTATCGGGGGTGATTTCCCCTGACGTTGACGTCAAGAATCACCGGCCAATCAGGATTGGCGTAATGAGATTGATGCTTCTGTTTGCTCCGCGATGAGGCGCATCCCATAGTGAGACATCTCACTTCATGTTACTCTGAGAACTGGGGTTACGTAAGTAACCTATAGTTTTTAAGTTGATATTTTGTTTGTTAAAAGATTAAATCTTTAAAAACATGCTGTTTGTCATTTTTAAAGTTTGATGGAAGAACTTAAATTATAGGTCACTGACATGGAGCTTTAGGCCTGCAATGCTTTAACAAAAATGTTGGTGTTGTTTCAGTTTTGAAGAGTGAATATGGACGTTAAATTCACAAATTAGTAAGAATAATATTAAACAAGAACAGGATCTTGAGCCATGTTTTTAAAGTAGAGAAACATTCAGAATGCATGACGATGCCTTCAAAGGTTTTGTAATAGACCCCTAGCACTCTTAATTTATAAAGTAATAATAATAAATGTGAATGATTGAGCGCATTAGTGGCCTGACTGGCCCTCCTGATTTGATCTAAAAAAAGTAAATGATGATCATTGTGAAGGGGTGTCCAGCCCATATCATAATACACCAAATTACAGGATAATGTGAGATTCAGAAATTTCAAAATCATGTCTTCATGTTATAGTAGGCCTACCTTACATGAACCTGTTTGAAACCTTAATGACACCATGATGTGCTTATTTATATCTTAAAACCTGTAACAACTATATTTAGATGTTCATAAATATCTACATGTATGTATAAATACATGTGTAGCAGTTAGACCAACATTAATAGATGACCTCATTATTACCTATTTTATATGTAGGTCTAGGCCTACTAAAAAATGAAAATAAAGTTTACTAAGCATCTTTTTTGTTTGAATTTATTAGACAAAATGATTTGTGCTTAAAGTCATATACTGTTGTGTCTCAAACGGATAGACTAGATTATTAATTAATTTGCCTAATAGTTGCTTAAAATGCTACAATAACATTTGCAATTCGTTTTTAATCTGCCATGTACGGTATCAATAGTCTCTCAGTCACCGTAGTGTCGTAGTGTCGTGTCAGGTGGGCGTGTCGTATAGGGGGCGTGTCGTGTACTTGCTGCGGCTGCAGCTAGACCAAATGGTTTAAATCATGGTTTAAATGCCCAGCATACATGTGCTACCAAGCAAGCCTCCTCGACATTGAGAAACGGCCACGGTGATGTGTGCGCACGCGTGCGTGCTGAGGCCAAACACTGCTCCCAGCTCTAGGCATATTGAAATGACTCACTGATCTTTTTATGGAAAGTGGATAATGATCGCGCAGGAAGGATTCCCCCGAACTTGTTCCGCGTATTGCTGACAGGAATGATTCGCTGTGATTGACGGATGAACCATGGGGACGAAGATCAGATTTTCTTCGTGCTGGCATAGTTTTTTAAAATGTTTTAAAAAGCAGAACCAATCTGAAGCGGATTCAAAGCGTGAGGAAAAGGGTGTCACGGTTTTTGTAAATCCCGCTGCTGCCAGTGAAGTAGATGCAGACTTTCATTCTCAACGCACCTTACCACCGCTCCCAGCCGGAGACCTGTACATCGCCCTATATGACTACAACGCCCGCACCGAGGAGGACCTGAGTTTCCGCACCGGGGACACGTTGGAGGCTCTGGACAAAAGCGCTGGGGACTGGTGGTTGGCCAAAGCCCTCAACGGGGTCTCGGCGCCCAAAAAGGGATACATCCCGGCGAACTATGTGGCCCCTGTGGAGAGTATCGATGCAGAACCGTGAGTCCACCATCTTCAGTTCCTGTTTCCATATTCATTTAGAGTTCTCCAACATCGCGCTCCCCCTCTCTTCAAGCCCAACCAGAGTTTCCCAGTTACCTTGTTATCTTCCAACAGAGGTGGAGATTACTCAAATCTAAAGTAAAAGTACTCAGATGTTGTACTTCAGTTAAAGTAGAAGTACTCGGAGTGTATGAATACTCATCAAAATATAGTTAAAGTAGTCGTTGTGCAGAATGGTCCATTTCAGAATAATATATCTGATATGTTTTATAATGATTGATCATGAAAGTGTTCTCAAAGCTGGTGACGGTGCAGCTCGTCTGAAGTACTTTGTAGACTGCAGGGTAGCTGGTGAAGGTGCAGCTAGTCTGAAGTACTTTGTAGACTGCAGGGTAGCTGGTGAAGGTGCAGCTAGTCTGAAGTACTTTGTAGACTGCAGGGTAGCTGGTGGAGGTGCAGCTAGTCTGAAGTACTTTGTAGACTGCAGGGTAGCTGGTGGATTTACTCCAGGTGGAACTAAAGTCTGATTCAACACTTGATTATATTTCACATCATTAATCAAAATCTCAGGGTTCTTACAGTCATTAAAAACCTGGAAAAGGCATGGACATTTAAAATGCTAATTCCAGGCCCTGGAAAAGTTATGGAAAACAATATTTTCCCAAAGTTTTGGAAAAGTAATGGAAATGTAACTAAAGTTGCGTGAAATATATTTTATCTAATCGCCGAAATAGTAATAATATAATGATGATAAATACTGTATTGTCATGAAACGTAAAATGGCATTTAACTGACGAGGTGTTTTGCTGAGAGATTTTAGTTGCTTTAGCGTGTAGTCTACTGTAGTAAGTCGTCTATTTGATTTGTTTCAGACCTTATTTTCCTGTTCCATGTTAAAATAAACCATTTTCAGTGGTGCCGCTGAGAAAGAGTGATGTTTTTGGTCATGGAAAATTAGGTAAAGGTCATGGAGAAGTCATTGAAAATCATTGGTGAAAAAGTGTATGAACCCTGAAATCTGTAAAGTAACTAAAGGTATTAAATAAATGTAGTGGAGTAAAGTACACCATTTAACTCTGATTTATAGTGGGGTAGAAGTGCAAAGTAGCATTGCATGGAAATACTCAAGTAAAGTACAAGTACCTCAAAATTGAACCAGTACTTGAGTACATTTACTTCGTTACTTCCAATGCCTGTGTTCCAAGATTGTTAGGAAATCCTACTGACTGACAGAATACAGGTCTTCTAAGAGCCATAACTTTGTATTTTGATACAGATGTACAAGACGGATGAGTTTTATTTGTGTAGGTCTTTACTGCTGAATAATGCTACAAAGCAAAGGCTTGGCTTAAACTAGTCATTGATTACCTGTGAGCAGGAAATGTAGGCCTACAGGTTAATCATTTCCTGGCAGCAAGTCTGAAAGCACATGCAACACCTCGCTGATGTTGTGTTGTTTCAGAGCAATGACTTCATCTGTCCTGCCAGAAACTTGTTTTGCAGCAGGATTATTTTTGGCTGCAGGTAGTCAGCTCTACGAAAGGCCTCGCTCAGATACAGTTCTGTGAATGCGAACATTTACACACATTGTGTTCACGAACACAACATCTCCTCTATGTCTGCATGTCGCTGAGTGGTTGGAAATAGTTTGTCACAAAGGTCCAACCCGTGTCTGACTCATTCTCAGCATGCTCAGCCTCTCAGTGAAACCTGTTTCTTCCTAGCTGTTTTTCCTGTTTCGTTCTCATGGACATGTTCCTTATCATGTGTGTCATAGTTAACCTCACAAAGAACCTGAGATACATGGAAGAGTTCCAATTTGATGTGGGTTGGTGCTTTACATGTAGCCTTTGATGAATGTAACATTGCACATTTCCTAATACATGTCCAAAATGTTTATATTCTGTTTTGGCTCACCTCTGATACATTTGAGCTTCCAGTTATTTTCATATGCAGTCTGTAGAGAACCATCTGCCTGGCAACCTGGGCAAAGAAATAACTTGTGGGCCCCTTGTTGACCCCCATATGTATGTCTGTCATGATGAACTCATTCAGGGTAGGGCTGCTCAATTATGGCAAAAATCATAATCTCGATTATTTGGGTCAATAATTGTCAGTGGCGAGCCGTGACTTTTCTACCTAGGCCCTCTGACCCCAACCCCCTCTTCCCTCGAAAAAAAAAGTGATTCCGTCAGCCTATAGTATACTTCAGCGGAATATCAAAACAGCGATCCGGGGTGCAAAACGCATCAATGACAGCGACCCTCTACCACACAAAACAACACCATTTATATAAACACCTATCATGACGGGGCGCCCACAGCCAAGGAACAATTACACATGAATGAAGTCGGCACCGCAGCCCATATTGAAAATGACGTAGGCCTACCTTTGATGATAAATCACTGAAACACAAAGTCCATCCTCCGGTCCTTTTGGATGAAGCACTTGATGGCGTCGTCATGCAGCTGATCCTTTGCTTTTAAAGCAATCAGCAATTTCTTCTCGATCGAAATTAAGGCCAAGTCTGACAGTCGGACTTGCCCAGTCGTGGACCTCGAGTAGCTTTGTATGCGCTTCAGCGCAGAGAAGGACCTCTCCACAGAGGCAGTGGACACAGGTATTGTCAGGATGATGCATGAGAGGGTGTACACCTGTTTCATGCTTTCACTCAGTCCTTTTTTGAGGAGAAACTGATGAATGTCGGCTGGGCTTTTCCCCAAAATGTCAGACATGCCGTATATCACGGCGAGTTCCGTGTGCAGTCGAGGCTGGTCGAAATATCCGCCATAGCTCTCCATCAAACTGTTCAAGGCAGCAGTTGGGAAATAGTTACAGTAATGCCCGAACTGTTGCGGGTCCAGAAGGGCCAGGAATTCCAGCTTTTTGTGGTCACTGAAGCGGTTGGAAGTCTGGGTTAGCAGGCTGTCAATTACGCTGCAGTGGAGCTCCCTGTACCGTGCACGAAGGTCTCCTTGAGCTCCACGGCCGCGCGGAGGGCCAACCAAAGCCTGGGTTTCATCGTAGACGCTGTCAAAGTTCCCCTTCTCCTATTCAATTTGTCGCTGTAGCTGATCCACTCTGGCCAGGCAGAACTGCATATCAGAACCTTTGTTCTGAAGTATTTCAAAAACAACATCCGAGTAGGAGAAGATAGCGTGGAAGGTTTTCAACCAAAAGCTGAAATCGAAGCTGGTAAGGAGGGTGATGTATCCATCAGAGCAATGAACAGTTTCCTCATCAAACTCTGTGTGATGGTCTACGATGTGCTCGAACACCTACGAGAGTAATGCTTAGTTTAGAAAAAACAACTTGTAGACCTCCAGTAAACACTAAGATTAGCTTTTCATTTAATGTAATACTAGCGTAGTTCTTTACCTTCATGTTTTTATGAGTGGGTAGTTTCCAACACTAAATCATTTCTTTATTATTGTTAATATTTCCATTACGTTCATTGTTATTATTATTATCTTACCTCTCTCAATTCCCTGGTCTTCTCTGCCACTGTGCACACCAAGCGAGAATGAAAGCTCCAGCGAGTAGGAGCTGCCCGTGGAAGCCTATGCTGGCAAATATCATCCAGTAGCTTGGTGCGCTTTGCTGAGCGGCTGAAAACGGTGGCCAGGCCAGAGAGGTGGGAGAAGAAGACCTTACACTCTCTTATCTTGGAAGCTCCCTTTGATAAGACGAGATTTAAGATGTGAGCATAGCAGTGAATGAAAAGGGCCTGTGGAATTGTTTCCTTAACTTTCGCTTGCACCCCATTCAATCCAGAAGCCATAACAGCTGCTCCATCGTAGCACTGCGCGACCACTTTGTCAATACAGCCACTCTCCCTCAGGAACTCCAGCAGCCGTGTAGCTATGGCCTCTGCTCGTTTGTCCTCTGTCACATCTTCGTACTTGAAGAAACGCTCTTTTATCCCATCGTCAGTGACATATCGAAGCACATATGACATCTGCGCCACGTTGCTAATGTCTGTCGTTTCATCCAACATGACCGCGACAAAAGGTGCCTTCCTCAGCTCCTCTTTCATGCTATCCGTCATTACACTAGTGACAGCGCTGATCAGGTCATTCTGAATCCTTGAAGATGTGCCGGTAAAGACTGTTGATGTGGTGAGGTGTGTGTGTGCAGGTCGCTGTCATACTCTGCCACTAAATCCAGCAACTCTATGTAATTCCCCTTGTTTGATGAAGATACTCTCATCGTGACCTCGGAACGGCAACTCCTGCTTGCCCAAGTACACCACACAATTTATGAGAAGTTTCAAAATTCCTCGGTTCCTCTTCACCTTTTCATTATGAGCGATGACACCCCGGCGTTGTTGCTCATCCAGCTGGAGCTCTATCCTGGTGTCCCCAAATGTGTTAAGCCGAATAGTAGCTCTGAGGTGACCTGAAGCATTCTGATGGCGATGTGCTGATTTGGATAAACTTCCTAAATCAGAATATCCATCTCTGGCCCATGACCCACTGTCCGCTCCAAAAAGCAAGCAATCCCAGCAGTACAGCTTTTGTTCCCTGGTTGATCCGGTCATCCAGTTGTATCTGGCGTAATTGCCGATATTAAAATGCCTCTCCAACCGTTTGGTTTTTAGAACCAAATTAAGCTGTGGTGTTGGTCGCCCTTTGGTAATTAACTCCAATTTATCCGTGTAACTCATTCTTGAAAAAGACTCGGTTAGTAGTTTCGCAACGATGTCATCACTATCACTAACGTGAGCCATCGTGAATGAACGTATGCTAATTCCACCGAGCTTGACCCGTTGATATATCACATGCATAAACTTGGCAGCGCAGCGGGCGGAACGTGTCATAAAGTCCGCGATAATAAAGCCCTCCCATTTAGAGGGAAGATATGATTGGTCAATTGTACTGTCACTTGACATTACTCTCTTGTTGTTTTACTATAGCGGGCCCTCTGTGAATCGCATAGAGGGCCAGGCGAGCTTTTTTCATGTAACCCTTCACATTCAAACAAACTGTGAACAGGCAGATTCGATCGGATTTATTTCTTTGGAAATTTTATTTTAAATACGATTATATCAAGTTTTTTCGGTAAAACTAATGAAAAATATAACCAAAATAATATTTAAAAAATATATATTTAAAAAAATATATATATTTTTTTAAATGTTTTTAAATATTATTTTTTAGAATATCCTAGGCCCTCATAGAGGGCCTAGAGCAGTGGCGTTGCGCAATATTTCGGGGCTCCCCCGCAGGTCGGACCAATAATAGAGTGACATGGGATAGACATCGCGGCCTGTTTATTTTTTCAGGCATCTTTTGTAAACAGTAGGTCTATAGGTCAGTAGGAACTTTCTGTATAATATACATCTGATTTAAACAGTAAGGTCAGTAGGAACTGTATAATAATATACATCTGATTTAAACATCATTGACAAATACAAACAAGTGGCTGTGTATTTTTTGTAACTTGAAGGTATATTGTAGAACGTTATAGCCTATCATCATTGGAGTTCACACAACGGAACGGTTCACATATATATAACATTCTGTATAAAAGAAAAGTAGCCTACAAATAAAACGCATCCTATAGGCTACATAGAGGATGCAATCAGGAGCTGCTTTGTAGGCCTATTATTTTATACGAGCGCGTCTCCTGGCATTCTTCTGCGCAAAGTCCTGTATAACAGTCTTTAAATCTATACTGTGCGCATGTCGGCTCTCAATACTAAGGACTGCTAACCCAGACAGTCTCTCTTGCGACATTGTGCTCCTAAAATATGTCTTTATTAATTTAAGTTTTGAGAAAGATCTCTCAGCACTGGCAACAGTCACGGGTATAGTTGAAAACAATTTCAGTGCTGTGGCAACATCGGGGATACTTGGCAAAATTGACTGATTTTCAATGAGCAGGGTTTGTGCAAGGTCTTTGATTGTTCCACACTCAATTTTCTTTATAGTAGGCCTAAGAGCATTACATTATTTAAGTATTACAAAGTAAATTTGAACTGTGCCTGTGGCTATGTATGCATATGTTGTTATGTACACATATTTGTATTTACTTTTGTTTGGCCTTAGGATGGCGATAATTGAATAACCATTTTAGTTTCACTTCATTTCACTGTAAATAGCATGAAATTATGAGCTGTTTTAATTTTTGTTTTAATTTTGTTGTATGTTTATGTATGTTTTGAGTGTGTGAGGACCTCAGGAAGAATAGCCAATGCTCATGCTAGTGCTAATGGGGATCCTAATAAAGACAAGACAAGACAAGCATTACGGAGGGACAGGATCTGGAAAGGAAACTCGGCTGACGGGTCGTCTTTATACTGGCCTGATAAAGCACTTGCAGACTCGGACAGATCCTTGTCTGTTGTGCGCAAAAGTTCGCGGGGAAGCAGAAAAGAAAATCGCTGTGCAACTTCGCTCATTCCAACAAATCGACTTTTGAGTTGGGCAACGACAATATCGATATTTGCGTAAAATACCGCCACTCTAAAATGCTCCCCTGTGTCTTGGAGCCGCTGGTCCTCGCAAAGCTCTGAAAAGTGCCTCTTTGTGCGCCTTGCGCGTCTGTTTTTGAAGAGACTGTGGACACCTCATGAGGATGCCAGGTCGCTTTTAAGCCATCAAACTCTATTATATTGCTAGCCCCGTCATATCCTTGTCCGTGGCACTTCCCAAGTAGTATCCCCTTTCTCTCCATCGATTCGAGAATTTCTCTCTCTAGACCTGCAGCAGTTTGGTCTGTGACTGCATGGAAGCCCAAAAAACTTTAGTTTATTTTCACCTCTGTAGGGTTTCCATTTTCATCATTTGCTATAGTAACATATCTGAACACTTGACTCAGTTGGTCTACTTTTGAAATGTCCTGGGTAGTATCCTTATTAACGAATAGAATTCTGCATTCTGTATGTCTGTAATGATTGTGTCCTGCTCTTTTTTCGATAGGAATGAAATTATTTCGTTTTGAGTTTGAGGACTTGCAGGTAGTGCAACTTCTTTTTGCTTTCAATAAGCCTTTGCAGAACTGAACTGGATCATAACGCGCCATAAGTTCCATGGTAGATAAGAAATTACCATTATCTATATCACCTATTTTCTCTCTGTGACCCCGGAAAGCAGAGGCCAGTATTAGTGTAACATCAGTTATGCTGGTTAGGACCTCGGTCCAAAACCCCACCTCTCTCTTAAACTCAGATGATATTTGCGTGTCAATGGTCAGCATAGCCGCGGGAAGTCATTTTGCTCAGGGGGTGCTGCCAAAAGTGGGGAGGGAGCAGCTTAAAAAAATAAATAAAAGGCAGTGCCGGGCCGGGCCCGGCTGTCAGCGATACGAGCCGCATAAATTGTTTGTTAAAGGCGAGACACGGCAGGCAAAAACATCATTTTTCATGCACTGGTCCATTTTGAGATGTTGTGCTATTTTGATTCTATAACATGTTTTCTTTCAGGCTTTTTGGAAGGAAAACGTACAAAATACACATTTAAGTGTTCATTTTACTATAGTTTGTCCATTTGCATCTGTATATTTCTCCTAAATTCACCAAAAGTTAGCATTCTAACGTAACATAAAGTACCGCCACCACTGTTTGCACAATGTCATCGTTGGGAAAGCTCCGTCTCTCCTGCACAATCTAATCGGATCCAAATATGGTCATTTCCTTTGTATCAGCAACCAATCGTGAAAGCACAAAGGGGTCTTAAAACAAGAAACAAAATCTCATTGGCTGGTGTCAACTTCTGACAACGTGATTCGTTCAGATGCGTCACGTGATGTGCTAAAACACTTCCTGGTTAGCTTTCTGCTAGAAATGTAAATCTCAAAATGGCAAAAGAACGGCGAAAAAAACGTTCACAGAGAAGACGACAACAATTGTCACTTGCACGAAGCAAGGTTATACAAAAAACAAATGACCCCGAACATGAAATTCATTCACGGAGTGCGTCGAGGCGCAAGCTGTCATCCAAAGAACAGGAGGGTTCAGCTAGCGCCTCACTGCAATCTTTAAAGGTCGTTTTCTCAAAATGAGTTTTTTCTCCTACTCTGAGTCCGAAATGTCCACTTCAGTTGCACTAACATACACCAAACCTTCCAGTTATATTCCTATCAATATTATGAAGGCTTTTACAGAAGGGTTTGTTCATATATACTTCATAGCCCGAATTATATAAGATTTTATACCTAAAAACATGGCGAAAATTGATATTTTAGGGCTGTTGACAGTATTTTCTGATTTATGGAGTGATAAAAAGAGATATCCAAAATCCCTTCTGTAAAAGCCTTAGATGCTAATATGACTACAAAATGAAACGAGCATTTTGAACCTGGCTTTATCCAAAGTTCAGATTTCGGTTCCTGAAATGTGTTAAAATATGCGCACATTCCTTTTTTTCCGCCATTCTAGAAAGTTGTCACTCTGCAGTGCGTGTCGCGTCAATTACGTCACTCTCCCACGACCTACGACCTAGATGACTCGGATTTTATTTGGAAAATAAATTCAAGCCACCTGATATATACTATGACTATTATATGCTACTGTATACAGCTAATTTTGTAATAACTATTTTATGTAGTTTAATCATTTTTATTTTGGTGGTCACTCAGTTTTTCAAATGTACACCACTCGCCAACAGGGGGTGCTGCAGCACCCCTACTTCCCGAGGCTATGATGGTCAGATTATTTGTCCACGTATCATACACGACACATGCTGCCAAATGAGAGCGAGAGAATTCGTGTTCCTTAATATTTTTAGAGAGACCCTGCCAATCATTTATTCCTATTCTCCACGCTTGGCAGACGGTCTGTCACTGAACAGCCAGCACTGCTCACAGTACACCCGGTCCATAGATGGCGAGTAACACAGCCACTTGCGCGGAACTCTACATCCAATTTTGGATGTTTTGTTATAGAACTCTTTTGAAAAACACCTTCCCTTCCCATCCCTTTTGAATGGCCCTTCAGGCTTGCATGGCCCGTTATTCAGAATGTACCGTTTAACATCATCGTCTTCTAAATCTACAGGGAATTTCCCCCTATCAGTAGGGTATTCAGTCACAGAGTTGTCGCTGGCCAACGTGTCCCTGGGGTGGGTGGGAGCTGCTGTCACTGTCGGGGGACGGCTAGCTGCCTATGTCTGAACTGGCCTCGGAGGGGGCACAGCTGACTTCTTGCTGACCTGCAAAAAGGAACGGATTATATTCCAATTCCAATGTAACCTGTAGCATACTGACTCGTACTGTTTATGGCGATTTGCGAATAAATTGATAATTGTAATTGCGATTATTAAATGTGATTGTTCATTGACTTTGAAAACATCCATTTATTGTACTTTAAAACAAATACAAATAATAATTTGAACTTTTTAACTGTTGAATTATACGTTCAGGGTAATCAACTGAAAAACCAATACAAAATAAAATAAATTGTACATTTAAATAAATACCAATAAACATGTTGCAGTGCACTGTCACAACCTGAAAACTCCTTAACATAAAGCCAACATGTCGGTGAAACATGTTCAACACATTCCACTCAGTTAAACATTAAAGGCTGGAACAGGAAATAAATGTTGAACTACAATTTAAGACCAAATAACATTTTTTTTTATAGAAACTAGGGCTGCTCGATTATGGCAAAAATCATCATCTCGATTATTTGATCACCATTATTAAAAACGATTATCCATTTACTTTGAAAACATCCATGTATTGGAGAAAATATTTTTGAACAGTATGTTTTTAACAGTTGATTACCCTGAACGTTAAGTATAACTCAACTGAAAAACCAATACAAAAAAAAAGATTAATGGTGTTATACAGTGTTTTAGTGCTTAGACAGTTCACGGTTTGCAATCAATACAAGTATTGATAATGCAGTTTACAGCCTTTCCATTTGACAAGTTCTGCTTCCTCATACATTGTGATTGCAGATGGTATTTTCCCGACACCAAGCGGCTGGATGCAGAGAAGATGCTCCTGGCAGAGGGGAACCAGCAAGGAGCCTTCCTCATCAGGAACTGTGAGAGTCAGAGAGGCGAGCGCTCCCTCTCAGGTGAGAGAAGACCCTACTACCCTACTGGTCTCTAAAACAATGTGAACAAATACATATATCTCAAAATGGATTTCCAGGAAGTGAAGTCACTTATAGATAATAACTTAAATGATTTTCCTTTAAAACAATTAAGGAGATTTTAAAAGCCATATGATAAACTCTCTATCAATGAGCTGCTACACTATCAGAATAATTATCAACGCATCATAACTTGAGAAGCTGTTTGCTGTAGTAATGTCTGTCTCACATTCTTAAAGCAAACTGACTTCATTATAATCGCACTATTGTACCATTCTGCTGTGTGCGTACTTCTCTGCCACAAAACACACATTTCCAAATACGCTATTGTTAAGATCTCTTATCACCAATTGACTCAAAGGATTAGTGGTTTCAGGGTCATGAAGTGGAATACATCGAGGTCTGTGCTCCCATAAAGAAGGCTGATAACTTTATCTCCCTCTTTTCTAATCTGTGTTCTCACTCCGGCCTTGCTCTTTCCATTATGACTGGATTCTTTCCATGTTCCTTAATTACAGCCAGTTGATGACCTCATCAGCCCCGGGTTATTTCACAGTGTGTGGGAATACGGTGAAAATGCATTTAACCCATCTTTATTTGACTTATTTAATAGCAAGGCATCCAAGCAACAAATGGTTTTAAATATATTTAATAAATAGTATTGTATGAACCTCAGAGAACCCCAGTTAATCTAGGAAAGGCTGAATAAAATAATATGAATGAATAGTTATTGTTCTATTACAATTTTTTAAAGATGTTGATCATTAGAATATATTGTTCATGCTTATTTCTTTAGGCAGCAATACATTGACAAAGAAAAACACACTTTTGTAATGTTTGCATTCTAATTCAAGGTTATGAAGAGTCCCTTTTTTCTTCAACTGCTGATGTTCAGGTGTATATCAGTGTGTAGTGTCTCTACTTTAAAGAGTCCTCTCCTGCTGATGTTCAGGTGTATATCAGTGTGTAGTGTCTCTACTTTAAAGAGTCCTCTCCTGCTGATGTTCAGGTGTATATCAGTGTGTAGTGTCTCTACTTTAAAGAGTCCTCTCCTGCTGATGTTCAGGTGTATATCAGTGTGTAGTGTCTCTACTTTAAAGAGTCCTCTCCTGCTGATGTTCAGGTGTATATCAGTATGTAGTGTCTCTACTTTAAAGAGTCCTCTCCTGCTGATGTTCAGGTGTATATCAGTGTGTAGTGTCTCTACTTTAAAGAGTCCTCTCCTGCTGATGTTCAGGTGTATATCAGTATGTAGTGTCTCTACTTTAAAGAGTCCTCTCCTGCTGATGTTCAGGTGTATATCAGTATGTAGTGTCTCTACTTTAAAGAGTCCTCTCCTGCTGATGTTCAGGTGTATATCAGTATGTAGTGTCTCTACTTTAAAGAGTCATCTCCTGCTGATGTTCAGGTGTATATCGGTATGTAGTGTCTCTACTTTAAAGAGTCCTCTCCTGCTGATGTTCAGGTGTATATCGGTATGTAGTGTCTCTACTTTAAAGAGTCCTCTCCTGCTGATGTTCAGGTGTATATCAGTATGTAGTGTCTCTACTTTAAAGAGTCCTCTCCTGCTGATGTTCAGGTGTATATCAGTGTGTAGTGTCTCTACTTTAAAGAGTCCTCTCCTGCTGATGTTCAGGTGTATATCAGTATGTAGTGTCTCTACTTTAAAGAGTCCTCTCCTGCTGATGTTCAGGTGTATATCAGTATGTAGTGTCTCTACTTTAAAGAGTCCTCTCCTGCTGATGTTCAGGTGTATATCAGTATGTAGTGTCTCTACTTTAAAGAGTCCTCTCCTGCTGGTGTTAAGGTGTATATCAGTATGTAGTGTCTCTACTTTAAAGAGTCCTCTCCTGCTGGTGTTCAGGTGTATATCAGTATGTAGTGTCTCTACTTTAAAGAGTCCTCTCCTGCTGGTGTTCAGGTGTATATCAGTATGTAGTGTCTCTACTTTAAAGAGTCCTCTCCTGCTGGTGTTAAGGTGTATATCAGTATGTAGTGTCTCTACTTTAAAGAGTCCTCTCCTGCTGGTGTTCAGGTGTATATCAGTATGTAGTGTCTCTACTTTAAAGAGTCCTCTCCTGCTGGTGTTCAGGTGTATATCAGTATGTAGTGTCTCTACTTTAAAGAGTCATCTCCTGCTGGTGTTCAGGTGTATATCAGTATGTAGTGTCTCTACTGGGACATGTCTCCATGCTTTAATGTTCAAAAAGCTCTTTATTGTTCTCATACTGCCTGTGCTGCAGCACCTGTTTTCACCCTCTGTCTGAAACCAGAGCCCACTCCACACTGATTGGTTAGCTGGCGTCCATTTTAGGCTTTTCAGGCAGGGGAGCAGTGTGTGGTAGAGAAACTCCCTCTGGAGGGAACGTTGGGATTGTAGCCGTTGCAGACCATTTACATGCACACAAACCTATAGCACACACTACAGGAGAGGGATCGCCCCCCACACATGCGTAGGCTCCGTTTGATAAAGACGTGAAGCCTCCTGTCAGAGGAAACCTCACCTCACAGTTCCTGCTCTTGTGTAAACTCTGATGGTGGCTTGTGTTTCAGTGCTGGACTGTGGGAAGGTGAAGCACTACAAGCTGAAGAAACTGGACAATGGTCACGTGTTCGTGTCCAGGGCCCGGTCCTTCCTAACTGTCCAGGAGCTGGTGGCTCATTACTCCCAGCAGGCCGATGGGCTCTGTGTGCGTCTGGGGGAGCCTTGCAGAAAGGTAAACGCATCCTCTCAAATCCTGTCATCCCTTGTTTTCTTCCTAAAGTTCATGTTTGAATACAGTATGAAGTCATGGGGATGTGAGCAGACTCTTCCTGTGTGTGCAGATGGAGGCTCCACAGACTCACGGCCTGTCCTACAACACCGTGGACCAATGGGAGATTGATCGCAACTCCATCAAGCTGCTAAGGAAGCTTGGCGCCGGACAGTTTGGAGAAGTGTTCGAAGGCCTGTGGAACGAGACCACAGCAGTCGCAGTGAAGACCCTCAAACCTGGTACACGAATGCCTCCACTCTCTGACTGGAGGGGCTGCACCAGAGACATGCTGGTGTTAAGGATGGGGAAACAGCTGTTACTGTGGAAGTTGATTTGATTCGTCTAATAGAGATGGGATCAATGAAATCAATATCTCACTAACTGTTGTTTCTCGTCTGTAGTTAAGATTATGCATCACACATCACACATGTCCCGTTTAGTGAAGACAAGCATGATCTTCCATAATATCCATCCTTGCTTTAAGATGCACTCCACACTTGATGTTTTCACTTCCACCACGAGTTTCATGAACACCAGGCAGTCACTTCTGTGATGCTACAGACAGGCAGACGCTAAGCAAAGCATGACCTCCGTGATGGTGGTCCAAGAATCTATGTAAGAATGAGTGTACACACACAGTGTATCACACACAGTGTACACACACAGTGTGCACACACTGTATCACACACAGTGTACACACACTGTATCACACACTGTATCACACACACTGTATCACACACACTGTATCACACACAGTGTGTGTACACTGTACCACCCAAAGCCCCGCTGCTCATATGCCCCCCTGTACCACCCGTCACAGGAACCATGGGCTCGGAGGACTTCCTGAGAGAGGCTCAGATCATGAAGAGGCTGCGGCATGCCAAGCTGATCCAGCTGTACGCCGTGTGCACCATGGAGCAGCCCATCTACATCATCACCGAGCTGATGAAGAACGGCAGCCTGCTGGACTACCTCCAAGGTAACACACCTCCTGTTGGTCTGCCCGTGACGTCATGAGCTGCTGCTTTATGGCCGGATCAAAGGCCACTGCTGGTGTGCACGTGTCAGGGCGGCAGCAGAGACTTATCACAGACCAACACAACTATTACTACAGTGCACAAATTAAAACTTGTTCTCCATATTCAACACCATGTTCTTTATTAGTCTCAGCCAGACGATCCAGTTGCCTTCATCATCAACATGCAGTCCAGGTTCTGCTCCGTCCACTTCCCCATTGAGTTCGTCTTAAACTTGAGTTTTATTAACATTTGTATGGTTTTATTATTTGTCTTAGTTGAATGTAAGGGAATAGTGGTGCAGAAGAAACCCTGATATCTCCCAGCAGCCACCTGCTCTGACGCTCAGACCATGCTTCAGGCCTGCATGTTTAACTCTAAATGCCCGTATAGAAAAGACCATTTTGTTCAACCTCTAGATGCATGCCTTCGAGCGTGAAACTGGCTGCTAGTGTAGAGAAACCTTGTGTTTTGCCATAATATTTGTTCTGTATATATTAAATGTAGCAGACAGAAGGAATGTGTATTATGTAAAGTGGATGCATGTCCTGGATGACCTTTACCTGAGGGCGGTCGGAACATGCTCACATGACGGCTCCTCAGCGGGGCATAGAGCCAGGAGATCACATGTGGCAGACTGAGCATGCTGGGCAGTGGGGTGTGAGATCAACCACAAGTCCCCCTGCACCCTGCTGCTGTGACCTCCCATGGCTCAGACATGTTCACAAGGTCCTGCTCGCTACAGTTAAGTAGAGAGGATAATAAGAGTAATCATTCAGCCCTAATTTAGATTTGTCAAAGTTCCCTGCTTCCATCTGCATTGGAAACATTGTGTTTACCACCATATCATGCAGATGTGTTATTTCACATCTTCATAACATCTCCAGATGAGATGTATAGAACAGATACTTACTTCTATCACCATTGTCTTTATGCCATGGCGGTGTCTTTAGACCTTTAGCATGCTAAGACTGCACTGAGTATTCCTCTGTCCTGCTTCCAGAGGATAAGGGCGCCATGCTGCGCATCTCTGACCAGATAGAGATGGCTGCCCAGGTGGCGTCAGGCATGGCGTATCTGGAGCTCCAGAACTACATCCACAGAGACCTGGCAGCGAGGAACGTGCTGGTGGGAGAGAACAACATCTGCAAGGTGGCTGACTTCGGCCTCGCCAGGGTCTTCATGGTGGGTATGACATACTGTGTGTCATAGTCACAAACTCAAATACAACAGAATACACAGCCTGAAATAAGTCCTTGACCCTGTGTACTGCCTGAACAACACAGCACAGGCTGTGTGAGCATCCAGACATCAGTGTGTCTGGGCGTGTTGTGAATGAACATATCTTTACAATGAAGCTGACTGACGGACAGTTACAAACTATAATGTCTTGTTTTTAGAAAGAGAATGAAAATGTGTATGAAGCCAAAGAAGGAACTAAATTCCCTGTGAAGTGGACCGCTCCGGAAGCCATGCACGACAACAAGTTCAGCATTAAATCAGACGTCTGGTCCTTTGGAATCCTGCTGTATGAGATCATGACGTTTGGACAGATGCCGTATCCCGGTGAGACTCATCTTGCTGGTCATAAATCATTCTGAGATTTAGAACATTGTATTCAGAATTCTATGATTGTAAGTCACTTTCCAAAGGTCTCAGAACCCTTCAGGTCAACGCACTATAGAAGAGAACGGTCTGCGAGATAAGTACCATTGTCCTTGTGTTTTTCTGCAGCCATGAGCAACTACCAGGTGGTGCAGAGGGTTCCCCAGGGCTACAGGATGCCATGCCCCCCCAACTGCCCCAAAGTCATGTATGACATAATGATGGACTGCTGGAAGCAGGACGAGCCGGACCGGCCCACATTCGAGACGCTGCAGTGGAAGCTGGAGGACTTCTTCGACATGGACGTGACCTCGTACGACGATGCTGCCCGGTACTAGCACTCTGAGCCGGCTGTGAGACGCTGGAAGACACAAATAAACTATTCTTTCTGCACTGAATCAAAACCACCTGAATCCAAGCATGAACAATTTCACGGACTGAAGGATAATTAAAATGTCCACTCGGTCAAGTGAAGGATGCTTGATCTGCATGTGATGGAACACTGAGTGGTCTGGATGCAGCAGTTGGTGAGGACACATGTCTTTGTTGGACAACTCGATGCACTTTCAGACTGCTGCTGTAACTAGAGCTCAGAGACGGAGAGCTGCGATCCGTCCTCCTCCTCCAACTGGTTCTTCCTGCTGAAAGGAATGTGTGCAATACATTCTGTCCTTTTCCAAGCGACCTGCCATACGTCACGAGTCACTTCTGACACGCTCCGTCACTTCCAGCGTGGCAGGTGCCCTCAACTGCACCCATTCCTAAATGCATAGCTAAGTGATTTAAGGTTATGTAAAGGAAGGAGACTCGTTGGTCCCAGCTAAAGGGGCCAGTTAATGAAAGATAATAAGACTCTAAACTACTACTTCACTCTTCAGGCCACGCCTTGATTATATGATGAAATAGTTTCCCTTAAGCCTTTGTCCCCTGTAAGACAGGTACAAGAGTTAAAATGAGGAATGGATGTGGTCCAGTTTCTCCGAGCCCTGAAGGAGGAATGGACTAACCCAAATGACCTTCTATTAATTTACAACATTATATTGAATTTGTAACTAATAATTAGAGCTGCACTGTCATCTAGAATGAATATAAACAACATATCATTAAGCCTGGTCATAACTCTTCTTCAGCCTCCACGTCCAGGCTTAACCCTCTGTTAGCTTCGTGTTGGTCTGCACCAACTCCTGGGGAAATGGAAAATGAAATCATGGTTTGAAACGGCTTCCTGCTGCATCTGGAGAGAATTACTAATGCATATTCTTAATGCATAAACGGTGTGTTAAAGTTGTTTAATGTAATGTAATTTGTGTGCAAAATGGGAGTAATTTGACAGCACAGATGATTATACGAGTGCACACAGATGTTACTTATTTCTCCTTTAATACCTGCTGGCCCTTTTTTCCAGGCCCCCACATCTCCCAGCCTGCCCCTGGACTAATGACTCGATGACTGAACTAAGCGACACTGTGTGCCCGATCATTAGAAATGATTTGTGTCGGATCTGCGTCCACATTCAGTGCGAGTGGTGGATGATGTCATGCTCTCATGATTCTGTATGTTTTTAGTTTCATGAACAACATATTTTAATCTTACATCATATCCATGCCATTGTTTATATAATCCTGTATTTTACATTATTAAATGATTTTTATTTACTATAATCTTTGTTTGATTGGTTGCTGAACTACTCTAAGCTGGTTTTTAATGAGATCCATGAGAAGACCATTTCCATGTACGGGAGAGGGAAGACTTCAAAAGGAATATTAGCACCGCTTCAAGTCTGTAGAACTCAATGTCTATTCTGCTGACCAGAATGTTTTCCCCGGGCGCCGTTCAAAATGGCAGCACACTGCTCCTAACACTAGGATGGGTCAAATACAGAGAAACCATTTCCCCACGGGGATTAATAAAAGTATTTATAAAAAGAAAAAAGATATTTAATCACTGTTGGTTTGAGTGGCCAAAGTCCCTTCCTGTGCACTTCCTGTTCTTGCATGCAGTGTCAAATGCCACCTTTCCTGAGTTTTGCCCCTTTCTTTGTAATGTTGGGGACATTTATTACACCGTTTTAAAATTATTATAAGCTTCAATTGGTTTATTGAAAAATATGCCTTCATGTAATTTGTGTTTTTTTTCACAGGGGGCGCTGACACTCTGTGAAACATTTAGTGTGTGCACTCAAATCTCTCTCTGACATCTCTATCAGGGAGCAGTGACCCTTCTGACCGCTCATCAGTGACGATCAGCTGACGTGCATTTGTTGTACATTACATTATTTAGTCTGTTATTTCTAATAATACTAAGAGAGATGTGTTGTCATTTCAATATATACGTTTATAAACTCGGAAAGACTGAAGTGACCATTTTTGTTTTTATTTAGCCTCAATATTCTTGAGATATTTTCCGTACCACAACAATGTTTAGTGGGTGTGCTCTACTCCTGGAATCCATCGGGAAGTTGGAGCACAGTAAGAATCAGCGCTCTTAGATACATGGAGAGGCAATGCTACTGTTCTGAGATCCTCCCGGCTAGAGAGCAGCATGGCCTGGCACCAGAGGGGAGAGCTTTAGGAGGAGGACACGATGAGGCTTCAGTGCTTCTGTCTGTACACATGTCCATCAAACACATCTGAAGTGTGCAGACCTGTTCTGTATAGTTCATGAAAAAGGGTTCAAATAGAGATGAAACATTCACAGAATGATAAGCAATAGAAGTGCTTCAGAGTGTGTCTGACTTCATTCATTTATTACAGGTTTAAGATGCACAGCAGAGTCCGTATGAGGAACTTGAAGAGGCCTTTGATATGAACAGTTTGCAGTGATCTGCACCGTCAGCGCATACCGGCATCAACCGAATCTTTGTGTGTTCTCCTTTGAATCTGACACATTCATTTCTAAAAGTGTTCAATTATCCACTTGTTGGATAAAGATATGCAAACCACGCTGTTTGAAATATCCATCCATCCATCTTTTCCCGCTTATCCGTGGTCGGGTCTCGGGGTAGCAGTTCCAGCAGAGAGCCCCACACTTTCTTTACCCTGGCGACATCAACCAGCTCTGACTGGGGGGTCCCAAGGCGTTCCCAGGCCAGCGAAGAGATATAATCCCTCCACCTGGTCCTAGGTCTACCCCTTGGTCTCTTCCCAGCTGGACGTGCCTGAACCACCTCCCTAGGGAGGCGCCCAGGTGGCATCCTAACTAGGTGCCCGAACCACCTCAACTGGCTCCATTCGACGCGAAGGAGGAGCGGCTCAACTCCGAGTCCCTCCCTGATGACCGAACTTCTCACCTTATCTCTAAGGGAGACACCAGCCACCCGGCGGAGGAAACCCATCTCGGCCGCTTGTATCCGCGTATCTCGGTTTGAAATATGTCCCTCAAAAATAAACTTGGAATATCCGCCCTCTCTGCCAGTGACGGCAGACACTGCAAGCGCTGGATGATGGCATGCGGCTGGTTCTCAGTCAGACATGTCACAGTAACATGTCTGACTGAGAACCTACACGCCTGGGCCTGATGTCCGATGCTAACCACAGCAACACTGTGAGCTCACCAACATGATAATGAAGTTGTAGAGACAGCCACAGGACAACAAACATATAGAGTCCAAGGTGGGGGTCTCGGGTGGACGGCCCGGGGGCAAAGCAGAGTCCATGGTGGGGGTCCCGGGCGGACGGCCAGGGGGCAAGGCAGAGTCCATGGCGGGGGTCTCGGGTGAAGCGAGCAGCGACAGAACAACTCCGGAGGACGGGCAGGAAGGCGCTGACGGGACAGCTCCGGAGGCCGGGCAGGACCCGGTGTCGGCCGGACAGGCTTCAGCAGGATCCCCCATGGAAGAGGACCAGAAGTTGGCAGGACCCCCGGCAAGACAGGTGACGGCGGGACCTCCAACGGAACAAGACATGGGATTGGCAGGACTCTCAGCGGAACCCTCCAACGGCACAGGACATACGGTTGGCAGGACCCCCGGTTGAAGAGTAGTCGGCGGAACCCCCAACGGGACAGGACATAGGGTTGGCAGGACCCCCGGTTGAAGAGTAGTCGGCGGAACCCCCAACGGGACAGGACATAGGGTTGGCAGGACCCCCGGTTGAAGAGTAGTCGGCGGAACCCCCAACGGGACAGGACATAGGATTGGCAGGACCTCCGGCAGAAGAGTAGTCGGCGGGACCTCCAACGGCACAGAACATAGGGTTGGCAGGACCCCTGGCAGAAGACTAGTCAGCGGGACCCCAAGACGCCGCTGTGCATATATCCTCCACACTCACACCGTTGAGTGTGCACGAACCCCCGTGGGGCAGGCTCTCCCTGCCTGTCCGTAGGCATGTGCAATGCACTCGCAGAGCCCGCCTGCCAGGCGTTTCTTGGACAGAGCTTTCCCAATCACCCCGCCCCCGAAGCACACGAACAGCTGTTCGGTGCGTCTAAGGGAAGCCGTGCGCTACATAACATGCTAGCGCACGCACCGGGCAGAGGCGGTGCAGTTTAGCTTCCCTGGTCCCACATGGGGGGGGAAGCCTAAAACCCCCTAACTGAATAGCCCCTGACCTGAACGCACTCCTTAGGCTCTTGGGCACAAAGGAGGGGTTCGGTCTGAGTGTCGCGGCGCTCCGGTCACCCCGAATCTGTAAACAGCTCGGGTGCACCGACAGAGCAGTTAACTCGGACACTCTTTTGGCTGACGTTAAGGCAAGAAGCAAAGCTGTTTTCCACGACAATGCTTTCAGGGAGGAGAGCTCCAGAGGCTCAAACCGCCCCGAGGCCAGAGCCTCGAGCACTAGGGGCAGGTCCCACAGTGGGGTGGAGGCGTGCACTACTGGGCGCAGCCTCCTGACCCCCTTTAGTGGTTGACTAAAGGCTGACCTGCCGCCAAATCCCTCATGGCAGGACGAGATGGTTGCTGCATACACCTTCACTGTTGAATGCGCAAGCCCTCTGTCCACCAGTAACTGTAAGAAGGATAAAATAGAGCCTAACTCACAAGGCTCTATTCTCCGCTCCTCACACCATCGCTGGAATCCTAGCCACTTTGGCCTGTAACAGGCTGTGGTGGATCCAGCTCTAGTTGCCTGGATAGACTGAATAACACTATCAGACAATCCACCCTGTCTCAACCTGTCCCTCTCAGGAGCCAAACCTGGAGAGGACGGCCCAGAGTGGGTAACGCCCCGATTGCACCTGCCTCCTGAGACATCGCCCCCCAGAACTGGGGAACCGCCCAGGGCTGGCCCACCTTCATCTGTGTCATCTCTGAGTACCACGGCGCCCCGACGCGGTCCGGAGCCACCAGGATGACTGACAGACGTTTTCGCCTCACTCTCCTCAGGAGGGGGAGAATGAGACGCAGCGGTGGAAAGGCATAGAGCAGCTTCCTTGGCCATGGCTCGTGTGCAAACGCGCCCACCCCCTAGGGCGGGTCGTCGCTCCGAGCCACGGAGAACCACAGGGCACAGTGGCTGTTTCGCCGGCTGGCGAACAGATCCACTTCCGCTCTCCCGAACTGGGCCCAGATCTGCTTCACCACCTTGGGGTGAAGCACCCACTCGCCTGGCAGGGGGCCGCCCCTCGACATGAGGTCGGCTCCCCCGTTCTCCAGTCCCGGGATATGGAGGGCTCTCAGAGATAACACCACCTCTGAAGCCCATAACCACAGCCTCTCCGCTGTGGCCAACAAGGCGGCGGAGCGGACTCCGCCCTGCCTGTTGATATAAGCCACTGTGGTGCTGTTGTCGCTCCTGACCATTACATGTCTCCCCTGAATTAGGGGCCTGAAATGCTGGAGGACTAACACGACCGTCCGTGGCTCTAGGAGGTTGCTGTGTCGAGACTCTGTTAGAGCCCAGTGCCCACCTATAGCCCTCTTCAGGCAGGTCCCTCCCCATCCTGTTCCGGATGCATCCGTGAACACTGTGATATAGGAGGTCACCCGTCCCAGTGGAGACCCCCTCCGGAGGTGATCCGGGGACCCCCAAAACTGGAGGTTGCCCCTCACTGAGGGGGGTATGGTCACCAGCCGCCGCTTGTGCCTCTTGGGATCCAAGCGCAGGCTGGAGAACCACCTCTGCAGGCGGCGCATATGCAGTAACCCCAACGGGACCATCATGTGATCAGCCGCCATGAGACCCAGCGTCTGCATGACAGTAAAAGCTGTCACTGTTGCCCCCTGTCGCAGTCTGCGTACCCCCTGAAGAAGGGACGCACGTCTGCTCTCTGACAGGGTGTCGCGCAACGTGCCTGCATCGAGCACCACACCCAAATACAACGCCCGTTGGTGAGGTATGGGGGTGCTCTTTTTCCAATTGATCACGAAGCCTAATCTGGTTAGGTGTGTGATCAATTGTGCTGCAAAGCATTGCCTGTTCCCGTGACCCAGCCATGACTATGAGGTCGTCTATGTAAAAGAAAACTCTCATGCTGTGTCTGCGCAGCGGTTGAAGCGTTGTGGCCACACATTTGCTGAATGTGTGTGGGGATAGGGAATAGCCGACCGGCAGCCTGTTGTACTCGTAAGCTATTCCCTGGAAGGCAAAACGCAGATACTTTCTGTGCTTTGGAGCGATTTCTACATGAAAGTACGCGTCTTTCAGGTCGATGGTGGTGAACCAATCGCCTGGCTGCCCCAGTAACTGTTTCATAGTTAGCATGCAGAATTTCCTGCGGGAAATGTGGCGATTCAGGCCGCGGAGATCTAGAATAGGTCTGAATTCCCCTGTCTTCTTGGGAACCAGGAAGTACATGGAATAAAGACCCTCTTCCCTGCGCTGAGGGTGCACAACAGACACAGCCTGTTTCTGCACCAGAGCCTGAATCTCTGCTGAGAGGAAACCCATCCCCTCTCGAGAGGATAGCTTCACCTCTCGCATGCCCATAAAAGGGGGTGGGACGCTGCAGAACTGGAGTGAATAGCCCCGTTTCAGCGTCCTGTCCATCCACCCTGATAGTACACATTTACCTCTCGCATGCCCATAAAAAGAGGTGAGTGTGGGACACCCACAAGACAGTGGTCCATGTGATACAGTGATACAGTGTATAGACATGTGGGACGCTGCGTCCTCCTGTCCCTCCACCTTGTTAGCACACAGCTGAGTTTCCATTCCCCAGAACATTGTGTTAATGGACAGGCCCTCAGCTGTGGGGCAGCAGCTATGAAGCTGTGATACTCTCTGGTGACCCGTTCCACCGCAAAAACTCCCCGCGAAGGGAAGATTTGCCCCTGGAGGGTTGACACAGAAAGGGCCGATTATTTACTGAGGACCCTGAACGCACCGCCGCGCGCTCTTGTGTGAGCGCGCGCTCCACCCTAATGCTGTTCTCACCACTACGGTAAACAGCATTAATCGGAGTCTTTATAGGCGTAGTGTGTTTTACTAAGGTCCCTGAACGCACCGCCACGCGCTCTAGTGTGAGTGCGGACTCCGCCATAATGCAGCCTTTACCACTACGGGTAAACTGCATTGGAGTCTTTGCTCTAGGCGTAGTGTGTTCTCTAACAGCAATACGCCGGCCATAATGTCCCTGTACCCGCAGAGCGCTCTCCTTGAGATAGCACTCCCTGCGGTTCATCCCTCTCTGCGCATGCCCACTAGCCACCTCCTTTACAGGAGCTACAGCTGGGCCAGCGAATGGGGAATTTGTACGGTTCACATTGTGTGTAGGCCTAAGTGTAGCCTTTGTGGAAACACTTAGATTTGGATACAGATCAACCTCATTCTTATTAGGAAACGTAGTGATCTGTGCATTATACAGGGAGGAGGCGGGATTCGCCCCGTCGTCCCGGGCGGAGAGATGTTCTCCCCCCGCCAGCCAGATCCGTAAAGACGGAAAACCCGACCCCGTGAGTGCGGCACGCCGGTTCCACGGGGTGGGCCGAAGAGGTGGAGGGCGCCGCGGGCACGGGATCTCCGTGCCTACACCTCTCCCTTCGTCTCACCTCTCTACTGAGATCTTTGAACGCACCGTGGCCCGCCCTCGGGGGAGGGGGGCCGCGCGCGCCTTCACAATGCCGTCTGTTTGAACCGGACATTATGGGGGAAAGTGGAATTGTGGAGAGAAATGACTCTTACTCTGGGATAAATGCAAGTCTTTACTGAATGCATTTGTCCCACACACACACACACACACACCTCCCTCCAGAACTATGGGTTTACAAACGTAAACCACCGTTCTCCTGCGGGGGTTCCTGGACGCACCGCGGCCACTCTCACGAGGGCCGCGCGCCCACGTATTAACGCTGTATTTCCCATTGCAACGGTGAAATGCATTAATCGGAGCCATTATACCAGGCAAGGTGTGTTTTCTGACAACAGCACGCCGGCAATAGCGTCTCTTGAACCCGCACAGTGCTTTGACAGCACTCGGTTTATTCCACTCACGTGCACACGCCCACCTGCTGGCTCCCTATACTGGGGTTTACAGCAGGGGCGGGGAGTGTAGGACAGTGTTTCTTCCTCTGGGGATGGGCAAGAAGCAGCTACGCTGCGACTAATCCTCATCCCGTGAGCAAAGAGCCCTTCCGTAAACACGGGGGCTCCCAGGAGATCAACACGATCCTCTTTGGAAAGTGCCACGCGGCGTGATATCCCAGGGACATCACACGGCGGGCAGCGGTGGCGGCCTGTGATGAAGTAGGGGCGACCCTATATCACGTGAAGCCACCAAGCACCGGTCCCTGGGGGAACCGGGCCTGGGGCAAGGCCCATGGACCAAGCTACTTATTCGGCCTTGCGGCCCAATAATCGCTCTGACCTGGTGAGGCGGGGGCATCATGGAGCCGTCCATTAAGGGGGGGTTCTGTCATAGTCTGCTCCATCATTCACCAGTAGTTTTCCATTCACCTGTCTCACCTGTTTTCCACACCCACTCGTTAACTCACTCTCTTTCTCTTCTGCACCCATTAGCTTCTGCCAGTATTTAAACCCGCACCTGACACACACTCTTTGCCAGATTGTACTTTGCCTCGTGCTTGTCTCTCCCGCGTTCAAAACTAGATTGCCTACCCGGTTCCGACCCTGCCTGTCCCCGACCTGCCTGCTCTGCCTGTTCCCTGATCCTGCCTGTCCCTCGACTATCCTGCCTGGCCTGTTCTCCGACCCTGCCTGTATCCACGCTGACCGCCTCGCTTACTCCCTGACTCTTACTCACCTTATGCCCGCTGTCCTCCGGTGCGTTATACTGCCCGGTTGGTATTCCTCCGATCCAGTGGAATCTCCAATAAAGGATATTACCAATTCTCCTTGGTTTCTCGAGAGCTGCATTTGGGTTCTCCTTAAGATTGTGACAAAGGGGGAATTGAGGGAAAATTGAAGTAACTTGAAAGTTTGAAGTGAAAGTTTGATACAGCGTATTTTTGGTATATTCATCTTCCCCTGATATATAAGAAGTGTGTTTTTATATATTCATGTGTGTATGCATTGCAGGAGCCATAAGGCTGTATAATAACTGCTCAATTATACTGGGGTTTGTGTGTTATATTGATTTCTCTGTTTTATTCTTTCATAAATGTGAGGACTAAAATTGCTCCAAACAGTGTGGGGTGGTTGGCGTAAACATGTTGTATTACTCTGCATAAAGTGCAGTTGTGCAGGACAGGAGACTAGATGGGGAGGGGAGCAGGGAGGGAAGTCTGAAGAATGTGTGTGTGTGTGTGAAAGCAACAGAATGAGACAGCGAACACCAGATGTGGCTGTTTTTGCATCAAACTAAGGGACTGTTTGCGGATCATCTCGGCTGGCGCGCTCTGATTCGCTACGACACGCCAGCTCCTCCTGTTCTGTCTTTGGTTCGTTCTCTTTCCTCCTGCCTTCAAGACTGATGATAAGTTCTCCCGGCATTTGGACCAGAGCAGGGGGTGGGCCTACCCCTTTGAGAAGTGTATTTGTATTCTTAACTTTTATCATTAAAACTGATTATTGTTTAACCCTGTATCTGGTGCTTTGAATTCCTTCCTTTATGATTGTACAAGATGCTCCCCAAACGAACACGCGGAGCCGAGGTGGGTTTTAAAACCACTCTGATACAACACAGGTTCGGAGCATCAGGTTTAAACGTCAAGCCCTGCTGTCTAATAACCGCCTGGTTAAATACAGCTGGCTTGCGCCAAAGCCCTGCTGCCTGCTGACTGACAGGTTACAGCCGGCTCTTGCACCTCCACACGCTGTATTGCACAGCGGCTCTCATCATGTCGCCGTTTAGGAGAAGGCTCGTAAACTGGACATTGAGGCGCGTTCACGCTCAAACCAGCTTGAGGAATGAACGGTGTGTGGAGGCATATCTGTGACATAGGAAACAAGTCCGTGCTGTCTAATCAACCGCCAGGTTTTAAAGACAGCCGGTTTGTGCCGCGAGCCCTGCTGCCTAATAACCGACAGGCTAATGAGGCAACCGCTTATGTCATCCGGAGGAGAGCTCTCCTGAACCGGGGGAACGGGGAGATCTCCTTAGGCGGCTGCCTTTCCGATGATCTCCGGGAGTTCCTGGAGAATACCGCCTATACGGCAGAGCCTAGATGGCGGATAGTGTCAGCCCCGCCCTGTCTCCCCCGTCTGGAGGAGAGGGAGGATGGGGCCGGGGGAACCACATGGTGATCCGTGAATGGAGGGGAAGGAGTCGCCGGACTGCTGCCCGCCACTCGGATCCAATAATCAAGAGCTTGGCCAATCATCCCCGGCCGCAGCGTGGATTAAGTCTGTCAGTGCTGCAAACGTGCAGTGGGATTACTCAATAGCGATAGCCTTAGAGGGTGAAGCCTCATACGAAATAGAACACGGGGAGAAAGACCAGACAATACACCGGGAGGAAAACATGACAAGGAGAACAGAAAAACACCCACTACCAGACACACAAAACTAAACACAAGAATCGTGAAATATATGTGTCAAAGCTCGAATCAAATAAATTGTATTAATTATAATTGTAAATGTATATGTATCTAGCCTGTGTTGTATATTTATACACAAATGAACAAGTTTATTTTAGTGTTGTTTTATGCTTATATAGATGAAAAGTTAATATAATATTGATTACAATTATTCAATTAAAAAATCCACCAAACATGATCAACAGGAAAGCCCTATGAAGGAATATTATGGTGTGAAAAAAAGTTGAGGATGGGGTCCAGACAGTTCAATCAGGAGAGACTTCATTTTGTTTAAAGAACATTTATTGACACATGTCATATGATCAATGTTAAGTCTTTGGTGATTAGACCCTGATCCTGAAATCGTATATCTAAAGGGGGAAATGCAGCCACATGGACTCCTCGCTGAGGACCTGACATGGACTCATCGCTGAGGACCTGACATGGACTCTTCATCTCTGAGGACCTGACATGGACTCATCTCTGAGGACCTGACATGGACTCTTCACTGAGGACCTGACATGTAAAGCCGACATGGACTCATCACTGAGGACCTGACATGGACTCTTCACTGAGGACCTGACATGGACTCTTCACTGAGGACCTGACATGGACTCATCACTGAGGACCTGACATGGACTCTTCACTGAGGACCTGACATGGACTCTTCACTGAGGACCTGACGTGGACTCTTCACCGAGGACCTGACATGGACTCATCACTGAGGACCTGACGTGGACTCTTCACTGAGGACCTGACATGGACTCATCGCTGAGGACATGACATGTAAAGCCGACATGGACTCATCTCTGAGGACCTGACATGGACTCATCACTGAGGACCTGACATGGACTCTTCACTGAGGACCTGACATGGACTTTTCACTGAGGACCTGACATGGACTCTTCACTGAGGACCTGACATGGACTCATCGCTGAGGACCTGACATGGACTCATCGCTGAGGACCTGACATGGACTCTTCACTGAGGACCTGACATGGACTCATCGCTGAGGACCTGACATGGACTCTTCACCGAGGACCTGACATGGACTCATCGCTGAGGACATGACATGTAAAGCCGACATGGACTCATCTCTGAGGACCTGACATGGACTCATCACTGAGGACCTGACATGGACTCTTCACTGAGGACCTGACATGGACTTTTCACTGAGGACCTGACATGGACTCTTCACTGAGGACCTGACATGGACTCATCGCTGAGGACCTGACATGGACTCATCGCTGAGGACCTGACATGGACTCTTCACTGAGGACCTGACATGGACTCATCGCTGAGGACCTGACATGGACTCTTCACTGAGGACCTGACATGGACTCTTCACTGAGGACCTGACATGGACTCATCTCTGAGGACCTGACATGGACTCATCACTGAGGACCTGACATGGACTCTTCACTGAGGACCTGACATGGACTCTTCACTGAGGACCTGACATGGACTCATCACTGAGGACCTGACATGGACTCTTCGCTGAGGACCTGACATGGACTCTTCGCTGAGGACCTGACATGGACTCATCACTGAGGACCTGACATGGACTCTTCATCTCTGAGGACCTGACATGGACTCTTCACTGTGGACCTGACATGGACTCATCACTGAGGACCTGACATGGACTCTTCACTGAGGACCTGACATGGACTCGTCTCTGAGGACCTGACATGGACTCATCACTGAGGACCTGACATGGACTCGTCACTGAGGACCTGACATGGACTCTTCACTGAGGACCTGACATGGACTCATCACTGAGGACCTGACATGGACTCTTCACTGAGGACCTGACATGGACTCACCACACCACCACCAAGACAGCTCGACATCGGCTTTTCTTCCTCCACGGGCTGAGGAGGTTCAACATGGACTCCAGGATACTCTACAACTTCTACAGGTGCTCCATAGAGAGCATCCTGACCTTCTTCAGGTGCTCCATAGAGAGGATCCTAACCTTCTACAGGTGCTCCATAGAGAGGACCCTGACCTTCTACAGGTGCTCCATAGAGAGCATCCTGACCTTCTAAAGGTGGTCCATAGAGAGGATCCTTCTACAGATGCTCCATAGAGAGGAGCCTGACCTTCTACAGGTGCTCCATAGAGAGGATCCTGACCTCCAGGTGCACCATATAGAGCATCCTGACCTTCTAAAGGTGGTCCATAGAGAGGATCCTTCTACAGATGCACCATAGAGAGGATCTTGGCCTTCAGGTGCACCCTAGAGAGCATCCTGACCTTCTACAGGTGCTCCATAGAGAGGATCCTGACCTTCTACAGGTGCTCCATAGAGAAGATCCTGACCTTCAGGTGCTCCATAGAGAGGATCCCGACCTTCAGGTGCTCCATAGAGAGGATCCTGACCTTCAGGTGCTCCATAGAGAGCATCCTGACCTTTTACAGGTGCTCCATAGAGAGCATCCTGACCTTCTACAGGTGCTCCATAGAGAGGATCCTGACCGTCTTCAGGTGCTCCATAGAGAGGATCCTGACCTTCAGGTGCTCAATAGAGAGGACCCTGACCTTCTACAGGTGCTCCATAGAGAGGACCCTGACCTTCTACAGGTGCTCCATAGAGAGGATCCTGACCTTCTTCAGTTGCTCCATAGAGAGGATCCTGACCTTCAGGTGCACCATAGAGAGCATCCTGACCTTCTAAAGGTGGTCCATAAAGAGGATCCTTCTACAGATGCTCCATATAGAGGATCCTGACCTTCTACAGTTGCACCATAGAGAGGATCTTGGCCTTCAGGTGCTCCATAGAGAGGATCCTGACCTTCAGGTGCTCCATAGAGAAGATCCTGACCTTCAGGTGCTCCATAGAGAGGATCCTGACCTTCAGGTGCTCCATAGAGAGGATCCTGACCTTCAGGTGCTCCATAGAGACGATCCTGACCTTCTACAGGTGCTCCATGGAGAGCATCCTGACCTTCTACAGGTGCTCCATAGAGAGGATCCTGACCTTCAGGTGCTCCATAGAGAGGATCTTGACCTTCAGGTGCTCCATAGAGAGCATCCTGACCTTCTACAGGTGCTCCATAGAGAGGATCCTGACCTTCTACAGGTGCTCCATAGAGAGGACCCTGACCTTCAGGTGCTCCATAGAGAGGATCCTGACCTTCTACAGGTGCTCCATAGAGAGCATCCTGACCTTCTACAGGTGCTCCATAGAGAGGATCCTGACCTTCTACAGGTGCTCCATAGAGAGGATCCTGACCTTCAGGTGCTCCATAGAGAGGATCCCGACCTTCAGGTGCTCCATAGAGAGGATCCTGACCTTCTACAGGTGCTCCATAGAGAGGGTCCTGACCTTCAGGTGCACCCTAGAGAGGATCCTGACCTTCTACATGTGCTCCATAGAGAGGATCCTGACCTTAAGGTGCTCCATAGAGAGGATCCTGACCTTCTACAGGTGCTCCATAGAGAGGATCCTGACCTTCTAAAGGTGCTCCATAGAGAGCATCCTGACCTTCTACAGGTGCTCCATAGAGAGGACCCTGACCTTCAGGTGCTCCATAGAGAGGACCCTGACCTTCAGATGCACCCTAGAGAGCATCCTGACCTTCTACAGGTGCTCCATTGAGAGCATCCTGACCTTCTACAGGTGCTCCATAGAGAGCATCCTGACCTTCTACAGGTGCTCCATAGAGAGGATCCTCACCTTCAGGTGCTCCATAGAGAGGATCGTGACCTTCAGGTGCTTCATAGAGAGGATCCTGACCTTCAGGTGCTCCATAGAGAGCATCCTGACCTTCTAAAGGTGCTCCATAGAGAGGATCCTTCTACAGGTGCTCCATAGAGAGGATCCTGACGTTCTACAGGTGCTCCATAGAGAGGATCCTGACCTTCAGGTGCTCCATAGAGAGGATCCTGACCTTCTACAGGTGCTCCATAGAGAGGATCCTGACCTTCAGGTGCTCCATAGAGAGGATCCTGACCTTCTACAGGTGCTCCATAGAGAGGATCCTGACCTTCTACAGGTGCTCCATAGAGAGGATCCTGACCTTCTACAGGTGCTCCATAGAGAGGACCCTGACCTTCAGGTGCACCCTAGAGAGCATCCTGACCTTCTACAGGTGCTCCATAGAGAGGATCCTGACCTTCAGGTGCTCAATAGAGAGGATCCTTTTACAGGTGCTACATAGAGAGGATCCTGATCTTCAGGTGCACACTAGAGAGCATACTGACCTTCTACAGGTGCTCCATAGAGAGGACACTGACCTTCAGGTGCTCCATAGAGAGCATCCTGACCTTCTACAGGTGCTCCATAGAGAGCATCCTGACCTTCTTCAGGTGCTCCTTATTGAGGATCCTGACCTTCAGGTGCACCCTAGAGAGCGTCCTGACCTTCTACAGGTGCTCCATAGAGAGGATCTTGACCTTCAGGTGCTCCATAGAGAGGATCCTGACCTTCTACAGGTGCTCCATAGAGAGGACCCTGACCTTCAGGTGCTCCATAGAGAGGATCCTGACCTTCTACAGGTGCTCCATAGAGAGCATCCTGACCTTCTACAGGTGCTCCATAGAGAGGATCCTGACCTTCTACAGGTGCTCCATAGAGAGGATCCTGACCTTCTACAGGTGCTCCATAGAGAGGACCCTGACCTTCAGGTGCTCCATAGAGAGGATCCTGACCTTCTACAGGTGCTCCATAGAGAGCATCCTGACCTTCTACAGGTGCTCCATAGAGAGGATCCTGACCTTCTACAGGTGCTCCATAGAGAGGATCCTGACCTTCAGGTGCTCCATAGAGAGGATCCTGACCTTCAGGTGCACCCTAGAGAGGATCCTGACCTTCTACAGGTGCTCCATAGAGAGGGTCCTGACCTTCAGGTGCACCCTAGAGAGGATCCTGACCTTCTACATGTGCTCCATAGAGAGGATCCTGACCTTAAGGTGCTCCATAGAGAGGATCCTGACCTTCTACAGGTGCTCTATAGAGAGGATTCTGACCTTCTACAGGTGCTCCATAGAGAGGATCCTGACCTTATACAGGTGCTCCATAGAGAGCATCCTGACCTTCAGGTGCTCCATAGAGAGGACCCTGACCTTCAGATGCACCCTAGAGAGCATCCTGACCTTCTACAGGTGCTCCATTGAGAGCATCCTGACCTTCTACAGGTGCTCCATAGAGAGCATCCTGACCTTCTACAGGTGCTCCATAGAGAGGATCCTCACCTTCAGGTGCTCCATAGAGAGGATCGTGACCTTCAGGTGCTTCATAGAGAGGATCCTGACCTTCAGGTGCTCCATAGAGAGCATCCTGACCTTCTAAAGGTGCTCCATAGAGAGGATCCTTCTACAGGTGCTCCATAGAGAGGATCCTGACGTTCTACAGGTGCTCCATAGAGAGGATCCTGACCTTCAGGTGCTCCATAGAGAGGATCCTGACCTTCTACAGGTGCTCCATAGAGAGGATCCTGACCTTCAGGTGCTCCATAGAGAGGATCCTGACCTTCTACAGGTGCTCCATAGAGAGGATCCTGACCTTCTACAGGTGCTCCATAGAGAGGATCCTGACCTTCTACAGGTGCTCCATAGAGAGGACCCTGACCTTCAGGTGCACCCTAGAGAGCATCCTGACCTTCTACAGGTGCTCCATAGAGAGGATCCTGACCTTCAGGTGCTCAATAGAGAGGATCCTTCTACAGGTGCTCCATAGAGAGGATCCTGACCTTCAGGTGCACCCTAGAGAGCATCCTGACCTTCAGGTGCACCCTAGAGAGCATCCTGACCGTCTAAAGATGCTCCATAGAGAGGATCCTTTTACAGGTGCTACATAGAGAGGAAGAAGAAGAAGCCTCTCTGAAGAACCAGCACCTTACCGTGGTAGAGAGGTTTGTGTGCCCTGATGAACCTGGGGGCTGTGTTGTCTGGAACCTTGTGTTCCTGGTAGGGTTTCCCATGGCAAATTGGTCTCAGGCAAGGGGCCAGACTAAGATTGGTTCAAAAGACCTCATGAAAGACGACACAGGAAGTGAGGATACCTGGCCCGGAGGAAGCCCGGGGTCCCCTTCTGGAGCCAGGCCCAGAAGGAGGACTCGTCGGCGAGCGTCTGGTGGCCGGGCTTGCCACGGAGCCCGGCCGGGCCCAGCCCGAAAAGGCAACGTGGGCAACACCTCCGCTTCTCCGTCCCGCGGGCCCACCACCTACGGGAAACATCGATGGGGTCGGGTGCGCTGCCAGAAGGGTGGCAGTGAAAGCGGAGGGTCTCGACGGACCAGACCCGGGCGGCAGAAGCTGGCTTTGGGGACGTGGAACGTCACCTCTCTGGGGGGGAAGGAGCCGGAGCTTGTGCGGGAGGTGGAGCGGTACCAGTTGGATCTGGTTGGGCTCACTTCTACGCACAGCGTCGGCTCTGGAACCTTACTTCTGGATAGGGGTTGGACTCTATTCTTCTCCGGAGTTGCTCACGGTGTGAGGCGCCGGGCGGGTGTGGGGATACTCACAAGTCCCCGGTTAGGTGCTTCGTTGTTGGAGTTTACCCCAGTGGACGAGAGGGTCGCCTCCCTACGCCTGCGGGTTATGGGGGGGGAAAACTCTGACTGTTGTGTGTGCTTATGCACCCAACAGCAGTTCAGAGTATTCGGCCTTCTTGGAGACCCTGGAAAGAGTCCTGTATGGGGCTCCTGAAGGGGACTCCTTAGTCTTGCTGGGAGACTTCAACGCACATGTGGGCAATGATGGAGACACTTGGAGGGGCGTGATTGGGAGGAACGGCCCCCCTGATCTGAACCGGAGTGGTGCTTTGTTACTGGACTTCTGTGCTAGTCATGGATTGGCCATAACAAACACCATGTTCGAACATAAGGATGCTCATAAGTGTACGTGGTACCAGAGCACCCTAGGCAGAAGGTCCATGATCGATTTCGTTATCGTATCATCGGACCTGAGGCCGTATGTTTTGGACACTCGGGTAAAGAGAGGGGCGGAGTTGTCAACTGATCACCATCTGGTGGTGAGTTGGGTCGAGTGGCAGGGGGAAGCCTCTGGATAGACCTGGTAAGCCCAAACGTGTAGTTCGGGTGAACTGGGAACGTCTGGAGGAGGCCCAAGTTCAGGAGGCCTTCAACTCACACCTCCGGCGGAGCTTTTCGGGCATTCCTGTGGAGGTTGGGGACATTGAACCAGAGTGGTCGGTGTTCAAAGCCTCTATTGCCGAAGCCGCGGCGGGGAGCTGTGGTCTCAAGGTCCTAGGTGCCTCAAGGGGCGGTAACCCTCGAACCTCCTGGTGGACACCGGTGGTCAGGGAAGCCGTCCGACTGAAGAAGGAGGCCTTCAGGGATTTGTTATCCCGGGGGACTCCCGAGGCAGTTGCAAGGTACCGACGGGCCCGAAGGGCAGCAGCCTCATCCGTGGCCGAGGCAAAGCAGCGGGTGTGGGAGAAGTTCGGAGAAGACATGGAGAAGGACTTTCGGGCGGCACCAAAGTTGTTCTGGAAAACTGTCCGACACCTCAGGAGGGGGAAGCAGGGAACCATCCAAGCTGTGTACAGTAAGGATGGGACGTTGTTGACCTCAACTGATGGAGTGTTGGGGCGTTGGAAGGAACACTTTGAGGAACTCCTGAACCCGACAACTCCGCCCTCTATGTTAGAGGCAGAGCTGGAGTATGACGGGGGATCAACGCCAATCTCCCGGGGGGAGGTCACTGGGGTCGTCAAACAACTCCACAGTGGCAAAGCCCCGGGGGTGGATGAGATCCGCCCGGAAATGCTGAAGGCTCTGGGTGTTGAGGGACTGTCATGGTTGACACGTCTCATCAACGTTGCGTGGAAGTCGGAAACGGTACCGAAGGAGTGGCAGACCGGGGTGGTGGTCCCCCTTTTCAAAAAGGGGGATCAGAGGGTGTGTGCCAATTACAGAGGCATCACACTACTCAGCCTCCCCGGGAAAGTTTACTCCAAGGTACTCGAAAGGAGGGTCAGGCCGATTGTCGAACCTCAGATTGAGGAGGAACAATGCGGATTCCGTCCTGGTCGTGGAACGACGGATCAGCTTTTTACTCTCGCAAGGATCCTGGAGGGGGCCTGGGAGTACGCTTATCCGGTCTACATGTGTTTTGTAGACTTGGAGAAGGCGTATGACCGGGTTCCCCGGGAGGTACTGTGGGAGGTGCTGCGGGAGTATGGGGTGAGGGGGTCTCTACTCAGGGCCATCCAATCTCTGTACTCCCAAAGCGAGAGCTGTGTCCGGGTCCTCGGCAGTAAGTCGGACCCATTTCCGGTGAGGGTTGGCCTCCGCCAGGGCTGCGCTTTGTCACCAATCCTGTTTGTAATATACATGGATCGGATTTCGAGGCGTAGTCGTGGGGGGGGGGTCTGCAGTTCGGTGGACTAAGGATTGCACCACTGCTTTTTGCAGATGATGTGGTTCTGATGGCTTCATCGGTCTGCGACCTTCAGCACTCACTGGATCGGTTCGCAACCGAGTGTGAAGCGGCTGGGATGAGGATCAGCACCTCCAAATCTGAGGCCATGGTTCTCAGCAGGAAACCGATGGATTGTCCACTCCAAGTAGGGAATGAGTCCTTACCCCAAGTGAAGGAGTTCAAGTATCTCGGGGTCTTGTTCTCGAGTGAGGGATCAATGGAGCGTGAGATGGGCCGGAGAATCGGAGCAGCGGGAGCGGTATTGCAGTCGCTTTACCGCACCGTTGTGACGAAAAGGGAGCTGAGCCGGAAGGCAAAGCTCTCTGTCTACCGGGCCATGTTCGTTCCTACCCTCACCTATGGTCATGAAGGATGGGTCATGACCGAAAGAACGAGATCGCGGATACAAGCGGCCGAGATGGGTTTCCTCCGCCGGGTGGCTGGTGTCTCCCTTAGAGATAAGGTGAGAAGTTCGGTCATCAGGGAGGGACTCGGAGTTGAGCCGCTCCTCCTTCGCGTCGAAAGAAGCCAGTTGAGGTGGTTCGGGCACCTAGTTAGGATGCCACCTGGGCGCCTCCCTAGGGAGGTGTTCCAGGCACGTCCAGCTGGGAAGAGACCAAGGGGTAGACCTAGGACCAGGTGGAGGGATTATATCTCTTCGCTGGCCTGGGAGCGCCTTGGGATCCCCCAGTCAGAGCTGGTTGATGTCGCCAGGGAAAAGAAAGTTTGGGGCTCTCTGCTGGAACTGCTACCCCCGCGACCCGACCACGGATAAGCGGGAGATGGATGGATGGATGGATGGACATAGAGAGGATCCTGATCTTCAGGTGTACACTAGAGAGCATACTGACCTTCTACAGGTGCTCCATAGAGAGGACACTGACCTTCAGGTGCTCCATAGAGAGCATCCTGACCTTCTACAGGTGCTCCATAGAGAGCATCCTGACCTTCTTCAGGTGCTCCTTATAGAGGATCCTGACCTTCAGGTGCACCCTAGAGAGCGTCCTGACCTTCTACAGGTGCTCCATAGAGAGGACACTGACCTTCAGGTGCTCCATAGAGAGGACCCTGACCTTCTACAGGTGCTCCATAGAGAGGACACTGACCTTCAGGTGCTCCATAGAGAGGACCCTGACCTTCAGGTGCACCCTAGAGAGCATCCTGACCTTCTACAGGTGCTCCATAGAGAGGATCATGACCTTCTAAGTGCTCCATAGAGAGGATCCTGACCTTGAGGTGCTCCATAGAGAGGATCCTGACCTTCAGGTGCTCCATAGAGAGGATCCTTCTACAGGTGCTCCACAGAGAGGATCCTGAGCTTCTTCAGGTGCACCCTAGAGAGCGTCCTGACCTTCTACAGGTGCTCCATAGAGAAGATCCTGACCTTCTACAGGTGCTCCATAGAGAGGACCCTGACCTTCAGGTGCACCCTAGAGAGCATCCTGACCTTCTACAGGTGCTCCATAGAGGGGATCCTGACCTTCTACAGGTGCTCCATAGAGAAGATCCTGACCTTCAGGTGCTCCATAGAGAGGATCCCGACCTTCAGGTGCTCCATATAGAGGATCCTGACCTTCAGGTGCTCCATAGAGGGGATCCTGACCTTCTACAGGTGCTCCATAGAGAAGATCCTGACCTTCAGGTGCTCCATAGAGAGGATCCTGACCTTCAGGTGCTCCATAGAGAGCATCCTGACCTTTTACAGGTGCTCCATAGAGAGCATCCTGACCTTCTACAGGTGCACCATAGAGAGGATCCTGACCGTCTTCAGGTGCTCCATAGAGAGGATCCTGACCTTCAGGTGCTCAATAGAGAGGACCCTGACCTTCTACAGGTGCTCCATAGAGAGGATCCTGACCTTCTTCAGTTGCTCCATAGAGAGGATCCTGACCTTCAGGTGCACCATAGAGAGCATCCTGACCTTCTAAAGGTGGTCCATAGAGAGGATCCTTCTACAGGTGCTCCAGAGAGAGGATCCTGACCTTCTACAGTTGCACCATAGAGAGGATCCTGACCTTCTACAGGTGCTCCATAGAGAGGATCCTGACCTTCAGGTGCTCCATAGAGAAGATCCTGACCTTCAGGTGCTCCATAGAGAGGATCCTGACCTTCAGGTGCTCCATAGAGAGGATCCTGACCTTCAGGTGCTCCATAGAGACGATCCTGACCTTCTACAGGTGCTCCATGGAGAGCATCTTGACCTTCTACAGGTGCTCCATAGAGAGGATCCTGACCTTCAGGTGCTCCATAGAGAGGATCTTGACCTTCAGGTGCTCCATAGAGAGCATCCTGACCTTCTACAGGTGCTCCATAGAGAGGATCCTGACCTTCTACAGGTGCTCCATAGAGAGGACCCTGACCTTCAGGTGCTCCATAGAGAGCATCCTGACCTTCTAAAGGTGCTCCATAGAGAGGATCCTTCTACAGGTGCTCCATAGAGAGGATCCTGACGTTCTACAGGTGCTCCATAGAGAGGATCCTGACCTTCAGGTGCTCCATAGAGAAGATCCTGACCTTCTACAGGTGCTCCATAGAGAGGATCCTGACCTTCAGGTGCTCCATAGAGAGGATCCTGACCTTCTACAGGTGCTCCATAGAGAGGATCCTGACCTTCTACAGGTGCTCCATAGAGAGGATCCTGACCTTCTACAGGTGCTCCATAGAGAGGACCCTGACCTTCAGGTGCACCCTAGAGAGCATCCTGACCTTCTACAGGTGCTCCATAGAGAGGATCCTGACCTTCAGGTGCTCAATAGAGAGGATCCTTCTACAGGTGCTCCATAGAGAGGATCCTGACCTTCAGGTGCACCCTAGAGAGCATCCTGACCTTCAGGTGCACCCTAGAGAGCATCCTGACCGTCTAAAGATGCTCCATAGAGAGGATCCTTTTACAGGTGCTACATAGAGAGGATCCTGATCTTCAGGTGCACACTAGAGAGCATACTGACCTTCTACAGGTGCTCCATAGAGAGGACACTGACCTTCAGGTGCTCCATAGAGAGCATCCTGACCTTCTACAGGTGCTCCATAGAGAGCATCCTGACCTTCTTCAGGTGCTCCTTATAGAGGATCCTGACCTTCAGGTGCACCCTAGAGAGCGTCCTGACCTTCTACAGGTGCTCCATAGAGAGGACACTGACCTTCAGGTGCTCCATAGAGAGGACCCTGACCTTCTACAGGTGCTCCATAGAGAGGACACTGACCTTCAGGTGCTCCATAGAGAGGACCCTGACCTTCAGGTGCACCCTAGAGAGCATCCTGACCTTCTACAGGTGCTCCATAGAGAGGATCATGACCTTCTAAGTGCTCCATAGAGAGGATCCTGACCTTGAGGTGCTCCATAGAGAGGATCCTGACCTTCAGGTGCTCCATAGAGAGGATCCTTTTACAGGTGCTCCACAGAGAGGATCCTGAGCTTCTTCAGGTGCACCCTAGAGAGCGTCCTGACCTTCTACAGGTGCTCCATAGAGAAGATCCTGACCTTCTACAGGTGCTCCATAGAGAGGACCCTGACCTTCAGGTGCACCCTAGAGAGCATCCTGACCTTCTACAGGTGCTCCATAGAGGGGATCCTGACCTTCTACAGGTGCTCCATAGAGAAGATCCTGACCTTCAGGTGCTCCATAGAGAGGATCCCGACCTTCAGGTGCTCCATAGAGAGCATCCTGACCTTCAGGTGCTCTATAGAGGGGATCCCGACCTTCAGGTGCTCCATAGAGAGCATCCTGACCTTCTACAGGTGCACCATAGAGAGGATCCTGACCGTCTTCAGGTGCTCCATAGAGAGGATCCTGACCTTCAGGTGCTCAATAGAGAGGACCCTGACCTTCTACAGGTGCTCCATAGAGAGGACCCTGACCTTCTACAGATGCTCCATAGAGAGGATCCTGACCTTCTTCAGTTGCTCCATAGAGAGGATCCTGACCTTCAGGTGCACCCTAGAGAGCATCCTGACCTTCTACAGGTGCTCCATAGAGAGTATCATGACCTTCTAAGTGCTCCATAGAGAGGATCCTGACCTTGAGGTGCTCCATAGAGAGGATCCTGACCTTCAGGTGCTCCATAGAGAGGATCCTTCTACAGGTGCTCCACAGAGAGGATCCTGAGCTTCTTCAGGTGCACCCTAGAGAAGATCCTGACCTTCTACAGGTGCTCCATAGAGAGGACCCTGACCTTCAGGTGCACCCTAGAGAGCATCCTGACCTTCTACAGGTGCTCCATAGAGAGGATCCTGACATTCTACAGGTGCTCCATAGAGAAGATCCTGACCTTCAGGTGCTCCATAGAGAGGATCCCGACCTTCAGGTGCTCCATAGAGAGCATCCTGACCTTTTACAGGTGCTCCATAGAGAGCATCCTGACCTTCTACAGGTGCACCATAGAGAGGATCCTGACCGTCTTCAGGTGCTCCATAGAGAGGATCCTGACCTTCAGGTGCTCAATAGAGAGGACCCTGACCTTCTACAGGTGCTCCATAGAGAGGACCCTGACCTTCTACAGGTGCTCCATAGAGAGGATCCTGACCTTCTTCAGTTGCTCCATAGAGAGGATCCTGACCTTCAGGTGCACCATAGAGAGCATCCTGACCTTCTAAAGGTGGTCCATAGAGAGGATCCTTCTACAGGTGCTCCAGAGAGAGGATCCTGACCTTCTACAGTTGCACCATAGAGAGGATCCTGACCTTCTACAGGTGCTCCATAGAGAGGATCCTGACCTTCAGGTGCTCCATAGAGAAGATCCTGACCTTCAGGTGCTCCATAGAGAGGATCCTGACCTTCAGGTGCTCCATAGAGAGGATCCTGACCTTCAGGTGCTCCATAGAGACGATCCTGACCTTCTACAGGTGCTCCATGGAGAGCATCCTGACCTTCTACAGGTGCTCCATAGAGAGGATCCTGACCTTCAGGTGCTCCATAGAGAGGATCTTGACCTTCAGGTGCTCCATAGAGAGCATCCTGACCTTCTACAGGTGCTCCATAGAGAGGATCCTGACCTTCTACATGTGCTCCATAGAGAGGACCCTGACCTTCAGGTGCTCCATAGAGAGGATCCTGACCTTCTACAGGTGCTCCATAGAGAGCATCCTGACCGTCTTCAGGTGCTCCATAGAGAGGATCCTGACCTTCAGGTGCTCAATAGAGAGGACCCTGACCTTCTACAGGTGCTCCAAAGAGAGGACCCTGACCTTCTACAGGTGCTCCATAGAGAGGATCCTGGCCTTCTACAGGTGCTCCATAGAGAGGACCCTGACCTTCAGGTGCTCCATAGAGAGGATCCTGACCTTCTACAGGTGCTCCATAGAGAGCATCCTGACCTTCTACAGGTGCTCCATAGAGAGGATCCTGACCTTCTACAGGTGCTCCATAGAGAGGATCCTGACCTTCAGGTGCTCCATAGAGAGGATCCTGACCTTCAGGTGCACCCTAGAGAGGATCCTGACCTTCTACAGGTGCTCCATAGAGAGGGTCCTGACCTTCATGTGCACCCTAGAGAGGATCCTGACCTTCTACATGTGCTCCATAGAGAGGATCCTGACCTTAAGGTGCTCCATAGAGAGGATCCTGACCTTAAGGTGCTCCATAGAGAGGATCCTGACCTTATACAGGTGCTCCATAGAGAGCATCCTGACCTTCAGGTGCTCCATAGAGAGGACCCTGACCTTCTAAAGGTGCTCCATAGAGAGCATCCTGACCTTCTACAGGTGCTCCATAGAGAGGACCCTGACCTTCAGGTGCTCCATAGAGAGGACCCTGACCTTCAGATGCACCCTAGAGAGCATCCTGACCTTCTACAGGTGCTCCATTGAGAGCATCCTGACCTTCTACAGGTGCTCCATAGAGAGCATCCTGACCTTCTACAGGTGCTCCATAGAGAGGATCCTCACCTTCAGGTGCTCCATAGAGAGGATCGTGACCTTCAGGTGCTTCATAGAGAGGATCCTGACCTTCAGGTGCTCCATAGAGAGCATCCTGACCTTCTAAAGGTGCTCCATAGAGAGGATCCTTCTACAGGTGCTCCATAGAGAGGATCCTGACGTTCTACAGGTGCTCCATAGAGAGGATCCTTACCTTCAGGTGCTCCATAGAGAGGATCCTGACCTTCTATAGGTGCTCCATAGAGAGGATCCTGACCTTCAGGTGCTCCATAGAGAGGACCCTGACCTTCTACAGGTGCTCCATAGAGAGGATCCTGACCTTCAGGTGCTCAATAGAGAGGATCCTGACCTTCAGGTGCACCCTAGAGAGCATCCTGACCTTCAGGTGCACCCTAGAGAGCATCCTGACCGTCTAAAGATGCTCCATAGAGAGGATCCTGACCTTCAGGTGCACACTAGAGAGCATACTGACCTTCTACAGGTGCTCCATAGAGAGGACACTGACCTTCAGGTGCTCCATAGAGAGCATCCTGACCTTCTACAGGTGCTCCATAGAGAGCATCCTGACCTTCTTCAGGTGCTCCTTATAGAGGATCCTGACCTTCAGGTGCACCCTAGAGAGCGTCCTGACCTTCTACAGGTGCTCCATAGAGAGGACACTGACCTTCAGGTGCTCCATAGAGAGGACCCTGACCTTCTACAGGTGCTCCATAGAGAGGACACTGACCTTCAGGTGCTCCATAGAGAGGACCCTGACCTTCAGGTGCACCCTAGAGAGCATCCTGACCTTCTACAGGTGCTCCATAGAGAGGATCATGACCTTCTAAGTGCTCCATAGAGAGGATCCTGACCTTGAGGTGCTCCATAGAGAGGATCCTGACCTTCAGGTGCTCCATAGAGAGGATCCTTCTACAGGTGCTCCACAGAGAGGATCCTGAGCTTCTTCAGGTGCACCCTAGAGAGCGTCCTGACCTTCTACAGGTGCTCCATAGAGAAGATCCTGACCTTCTACAGGTGCTCCATAGAGAGGACCCTGACCTTCAGGTGCACCCTAGAGAGCATCCTGACCTTCTACAGGTGCTCCATAGAGGGGATCCTGACCTTCTACAGGTGCTCCATAGAGAAGATCCTGACCTTCAGGTGCTCCATAGAGAGGATCCCGACCTTCAGGTGCTCCATATAGAGGATCCTGACCTTCAGGTGCTCCATAGAGAGCATCCTGACCTTTTACAGGTGCTCCATAGAGAGCTACCTGACCTTCTACAGGTGCACCATAGAGAGGATCCTGACCGTCTTCAGGTGCTCCATAGAGAGGATCCTGACCTTCAGGTGCTCAATAGAGAGGACCCTGACCTTCTACAGGTGCTCCATAGAGAGGACCCTGACCTTCTACAGGTGCTCCATAGAGAGGATCCTGACCTTCTTCAGTTGGTCCATAGAGAGGATCCTGACCTTCAGGTGCACCCTAGAGAGCATCCTGACCTTCTACAGGTGCTCCATAGAGAGGATCATGACCTTCTAAGTGCTCCATAGAGAGGATCCTGACCTTGAGGTGCTCCATAGAGAGGATCCTGACCTTCAGGTGCTCCATAGAGAGGATCCTTCTACAGGTGCTCCACAGAGAGGATCCTGAGCTTCTTCAGGTGCACCCTAGAGAAGATCCTGACCTTCTACAGGTGCTCCATAGAGAGGACCCTGACCTTCAGGTGCACCCTAGAGAGCATCCTGACCTTCTACAGGTGCTCCATAGAGAGGATCCTGACCTTCTACAGGTGCTCCATAGAGAAGATCCTGACCTTCAGGTGCTCCATAGAGAGGATCCCGACCTTCAGGTGCTCCATAGAGAGGATCCTGACCTTCAGGTGCTCAATAGAGAGGACCCTGACCTTCTACAGGTGCTCCATAGAGAGGACCCTGACCTTCTACAGGTGCTCCATAGAGAGCATCCTGACCTTCTACAGGTGCACCATAGAGAGGATCCTGACCGTCTTCAGGTGCTCCATAGAGAGGATCCTGACCTTCAGGTGCTCAATAGAGAGGACCCTGACCTTCTACAGGTGCTCCATAGAGAGGACCCTGACCTTCTACAGGTGCTCCATAGAGAGGATCCTGACCTTCTTCAGTTGCTCCATAGAGAGGATCCTGACCTTCAGGTGCACCATAGAGAGCATCCTGACCTTCTAAAGGTGGTCCATAGAGAGGATCCTTCTACAGGTGCTCCACAGAGAGGATCCTGAGCTTCTTCAGGTGCACCCTAGAGAAGATCCTGACCTTCTACAGGTGCTCCATAGAGAGGACCCTGACCTTCAGGTGCACCCTAGAGAGCATCCTGACCTTCTACAGGTGCTCCATAGAGAGGATCCTGACCTTCTACAGGTGCTCCATAGAGAAGATCCTGACCTTCAGGTGCTCCATAGAGAGGATCCCGACCTTCAGGTGCTCCATAGAGAGCATCCTGACCTTTTACAGGTGCTCCATAGAGAGTATCCTGACCTTCTACAGGTGCACCATAGAGAGGATCCTGACCGTCTTCAGGTGCTCCATAGAGAGGATCCTGACCTTCAGGTGCACCATAGAGAGCATCCTGACCTTCTAAAGGTGGTCCATAGAGAGGATCCTTCTACAGATGCTCCATAGAGAGGATCCTGACCTTCTACAGTTGCACCATAGAGAGGATCCTGACCTTCTACAGGTGCTCCATAGAGAGGATCCTGACCTTCAGGTGCTCCATAGAGAAGATCCTGACCTTCAGGTGCTCCATAGAGAGGATCCTGACCTTCAGGTGCTCCATAGAGACGATCCTGACCTTCTACAGGTGCTCCATGGAGAGCATCCTGACCTTCTACAGGTGCTCCATAGAGAGGATCCTGACCTTCAGGTGCTCCATAGAGAGGATCTTGACCTTCAGGTGCTCCATAGAGAGCATCATGACCTTCTACAGTTGCTCCATAGAGAGGATCCTGACCTTCTACAGGTGCTCCATAGAGAGGACCCTGACCTTCAGGTGCTTCATAGAGAGGATCCTGACCTTCTACAGGTGCTCCATAGAGAGCATCCTGACCTTCTACAGGTGCTCCATAGAGAGGATCCTGACCTTCAGGTGCTCCATAGAGAGCATCCTGACCTTCTAAAGGTGCTCCATAGAGAGGATCCTGACCTTCAGGTGCTCCATAGAGAGGATCCTGACCTTCAGGTGCACCCTAGAGAGGATCCTGACCTTCTACAGGTGCTCCATAGAGAGGATCCTGACCTTCTACATGTGCTCCATAGAGAGGATCCTGACCTTCAGGTGCTCCATAGAGAGGATCCTGACCTTCTACAGGTGCTCCATAGAGAGGATCCTGACCTTCTACAGGTGCTCCATAGAGAGCATCCTGACCTTCAGGTGCTCCATAGAGAGCATCCTGACCTTCTACAGGTGCTCCATTGAGAGCATCCTGACCTTCTACAGGTGCTCCATAGAGAGCATCCTGACCTTCTACAGGTGCTCCATAGAGAGGATCCTCACCTTCAGGTGCTCCATAGAGAGGATCCTGACCTTCTACAGGTGCTCCATAGAGAGGATCCTGACCTTCTACAGGTGCTCCATAGAGAGCATCCTGACCTTCTACAGGTGCTCCATAGAGAGGATCCTGACCTTCAGGTGCTCCATAGAGAGGACCCTGACCTTCAGGTGCACCCTAGAGAGCATCCTGACCTTCTACAGGTGCTCCATAGAGAGGATCCTGACCTTCTACAGGTGCTCCATAGAGAAGATCCTGACCTTCAGGTGCTCCATAGAGAGGATCCCGACCTTCAGGTGCTCCATAGAGAGCATCCTGACCTTCTACAGGTGCACCATAGAGAGGATCCTGACCGTCTTCAGGTGCTCCATAGAGAGGATCCTGACCTTCAGGTGCTCAATAGAGAGGACCCTGACCTTCTACAGGTGCTCCATAGAGAGGACCCTGACCTTCTACAGGTGCTCCATAGAGAGGATCCTGACCTTCTTCAGTTGCTCCATAGAGAGGATCCTGACCTTCAGGTGCACCATAGAGAGCATCCTGACCTTCTAAAGGTGGTCCATAGAGAGGATCCTTTTACAGATGCTCCATAGAGAGGATCCTGACCTTCTACAGTTGCACCATAGAGAGGATCCTGACCTTCTACAGGTGCTCCATAGAGAGGATCCTGACCTTCAGGTGCTCCATAGAGAGGATCTTGACCTTCAGGTGCTCCATAGAGAGGATCCTGACCTTCAGGTGCTCCATAGAGACGATCCTGACCTTCTACAGGTGCTCCATGGAGAGCATCCTGACCTTCTACAGGTGCTCCATAGAGAGGATCCTGACCTTCAGGTGCTCCATAGAGAGGATCTTGACCTTCAGGTGCTCCATAGAGAGCATCCTGACCTTCTACAGGTGCTCCATAGAGAGGATCCTGACCTTCTACAGGTGCTCCATAGAGAGGACCCTGACCTTCAGGTGCTTCATAGAGAGGATCCTGACCTTCTACAGGTGCTCCATAGAGAGCATCCTGACCTTCTACAGGTGCTCCATAGAGAGGATCCTGACCTTCAGGTGCTCCATAGAGAGCATCCTGACCTTCTAAAGGTGCTCCATAGAGAGGATCCTGACCTTCAGGTGCTCCATATAGAGGATCCTGACCTTCAGGTGCACCCTAGAGAGGATCCTGACCTTCTACAGGTGCTCCATAGAGAGGGTCCTGACCTTCAGGTGCACCCTAGAGAGGATCCTGACCTTCTACATGTGCTCCATAGAGAGGATCCTGACCTTCAGGTGCTCCATAGAGAGGATCCTGACCTTCTACAGGTGCTCCATAGAGAGGATCCTGACCTTCTACAGGTGCTCCATAGAGAGCATCCTGACCTTCAGGTGCTCCATAGAGAGGACCCTGACCTTCTAAAGGTGCTCCATAGAGAGAATCCTGACCTTCTACAGGTGCTCCATAGAGAGGACCCTGACCTTCAGGTGCTCCATAGAGAGGACCCTGACCTTCAGATGCACCCTAGAGAGCATCCTGACCTTCTACAGGTGCTCCATTGAGAGCATCCTGACCTTCTACAGGTGCTCCATAGAGAGCATCCTGACCTTCTACAGGTGCTCCATAGAGAGGATCGTGACCTTCAGGTGCTCCATAGAGAGGATCCTCACCTTCAGGTGCTCCATAGAGAGGATCCTGACCTTCTACAGGTGCTCCATAGAGAGGATCGTGACCTTCAGGTGCTTCATAGAGAGGATCCTGACCTTCAGGTGCTCCATAGAGAGCATCCTGACCTTCTAAAGGTGCTCCATAGAGAGGATCCTTCTACAGGTGCTCCATAGAGAGGATCCTGACGTTCTACAGGTGCTCCATAGAGAGGATCCTGACCTTCTACAGGTGCTCCATAGAGAGGATCCTGACCTTCAGGTGCTCCATAGAGAGGATCCTGACCTTCTACAGGTGCTCCATAGAGAGGATCCTGACCTTCTACAGGTGCTCCATAGAGAGGATCCTGACCTTCTACAGGTGCTCCATAGAGAGGACCCTGACCTTCAGGTGCACCCTAGAGAGCATCCTGACCTTCTACAGGTGCTCCATAGAGAGGATCCTGACCTTCAGGTGCTCAATAGAGAGGATCCTTCTACAGGTGCTCCATAGAGAGGATCCTGACCTTCAGGTGCACCCTAGAGAGCATCCTGACCTTCAGGTGCACCCTAGAGAGCATCCTGACCGTCTAAAGGTGCTCCATAGAGAGGATCCTTTTACAGGTGCTACATAGAGAGGATCCTGACCTTCAGGTGCACCCTAGAGAGCATACTGACCTTCTACAGGTGCTCCATAGAGAGGACACTGACCTTCAGGTGCTCCATAGAGAGCATCCTGACCTTCTACAGGTGCTCCATAGAGAGCATCCTGACCTTCTTCAGGTGCTCCTTATAGAGGATCCTGACCTTCAGGTGCACCCTAGAGAGAGTCCTGACCTTCTACAGGTGCTCCATCGAGAGGACACTGACCTTCAGGTGCTCCATAGAGAGGATCCTGACCTTCTCCATGTGCTCCATAGAGAGGATCCTGACCTTCTACAGGTGCTCCATAGAGAGCATCCTGAACTTCAGGTGCTCCATAGAGAGGATCCTGACCTTCTACAGGTGCACCATAGAGAGGATCCTGACCTTCTACAGGTGCTCCATAGAGAGGACCCTGACCTTCAGGTGCTCCATAGAGAGCATCCTGACCTATAGGTGCTCCATAGAGAGCATCCTGACCTTCTAAAGGTGGTCCATAGAGAGGATCCTTCTACAGATGCTCCATAGAGAGGATCCTGACCTTCTACTGTTGCACCATAGAGAGGATCTTGGCCTTCAGGTGCACCCAAGAGAGCATCCTGACCTTCTACAGGTGCTTCATAGAGAGGATCCTGACCTTCTACAGGTGCTCCATAGAGAAGATCCTGACCTTCAGGTGCTCCATAGATAGGATCCTGACTTTCAGGTGCTCCATAGAGAGGATCCTGACCTTGAGGTGCTCCATAGAGAGGATCCTGACCTTCAGGTGCTCCATAGAGAGGATCCTTTTACAGGTGCTCCACAGAGAGGATCCTGAGCTTCTTCAGGTGCACCCTAGAGAGCGTTCTGACCTTCTACAGGTGCTCCATAGAGAAGATCCTGACCTTCTACAGGTGCTCCATAGAGAGGACCCTGACCTTCAGGTGCACCCTAGAGAGCATCCTGACCTTCTACAGGTGCTCCATAGAGGGGATCCTGACCTTCTACAGGTGCTCCATAGAGAAGATCCTGACCTTCAGGTGCTCCATAGAGAGGATCCCGACCTTCAGGTGCTCCATAGAGAGCATCCTGACCTTCAGGTGCTCTATAGAGAGCATCCTGACCTTCTACAGGTGCACCATAGAGAGGATCCTGACCGTCTTCAGGTGCTCCATAGAGAGGATCCTGACCTTCAGGTGCTCAATAGAGAGGACCCTGACCTTCTACAGGTGCTCCATAGAGAGGACCCTGACCTTCTACAGGTGCTCCATAGAGAGGATCCTGACCTTCTTCAGTTGCTCCATAGAGAGGATCCTGACCTTCAGGTGCACCCTAGAGAGCATCCTGACCTTCTACAGGTGCTCCATAGAGAGTATCATGACCTTCTAAGTGCTCCATAGAGAGGATCCTGACCTTGAGGTGCTCCATAGAGAGGATCCTGACCTTCAGGTGCTCCATAGAGAGGATCCTTCTACAGGTGCTCCACAGAGAGGATCCTGAGCTTCTTCAGGTGCACCCTAGAGAAGATCCTGACCTTCTACAGGTGCTCCATAGAGAGGACCCTGACCTTCAGGTGCACCCTAGAGAGCATCCTGACCTTCTACAGGTGCTCCATAGAGAGGATCCTGACATTCTACAGGTGCTCCATAGAGAAGATCCTGACCTTCAGGTGCTCCATAGAGAGGATCCCGACCTTCAGGTGCTCCATAGAGAGCATCCTGACCTTTTACAGGTGCTCCATAGAGAGCATCCTGACCTTCTACAGGTGCACCATAGAGAGGATCCTGACCGTCTTCAGGTGCTCCATAGAGAGGATCCTGACCTTCAGGTGCTCAATAGAGAGGACCCTGACCTTCTACAGGTGCTCCATAGAGAGGACCCTGACCTTCTACAGGTGCTCCATAGAGAGGATCCTGACCTTCTTCAGTTGCTCCATAGAGAGGATCCTGACCTTCAGGTGCACCATAGAGAGCATCCTGACCTTCTAAAGGTGGTCCATAGAGAGGATCCTTCTACAGGTGCTCCAGAGGGAGGATCCTGACCTTCTACAGTTGCACCATAGAGAGGATCCTGACCTTCTACAGGTGCTCCATAGAGAGGATCCTGACCTTCAGGTGCTCCATAGAGAAGATCCTGACCTTCAGGTGCTCCATAGAGAGGATCCTGACCTTCAGGTGCTCCATAGAGAGGATCCTGACCTTCAGGTGCTCCATAGAGACGATCCTGACCTTCTACAGGTGCTCCATGGAGAGCATCCTGACCTTCTACAGGTGCTCCATAGAGAGGATCCTGACCTTCAGGTGCTCCATAGAGAGGATCTTGACCTTCAGGTGCTCCATAGAGAGCATCCTGACCTTCTACAGGTGCTCCATAGAGAGGATCCTGACCTTCTACAGGTGCTCCATAGAGAGGACCCTGACCTTCAGGTGCTCCATAGAGAGGATCCTGACCTTCTACAGGTGCTCCATAGAGAGCATCCTGACCGTCTTCAGGTGCTCCATAGAGAGGATCCTGACCTTCAGGTGCTCAATAGAGAGGACCCTGACCTTCTACAGGTGCTCCAAAGAGAGGACCCTGACCTTCTACAGGTGCTCCATACAGAGGATCCTGACCTTTTTCAGTTGCTCCATAGAGAGGATCCTGACCTTCAGGTGCACCATAGAGAGCATCCTGACCTTCTAAAGGTGGTCCATAGAGTGGATCCTTCTACAGATGCTCCATAGAGAGGATCCTGACCTTCTACAGTTGCACCATAGAGAGGATCCTGGCCTTCTACAGGTGCTCCATAGAGAGGACCCTGACCTTCAGGTGCTCCATAGAGAGGATCCTGACCTTCTACAGGTGCTCCATAGAGAGCATCCTGACCTTCTACAGGTGCTCCATAGAGAGGATCCTGACCTTCTACAGGTGCTCCATAGAGAGGATCCTGACCTTCAGGTGCTCCATAGAGAGGATCCTGACCTTCAGGTGCACCCTAGAGAGGATCCTGACCTTCTACAGGTGCTCCATAGAGAGGGTCCTGACCGTCATGTGCACCCTAGAGAGGATCCTGACCTTCTACATGTGCTCCATAGAGAGGATCCTGACCTTAAGGTGCTCCATAGAGAGGATCCTGACCTTAAGGTGCTCCATAGAGAGGATCCTGACCTTATACAGGTGCTCCATAGAGAGCATCCTGACCTTCAGGTGCTCCATAGAGAGGACCCTGACCTTCTAAAGGTGCTCCATAGAGAGCATCCTGACCTTCTACAGGTGCTCCATAGAGAGGACCCTGACCTTCAGGTGCTCCATAGAGAGGACCCTGACCTTCAGATGCACCCTAGAGAGCATCCTGACCTTCTACAGGTGCTCCATTGAGAGCATCCTGACCTTCTACAGGTGCTCCATAGAGAGCATCCTGACCTTCTACAGGTGCTCCATAGAGAGGATCCTCACCTTCAGGTGCTCCATAGAGAGGATCGTGACCTTCAGGTGCTTCATAGAGAGGATCCTGACCTTCAGGTGCTCCATAGAGAGCATCCTGACCTTCTAAAGGTGCTCCATAGAGAGGATCCTTCTACAGGTGCTCCATAGAGAGGATCCTGACGTTCTACAGGTGCTCCATAGAGAGGATCCTTACCTTCAGGTGCTCCATAGAGAGGATCCTGACCTTCTATAGGTGCTCCATAGAGAGGATCCTGACCTTCAGGTGCTCCATAGAGAGGACCCTGACCTTCTACAGGTGCTCCATAGAGAGGATCCTGACCTTCAGGTGCTCAATAGAGAGGATCCTGACCTTCAGGTGCACCCTAGAGAGCATCCTGACCTTCAGGTGCACCCTAGAGAGCATCCTGACCGTCTAAAGATGCTCCATAGAGAGGATCCTTTTACAGGTGCTACATAGAGAGGATCCTGACCTTCAGGTGCACACTAGAGAGCATACTGACCTTCTACAGGTGCTCCATAGAGAGGACACTGACCTTCAGGTGCTCCATAGAGAGCATCCTGACCTTCTACAGGTGCTCCATAGAGAGCATCCTGACCTTCTTCAGGTGCTCCTTATAGAGGATCCTGACCTTCAGGTGCACCCTAGAGAGCGTCCTGACCTTCTACAGGTGCTCCATAGAGAGGACACTGACCTTCAGGTGCTCCATAGAGAGGACCCTGACCTTCTACAGGTGCTCCATAGAGAGGACACTGACCTTCAGGTGCTCCATAGAGAGGACCCTGACCTTCAGGTGCACCCTAGAGAGCATCCTGACCTTCTACAGGTGCTCCATAGAGAGGATCATGACCTTCTAAGTGCTCCATAGAGAGGATCCTGACCTTGAGGTGCTCCATAGAGAGGATCCTGACCTTCAGGTGCTCCATAGAGAGGATCCTTCTACAGGTGCTCCACAGAGAGGATCCTGAGCTTCTTCAGGTGCACCCTAGAGAGCGTCCTGACCTTCTACAGGTGCTCCATAGAGAAGATCCTGACCTTCTACAGGTGCTCCATAGAGAGGACCCTGACCTTCAGGTGCACCCTAGAGAGCATCCTGACCTTCTACAGGTGCTCCATAGAGGGGATCCTGACCTTCTACAGGTGCTCCATAGAGAAGATCCTGACCTTCAGGTGCTCCATAGAGAGGATCCCGACCTTCAGGTGCTCCATATAGAGGATCCTGACCTTCAGGTGCTCCATAGAGAGCATCCTGACCTTTTACAGGTGCTCCATAGAGAGCATCCTGACCTTCTACAGGTGCACCATAGAGAGGATCCTGACCGTCTTCAGGTGCTCCATAGAGAGGATCCTGACCTTCAGGTGCTCAATAGAGAGGACCCTGACCTTCTACAGGTGCTCCATAGAGAGGACCCTGACCTTCTACAGGTGCTCCATAGAGAGGATCCTGACCTTCTTCAGTTGGTCCATAGAGAGGATCCTGACCTTCAGGTGCACCCTAGAGAGCATCCTGACCTTCTACAGGTGCTCCATAGAGAGGATCATGACCTTCTAAGTGCTCCATAGAGAGGATCCTGACCTTGAGGTGCTCCATAGAGAGGATCCTGACCTTCAGGTGCTCCATAGAGAGGATCCTTCTACAGGTGCTCCACAGAGAGGATCCTGAGCTTCTTCAGGTGCACCCTAGAGAAGATCCTGACCTTCTACAGGTGCTCCATAGAGAGGACCCTGACCTTCAGGTGCACCCTAGAGAGCATCCTGACCTTCTACAGGTGCTCCATAGAGAGGATCCTGACCTTCTACAGGTGCTCCATAGAGAAGATCCTGACCTTCAGGTGCTCCATAGAGAGGATCCTGACCTTCAGGTGTACCATAGAGAGCATCCTGACCTTCTAAAGGTGGTCCATAGAGAGGATCCTTCCACAGATGCTCCATAGAGAGGAGCCTGACCTTCTACAGGTGCTCCATAGAGAGGATCCTGACCTCCAGGTGCACCATAGAGAGCATCCTGACCTTCTAAAGGTGGTCCATAGAGAGGATCCTTCTACAGATGCACCATAGAGAGGATCTTGGCCTTCAGGTGCACCCTAGAGAGCATCCTGACCTTCTACAGGTGCTCCATAGAGAGGATCCTGACCTTCAGGTGCTCCATAGAGAGGATCCTGACCTTCAGGTGCTCCATAGAGAGGACCCTGACCTCCAGGTGCACCCTAGAGAGCATCCTGACCTTCAGGTGCACCCTAGAGAGCATCCTGACCTTCAGGTACACCCTAGAGAGCATCCTGACCTTCTACAGGTGCTCCATAGACAGCATCCTGACCTTCAGGTGCTCCATAGAGAGGATCGTGACCTTCAGGTGCTCCATAGAGAGGATCCTGACCTTCAGGTGCTCCATAGAGAGCATCCTGACCTTCTACAGGTGCTCCATAGAGAGGATCCTGACCTATAGGTGCACCATAGAGAGGATCCTGACCTTCTATAGGTGGACCCTAGAGAGCATTCTGACCTTCTACAGGTCCTCCATAGAGAGGGTCCTGACCTTCAGGTGCACCCTAGAGAGCATCCTGACCTATAGGTGCTCCATAGAGAGGATCCTGACCTTCTACAGGTGTACCATAGAGAGGATCCTGACCTTCTTCAGGTGCTCCATAGAGAGGATCCTGACCTTCAGGTGCTCCATAGAGAGGACCCTGACCTTCTACAGGTGCTCCATAGAGAGGACCCTGACCTTCTACAGGTGCTCCATAGAGAGGATCCTGACCTTCAGGTGCACCATAGAGAGCATCCTGACCTTCAGGTGCACCATAGAGAGCATCCTGACCTTCTAAAGGTGCTCCATAGAGAGGATCCTTCTACAGATGCTCCATAGAGAGTAGCCTGACCTTCTACAGGTGCTCCATAGAGAGGATCCTGACCTCCAGGTGCACCATAGATAGCATCCTGACCTTCTAAAGGTGGTCCATAGAGAGGATCCTTCTACAGATGCACCATAGAGAGGATCTTGGCCTTCAGGTGCACCCTAGAGAGCATCCTGACCTTCTACAGGTGCTCCATAGAGAGGATCCTGACCTTCTACAGGTGCTCCATAGAGAAGATCCTGACCTTCAGGTGCTCCATAGAGAGGATCCCGACCTTCAGGTGCTCCATAGAGAGGATCCTGACCTTCAGGTGCTCCATAGAGAGGATCCTGACCTTCAGGTGCTCCATAGAGAGCATCCTGACCTTTTACAGGTGCTCCATAGAGAGCATCCTGACCTTCTACAGGTGCACCATAGAGAGAATCCTGACCGTCTTCAGGTGCTCCATAGAGAGGATCCTGACCTTCAGGTGCTCCATAGAGAGGATCCTGACCTTCAGGTGCTCCATAGAGAGGATCCTGACCTTCAGGTGCTCCATAGAGAGGACCCTGACCTTCTACAGGTGCTCCATAGAGAGGACCCTGACCTTCTACAGGTGCTCCGTAGAGAGGATCCTGACCTTCTTCAGTTGCTCCATAGAGAGGATCCTGACCTTCAGGTGCACCATAGAGAGCATCCTGACCTTCTAAAGGTGTTCCATAGAGAGGATCCTTCTACAGATGCTCCATAGAGAGGATCCTGACCTTCTACAGTTGCACCATAGAGAGGATCTTGGCCTTCAGGTGCTCCATAGAGAGGATCCTGACCTTCAGGTGCTCCATAGAGAGGATCCTGACCTTCAGGTGCTCCATAGCGAGGATCCTGACCTTCTACAGGTGCACCATAGAGAGGATCCTGACCTTCTTCAGGTGCTCCATAGAGAGGATCCTGACCTTCTTCAGGTGCTCCATAGAGAGGATCCTGACCTTCAGGTGCTCAATAGAGAGGACCCTGACCTTTTACAGGTGCTCCATAGAGAGGACCCTGACCTTCTACAGGTGCTCCATAGAGAGGATCCTGACCTTCTTCAGTTGCTCCATAGAGAGGATCCTGACCTTCAGGTGCACCATAGAGAGCATCCTGACCTTCTAAAGGTGGTCCATAGAGAGGATCCTTCTACAGATGCTCCATAGAGAGGATCCTGACCTTCTACAGTTGCACCATAGAGAGGATCTTGGCCTTCAGGTGCTCCATAGAGAGGATCCTGACCTTCAGGTGCTCCATAGAGAAGATCCTGACCTTCAGGTGCTCCATAGAGAGGATCCTGACCTTCAGGTGCTCCATAGAGACGATCCTGACCTTCTACAGGTGCTCCATGGAGAGCATCCTGACCTTCTACAGGTGCTCCATAGAGAGGATCCTGACCTTCAGGTGCTCCATAGAGAGGATCTTGACCTATAGGTGCTCCATAGAGAGGATCCTGACCTTCTACAGGTGTACCATAGAGAGGATCCTGACCTTCTTCAGGTGCTCCATAGAGAGGACCCTGACCTTCTACAGGTGCTCCATAGAGAGGACCCTGACCTTCTACAGGTGCTCCATAGAGAGGATCCTGACCTTCTTCAGTTGCTCCATAGAGAGGATCCTGACCTTCAGGTGCACCATAGAGAGCATCCTGACCTTCTAAAGGTGGTCCATAGAGAGGATCCTTCTACAGATTCTCCATAGAGAGGAGCCTGACCTTCTACAGGTGCTCCATAGAGAGGATCTTGACCTCCAGGTGCACCATAGAGAGCATCCTGACCTTCTAAAGGTGCTCCATAGAGAGGATCCTGACCTTCTACAGGTGCTCCATAGAGAGGATCCTGACCTTCTTCAGGTGCTCCATAGAGAGGATCCTGACCTTCAGGTGCTCCATATAGAGGATCCTGACCTTCTACAGGTGCACCCTAGAGAGGATCCTGACCTTCTACAGGTGCTCCATAGAGAGCATCCTGACCTTCTACAGGTGCTCCATAGAGAGCATCCTGACCTATAGGTGCTCCATAGAGAGGATCCTGACCTTCTACAGGTGCACCATAGAGAGTATCCTGACCTTCTACAGGTGCTCCATAGAGAGGATACTGACCTTCTTCAGGTGCTCCATAGAGAGGATCCTGACCTTCAGGTGCTCCATAGAGAGCATCCTGACCTTCTACAGGTGCACCCTAGAGAGGATCCTGACCTTCTACAGGTGCTCCATAGAGAGGATCCTGACCTTCTACAGGTGCTCCATAGAGAGGACCCTGACCTTCTTCAGGTGCTCCATAGAGAGGATCCTGACCTTCAGGTGCTCCATAGAGAGCATCCTGACCTTCTACAGGTGCTCCATAGAGAGGACCCTGACCTTCTTCAGGTGCTCCATAGAAAGGATCTTGACCTTCAGGTGCTCCATAGAGAGGATCCTGACCTTCAGGTGCTCCATAGAGAGCATCCTGACCTTCTACAGGTGCTCCATAGAGAGGATCCTGACCTTCTACAGGTGCTCCATAGAGAGGGTCCTTCTACAGATGCTCCATAGAGAGGATCCTGACCTTCAGGTGCACCCTAGAGAGCATCCTGACCTTCTACAGGTGCTCCATAGAGAGGATCCTGACCTTCTACAGGTGCTCCATAGAGAAGATCCTGACCTTCAGGTGCTCCATAGAGAGGATCCTGACTTTCAGGTGCTCCATAGAGAGGATCCTGACCTTCAGGTGCTCCATAGAGAGCATCCTGACCTTCTACAGGTGCTCCATAGAGAGGATCCTGACCTTCAGGTGCTCCATAGAGAGCATCCTGACCTTCTTCAGGTGCTCCATAGAGAGGACCCTGGCCTTCTTCAGGTGCTCCATAGAGAGGATCCTGACCTTCAGGTGCTCCATAGAGAGCATCCTGACCTTCTACAGGTGCACCATAGAGAGGATCCTGACCTTCTTCAGGTGCTCCATAGAGAGGATCCTGACCTTCTTCAGGTGCTCCATAGAGAGGATCCTGACCTTCTACAGGTGCTCCATAGAGAGCATCCTGACATTCAGGTGCTCCATAGAGAGGATCCTGACCTTCTACAGGTGCTCCATAGAGAGGATCCTGACCTTCTTCAGGTGCTCCATAGAGAGGATCCTGACCTTCAGGTGCTCCATAGAGAGCATCCTGACCTTCTTCAGGTGCTCCATAGAGAGGACCCTGACCTTCTAGAGGTGCTCCATAGAGAGGATCCTGACCTTCTACAGGTGCTCCATAGAGAGGATCCTGACGTTCAGGTGCTCCATAGAGAGGACCCTGACCTTCTACAGGTGCTCCATAGAGAGGACCCTGACCTTCTACAGGTGCTCCATAGAGAGGATCCTGACCTTCTTCAGTTGCTCCATAGAGAGCATCCTGACCTTCTAAAGGTGCTCCATAGAGAGGATCCTTATACAGATGCTCCATAGAGAGGATCCTGACCTTCTACAGTTGCACCATAGAGAGCATCCTGACCTTCTACAGGTGCTCCATAGAGAGGGTCCTGACCTACAGAGGGTGGTGAAACTGCACAGCATATCACCAGGACGGAGCTGCCCTCCATGGAGGACCCCTACTCGGCTCAGGAAGAAGGCCCTCAGGATGATCAAAGACCCCCCCCCAGCCTCAAACTGTTATGTCTGCTGCCATCTGTGGAGTCTATTTGTATATAACATTACAAGACTGATTCCTATTATTACATGATATGCTTATTGTGCTCATGAGATTGCTATGACTACAGAATAAATAGACACCATCACTAATCCCAGGTTCTGATGGGTTTGATACCAACGAAGGGAATAGTCAGAAGAAGGTTCAGCTTGCAATAGAAAGTAGCAGAAGCCAGATGCAGGACCCGTAGGAACAACACGTTATTGAGGCTCTGGCCTTGGCCGCCTGGGTTATTTCCGCGCCCACGCATAGCTGGAATCCGTATGACCAAGATTCCACTTTTCTGTAGAAGCTTCATCAAAACAATGACGTATGATGGTGCCAGAGTAGGGAGGGGCTTCCACAGGCCGGCCGAATGCTGATTGGAGGATCGTGTTGCCAAGAGACTCTATCTGAGTCCGTGCACCAACCAAAGAGAACCAAGTCTAAACCGCGGTATCTCTTCAGCTAGTCTTGACCAATCATAAATGTACGGGCAACGCCCAGTGTAATAACATTTATTGTCGCACGAGGTTCGAGGCTCTTGACGGACGTACCGCAGCATCAGGACTAAAACCACCAGACTCAGGGACCGTTTCATCCCACAGGCCAGAAGGCTGTTAAACACCTGTTGAAACATCCATAACATTCATCTGGCTGCTACTTTATTTATCTAATATATCATATTCCAATAACTTGCATTTAGACTCTTGTTGCACTATTTCACTATTTTTTTTATATATATTGTTTTGTATTTACTATTTACTTGCACTATATTTGTCTGTTTATCTGTTTTATTGTGTTGCACTGTTGGAGGAGCCTGTGTGTGACCTAAGATTTTCATCGTCATAACTACACTGTAGTAAAAACATTGAAACTTGAACCGTGCAGTGAAGGGATCAGGCCCTTCTCAATCCAAGACATGGTCAAATACAAAGACTTTGAAATTGGGGTATCTTAAAGTAACACACGGAAATCTTCCATGTGTATTCTTGCCAGTAGTTTGAGTTGATTATGTTAGAAATGTTTTGGGACATTTGTTCCTATTCTGCTAATGGTATATTGCAGGATATTTAAGTTTCCCATGTACTTTTTAAATTAATAATAGTATGTTCATCTTGATGTTTAACTTGTAATATTGTAATCATCTTAGTTAGAAATGCTGTTTCCATCCCAACCTCTGCTGCTGAATGATGTTACATATTGTTACTGAAAGTGCTTGTCTTATATTATAATGATTTCACCAGAAAGTCAGTCTTTGTGAAATGTATTTGTTCACATTTTTCCCAGCCACAAGATGAAGTTCATTGGAGGCCTCAAAGCTGGGTGAAGGTATTGATGCACGGATCAGTGCAATCATTTACAACAGCATTCCACTCTGGTTGGGTATGTCTGTAAAAAATGAGAAATAATCGTAAAAAAAACAAAATTGGCAATATAGGGAAACAAACTAAACGAATAATGTACATTGTTACATCAGAAAAGAGCCAAAGACAGCCATAATGTTACTTAAAGTATGCATAAAATTAGTATTAAAGATTAAAAAAAGAAATTATAATAAAAAAAAGTTGCACATTTTACAAAATACACATCCTGTAGCAGTTTGGAGGATTTAGCAGCCAACCACTGTTCGAAATGGGGGGGAGCCAGGGAGGGAGCTCCCCTGAAGGCCGACTTTGAGATAAATAGGGGGAGCCCAAAACAATCGTGCATATTTGTGTCACACAGATTAGAAATGTTGAGTTTCTGTAAAAGATCTTGAAATAAATAATAGTCATTGTTCATTACAGTTTCTTAATATTTGTTTTATATTTATGAATATTTCTGGGCGTTGCCATCTGTACGTGGCGGCGCTGCATTCTTTACGCTACTTACGTTGCTATGGTTACGGCGCGGTATTTGATATTTTGTTTAACTCTGGCTTTGTAATAAAAAATACGGCGAAACGAAAACAGCCAAGCCTCGCAGCTTTTGGATTCACAAGCAAAGAAGTGACGGAGTCTAAAAATGACAACGTGAATGGAATAACTTTTAGTTGGCCGGCTGTAAGCGGCGTTAGGGTTGAGTTTGACAGCTCCACACCGAGGGAGAGGCATGCCGATGCGGAGCCTGAAGAGGCTTCAACAACGGCCACAGCCGCCGGCGCCACCTGCACTAGCGAACCTGACGATGCCCATGACCTGCCTTTTAACTGGACACAGAAAAGATGGAGTGAGTGGAATGAAAGGTATCCATGGCTTTTGTGATGCTGACCGTTGAGCGGCCCAGACCAAGCAAGGAGGCAGAGGCAGAACGTCCAAAAATATAACCCGACGTGGGCATTTATTAAAAACATGGGCACAAAGTTCACAGTCTCAATCCTGCTGTTCTCCTTGTCCAAATCCTGCAGCCACAAGGATCTCTCACACACACCCAGCCCTCTCAACAGACAGGGCAACAGAGCCTAAATACCCACACTCCAATCATCACAACAAGACACAGGTGAGGGGAAGGAGACAACACAGGACACCAGGTGCACACCGTCATCAGCCACAGACAACACTGTGCAATCACGGCAACAAAGTACCCTACCACCCGGCCTGAAGCCGTCAGTCCATAGTGACGAAGTTCCCTTCGATGTGAGATTTGCAAAGAGACAAAAAGTATATTGATCTCCCTGCCGCTCACAAAAACATCCACCTGAGTGCACCCTTCACAAGAATGCATTCAGGGAAAAGTCAGCAGTGATCAACAGAATAACCTGCGGAAAAAGATTTATAAGCACAATAAGAGCCAGGCAGGCACAGGAAAAAGAGATCGAGATTTCGGAGATGAGAAAAAATATGCCCTACCAAACAAGGTAGGCCTATTGGCAATCAATGTTGATCGAATGCAGGAAACATATGGGTGAGTTGCCCTAATGTGGGACACCTACTGTAAGCCCAAATGGGTGGAGGTCTTCCGCAAACAAATGAGAGTCAATTAAACTATTGGTAAACATAAGCTGTGATGTCATGCGATCAAAATCACATGACTTGTCAAATGTCCAATCACAGATGAGGGTGGGAAAACATTCGAACAGGAAGTACCCTGTGTGAAGACCACCCAAAAGGCCAGTGACGTAGTGTTTTGACAAATGTAATGTTAAGGTTTTAAATTTCGTTTAAATAAAACAATCTTGGAAGTTTTTATCAAGATGTGTTGATGATATGTTTGTTCATCAGAACATATTATAATATGATGTAAATATACTCTATATTTTTTATTTCAATCAAATGTTCCATCGTCCCACTTTAGGAAACATGTTTCGCAAAGTGGGACAGTGTGAAGGGCCTGATGTGGGACAGGTCTAAAAGGGGCATGGGTTGTGCAAGAGCAATGGCTATTTACAGGGTCTTAGTCTTCTAAGGCATTAATGTAGATATTTAAGGTGAAGGGCAAATGATGTTAAATCATTGGGGGTCTGTTAAAATGGTATGACAAAGTCAGGGAGTATGTTAGGGATACATGTCTGAGTTTAGAAGATGGGAATGAATTTAAGCCCAAATATTCATAGTAATTTAATCAATCTTTCCAACACACGTTTTATTTTATGCATATTAATGATTAATGGAATGCATTTTTGATCACAATGGCAAAGGAGAGAAATAAGACAGGAAGAGAATCGCAGACACAGAAAAAGGCAAAGAATAATGGAGGAAAAGAAGGTCGGGGAAGGAAACTGAATCAGTGGAGGCAGGACAGGATGAGGGCAGCCATAGAAGAGTATGGACAGATCATTGAGCATGGTGGGGTTCCTCAGCTGAGGCTGTTGGCCAGGGCCTGGACCGTTCCTAAATCCACTCTCCAGTGCAGGGCAAAAGGCAATGGTCACTTTCATCATAAAGCCATTCCTTCCTGAGAAGGATGAAGCAGAACTGGAGGAGATGATAGCAACCCTGGGAAAACGTGGATTCCCCCTGAAGTTGGACGACATTAGAAAACTGGCCTTTCAGTTTGCCGAAAAAAAAGGAATAAAAGGCTTCAGTCAAATCACAAAAAGGGCTGGCTATAGATGGTTTCAGGGGTTTCTGAGGAACCAGAGGCACTCTCAGCCGCAAGAGCAGCAGGGTTCAACCCCACTGTTGTGAAGAAGTGGTTTGAAAAGTATAAGGACACGATTGAGACCCTGGGTTGAAAAATGTCCCAGGCCACATCTGGAATTGCGACGAAACAGGGCTCCAGGATCACTTCCTGTCCACCAGGGTGGTTGCAGAAGTTGGGGCACTCTGTTTTGAGGTCACTGGTGGAGAGAAAGGTCAAACCACCACCTGTCTGGCCTGCATCAATGCTGCTGGTGGGTATGGACCCACAATGATTATTTTCAAAGGCAAGCGGATGAAGGCAGAATGGCTCTTCGGGGCTCCGAAGAATACCTTTGTAAAGATGTCCGATAATGGCTGGATGAATAGTGACTTGTTCACAGAATGGGGGAATAGGTTTCTGCAAAGCCAGCCAAGAAATGATCCACAACCCCATCTGCTCCTTGTTGGTGGTCACACCTCTCATGTGTACAACATCGACTTTTTGAATATGATGAGAGAGAACAACGTCACTGTATTCAGCCTACCCCCTCACACAACTCTCTGTCTGCAGCCAGCAGACAGAGCACTGTTCAAGAGCTGGAAACACTACTGGAGGCTCGAGGGACGAAGGATCTCCAGGGAGAGTGGAGGGAAGCGGCTTGACAGGGCGTTGTTCATGCCACTGTTTTCAAAGGCCTGGTGAAAGCTGCCACTGAATGGCCAGGCTGGCTTTCGAGGGTCAGCGATATACCCATTCAACCCTGCCAAGATCAATGATCAATGTTCATCTCAAACATCTGAGAGATGCTTCCAAGAGACTCCAGTGGCCCTGTGTCATCCTCCTCATGATGATGATGATCAATCACTCAATGTTTATTTATACAGCCCAATATCACAAATGTTACATTTGTCTCAGTGGACTTCACAGTGTGTACAGAATATCAGTATGACAATACGACACCCTCTGTCCTTAGACCCTCTGTCCTTAGACCCTCTGTCATCAAACCCTCTGTCCTCAGACCCTCTGTCCTTAGACCCTCACATCGTACAAGGAAAACCCACAGTTTAAAGGGGAACATGGGAGAAACCTCAGGGAGAGCAACAGAGGAGGGATCCCTCTCCCAGGACGGACAGACGTGCAATAGATGCCGTGTGTAAATTGAAAAGATAATACATTTGCAACATAGGTAGTCCAGATGTTTGGAAATGCATGTGTATAATAGGAAGATGAATCCACGAGGATATCCATCCAGGACCGATGATCCAGGACCACAGCCACGACTCGCGATCCAGGGCTCGCGATCCAGGACACAGGACCGCAGGATCATCCATGACTCCGGATCCCAGCGTATATAGACACCAAAAAGAAAGACATTTGGGGAAGCTGGGTTAATCGGAACATGAGAGGACACAGGTACAGACAGAGAGAAGGAAGAAGTAAGATGTCCCCCGACAAACTAAGCCTATATCAGCAAAACTAGGGGCTGAATCTAATCAGCCCTAACTATAAGCTTGATCAAAAAGGAAGGTCTTAAGCGCACTCTTAAAAACGTATAGGGTGTCTGTCGCCCGAACACAAACTGGAAGCTGATTCCACAAATGTGGAGCTTGATAAGAAAAGGCTCTGGCTCCCATTGTACTTTGAGAGACTCTAGGAACAACCAACAACCCTGCATTCTTGGAACGCAATGCCCTAGTAGGACAGTAGGGTATAATGAGTTCTTTAAGGTAAGATGGCGCCTGCCCATTAAGGGCTTTGTAGGCGAGAAGAAGAATTTTAAATTCTATCCTGTGTTCTATAGGGAGCCAGTGTAAGGCAGCCAGAACAGGTGTAAGGTGGTCCCTTTTCCTAACTCTGGTTAGTACACGAGCCGCAGCATTTTGAATCAGCTGAAGCGACTTGACTGACTTCTTGGTACTCCCTGATAATAAAGAGTTACAATAATCCAGCCTAGAAGTAACAAATGCATGGACTAGTTTCTCTGCATCGCTTTGAGGCAAGATATGCCTGATTTTTGCAATGTTACGTAGACGGAAGTAGGCGGTCCTTGAAATTGATTTCATGTGGGCGTTAAAGGATAAATCCTGATCAAATATAACACCAAGATTGCTTACAGTCTCACTGGAGGCCAAACGAATGCCATCCATAGTTAGTATATCTTTAGATAATTTGTTTCGTAGATTCTTTGGGCCAAGTACAATAACTTCAGTTTTGGTCGTGTTTAACATCAAAAAGTTTAAGGTCATCCACGTTTGTAAGTCCTTAAGGCAGTCTTGAATTGTATTTAGATGATTAATTTCATCAGGCTTAATTGATAAATATAGTTGAGTATCATCCGCATAACAGTGAAAGTTTACAGAATGATTCCTTATTATATTGCCTAACGGAAGCATATATAATGTGAACAAAATAGGTCCGAGGATTGAGCCCTGTGGCTGATGGATGATGATGACGATGACGATGACGACGATGATGATGATGATGATGATGATGATGATGATGATGATGATGATGATGATGATGATGATGATGATGATGATGATGATGATGATGATGATGATGATGATGATGATGGTGATTCCTGCCATCCACACATGTGGGAACTTCTGGAGCAGACCCCATGCCACCCTCTGCATGATGCTGTTCAGCCAGCAATCTCCCCTCCTCAGCGCTCTCCACCATTGTCCCCCATTGTAACCCCACCACCTATGGCAGAGGAGGTTGAAGTAGTGACACAGCCTGAGGTCTCCTTCAAATCTCTGATTACACTTCCAGTAAGAGAACGCCCAACCACCAGCCGCCAGAGGGCCACACCTCCTTCCTGTAGGAGCTGTGCAGAGGATACTGGGGTTGTGGGTGATGATGGCTCATTGACATGCAAGCACTGCTTGTTTCCAGACATGTAATGTTGTAAGCAATTGTTTTAGGCAGGTTCATGTTTGTGTGTGTTGTGTTGCCTTCAAATATAGGCTACCTGTTAAAGGTGTATGTGTTCCCTGTGAAACAAATTGTAATGATTTTAGATTTTAATAACATTTTAACTTTTGTAATTAACAGCAGCATGTTGTAAGCAATTGTTTTACACAGGTTTAGGTTTGATGTGTTGCCTCAATGTTTGATATGTTGCCTTCAAATACACCTGCAGTTGTATGTGTTCCCTGTGAAATACAATTCAATGATTTTTTAAAACTATTAGAATCTATTGTTGTTTGATGATGTTTGATTCTCACAACAACAACACAAAGTTAACATCCACACCTATAAGCCTAAATGTTGTAACAACAATAACATTATAAATAGTAAAAGAGCTGAACATGGTATTGCACATTTAGCTCACTGACCTGAGATGTTGTATTACAATAACAAATGCATAAATGTATTAATTAAGGTGACTGAGGCTTTTCAACATTTCAGTGTCCCACATTTTGCACAGAACTGTCCAACCTGGTTGGAACTGTCCCACATTAGGAAAAGCAGATTTTCTGAGACAACTTGGCACTACTGATATGTCTACCATTTCTTTTATGAGTGTAAAATCTGCCTTTTCTCTTTTGGTTTGATTAGGACACATCCTGGGGATTTCGGAATGGTACTGGATGTTGATTTATTGTATTGGCTTCATATCGCAATATTTTCCCGAAGTCTGAAATGCAAAAAATGTCCCACAGTAGGACAATTCACCCTATCCAAAATATCAGTATGAAAATGCATCGCCGCTACGTACAGATGGCAACGCCCAGAAATATTCATAAATATAAAACAAATATTCAGAAACTGTAATGAACAATGACTATTATTTATTTCAAGAACTTTTACAGAAACTCAACATTTCTAATCTGTGTGACACAAATATGCACGATTGTTTTGGGCTCCCCCTATTTATCTCAAAGTCGGCCTTCAGGGGAGCTCCCCCCCATTTCGAACAGTGGTTGTACATCATGCGTGTGCGCGCATGAAAATATACCACACACCCAATTACAACACTGCTTTCAGGTCTGCCTATATGATTGCCAAAAAAATAAATAAATGGGGCTAATTCGAACACTGCAGCCAATAGGCTATATTACACAGTTTTAGCGGGGTATATATAGGCCTATATATATATATATATATATATATATATATATATATATATATATATCATGTAGTTATTAACGCGTTAACTTGATATATATATATATATATATATATACACCAGTGGCGAACCGTGTCTATCACAACTGGACCTTCTGTAGACACACACACACCCCTGCCAAGAACTAAAGAGTTCTCATGAACTAAATTCTGATTAACCTTTGTGGGCAAAGTACTGCGGTGTGAAAGCGCCTGAGAGTGGGGGCGAGATGGCAACACACATCACAGAATAATTACCGAAACAAAACTAAGTGTTTTTTAAATGTATTAAAATGATAACTAGCCTACTGTCCGAAAAAACAGGGGATGCCTGGCTTCCCTTGGCCTCCAGGAGGAAACGCCACTGGTTAATACGACTGTGAATCCGAATCGTGTACCGATGATTAATACATTCACACACCGGGTTGTATTTGGACGTTCTGCCTCTGCCTACTTTGGGCCGCTCACTTGTCAGTCTCACAACCCCCAAAATAAAATCTCTGGCCAGAGATGTTCTCAATGTCATTTATCATGTCAATCAGATAAGAGCACCACCGTGTGTTGTTCCTCCTAATAACAGTTCCTTTTGTTATGTCGAATAATTTAAATCATTAGTTTGTACATATAGCCTATTGTAATTGTATCAACTTCAACTTTTTTTTGTGTGTTACGTTTGTTTAATAATCTCCCTGCACATATCCCGCTCATATCCATCTGCCTGCAGTGTCTATTTATAGCAGGGAGAGGGGAGGGAGTTCCGTCTCTGCAGTGGGGGAGCTGCCGAAGGGGATGCTGTACATTATATTCGTTTTTATTACTCGTCGTTCACGTCATACAGTATGTCGACAGCCACATTTCCTCTGTGTCTTCGATACTCGGCTGCCATGGTGGAATGACGGCGTCCAATCAGCTGCAGGTTCCCCGGAGCCCCGCCCCGCCGTCTATTTATAATAATGCAACAGCAGCTCTGAGCTCTGACAGCAGACTCCGCATCGGCTCCTGCAGCACAGCCCGGACCAGTGAGACTCTACCTGAGCTCAGCCCATACCTCCGCTTTAACTAATCACCAATAGAAGTTCCCCGACGTAATGACAATGACAGAAGGGGACATGCCAGGAGAAGACCGAGCGGAGCGGGGCGAGGAGCCCGCCGGGGCTCCAGCAGAGGAGAGGAAGGAGAACAGGGACAGCAAGGTGACCGTCCCGGAGCCGAGCGCGGGGGCTCAGGAGGTGGAGTTCGTGCACCCAGAGGGTGGCTGGGGCTGGGTGGTGATGCTGGCCGCAATGTGGTGTAACGGCTCGGTGTTCGGGATCCAGAACGCCTTCGGAATCCTCTTCCTCTCGCTGCTCCGGGAGTTCGGCTCCGAGCACGACGCTGACCTCCGCTTCAAGACAGGTGAGTGACCCCCTCCCAGGGCCACCAACACAGGCGGTGTAACCTCCACGAGCAATGCTTTAACTTCAGCATGCCTCAGTGTATTTACACATACAGTATAGCCATTCAACAAGTCCTCTGGTAGGGCGCTTAAGCGAAGACCAACGCCAAACCCTTTTTTGGGGAGTGGGGGCGTTGAACCTCCTCACGCCAGAACACTTGAGTACTAATACATTATCTTGCATTGTTGTGCACTTTTTACAATCGCGTGTGTGCCACATAAGTAAGTGTGCTTAAATGTGCGAGTTAGCTAACGCCAGCTACAAGTCATTGGGGAGAGTACGTTGAGCCATGTTTTAGTTATGCTGTCCTTCTTAGAAAGGAGAAATGACACATTGTACAAATGAAAACACACACCTATAATTCAGTATGTCTCTATCAATGGCAATGATAAGAATCAATATTTGATCAAGGGCAGTGAAAATATGACTTATAAAAAAAAACTCAACTTGCCCCAGTGTAGGGGTAAGTTGATCCAGGTAAGGGGGGAAGTTGAACCACTGTTCAAACCTGGGCATACCTGTTCAAACCTGGGCATACCTACAACACATCTTAAAGGTAACTATAAACAATAAATAACAAACCAAATAAAAGCTTAGTTTTCAAATATTTTTAATATAAATTTCGATTCAATTGATGCATTTTTTTGTAACATGTTAAAAGGAAAAGTAATCATACACATGGTGATACAATTGCATACATCTTACCAATCAAACACAGGGTAAATTCAACTTTAAATGTAGCCTACAATGAGCTCTTATTATCAACTTGGCCTGCTTTCATTCATTTCTCCGTTTAAAAACTGGCTCAACTTACCCCAAGCCCCGTGGTTCACTTTACCCCAAGCCCCATGGTTCACTTTACCCCAAGGTACATGGTTCACTTTACCCCAAGCCCCGTGGTTCACTTTACCCCAAGCCCCATGGTTCACTTTACCCCAAGGTACATGGTTCACTTTACCCCAAGCCCCGTGGTTCACTTTACCCCAAGCCCCATGGTTCACTTTACCCCAAGGTACATGGTTCACTTTACCCCAAGCCCCGTGGTTCACTTTACCCCAAGCCCCATGGTTCAATTTACCCCAAGGTACATGGTTCACTTTACCCCAAGCCCCGTGGTTCACTTTACCCCAAGCCCCATGGTTCACTTTACCCCAAGGTCCATGGTTCACTTTACACCAAGCCCCGTGGTTCACTTTACCCCAAGCCCCGTGGTTCACTTTACCCCAAGCCCCGGGGTTCACTTTACCCCAAGCCCCTTGGTTCACTTTACCCCAAGCCCCATGGTTCACTTTACCCCAAGCCCCGTGGTTCACTTCACCCCAAGCCTGTGGTTCACTTTACCCCACAGCCTGTGGTTCACTTTACCCCACAGCCTGTGGTTCACTTTACCCCAAGCCCCGTGGTTCACTTTACCCCAAGACCCATGGTTCACTTTACCCCAAGCCCCGTGGTTCACTTTACCCCAAGACCCATGGTTCACTTTACCCCAAGGCCCGTGGTTCACTTTACCCCAAGACCCATGGTTCACTTTACCCCAAGCCTGTGGTTCACTTTACCCCAAGCCCCGTGGTTCACTTTACCCCAAGGTCCATGGTTCACTTTACCCCAAGCCCCGTGGTTCACTTTACCCCAAGCCCCGTGGTTCACTTTACCCCAAGGTCCATGGTTCACTTTACCCCAAGCCCCGTGGTTCACTTTACCCCAAGCCCCGTGGTTCACTTTACCCCAAGCCCCGTGGTTCACTTTACCCCAAGCCCCGTGGTTCACTTTACCCCAAGCCTGTGGTTCACTTTACCCCAAGACCCATGGTTCACTTTACCCCAAGCCCCGTGGTTCACTTTACCCCAAGCCCTGTGGTTCACTTTACCCCAAGCCCTGTGGTTCACTTTACCCCAAGCCCTGTGGTTCACTTTACCCCACAGCGTGTGGTTCACTTTACCCCAAGCCCCGTGGTTCACTTTACCCCAAGACCCATGGTTCACTTTACCCCAAGCCCCGTGGTTCACTTTACCCCAAGACCCATGGTTCACTTTACCCCAAGCCTGTGGTTCACTTTACCCCAAGACCCATGGTTCACTTTACCCCAAGCCCCGTGGTTCACTTTACCCCAAGCCCTGTGGTTCACTTTACCCCACAGCGTGTGGTTCACTTTACCCCAAGCCCCGTGGTTCACTTTACCCCAAGACCCATGGTTCACTTTACCCCCGGGGTTCACTTTACCCCAAGACCCATGGTTCACTTTACCCCAAGCCCCGTGGTTCACTTTACCCCAAGACCCATGGTTCACTTTACCCCCGGGGTTCACTTTACCCCAAGACCCATGGTTCACTTTACCCCAAGCCCCGTGGTTCACTTTACCCCAAGCCCCGTGGTTCACTTTACCCCACAGCCTGTGGTTCACTTTACCCCACAGCCTGTGGTTCACTTTACCCCAAGCCCCGTGGTTCACTTTACCCCAAGACCCATGGTTCACTTTACCCCAAGCCCCGTGGTTCACTTTACCCCAAGACCCATGGTTCACTTTACCCCAAGGCCCGTGGTTCACTTTACCCCAAGACCCATGGTTCACTTTACCCCAAGCCTGTGGTTCACTTTACCCCAAGCCCCGTGGTTCACTTTACCCCAAGGTCCATGGTTCACTTTACCCCAAGCCCCGTGGTTCACTTTACCCCAAGCCCTGTGGTTCACTTTACCCCACAGCGTGTGGTTCACTTTACCCCAAGCCCCATGGTTCACTTTACCCCCGGGGTTCACTTTACCCCAAGACCCATGGTTCACTTTACCCCAAGCCCCGTGGTTCACTTTACCCCAAGACCCATGGTTCACTTTACCCCCGGGGTTCACTTTACCCCAAGACCCATGGTTCACTTTACCCCAAGCCCCGTGGTTCACTTTACCCCACAGCCTGTGGTTCACTTTACCCCACAGCCTGTGGTTCACTTTACCCCAAGCCCCGTGGTTCACTTTACCCCAAGACCCATGGTTCACTTTACCCCCGGGGTTCACTTTACCCCAAGACCCATGGTTCACTTTACCCCACAGCCCGTGGTTCACTTTACCCCACAGCCCGTGGTTCACTTTACCCCACAGCCCGTGGTTCACTTTACCCCAAGACCCATGGTTGACTTTACCCCACAGCCCGTGGTTCACTTTACCCCACAGCCTGTGGTTCACTTTACCCCACAGCCCGTGGTTCACTTTACCCCACAGCCCGTGGTTCACTTTACCCCACAGCCCGTGGTTCACTTTACCCCACAGCCCGTGGTTCACTTTACCCCACAGCCTGTGGTTCACTTTACCCCACAGCCTGTGGTTCACTTTACCCCAAGACCCATGGTTCACTTTACCCCATAGCCACCACTTTAGCTTAATGACTCACATGGTGTAATACGCTGCCAACACATCAACATATTCAATATATGTGTTTAAACCTGGATACTTTTTTTTGACATGACAGCCGATATCGCTGACATCTAGAAAATGTTTACTTACCAGACCACAATGAGTATCTCTCGTTCACAGGCAATGATAAATGGGTGGAGCTTGCTTAATTTCTGGTCACTTGATTACAACTATAAAGCGTTGCCTGGTTACAGGGGGTGGCTCAACGTACCCCCTTCTCCCCTACAGTATAGCCTACTGTTTCCTGGTGAGAGAGGAAATGATCAGCTAAAGAGAGTGTGTGCGGGGACTCCCCTCTGCTTCTGCTACACCATGAGTGTACCGGTGTGACCGGTACACCCAGAACATAAGTTCCTATTGCTGTCCTGTGGCCAACCAGCAGTTTGCATCATGTGCTCAGAGAGCACAGAGATTGTGAATGACCTGAGTGGGGCACAATGCTGCCGCACTGATCTCCCCCTGCTCCTCAGGAAGGATCCTCTCCTGTTGACCAGACTGTTGGACGTCCTCCTGCCTCGTGCTGAGCTACAGGATGTGACAGGTTCACATCATCGATACCTCACTCTGTTTTAAGTCACATTTGTTGACCACACATGTTGACCTTCAGAGTGAAGAACAAGGTCACATGGAAAATCCCTATCTCTTCGTGTGTGTGTGTGTGTGTGTGTGTGTGGTTCCTGCTTGTCTACCTTTTTAAATGCTATCATTCATGACATGAACCCAATGTCCCAAATGACCCTGGAGTAGAGCAAAGCTAAATGATTATTGCGCTTGCCATGGACTTACAGCCTCTTTAGTCTCTTAAGATAATGTCCCTACACGCCAACATAATGAGAACCTGGTTTGGCCACCACACAAGTTGCAGCAACATTGACAGAAGTTGCTCATTCATCCTCTTGACTTGTGGTGGAAAATCATATAGTCACATGTTTTACAGAAACATGTGTATACCATTGTGCCATCTCCTTTCACTTGTTTTGTAAGATACCTTAACATTCCTGTGGGTTAGAAGTTACATTTCAAGACAAATTGAAAGCATCATGCAGCTGCTGTTCAACGTGTTTAAGCATTACATGGGAAAATAATATACACTTACAGAACCGAGGTAATAAACGGAAAGACTGTTGTTGTTGTTGTTGTTGTTGTTGTTGTTGTTGTTGTGGCCCTATTGAACTATCTTTAGGACAGACAGAGCAGATATATATATCGTACCTGCAGGTCACTTCCAGGGTTCCAGTCAGAGTGGAATATCACACAGGCGTCCGCAGCAGTGAGGCTCACCAGCTCTTGATCAGGCGTCTGATGTGGGCGGGCGTGATCCTTTCTGCAGCGATGCAGACAGAAAACAAAGAAGACATTATTCATAGCGATGCACGATATTGGTTTTTTTAAACCGATACCGATAACTTCCTGCTTCTCAAGACCAATACCGATACCGGTAATAATATAATATATATATATATATCTATGAAATGTACCTGTAGTTTTTGCACACCTGGTGGTAAAAAAGACTAGTAGTGAGCAAAGGACATGAGCATTACTACTATGACCAAAGCAAAGCCAAGAACAGCTTTGACTTCAAAGTGACCAGATTTATTTTCCCAAATAAATCTGGCAAACTTCTTACCTTTTTCAAAAGCCCCGTCGATAGCGATAGGTGAAAGCCCCGGTGCCTTCGCAGCTGGCTTTGGATTCGCCGCTAGTTTAGCAGCGCAGGCGTCTTCGTACACTGTTAACACACCATCGTAGCCATGGCGATGTTTCAGGTGACTCATCAGGTTGGAAGTATTATAGCTCGTTGCCTTTTCCCTCCTCGTGGAACTTCTGCATCTGTTAATACAAATAGCAAGCGAACTATCTAACTCTGAAACTTTGAAATAGTCCCATACTACCGACGACATGTTTGTTTCCTGTCCTGGCTTCACGGCCGCTCACCATTTACGTCACAGCCAGGCATGAGTTAGGGAGCGCTGGGTTTGTGAAAAACTCCCCTCTTCCTAAACCACTAATACCACAGTACTGGCAACACGGGAGGAGCCGAGTGAAAAACAAGCGCCCCTCATCCCAATCCACCCACACCGCAGGATCTCTTTCTTTTTTTTACCCAAAAAATATATTGTATATTATCGGGGCTATTAATACTTTTATCGGGTTTATCGGGATGACGTCATAATTCCTAATATCGGACTGATAATTATCGGGCCGATAATTATCGTGCACCACTAATTATTAATGATGGTAACAACAATAATATTAGTATAACTATTTATATAGCACTTACACAATAATTGCAAAGTTATTCTCACAACAAAAATAAAGAACAAAACAATAAAAAACTAATGATTATAGGAATGTTAAGAGACAAATAAATGCTAAACATTCTGAGAGGCCGACTACAAAAGGTAGACTCAATGGCTCTTGATGACATCAATGAGCAGTCCCAAAACATGCTGCTGTATAAAAATAAATATGTCCAGATTTCTTCTATTTAGTGTTAGATGATTTGTTGTATTGATTGCTGATGGATGTTAAGATATGTTTTACAATTATAACAAAAAGATTATTGTAATTGGAATCAAAACGTTTACAAATCGTAGTTTTAATAAAATGACTAGCAATATAGGGTTTATTCAACAGCAGTAAAGCATTATGTTGCTAAATTAACGTACACTGAACTGTAAAACTTACCACTATTTAAGAAAGGACCTGGTCAGAAGGATTGACTAGTAAGACAGCAAAGAGGCGGAGGAGGTCTCTGTCATGTACAACCAGGATGTTACACCTGAAAGAAAGATAAGGAAATAAGAGAAGACAGGAAGACAAACATCTGCTTAAGTAAAAGACTAAATCATGTAAAGCTTTACATATTTCAGTCTTTGCAATGCACTGTTGGAAATTACATTCCAAAAGCTAAATTCAAACTCAATACCATAAATAACTGGGTACCAAAGTGCTTTACCTGATAGAACACGTTCCACACGGAGCAGCAACCATCCGGCTGGGCCTTTTGCTGCATATCATCTCCTCCCTCTCCACTGTTTCCAGTAGATATCTACTGCCTTTGTCCAATAAAACTGAAATGCCCCAAAACAATCATATTTAAAAAGTTAAAAACAATAACTTGCTTTTGGAATTCAAATGTATTAGAATCTCACCTTTTTCCTGGATGTCAGGAAGGCATTCCCTTCAAGTCCACAACCAGCCATAGGAGTTCAAATCATAGGTTCAAATGCAAAGCCTGAACGATGACAAGAGCGAGACTTACATGTTACAAGATAAGTAATACCAGAGCAGTGTGTACGACATGCAGAGAACCCGATCAAATCCCCTGACAGGCTCACACACTTTGTGATGTCCTCATCTGATAATGTTTCATTTTTAGCAGCAAAGTAACATTACTCAAGGTATATGTTGGACCCAACTCATGTACAGTATGTTTTGCATCTCCTCAACAATGGTCTGTATAGTTGAGTAGAAACAAACTGTCCCTACCGTTTCAGGTAGATTAGCAAAGAAAAGTTTGGAATGAAGCACAAAACCCCTCTTTGTATTAAGCTAGCTGCCACAGAAAGTACAGCTTAACATGCTAACCTGGTAGAGTTAGCTAACGTTAGCTAACTTCATGTCCAACTAAAAACCTTTAACGTGCATTACATTGACGATTTTAAACACAACTTAACTCTCTCAACTTGTAAAATAACGTTAATTTAACATACCCTTAAATAACCACATCACGTTTTTCAGGGGCAACACAAACTGCAAAAAAACGTTAGCTGCTAACTGTTGTTAGCTAAGACAGCTAGCTCATTACAATAGCCTCCTAGCAAACTTAAGGTTACGTTAACATTAACTTAACGTTGTAAGAAAGCAAAACGAACCTTCGAGAAATCTTTTACTCTCAGACTGGGTGTAATTGGGTAGCGTTGCTTACCTCCAGAAGGACTTTTAGCTGTTTCCCAGTAGAGACTATAGAGAGCTGTCAGAGCGGTTGCTCTCAGAAGAGCAGCATTGGGCGGACCAGAGAAGACCAGAGAAGAACCAGTTAAGCACCAGAAAATCACAAGAATGGTTCTTGAACCGGTTTGGTTTATTGGCAGTTTGCAAACCACTTAAGAGTACTGGAGTGTGAAACAAAAGCTAATGAGTCAGTGTTGTGGTGCTGTTGCTTTGGTCTGGATCTGTGAGATAACCACGCCCGTTCATTTGCATATAAGGAATGGAAATGTCTCATCATGAAATACAAGTCACCTGAAATAAATAAATGCGTCATTATGAAATACGAGTCTCTTGAAATAAATAAATGTGTCATTATGAAATAAAAGTCTCATGAAATAAATAAATGTGTATTTAAATGTACATGTATACATATGTATTGCCTCATTTATTTCAGAATTTATTTCATAGGCATATTTATATATATATATATATATGTATTTATTTAATTATGGCATTCCATGGCCAATTGCATGCTCCCTCAAAACTTGCGACATCTGTGGCATTGTGCTGTGTGATAAAACTGAACATTTTTAAAGTGGCCTTTTATTGTGGCCAGCCTAAGGCACACCTGTGCAATAATCATGCTGTCTAATCAGCATCTTGATATGCCACACCTGTGAGGTGGGATGGATTATCTCGGCAAAGAAGAAGTGCTCACTATCACAGATTGTTTCAGATTTGTGAACAATATTTGAGAGAAATGGTTATTTTGTGTATCTAGAAAATGTTTTAGATCTTTGAGTTCATCTCATGAAAAATGGGAGCAAAAATAAAAGTGTTGCATTTATATTTTTGTTCAGTGTAGTAGCGTCTCGCTGCGGGAAACACACTTTGTCAGCAACTGCTCCATTATCTGTATCAAATGCACACTTAAATCAACACTGCTCTGCACACTTGCTAAAGAACATTTGTGTGGAAATCTCAATGCGTGAGTATGGCCAAAAGTATGGGAGTAAATCTCACTGTAAACTATTTAATCATCACCAAATTCTGTGTTATTATGACCGATCATAACTCAGCTTTATGCAGACATACATTTAGCATGGTGTACAGGGCCGATTCTTGGCATAGGTGACATGGGCGGTTGCCTAAGGCGCCAGATCTGGGAGGCGCTGCGCTGGCAGCTTTGGGAGGGAAATAAACATTTGTGACTGTTTGCGCTCATGCTAATTTTCGGCCTTGATGTAACAACATTCATAATTAAGTAAATGTAACACCCTTTTCACCCGGTTACACGTTTCATTTGCCCTGTACGATGGGCGCTGTAAGTGATGAAAATGGGGGGTGTTGGCTTATCAGGCACCCGCAGCTCACAGCCAAAGTGGGCGTGGGAGCGAGCGAGAGAGATAACTGAAATGTATGTAAACAAATATTTCCAAGGCACTTATTGGGATAAACAGGTTTGAAATCATTCCAATGTATACTATACAGTAAACCAAAAATATTGTTTAAAACTTGAGGGATAAATGTTAACTGGTAAAATAAGATATGAATGAATAACAAAAATAAAATAAGTTACATTTATTTGTTATTGGCTATGGTAGGTTACTGGTTATGCTCACATACTTATTTGATTATTAAAATGTAAACAGATCTTTTTCAAATGGTTGTTTAGAGTTGTACCCCCTACAGTAGATCAGGTCTCTAGTAATGTGTGCTCAAAGTGCACCAGATTGAAGCATTTTACTTTAAATGTTCAAACATTTCTTCCCGGGGGGCGTAACCCGGACCCCCTAGAGGATGTGACTTCCACACCCCAATTCAAACATGTTCATACAATACATTTGAAGCCTTTTTGATGTATATTACCAACATGTCAATACGTTTCTGTTTTTGTCGTGTATTGGTCTTTTGTAGAGATTTTTCATTTATTCTTTATATTGTGTATTCCTTGGGTACTTTTGTCTTTTCTACTGAACGATTTTTAGGCAGGGGGGGGCCCAGCTAAATTCTCGCCTAGGGCAGCAAATTAGTTAGAACCGGCCCTGATGGTGTAGGAAACGGGCTCCGTGTTACAAGACGGGTTGGGGGTTTGGCGGTAGTACTGCAGACTCTCTGCACACACGCACACGCACACGCACACACGCACGCACACACACACCTGCAGACTCTGCACAAAGGAGCCACGGTGCTGCAGCTCCTGATCGGAGTGGAGACACGCGTTCACTAAGCGGAAAAACTATCCGGTCACAGAGATCTGCTATTATAAATTGTGAAGTCAACACATAGCGACCCTAAATAAAGTCTATATTAAGAACGAGAGATGTTTTAACATTATGGCTTAAACCAGGGGTGCCCAACCTTTTTTGAACCGAGAGCTACTTTTAAAGTTGCCAGTCTGCCAAGATCTACCAGTCCAAATAGAGAGGCATAGCCATTACTGACAGCCTACTACCAGGTACATACACACTTCTACTTGTATAAAACTGACCTTTGTACGAGTAATACTTCATAAAATACTGCAGATCCTTTATCTTACCTCTTTCTAATCTACATACAAGTATTTTACTGAAGTTGCACAACAGTGTTGTTGATACAGAGTTGGAGTTTATCCACACGTCACTACAGTGGGTAATGTTTTCAAGAAACATTGAACAGTGCTGCCACACACAGGAAAAAAAGAAAATACTCTGAACCCTTTCTTTGCCATTATATAAAAATAGTGTTGCTACAAAAGTATAAATTAGGCTTACTAATAAGACAACTCAGATCTGAAGCTACACAGGAATCTGCTGCAACAGTGCAATAAAAAAGACAACATTAATAGAATCAAACCCTTTTTTTGTTGCATTTTAGTAGATTATAAAAATAAATGCCTTTTAAAATAGGATGCAAGCAACACTAGTTTCTTAACCTGAATTGATAATAGACTATAATCAATTTAAGTTTGCATTCTTATACCATTTTGTACAATAATTATCATGAATAAGTTCAAACAAACTCAAACTCACAGCTGATTAATAACGGTATCTAACTTGAGTTTTTATTATATCACAAACCTGTTGAAATGCTACTGTTATTACTGTTTTATTACGCGTCGCAGCCTCCAGGAATGCTTCTTTCACAACTTCGCCGTCTTTGAAAGACTTCATGTGTTTCGCAAGAACGTGACTGACACGATAAGATGCTCTGGAGCAGCCTTACTCTTGTTGTTGGCCTGGTGAAAATGGACTGCTGTGCATTTAGCTGTCCTTTCAGGCCCCTCCCCTTTTGGGAGCGTAGGACAGAATTAGGAGGGAATTCCGTCTCGTAGCGTATATGCACTGTTTTGAAATGCCGCTCCTAAATAACCTTTCTTCGATAAAGCCACGCTCGCATTGCAGATGAGACAGATGAACTTTGAATTGGAATAGATACAAAAATAATCATCCTCCCACTAGGAGTGCAAATTATATATGGTTTGCTTCTGCCATGATTGCGGTCTTGTGTGTGTGCGGACTGTCACTCCTGTTGACACCTTTATATATACAGTCTATGGTTGACACCGACAACGTTAGCGAACTAGTGCACTGCCCACTGCCCACCAGCCACGCCCCAACACATGGGGCCACAAAGCTTTGATGCGTTCAAGTGGATTATTCTGGCACAGGAAGATTATGTTATAGGACATTAACGATAAAACAGAATATTGTTGTTCTATTTTTAGACACATCTCGCGATCGACTGGGTGCCCTTGGCTTAAACAAATGACAAATGAGCGAGGGTGATGATGTCAGAGCATCGTCCTATGTGCCGGGGCTCAGCCCCGGACAGCCCCGGCCCAATTTAACCCCTGGTTAGAGGCCCTATTTTATCAGTATGTCTGGACTGCACAGCAGTTACAATGGTCAAACTACATTAGAACAGAATTGTCCCCATGTTGTCTTTAATAGTTACTAACATTAGATATTTTAATGAGATATAGACTGCAAAACAAAAAATTTCCCTGATTTTCATTTTTAAAATCAAGTCACCGAATGCAAGTAGTCGCCTTAGCTTATTTTGTTATGCGATGTGAATTATTGTTCAATTTAGTTGATGTAAAATAATCGTTTGGTTTCTTTTACATTAAAAACAAGTTACAATTTTCAAAAGGTCTTTTGTTTTTTTTCGGGGGGAGGCCCTTTTTCCAGTTTAGAGCAATAGCCCCTCCAAATGTCTGTGCACGTCCCTACCTCCACCCCTTGAAAGTTATCGCTGTTGACTCAGCCATGTTTATGCACTGCATGTGGACGCGCAAGTCGCACAAATGTTACGTAAATATAAACCTGCGGCGGAAATCCCTGTTGTCTGTCAAAGGGAGAATCTAGTAATTCTTTATGTTAGTAGGCTGACTGTTACTGATTTTTTTTTATGACCAACTTTTTATTGTTTGTTTTTTTTGCCCTCACAAAAGGGACTTATACAGATACAAATTATATAGACAATACAAAAAGAAAAAAGAAAGAAAGAAAGAAAAAAAATATATATATAGGGAATCCCTTTGATTACTGATTTTATAAAAGTAACGCGTGTCGGCTTTAAGGCACTCTTTGCCCCTCCTGTTGAACTTTGTTCACAGTCTACAACATCTGCCTACTGTTTAACACATGCAACTATTTTATTATGGCTGCACTCTGGCTGACATGGATATACTATATAGACTCTAACCCCACCTCTGCCGAAGTCCAGAGTTCATGGGCAGTCTGTCTTGATGAATGATGTCTTCCCCTATGTGAGACAACTGGGCCATGGGAATGTGAGGAGGAGGAGGCATGGCAGATGGACTTGAGGCAGCCTGCTTCCACTGAGGGTTATCAGGTTCTCAAGTGATACTCTTTAAACAGACTGAATTTAATTTCGACGGCCTTAATCTCTCCTTGCCTTTTAGGGGACGGATCATGTCAAACTAACTCTGTCTTGAATGGTTTCATACCTACTAACCCTCAAACTGTGACAAAATACCACCAACAGTTTTTGGTGAAAACCTGGGATTCGACATGTCGTTTAGATTTAACCCCTCCCCCCATTGGCAGAGCTCCACTTTGCAAAAAAAAGCACAATATGACTCTTTTAAACATGATTATTTTAATCCTGTGAACCTAGAATCACAGTTATCATGATGAAATGAGGGGGTAAATTGAAGTAAAAAAGCTGAATATGTCATAACTTCAGTTCAGTATGCAGTGGTGGTTTAGCCATAAAAAGAACGCAGTGTGCCTTTTTGCAGTTGGTTCAGATCAACTTATGTAATCATGTAGGGGCCTCCAAACCTTTGAACCTGGTTCGTTTGGAATTGATTTGATCTGGACAAACACGCTCTTGACTGCAGCTCTGTTTAGGCTTTTGAGTCAGCTGGAATATGTCAGAACATGTTTAATCACTCGTGACAATTGCTCAAATATCAGGCCCAGTCAGGATGGAGTCCAGAACAGGTTGGTTCAATAGAAGAACGTTGTTGTTCCTGCTTATTGCCAGAGTCTTTCATCTGTCTCGACACTTTGCGGTCTCATCTGTGTTTGCAGCTTCTGGTTCTGGGTCCTGTCTCCATGACTTATGGAAGTTCTATAAAAGGTCATCATTTACGGTTGCTTGACGTGAATGCGTGGAATCCAATGTGAAAGTTGCATCACCTAAAGCTGTCATCTAGCAGCCGATATCTTTTAGCCCCCAGCTTCACTTCTCACGAATGGTATTCTTTCAGACTGAAGGCGAAGGTTTTGTAATCAGTGCGGTGGTGGCGTTCAAGTTTCCCTCTTTGTTCAACTCGCTCCATACCTTTGCATGGCTTTGTTTATGTGAGACAAGCTAGCAGACGATTAAACAACGTTCTCTTCTGAACAATGACATCCCTGCCTGGTTATGAAACTCTGCAATTGTTTGGACACCAAGCTGTTTCCATGGGTCTGTTGTACCCTCTGAAATACATATATTATACATAACTAAGTGTTCAAGAACACACGGTTATAAGTGGTTCCTACACTCCCAAAAGTACAATGAGCCTTTTGCTATCAAGCTCCTCTTCTGTGGAATCAGCTTCCAGTTTGTGTTCGGGCGGCAGAAACCCCCTCAATTTTTAAGAGTATACTTAAGACTTATCTTTTCGTTTCCCAAATGTTATAAAAATAAATGTATAGTGCAAATAGAAACTGCCGGATTCTAACTTGCATATATTGGGCAATTTGCACAATTAGCATAAGAGGCGTTCATTTACATGAATGGTTTTATAGTCTGCAGGCAGTACTTTAAAAATGGTTTGGCTGATTTGGCCAGTTTTGGAGTGGTTTAAAGGGTTATCAAGGATGTTTAATAAATTACTGACATGTTCAGGAAAAAGTCGTTTTAACCATAAGAGAAGAGAGGTAGAATAGGAGGGATGAACCCCTCTTTAATGGCCACACATGCAGAGCACAGTGAAATGTGTTCTCTGCTTTTAACCCATCCGAGAGTCTAGTACTAGGAGCAGTGGGCAGCTATTGTACAGCGCCCGGGGACCATAAAAGTGACCATATCTGTACTCTCGGTTGGCTGATTTCGACTAGCATGAATAATGTTGCAACCATTGGATATAGAAAGCACAAGAGGAAAATAATTGCCTAAACTGTGGACATTTATTTTTCAAATAAATAAGCAATCTGACTAATCCAAATGATCGAGATTCCGCTAAAACTTCAAAACCGACCAAATATGTATACAAATCAGCGAACAGAGAGTACAAATATGTCAAATATCTCTCACGTCTGTGTGCAGGGGGCGGGCTTCTGCAGCACCGTGCACACAGAGATCTGCCGCTAATGGAGAGAACGGAGCGTTCAAAAGTATGTGGACAATGCTCATTTGACATAAGCATTTTCGCGTAAGTGCGGAAACACGGGCAATCGGTCCAAACACCAGGCCAAAAGGCATCATATTCAGTTGGAGAAATGCAAAATTTCCCACTGCCTTAACTAGGAGCTCTGTTGCCCCAATTACATGTAAGGTGGGAGAAGTACTCACAGCTTGCTTGTACAAGTAAAAGTAGCAGAGTTAGGAATACTCTGTTACAGTAAAAGTCCTGCATTGCAAATGTTACTCAAGTAAAAGTAAAACAAGTATTGGCACGTTAATATACTTAAAGTTCCAAAAGTAGTGATTGTGCAGATTGGTCCATTTCAGAATAATATATATGATGTGTTTTATAATGATTGATCATCATGGTGTTCTCAAAGCTGGTAAAGGTGCAGCTAGTTTGAATTCAATTCAATTCAAAACCTTTATTGATCCAGGTGAAATCCCATTGAGATCAATGATCTCTTTTTCAAGGGAGACCTGCAGCAGTAGGTTCCACAAGAAGACAACAAACATAAACAACCGCTGTTAGATTCACTGCAGACTGCTAGGAAGGCAGCCCAGACGCTTTTCACATGTTACCTGCTGTATGTGTCTCCAGAGTCCCAGTCTGAGAGGCCCTGAGTTTGAGAGCCAGTGAGAAAAGAAGGACCCGCTTTGTGGAGCTACTTCTAGTTCCACAAGCAGCAACAGGACACCCCCCCTCCCCCACATCCATCTGCAGAGACCACTCTATGGTTTATCATCTTTGTCAATACGTCACAACAGCGTGCTCTGTTCAGAAAGGTCCTGCTCCAAGAAGCAGTGCTGGAGGCATTGGCTTTTGATCACTTTTCTTAACCAGAAAATCATGAATGACTTAAAATGATATTCCAGTAGCATTCAATTCAATTCAAAACCTTTATTGATCCAGGTAAAATCCCATTGAGATCAACGATCTCTTTTTCAAGGGAGACCTGCAGCAGTAGGTTCCACAAGAAGACAACAAACATAAACAACAGAACAACAAAAGGACATCATGCAGCAAAATGTACAGGGATTACAATTTACATATGTAACCACATGTACCGGTACGAACAGCTTCTGATTGTGTAGCATCCAACCGAGCTTTAAAAACATGTAGTGGAACTAGCTTGGTAATTTTCCATTCTTTTTGCAGACTGTTCCAAGTTAGTGGAGCTGTACATCTAAAAGCTTTCTTCCCTCAGACAGTCCTAGCACTTGGCACATTTAATAAAACCACAGCATGAGATCTCAGGCAATAAGTACTTTCAATTCGCAGAGAGATCAGGGAGCAGATGTAAGATGGTAGTTTATCCAAGATGGCTTTGTAAATGAAAAAGTACCAGTGACTGAGCCTCCGTACAGTAAGTGATGGAACAACCGCCTTGGTATACAGGGTACAGTGATGGGGAAGTGCTTTACAATTTGTCAACAATCTCAGTGCGCTGTGATACGCAGCATGTAACTTGACCAGGCAATGGGCAGGTGCATTCATATAGACCAGATCCCCAGAGTCCAGCACAGGTCAAAAGGTCACAGAGCCTTTTCCTGGCCTCAAGCGAGAAACAGGACTTGTTCCTGGAGAAGAAACCTAGCCTAACCCTCAGCTGTTTAAGCAGGTTATTGACATGAAGTTTAAAAGTGAGACAATCATCAAGCCAGATACCCAGGTATTTGTAACAGGCAACAACTTCAAGTTTTGTTCCTTGCGTAGTTACAATATCTAAAACAGGCTCTGGTGTCTTTTTTGCTTTTGAAAAGAGCATTACCTTGGTTTTATCAACATTTAAAAGAAGCTTTAGTTCAGAGAGCTGAGTCTGAATAGTGTTAAAAACAGCCTGTAATTTAACAACAGCCTCCTTAATGGAGGGACCTGCACAATACATCACAGTATCATCTGCATAAAAATGTAAAGTAGCTTCATCCACATTTTCACCTACACTGTTAATATATATGGAGAATAAAAGTGGTCCTAAAACAGAACCTTGTGGTACACCATTAGCAATGTTTAACCATTCAGAAGACAGCCCATCAAAGTGAACACATTGGGACCTTTCAGAGAGGTAGTTCACAAACCACCCACTGCATTGCTGGATATGCCTATACTGAGTAGCCTCTGCTTTAAAATGTGATGATCGACGGTGTCAAACGCTTTTGAAAGGTCAATAAACAGAGCTGCACAACTCTGTCTGTCTTATTATCTAAAATAGTAGTAATGTCATTCACCACTTTCATTGTGGCAGTGATGGTGCTGTGTTTCTTTCTGAAGCCTGACTGATGATTAGACAGGATGTCATTTGTACATAAAAACTCCTTTACCTGTTCACTCACTAAGCGTTCGAGCACCTTAGCCAGAACTGACAATTTAGAGATTGGCCTATAGTTATTTAAAATAGTTGCCTCCCCTCCTTTCAGTAAAGGCAAGACATAAGCAGACTTCCATACTTTTGGAATTGTGTTCGTGCTGAGGGAGTGGTTAAAAAGAGAAGTAAGAGGTGGAGCAATAAAATCTGCAGCTATCTTTAAAAAGAAGGGTTCTACGTTGTCCGGGCCAGCCGGTTTCCTAGGATCTAACTTGGATAATGCTTCATGAACAATACCAATAGTTAAAGGAGTAAAACTGAAAGGGTTTTCCAGACCACATTGTTCAGAGTCACGGATTGGAGCGTTCACAGGAGCCACACAGCCAAACAGAGAGCCACAAGACACAAAATGCTCATTAAAGCAATTTAGCATAGTAGCCCTGTCCGATATAGAGCCAGATGCTGTGGTAAGGCACGGAGGTAGCTCATTTGGGATATCACCAGTAGAAATTGATTTTATGGCTTTCCAAAATGTCCTAGGATTATTCAGGTTTTCTGTGGTAACCGACAAATAGTACTTTGATTTAGCACTTTTTATTTGACATGTGAAGCTATTTCTTAGCTGCCTAAAACGTAGCCATTCTACCTCTGAGCCTGATTTCCTAGCCTTAGCCCAAGCATTATTTCTCTCATGAAGGAGACTGGACAGCTCAGCAGAAAACCAGGGATTGTTTCGTCCCTTCACTCTAAATTTACGCAGAGGTGCATGTCTTTCTATAATTTTCATAAAACCAAGATAAAAATAAGACCATGCAGTTTCTACATCAGCACACAGATTGATTCTACCCCAATCAAAATCAAACAGATCATGTAAAAAACCCTGCTCCACAAAGTGTTTTTTGTCTCTCTTTGTGATGACACGTGGTTTAACCTTTTGGACCTTAGTGTCCCTAATTGTGGCTACAACACAGTGGTCACTCACATCATTAGCAAATACTCCCACAGATGAGTATTTATGTGGAACATTTGTTAAAATTAGATCAATTAAGGAGGATTTATTTGGGGACTTAATATTTGGGCGAGTAGGACTGTCTATAATCTGGGTAAAATTCAATGAGATACACAGGGTTTTAAAATCCTCTGACACAGAAGTTAACCAGTCCCAATTAAAATCACCAAGCAGCACTATTTCCTTGTCGGAAAGTTGTGATAACAGTTTTGCCAAAGACGATAAAGAGTCCTTGACAGCCGAAGGGGCCCTGTAGCAGCCCACCACCATGAGCTGTTGACCCTTTGTTACCTCAATATTCACGGCTAAAAATTCTAGCTGTTTACTAACAGATTTGGAAACCATATTAGTTACACACAACTTATTTTTCACATAAATGGCAACGCCACCACCTTTTTTATGTCAATTCTACCCTGCAGTATGACTTTGTATACTGCAGGGTAGCTGGTGGATTTACTCCAGGTGGAACTAGAGTCTGATTTCAGAGTTGAGTTACTTAAAGGTGGGGTAGGTAAGTTTGAGAAACCGGCTCGAGATACACTTTTTGTTATATTCCATGGAATGCTCTTAACATCCCGATAGCAATGAATATATTAAATTAGGGGTGCAGCAACTACTCGACTTAATCGATTAAAATCGATTACCAAATTAGTTTCCAACTAATTCAGTCGTCGATTCGTTGGTGACGTCATCACGTGTGTTTTACGCCCCTTTAAGCTCTAACTTTATTGGTCTTTTTATCGGTACTGGAGACATTTAAAAAAGATTTGTCATGTATTGTTGCTACAAAGACATATCGCAGTCTTAGTGTCGTCAACTCGTTTCTAATATGCAAAAAGACAAACAAATGCGTCTATGATGTATTTTCGATCTTTCTCTCCCCCGCCTGCTTGCGAGGGGGCGGGGCAGTTTACACACGGGCAGCTGCAACATGCAGCAACACACACACGTGGGAGATGGTGGAGAGAACGCGCTCCGAGGTGGTTAAACTTTACCCGTCTCGATGTGGAGAATGCTCGTTACCAAAAGTGGAATAAGAGTTTAGCATGTGAGGGCGGTAACACGAGCTATTTGTCTAAACATTTCGCAAAAGTGCTCCACATCCAGACGGAGGAATGCACCGGGTTCGACTGTCTTTCTAGTAGCTCTGTAGCCGCGTCCACGAGTAACGTTTTCACGTCAGGTGTTATGTATGCTAGCAGCAACACACGGAGCTAACTACATTATACAAACATAATGATTAGAGGTAACAGAGTTATTTGCGGACTGTTGGTGACAGAGCCTTCAGTGTGGCATCCCCCACCCTCTGGAACTCTCGAAATCCGCAGCGCCCCAACCCTGGACATTTTCAAAAAGCCCTCAAAACGCACCTTTTCACCAAGGCTTTCCCCGCTGTATAGTTAGTTTAATAGCTTTATTTGTCCGCTACTCCCCCCCCCCACCCCCTTAACCTGTCTGCCTTTTTTCCCCTACTCCCCCCCCCCATACCCGACTTGTAAAGCGACCTTGGGTTTCTTGAAAGGCGCTATAAAAATATTATATATTATTATTATTATTTAGTTTGTTAAAGTTTCAGCTATTCTGTTTACAGTTCTGTCATCAGATTATTTAATACAATTTGTTAAAACACCGTTGTTTCTTTTGATGTGAAATATTATTTATTTAATTTGAATAAAAAGCAAAGTTAGTTTTGTTCACAATTTAAGTTATTTCAATAATATATGTATTTTGGAATCAAGTATTCATCTTTATTGTCTTCATTGTTAGTTTCCACATGCCTAAAACAACCTCAAGCTAAATCTAAAAGTTGATAAATAAGAGCGTTTGAGAAATTGTGCAAGGCAGACAGTAATAGTCCGAATAGTCGATTAATCGTTTCATTAATCGATAGATTAATCGATTATCAAATGAGTCGTTTGTTGCAGCCCTATATTAAATGCATTAACTGTGGAAGCCGTAGTACTGTAAAAAGCACGACCAATCATCTGAGCCAGCCCGGCTAAAGTAACTGAATGGCCTACCTGCCTGTCAGCCTTCCATCTGTGCACAAACTTATCTCGTGCCCTCATTGGTCATGTGCAAATGCAATGATTACAATATAAGGACAGGAAAAAAACAACAATTAAATCGCTACATATCAGCTACATACCCTGTGTGTTGGAGGAGGGACTCTGGAAGGAAGTGGCAGATTTTTTCCAGCTGAGTATTTTCAAATTCTTGCGCACTCGAGCTGGTTTCTCCAAAATTACTTACCCCACCTTTAAGTACAGTACTTGAGTAAATCTACTTAGTTACTTACTGCAGGTATGTTATCTATGCTAGCAGCCCATAATCCACACTATAGATTAAATAAAGCAATGTTAATGTTGTTTCCAATTTAAAATGCTTATTGTCTTAAACTTGAAGACAATAGGCATTTTAATATAGACCAGAGGGAAGTGAAAAAGATCTTCCGTTTAGTAAAAATAAATAAGAGTCATGGACCTGACAACATCTGCGGTCGTTTACTTAAAGTGGACCTATCATGCTATATTTGAATAATATATTGTAGGGCCATACATATATAAAACATTTCTGTGAAGTTTTTTTTTCAAAATACCAAACAGATCATGCATTTTAGCCATGCCTCATTTTGCTCTATTTGCTCTTTTTTAGCCCTGTTTTTGCAAGGGCTGAATCGGTGAGAAGTCCTCTTCGCTGCTTTTTTGGCAGACTGCAGCGCCACCTGCAGGCCTGGCATGTGTACTACAGCGTCTCCAGCGCTTTCCAAACGGAAATGGTCGTGGCTGTCTCCCCTTGATAGGTGGAGAGTTGCCCATATAGGCGGAGCTCCTCGTTTCTGACGTCAGAGATATTTCAAATCTGTATCAGTCTGTATCAGATCCGTTGCAGCCCCGTTTTTATAGATTTGGGTTTGGAGGAAAAGAGAGAGGGTTAAGTTTTCTGACACTTGGTGAGTTCCCTGACACACCGGGGGACACATATTCATGAATAAAAGACGTACAAAAGTGCATTTTGCATGATAGGTCCCCTTTATAAATTAGCCCTGTGTTCCACTACATTTTGAATATGTCTTTACAGGCACAGCATGTTCCAAAGGTTTGGAAGGATGCTGTGGTATTCCCTGTTCCCAAATCCAGAGGCCCGACAACTCTTAATGATTTTAGACCAGTTTCACTTACATCAATTCTAATGAAGACATTGGAAAAACTAGTCAGAGCAGAAATGTTAAGGAAGACTGAGCATGTACTCGACCCCATGCAGTTTGCTTACAGGCCACACAGAGGAGTGGAGGATGCCACGGTCACCTTACTTAACTTACTTTTTAAACACTTGGAGGGAAATGGATCTCATGCTAGACTTTTATTTGTTGATTTTTCCTCTGCTTTTAACACAATTCAACCTCATATTTTAATTGGCAGACTTTTAGAACAATTTGAAATAAGCAATAATCATATGGGCTGGATTCTTGATTTTTTTTTAACCAATAGGACACAAAGAGTGAGGGTGAATGGTGTCACAATCCTAATGTCACGTTTTTAGTTTAGTCTGTCTTGTTGTGGGTGTTATTTTGCTGTTCTGTTCCCGCTTGTGTCTTGTTGTCCTGTCGTTAGTTTCCCTGGTGTGTCTGATTGTATTCACCTTGTGTTTCTGCCTCCCCTGCCCGGCTGTTTCTTGTTCCTTGATTACCCCTCCCTGTATTTAGTCTCTTCCTGTGTTCCCCGTCTCTTCCTGTGTTCCCCCGTCGGCTCATTGTTTGTTTGTCCTCCCTTCACGTCACGCTTCTTGTTAGTCTCTCCTGTTTCCTTAACTTTTTGTAGTCTGCATTTGGGTCCTACCTTTTTCCATGATTCCTAACAGCATGGGACCTTATCTGATCAAGTCAGCTCCTCCACTGGCTCCCCACAAGGATGTGTCCTTTCACCACTATTATTTATACTTTACACTAATATGTGTCTAAGTAGGTGGGTAAATAGGACTATTTTAAAGTATGCAGATTACTCTGTAATTGTTGGTAGGCTCCAGGACAATGTTGCATTGTCCTGGAGCCTACCTATGTTTAGGACAGAGTGAACCAGCCACGGCCCTGTCATCGACGACTTTGTCAGGTGGTGTGGGGAGTCCTACCTACAACTGAACATAAGCAAAACCAAGGACATGATCATTGATTTACAATGACCAATCAGAGCACAGTGGGCTCATAGGGAGGGAAGGGGGGGCAGGAGCTCCAACAAGCCGTTTAGGACAGAGTCAATACACATACTATACAGAGATGCTGTGTGAGAAACCAATGTGAGTTTGGAACATTGAACAATGTAAATCTATTCTAGTAGACCTCAACAATGGAATTATGATCAGTAGAAATGGCCATGACATGGGACCTTTAATGTCATGGTTTGTTAACCTGACTTTAAAGAGCAGAAACTCTCTGAGTCAGATCATAAAGTGGTCCAGCAGACTGATTGGTGAGCCACAGCTAAACCTGGAGACCCTGTACCTCAGGCAGTTACAGCGGTTATCCAGCTCAATTTTAGACAATGACCCCAACCAGGGGCGGACTCGCCATCTGTAGAATCTGGAGAACCACAGAACGGCCGGTCGTCAAGGGCCGTTGACGGCCGGCCGGCCGTCATAATTTAACTTGCGCTGACGGCCGACAGAGGGCGACAGCGGCCGCTAATGCAGTTGTGTGGTTCTTATCTGTCAAATAATCACACACGAAGAAGAAAAAAGACCGGCCACACGAAGAGAAGGGATTAGATGCCACGGCAGACAGGGAGAATGAAAAAACATGGTTGTTTTTTTTTACTAAAACTATGACGAAATATGTTTGTCAACGACCTTTTTTTCCATGACGAAAACGAGACGATGACGAGACGGCACCGACGGCAGTAAACAATAACTGTAACTAAATCATCATGCAATATTGTTGACGAAAAGTGACAAGACGAAAATGTAGTTTGCTAAATAAAAACTATGCCAAAATCTCTCTTTACTTTCGTTGATGAAAATGAGGAGACGAAATATTATCAAAGATAACGTGAAATCTCTGATAGTCAGTTTTTCTCCCAGCAGTTCCATTTCCGGTGCTGCGGCAGAGCAGCAGCTGTTTCTGGGCACACTGTGAACTGTCAGGAAGACTCATGGTCTAACTCATGGTCTAACTCATGGTCTAACTCATGGTCTAACTAACCTTATTTAACAGAAAATGAAATGGCAACAACAGGGCTTGGGAGCAGTGGTCGCACTCGCGTTAACCGAATACCCCCGTCAGCGCGAGTGATTGATACATTGTGCACTCGCCGGGTAATAATGGATTATGACAGAAATGTTTCAATCCTGTCCATCGAAAAAGTCTAAAGCCACCAATGCTTGGGAGAAAGAAACAATGTGATATGTGGGCCCATTTTCACTACAATGAGGCGGAGAAAAAAAGCAAATGCATTGTTTTATCAGAAGGGAAGCAATGTGGCCAAAACACAGCTGGTACAACCACCACAAACCTGACCAGATACTCTCTGCAAAGCTGCTTTCTTAATCACTCAACCGGTGTTTCATCAAATAAGGACAAGATATAATCTTATTTATGTATATACTAAAATGACAAATTATTGGTTTTGGCTAGACCAGTTTGACTGGAATGTTCTATGTAATCTGATGACTAAAAAAGACTCAACAGTTTTCATTGACAAAAAGTAGACTAAAATAATTAGTTTTCTTTGACTAAAATAAGACTAAAATGCTCAGACTTTTAGTCGACTAAATCGTGACTAAAATAGTTACTGTTTTAGTCGACTAAAATAAGACTAAATAAAAACAGGATGAAGGTGACTAAATTTGACTAAAACTAAAAAGGACATTTAACACAGGACTAACACTAAATAAAAAAATAGCTGACGAAATTAACACTAACTCGCAGGTGAAGCATATAAATGTCGCAAATTGACAGACCTTGTTGGCAGCAGCGCTGCGACAAGCACTATCAGCAGCAGCTTAGAACAGGTGCAAGATGATGAGGACAATGATGAGGGCGCGAGTTCAGATATACAGCCAGCCTCGTTGCAACCTGGTCTCACCAGAATGCGTGACTCCACCACGACTCCTTAACACCGCATTGCGTGGTGGAGTCACGCATTCTGCTACATTATCCCAGCAGCTATTGCACAAATGAACACATCACAGGAGTGCCTATTTATTGATTTAATTATGAATTTTGAATGTCCATGTTTGTACTAGTGTTTTTCTTTTTAAATGTTTTTTAAATATTTTGAGATTTGACGGAGCAGGGTGTAGTTGTACTTTGTATTAGTCCTTTTATTGGAGATGTGTCTGTTGTTTGTGTTTTTAGGGTGCATTCACACCTAATAGTCGCTTCTCTGGTGCGCGCAAGACCACAGTTTGTTACATTGTTTCATTTTTCAGAAGGTTCGGTTTGCGTTCACACGGGCAAAACTCAAACGGACTATAAACTTCAAACACAAGTCATGTGCTCGGAAATGCTGTTCAACCATTGGTCAGACATTAAGGGGGTAAAAACGCAAATCCCGGGAATTTCTACCGGAGCCTCCGCCATGGAGCATCGGCAGGTTATTCTCATGCGGCTGTTAATCTGGAGAGCATATCAACAGCAGCGGCGCATATGGTTATGTTTTGAGCACACAGATTTATGGAGCATTGTTTTATTATCACTGTTCTAGCAAAGTGATTTTTTTTTCAATGTTTAAAGGAATGCTCACGTTCATATTGATGTATTTTAATACATTAAATAATAATAAGTTAACTTGGCCCATTACATGACTATTTGTGTTGGGGGGCCCGACTTTTTGTTTTCTCCAAAGGGGCCTGACAGAAAAATGTTGAGAACCACTGCTGTCAGCAGTGAGCGCAGACTTCATGTCTGTCGGTGCGACTTTAACAGCTACACGCTGAAAAGCGCTTTGTGTGTGAGCTCCAGAGGACACATGTTGCAACACGCCTCTGGTTCTCATATCCAAACTCACGTGCTGCTGTGGATCACTATCTGCATGGACTACCTCCACATGAAAGAAATGTTTCACTTATGATATAAACGGACATTTTGTACATTTAAGTTATGCAATGCATGAAATCCTTAACCACCAAATATAATTGTATCATTAAATTGATAGATAGGATTGTAGGTCTATTTCACCTACTTCTTAAGGGTTGGATCAACTTGTAGATTCCAGAGTTTTAAGTGGAAAAGAATGTAAGCAGCAGTAAACAGGATCAGTGAAGTCATTCTAAAGTTACTGCATATTCTTTTTAAATAACTGTATTAGGCCTTTGTACCTCAACAAGACAGCTCCAGCTTTCAATTCTCCTACTAGGCACTGCAACGTTTCAGTCACAAAGTCTCTTTGGGTGGGGAAGTTTCTGGTTTATAATTCATCATATGAAGTGCATGTAGTTTGTATAGTTCTGATAAGGCAGTTGGTGACTTTATAATGCCCCACTAAGCGCACTGTTATTTAATTACCTAACTCTTAGCTGGTTGGGGCGATGGAAGGCTTCTTTAAGATAAACCATGAGGAGATGTAAACACAAAAACAACAGAATGCTAGCTTCCCTTAGTAGGTGGCACATGTAAAGTATGTAAAGCACTTTGAGGCCTTCTGAAGACTGGATAAAGCACTATATAAGTACAGTCCATTTACCATTACATCATACCACTGGCTTTAAAGATATGAGTTAGGAGCTCTAACAGCCACCTTGCGTGGGCAAATAGTAAAAGAATCAGACAAAATAGGACATGGCTCAAACGCTCCTAAAACCTTGAAAAGTAATTAGCATACACAGGTCAATATTTTACAGGGTATTTGATCACAGGCCTGTGAGCCTCGACCTGAGTTAGGTGAAGGCTGTCAGGAGATAAAGCCAAGAGCATGATGGAGGCAGAGCAGCACTCACATGACAAACATCATCAGCCCACAGTCAGTGGGAACTAAGTATATGTATGATGTGAATCTCCTGCTGGCACTGTCCTTGTTCCTCTCCACCGTTAGAGCTCAGCATATGAAAACACACTGAGGGGATCACACTGCTGCCCTGCACACCATCTGTATGCTTTATGTAACACTTATGTTACTTGTTGGGTGTGCCGTTCCACATTACTGTCAGCATGTTATTAATAAGCTTCAGTTGTTATGGTAGTTGTCCGATTCTTTACAGACATAAACACATACACAGTTGTTTGCTCTCGGTCAATATCTTTATGGTAACAAAGTGATGACCGCTCAGAATCATCAGTTGACTGCAGCTCGGGTTTTGGTTTAGCACACTCACTGAAGTGTGCTAAATGCTTCTTCTTTAGCAACACATACTCAATAAGCATCTGTGAAGAGAACATCTTGAAGAGATGATGTGAAATGTCTTCATCTAAAGTCATGTATTGTCTACAGTTGGTAAATGTGTGTACATCTTTGATGTTGCGTTATTCTCCATTCTTAAGGCAGATACCAGTCAGGCTACACTTATGCAGAAATTGAGTAAAGGCGTATGTGGGCCGGAAGCCCACCTATACTGTGCACTTAGAAAGGGGGTGGACGAAGAGCTCCCCCAATCACCAAGCAGCCTGACACAACACCCCATCCCCTCTCCTCACATGCTCACCACAATTCTCATTTAACATTTTTCATACGGACCTGTGTTATCGGCTGCAGAGAGAAACCATTCCACACATGCATGTGACAGAGAGTGTTAGGCACACCCATACATTACCCTGGCTGCTACCCAACTTTTGACCACAAAACACAAGAAGGACATGAGTTTGGATTCCTGAGCAGAAAAAAGTGCTTTTGGATTTAGGTCATTTAATAAAGCATGCTTAATGTTGCCTTGTTTTATTTATTCTATACATTCTTTAAAAACCTGAGTTGGTATTTTGAACATAGTAATTGTATTGGTTCTCGTAAGTCAATAAATAAAAAGTAGAACTTGGAAGGCAAGCACACACAAATTGGCGTTTTTAACCCCCCCCCCACCCCCGGCCTCCAATGGAGCAGCCCAGTATAAACGTCTTCCAGCTGCTGTATCGTAATGCTTCTATATGGTCCAGCCAGATGTGTATCTGCAGTGCCATGAGGCCCTCTTAGGGTTATGACGGGCCTCTTGTGATTGGACAGCAACAGCTGTAAGCTAATATTTTAACAGGATAGCCTGTTGTAATGTAAGGCCACATTAAGTCTACAGAATGTCAAGGGCCTGGAGTTTGAGCTTAGGATAGTAGCAAGAATATCCTCAGGTGCTTCCAGGCTCAGGAGTCAGGCTTCAACTCGGGCTGAAATAATGGCAGTCACTCATCCCAAATCTTATCAGACTTGAAAGACGTGGATGTTACTGAAACCATAGACCTGTGTCAGTAACTGTTATCCCCCCACTCTAAAACTGTCACTTACTGTACACTTAATTATTGTTCAAAGAATCACGAAACCAATGTCAATTCTTTAAAGCTTCTTTAAAATGTTTCTCTTCAGTCACATTCAAGTCCAGACTATACATTTCCAGCCAACATTCTGTTCTGGTAAGTCATGCAAACTTCAGGGCCGACCAAAGTGATTGTCTTCTGGACCTGCAGCCCCCCAGGAGGGACATTAGTAATGAGTCCCAGTAAGGCCTGGCAGCCATTGATCACACACGTAGAGAAGTGCAAGCTGGACTTAAAGTGGACCTATCATGCTATATTGGAAAAAGATATTGTAGGGCCATACCTCTCCAAAACATGTCTGTGAAGTGTTTTGCTTAAAATCCCAAACAGATCACCCGTTGCAGCCATGCCTCACACTGCTCATACCCCTGTTTTGAAGCCCTGTTAGAGAAACGCAGATTTTGGGTCCTTAGCTTGAAAAAAAAAGAGGAGGTGGAGCCTAATCAGAATTCTACCGGAGATAAAGTTAAATTCTGCTGTGATAAAACGCCATCCTGTTCTAAACCACAGCAAGGATTGTTTCTGAAACAGTATGGAGCTCAAATGCTTTTTCTCTTGCGGGTTTATCACGAGGTGAGTTCCTTTTTTCATTTCCTGCTTTTTAAACACATGTGCTCTCCAGTACAGGTTAGCTCTGAGTGTTAGCGAGGCTAATGTAAACAAAGACGTCCAAAACACATCAGGCATTGTTTCTGAACTTTCTGTGGGTCCGCTTCTGATATGACGTCATATCGGCAGCAAATCTGTATCCGCTCGTTGTGCCCTGTTTTTAAAAGATTTGGGTACGGAGGAAAAAGGTTTTATTTTCTGACGCTGCGCGAGTTCCCCGACGCACCGGGGACACATGTTTATGTATAAAAGACATCACGAAGTGCATTTTGCATGATAGGTCCCCTTTAAGTCTTTAAAGAAGATTGTGTATATATTTGAGTGTTGCTTAATCTGGGCTACTACCATTTCTAAATATATACAAAACTTACAATATTGCTATATTGTCAGCTTTGTAAGTATTTTGTCTTTTTGTCTGTCGTTTGCTTTGTATGTTTTTATTTATTTAATTTTTGTGTCAATTGTGAGAACGTGTACACTTATCTAATTTACTGTTTTTTTTCATTTCATGCTGGGGTCGGGGTGGGGGGTACATTTGATCTGCTTTTTGGCAGTCTGGTTTAAATGTGCACTGTTGCATCTACGGTATGTATTTGACTACTCAATGACATTCTGTATGATTTTTCTTTGTAATGAAAATGTACCAAAAAAAAAGTAATGAGTCCGAGCTTTGTGCCCAACATGTTCAGCCTAACGTGGGCCACAGCTTGTAACCCCAGTAACCCTGCCGCCCGCTCCGCTTTGTTTTTTGTAAGAGGGGGGGTTTACATTTTTCGTTTTATGAGACGAGCAGTTGGAAACAAGGTCGGGGAACCCAAGGTTCTCCGATTCCTCTGCTCTTATTCCCTAGTGTGAGACGACAGTTCCTTTTCATCATTTACATGTGTTCAGATTAGGGCTGCACGATATATCGTGTCGTGACGATAATCGCGTTATGCGCATGCGCGATATTCACATCGTGCGTCAATTTAACAAAATGTTTTAGGACGTACGATATTAAGTATGCAAATACACTCAAACACAATTATTTTGCTGCTTGCTACAAAAAGAAAAGGTGTTTGAGTGAGTGACATGCAGGCTCTGCAATCGGCATGCACAGCCAACCACCAATCACAACCATTCTTGATCAGATCACAGCAGGGTAACCGAGCTCGCTCAGCTCGTTGCTCTGATAACTTAAGATCCAGAAGTCCGTGACTAAAATCCTTCATCCGGTCAAATATAGTTCAAAGAATACCAGCTGTATAGCATTACAGTTCAAGAAGGGATGGTTTGCGGACAAAAAAAAACGGTCTTTTCTTCGATTCCTGTGTGTTTTCATATCGCTGGGGAAAAGAATATCGCAATGTCAGTTGTTTCCAATAGCGTGCAGCCCTAGTTCAGATTGTGCCCCGTTGCCCTGTAGTCAGAGCAAAGCCGTAGCTTTGAGATTATATTTGAAATGTGTCCTCTGATTAAGAGAAGGAAGAAGATACATCTCGGCGCTAGCAGAAGCTGTGCTCCTCGAGCTGCTCTCTCTGCCTCCTATGTTACTCAGCACTCAACTCATCGTGTCTGTCCGACAGAAGGGGAGGCAGGTCAAATGTGACAATAGATCAAATATAAATGTTTAGCTAAATTAAGTTGTCAGGTACAATATATAAAAAAAGGATTCTGCCATGGCAACATGTTTAGAATGTTAGATTATAAGTAATTAAATAAATAATAAAATAAAAAAATAACTATTTAAAAAAGTGCTGATGGTGTAACCTAAAAATGCATTCGTTAGAAGTTTCACTTCCTGGTTAGGGCAAGGCTTTCCTCTGAAGGAAGCTCTGTGGTCTGTCTCTTTGCTCACAACTGCAATCTGTGAGACATAGGTAGCGAGGCAAAGCTTTGGCATTAAGGGATAATAAGCTAAACAAACATTTTACCAGTATGTACAATGCAAGACATCATTTAAAAAGTCAGTCTCATTGTTGTTATAGGAAGGTGATGGCAGAATGTTTGGTGTAGAAGTGGTGGCACACACATCTGCTCCTGTGTTCGCGCTGGAGGCAGTGGGCGTGCTGCGTCTCCTCAGAGGTGTTGGAGGATCATGTATCATGTCATGTGTCTTCACGTCTGCTCATTTAGGTTCTTCATCTCTCCTCAGTCTCTGTGTTTATTGTCTCGTTTTCCATTTCCTGTTTTATTTTGTACGTACCTCTTGTCTTTCATTTCAGGCCCTGTTTCTTCCTCCCCTTGTTTGTTTTTCCCGCCTTCATCAGCGTCTGTCCCGCCCCTGATTGTCTCCACCTGTCCCCACTCACCTCTAGTTTCAATAGTCCTGTCCCGCCCCTGATTGTCTCCACCTGTCCCCACTCACCTCTAGTTTCAATAGTCCTGTCCCGCCCCTGATTGTCTCCACCTGTCCCCACTCACCTCTAGTTTCAATAGTCCTGTCCCGCCCCTGATTGTCTCCACCTGTCCCCACTCACCTCTAGTTTCAATAGTCCTGTCCCGCCCCTGATTGTCTCCACCTGTCCCCACTCACCTCTAGTTTCAATAGTCCTGTCCCGCCCCTGATTGTCTCCACCTGTCCCCACTCACCTCTAGTTTCAATAGTCCTGTCCCGCCCCTGATTGTCTCCACCTGTCCCCACTCACCTCTAGTTTCAATAGTCCTGTCCCGCCCCTGATTGTCTCCACCTGTCCCCACTCACCTCTAGTTTCAATAGTCCTGTCCCGCCCCTGATTGTCTCCACCTGTCCCCACTCACCTCTAGTTTCAATAGTCCTGTCCCGCCCCTGATTGTCTCCACCTGTCCCCACTCACCTCTTGTTTCAACAGTCCTGTCTCTCCCCTGATTGTCTCCACCTGTCCTGATTGTCTCCACCTGTCCCCACTCACCTCTTGTTTCAATAGTCCTGTCTCTCCCCTGATTGTCTCCACCTGTCCTGATTGTCTCCACCTGTCCCCACTCACCTCTAGTTTCAATAGTCCTGTCTCTCCCCTGATTGTCTCCACCTGTCCCCACTCACCTCTAGTTTCAATAGTCCTGTCTCTCCCCTGATTGTCTCCACCTGTCCTGATTGTCTCCACCTGTCCCCACTCACCTCTTGTTTCAACAGTCCTGTCTCTCCCCTGATTGCCTCCACCTGTCCCCACTCACCACTTGTTTCAACAGTCCTGTCTCTCCCCTGCCCTGTGTCAGTTCCTCTTGTTTGTGTCTCCGAATGGACGTGCCAAGCCTCAGCTCAGAAAGGGTCGCTTCGACTCATGTCAGGCTTTGTTTCTTTTGTGAATGTTGTAGACTTAAGCTTTTCTTAAGTTCTCTTTTTGTGATGCCTAGTTGTTTCCTCCTTGTGAGCGCCTTTTGTTATTTCCAGTACCTACTCTGTTAAGTATGGGATTAGTTTTGTATCATAAAGATAAAGCAACACTTTCTCAGAATAAAGCAAAACTATGAGTTTAAAAGAAAAGAAAACCGAGTCAAGCGTCTGAATGAGCAACAGCTTTGAATGGAATCTCTAACATGTTCATGTAGAATAAAGACAAAAGAGTGATTATACAAATTACATTTATTGAAATTAGAACCAGAAGATGAAGTCTCAAAGAATGTTTTAAATAAAAGGACATAAACAAAAAGGTGGATAATAATAAAATCGATTACATGTATATGTAAAGACATTTGGTCAAATGAAATGACACTGAGCCAGTGATAACCGCAACGCCCAGCGTGGATGAAGATGGTGCAGGTCTTTCTTCATGCTTAAAGGTAGCAACAGCTAACTTTCATAGCACAGCTTTACTTCTCACTCAATACAATAAAGAAACGGACCGTACAGCAGGGTGCGAACTAGGGAGGAGCAGGGGGAGCTATAGCTCCCCTAGTGGGCACATGAGCTCTCTAAAATACTGAAATGATGACCAAATAAATTCCATTTTGGGCATGTTTTTTTTTCAAAGGTGTAAAATAAGTGAAATCAAATTATATGATTTATAATTTAGGTTTATGATTCATGAAAAAAGTGTCGCCTGCTTGCACGCTGCCCGCAGCTCCACCCACTACCCACTCACTCACAAGCTTGTTTAGTTGGCACTGCATGTTTACCAGCATGTTGCTGCTGCTGACATGTCGAAAAGAAAAACACAACGTACCTTGGGCAGTTTCTTTAAAAAGACGGCCAAACAACCTGATCAAGAAGAGCAACCGAATGTAGCTGGTGGTAGCACATCGTACGTTGTGACTGCTGCTACAACAGAACCGAGCGAGGAGGGAGCTAACGTCAGTGCTAGTGCTAACTTCACAGCTAACGTTAACTTGGGGGCTGAAGAGCTATGTGCATCGTTGTGTTGTGTGTGTGGCGTCGCGTCTCTCCAGGCAGTGAGAGGGTTGTGTTGTGCTATAGCTGTATTATTAATATTGTTCATGGTTGGTGCCGCTGGCTGCTCTTTTCGCGTGTGTTCGGCTCATACTTGCCAACCCTCCTGATTTTCGCGGGAGACTCCCGATTTCACTGCCCTCTCCCGGTTTCCTCCCGGGTCATATTTCTCCTAATTTCTGTAAATCAGATTTACTCAGGACTGTTTCCACTCGGACTTTAATACAGCTACACTATTGTTTGGTTTCCATGGTAGCGCGTCTCTTTAGCAGTGCGCGCAACTGAAAGTCTGAGAGGGTGGAAGTCACAGAAAACAGAACAAGAATTGACAACTCTGCTCACTCCTGTCCTTCACATATGCTCCATAAAGGATGGTGCTACAGGCCGCAAGGCAGTGCCCTTACAACTACAATAAGCATGTTAATGTTAATCCAGCTCCGGCGATCCACTAGCACCCCCCCCCCTCCCCCGCGGTGGTTTTGAAATGCTCCCGATTTCTGAGGTCTCAATGTTGGCAAGTATGGTTCGGCTCTGTGTGGGCTCCAGCCATAATAGGCTATAGCCCATGTGAAACAATGTAGCCTGTTTTTGAGTCATTTTAAATTGATTTAATTAAACAGTCAAACGTTACATTGTCGGTCCGTGGATTATTTATTATCAAGTTGATTGAAGTTTGCGTAGCCCATACATGCTCAGGAAATCTGTTGACATGAACATGATCCATCGGGACGTTTCATGTAAATGTAGACCTGTGGCACCACAACATATGTTCTCTTTATAATAGGCTTATGTCTGTGCTGTTGCTATTAATGCACGGATCAGCATTTACCCCCCGCAACAAAATAAATAAATCCCGGCTCCCCCGGAGACCGTGGTATAGTTCGCACACTGCCGTATAGTACAGCACAAACACACAAATCAATACTTGAATATATTTTGACTTGTAGTATTATAATAATTGAAATGCTGGTTCTTCTGGCGGTGTTCTGTCTACGCTCAGCTACCGCACCGCTGCCTGCACTGTAAAATCGCTGGAGGACTGGGCTGTCACTCAAAAACTGAGTAGCCAATAGGGACGCACCCCTGAAAGTCCCGCCCACCTGGGACATTTGTGTCAAAATCGAAAACAAAAAATGAGGGAGCGCAAAAGAGAAAGCTGCAGCCAGAGCAAAAGTCTGATCATTGAGAAAGAAGAAACAAGAACTGCAAACAAAAACCTGTTAAAACAAAGAAAAAAGACTTATAGTTTACATGATTACACAAATGATTTGTTTGCAACTTGTAGTTTTATTTTTGAAATTTATTTTATTTTGCTTGACACAGTTTTTTTTCTTTTAAACTCATAGTTTTGCTTTATTCTGAGAAAGTGTTGCTTTATCTTTATGAAACAAAACTAATCCCATAGTTAAAAAGGATTACCTGATCTGTGAAATTAAAGTTACATTTGTTTTGATTCAAGCCCTTGCCTCTGGGTCGTGCCTCTGGGTCGTGCCTCTGGGTCGTGCCTCTGGTCCATCCGCCTGAGTGGAGACCCTGACAGAGAGCAGAACCTATTGACACGCTTCCGGCCCTGGTTGTGTTTGTTCTCGGTGACAGCCAGAGTGTAAAGTGGTCTCATATGAAATGGAGCCTGACTGTATTCTGCCTGTTGGAGCGAGACGGTGGCCGGAGCGTCTTTGCTCACAGGTCGTGGAATATGCTGCAGGACAAGCTGTTTGCTGACCAGGCCTGGAGATGGTCTCACCACTGCAATAGGATCCAAGTACGCCTGTCCTGTCCACGAGCTCTTTCCATTCACTTTGGTTAATAGCTAACTTTCCACCAGCTGCTTAATGCGGCCCTCTTTATTGACTCACTGAGGGAAGTCATCAGGGCACCACGAGGCTGTTCTGCTCTTCACATACTCCCTTCATGTGTGTAGCAGTGGCTCTAGACCATAGTTTGTAAATGAATATTCGGCTTGATTTGACAAATGAAACAGTTGCTTGTGCTTTTTGGAATAAGAGTCAAACAGCTGACGGGACCTTTGCTCGCTCCTCGACACCTAAACGAAATGTAACTCCAACTCTCAGAGCTGTCGTCGTTATTGCGTTTTGTCAGACTGTCTTTGCTTTTATGTTCATGGCTGTCGGTTCAGTCTTTGTGGGGTGAGCAGGTTCAGAGCAGAGTCTTTAACAAAGCAGACAGGCGACTTAGGGCTTCTCTGCTCGTCTGTCAGAGTCCAGGCCCGGGGCCGGCGCTGGATGTCATTGGGACAGAGAGAATCCTGATATTACATTTTTCAATCTGGAATTCCTTTTGGTCTGAAGCGTAAATGCCTTTAAATCGAGAGAGCCAGCAGATGAAACCACAACAGCAATTTCCTGTTATCCTTGAGGGAATCTTTGCCCTTCTTGTTCGCTGACATTTATTACAATATGTAGCTTCACGCTTAAAGCTACATATTTGCTGTTCTCCCCACAGAGGTGAGCAGGCACACTGCACCCCGTTGCATTTGGGCCATTGTTCTGACTGCATTGTCTGGAGTAGATCCTGCGAGGCTCTGACTGAGTGTGGGCTTGAAGCAGAGCAGGCGCTGAGCGACGCCAGGGAGACTGTTTCCTGACACCTTTGTAACAGAACCAGCATTAACTGTTTCAGTAATGTGAGCTCTTCTGTCGGATCGGACCACACGGGCCAGCCTTCACTCCCCACGCCCACCAATGAGCCTTGGTCACCCTGTCGCTGGTTCACCGGTTTCCCTTCCTTGGACCACCTTTGGTCGGTACTGACCACTGCAGCTTTGGAGATGATCTGACCCAGTTGTCTAGCCATCAACATGTGGCTCTTGTCCAAGTCCCCTCATCCTCACGCTTGCCCATTTTTCTTGCTTCCAAAACATCAGCTTTGAGGCAAAGTGTTCACTCGCAGTCTAACATATCCCACCCACTGACAGGTGCCATTCTAACAAGCACATCCCTGTTGTTCTCTTCGCCGGTCAGGGGTCATAACGTTATGGCTCATCGGTGAAGAAATGAGACCAGTCGGTATCCAACCACTGAAACGTTATCACGTGTGCATTGTATAAAGCTCAGGTCAATAAACCTGAGAAGAGAGGTTTGGGAAAGCTCCCAATAAACCTGAGAAGAGAGGTTTGGGAAAGCTCCCAATAAACCTGAGAAGAGAGGTTTGGGAAAGCTCCCAATAAACCTGAGAAGAGAGGTTTGGGAAAGCTCCCAATAAACCTGAGAAGAGAGGTTTGGGAAAGCTCCCAATAAACCTGAGAAGAGAGGTTTGGGAAAGCTCCCAATAAACCTGAAATTAACAGTTTTTTACTGGCATTGGTTTTGATATAAAACATCAGTTTACATCTACAAACACATTCTGTATAAAATGCCAAATGCTCAATTGATTACTGGGAAATCATGTACAGACTTCCAAGTACCCAGGTGACGTACGAGCTGGTGCCCACTCCCCTGTCCCCCGGCAGGCTGACATGTGTGTGTCGGATGTACCAACACTGCACGGGAAGTTGGACATTCATGATGTCTTTATGATGATCTCTTACAGCTGTGATGGTCCATGAATAATGGCATTCCCATCAGCCCCGTTTGTACTTCCTAATGCTGGCCAAAGTGAACACATTGAAATGCTGAACATGTTCATCAGCACGTTCATATATGTGAACATATGAAATGTGTGCCGAGGCTAAAACAATGGTATCCAGCTGCTTGCAGTCGGATTGATGCTGTCACGGTAGCAGGGGGTGTTCTCCCGGAGCTCCTGCCCTGGAGCTCTAACACCTTCCAGCACGCGGGTTAGAGGACTCGGGGGGGTAAGGACGGAACACTGTAACTCCATCCAGTGCTCTCCTGTTACTCACCTAACAACTGATTACAGTGCACTCTGACGGCTGTGTGTTTCCCACAGGCCTCCCTGACCTTGCTGCAGCGTTGAGAATACACATCTTCTGTGTCACATGACTGGGTTGTGATGCTATCTAGGACAGGATGTGTGCTTTGATTGGAGACCTATCCCACAGTCTGACTGGTCAACAGGCATGTGGTGTCCAAGCATGTCAGCACACACGTGCCGGCTGTTTGTGTAAGGCACTGAAAGGAACTTGTGATAAGACTTTAGAGGGACACAGAGGGTGGAGATAGCTGAAGGCCCAACGGACCTTCAGCTATCTCCACCCTCTGTGTCCCTCTGCTTCGCTTTGACACATGTCACCATGATCAGGCCATGCAGCCTATCTCAGAAGCCCTATCTGGATCGCTGTAGATGTGTCCTGAGTATCTGAACATACATCAGAGGTGTGCTGCAGTGTGCTGCAGTGTGTAACCTCGCCCACAGAAGACTGCTGAGTCAGCGTGAGGCAATAAAACATGTCTTTTGTTCGCTCCAAGAGTCAAGACTCAAAGATGCAAGGCTTGATCACATGCACTTGTACCCAATGTGTTCCTTAATGTCCAAACTGATAACCCCTCACTGTGTGTCCCCTGCAGCGTGGGTGGGCTCCCTTTCCATGGGGATGATCTTCTTCTGCTCTCCCATCGTCAGCGTCTTCACTGACGTCCTCGGCTGCAGAGTAACGGCCGTGGGGGGGGCAGCTGTCGGGCTGGTTGGCCTGCTGGCCAGCTCATTTGTCACGTAAGGAAGACATTAAGATTTTCAAATGTGTGTCCTCACTTCATAAAATGTACATGACCCTCACTCCTTCAAGTTTAAAGGGAAGTGAGTAACTTGGGTTGTCAGATTGATGTCATCCGTCTTGGTTCCTATATACTGTGTATTGACTGGTTCTTAAACCTTGGTCCCGTTTTGAGACACTCGACGTGTGTGTGTGTGTGTGTGTGTGTGTGTGTGTGTGTGTGTGTGTGTGTGTGTGTGTGTGTGTGTGTGTGTGTGTGTGTGTGTGTGTGTGTGTGTGTGTGTGTGTGTGTGTGTGTGTGTGTGTGTGTGTGTGTGTGTGTGTGTGTGTGTGTGTGTGTGTGTGTGTGTGTCTCTGCACCTCACACTTAGCTGGAATCCCTTATGTCTACACGTCAGACTCACACTCACATACAGGAATGTGTGATCCCAACAAGGCTGCAAGTGTTCAGCCCTTGCTTTATCGCTGGTAGGTGCAATAAACAAGTAATAAAGCGGTTGAATTACTGCTTATCAATTTGCTGTCCAAAGCGTTCTCAGCCCCTCACAGCTCTGCAGCGGGTAAGGTGCAACATGTCTTAGTCACGTGATTTCACTGCTGAGACGCGTTTACCCCGAACAGGACTTTCTGACCTCTTGAACCCACCACCCTGTGTGTGTGGACCTTCTCCACCAGACCCAAATCACTTATAGTGTGCTGTTCCTTTGCCATTGTTGAAAAGCCAAGCGGCTTCCTGCTGGCAGAGTTACAGATGCATGTCTTCAGGAAGTCCTCCTCACATAAGAATCCCCTGTCACTACATCAACAGACAGTTCAGTGATGGAGGGCGGAGCACACGCCCACAAAGCTCTCTCCTGCAGAATGGTCGAAGGCATCCAAGATGTCACCGTCAGCAGTACATCAACACTTGATCCGTATAGAGTACAGAGCAGGGGGCCTCGTGCTAATATGAGTGGGACACCTCGACCAGCCACCTGGGGACTGGCTGGTTGCTCACGCCCTGCAGTCTGTGACCTTCACCACATGTGTCATTGTTTGTTACAGCTATGACGACTTGTTGAGGAACACTTATTCAAATCAGAATTGCTAAGACAGTGATGTAACTTGTGCCCCCCCCCCACAGGTCCCTGGGCCCCCTGTATTTCACCTATGGCATTGTGTTCGCCTGCGGCTGCTCGTTCGCCTACCAGCCCAGCCTGGTCATCCTGGGCCACTACTTCAAGAAGCGGCTGGGTCTGGTGAACGGCATCGTGACGGCGGGCAGCAGCCTCTTCACCATCACGCTGCCCTTCGCGCTGTCGGGTCTGCTGGAGCGGGTGGGCCTGCAGAACACCATGAGGGTCCTCTGCATCCTGATGTTTGTGCTGATGCTGGCGGGCTTCACCTACAGGCCCCTGCTGCCCGTCAAACCCGGCAACACCCGCACCGGCAGCCGCTTCCCCCCCATGAACAAGATGTTCAACATTCACATCTGGAAGTCTTTGGGGTATCGCATCTGGGCCTTCGGGATCCCAGCTGCCCTCTACGGCTACTTTGTGCCTTACGTGCACCTGGTGAGTGTGCTCTGCTCTGCTCTCTCCCTGCTGCACACACACACACACACACACACACACACACACACACACACACTGTCGTGCTGCGTTGCTGCTGTGTACCGCTGCCACACTCTCTGAGCTAAAGGTCACTGATGATGAAACAGCAGAGCGATGCCAATAGAGGAATGCCATGGTGGGGTTTCTCAGTATCCTTATCCCGTCTTTTGGATGTGTTTATTGGCACAAGGAAGGAGTTAGGGTTACCAACGGAGGGAGCTCCAACAACACAGATGTCAGAGAAGCACACGAGCAACCTGAGGTTTATGAAAGTGAAAGATGAGAGGAGGAGCAGTCTGAGCCCCGGCCTGCAGGCAGTCAACCATGGAGTGTTGCCATGAGACGTGTACCTCAGCATTCAGGAGACGTCTCTGTCCATTCGGAACAGCTTTGGAAGAAAAAGACACTTTGAAATATTTTATGCAAGAAGCAACAAAGCATGATACCTCTGTTCTTATTTCATGAGCTGATAGTCAGATAAGAAACTTCATTTACATGTTAACCTCACGATTATGTATGTGATCCTTGATAATGCCATCTCCAAGTCTGGTCTCAAGATCCAGAGTCTCATTCACTAAATACAGAAATACTGTTTGTCCGTGTTGAAGCTAGCTATTCTCATTGCTGGACCTAATGTCCTCACGGTGTGTAGACGGTCCGTGTGGGGAGGCCTCTCATGGGTCTCAGCGTGTCTACGTCACAGCAGCAGCAGGTACTGATCTGTGTTCATCTGATCAAATAACCAAATATGACAGGAAGGCTCGCCCTGCAGCCAGGACCCAGCTCTGTCAACAGGTGTCCCTTTCCCTATTGGATGGGAACACATGATATTGGAGAGACATGTTGGGAGGGCTGGCCGCGAGCCGGGGGGCTCCGGAGTGACTGTGTAACTGGACATGGTGACTGTTATGGTCCCAAAGACACACTTCTCATGTGTCTGCTCCTCAGACTGGGACACCACAGGGCCTCGGCTGCAGCCGCATCACCACCCATGGCTGTATAGCTCCAGCACCCTAACCCAGCCCCACCCCTGCAGGCCTGGCCTCTGTCTTGTGACTCGGCATGGGAAGGAGAAGAAGGAAATGGCACGTGGTGTCAAACAGCATATTGTTCAGCTTCTCAGGAAGTCTGTCCTTTGTGTGGGTGCAATGCTCACGCCTCCTCTGCGTTACAAATGCTGAGTGCAGCCTTTTGGAGACTTCCCCCCCACACAGGTCTTTACAAACCAAGCAGCGCGTACAGGAAGAATGCAAGAGTGTAGAGTCCAATCTAGGTTGTTTGCACACACACACACACACACACACACACACACACACACACACTCCTGCCCATTATTTTCCGAGTATTGATGATCGAAAATGTTGCCTTCAGGTACGGCCTTGTTCAGACTGAAGGGCCTTGCCACACCTCTCACATGTTGAAGAACGGCACATTCTTTCAGTTTGCATCAGTACTCAGAACGGTATTGTTTTACAAAGCTGCCTCTTCTTTGGAGAGGTTTTGTTTCAGTGTGTAGTGAGGAGCCTTGGCAGGCTGCAGTCGGTGCAGGGTTCAGGGACCATTAGGCAGCTAGGCAGAGAGAACAGCACAGTGGGGCTCTGAGAGAGAAATGAATCAACCCCAACACAGACGATTAAAGCAGCCCATGTGTGTTTCACAGCAGCCACATGTGTTCTTTACTGCTGACAGTTCACACTGCCACTGTACACCTGTGTTGGACTCTTGTCAAATTCTATCATGTAAAAAAGACCCAAACCAACATTGAATAGGTCCGACCAACAAGTACTGTCACTGTAGTTCAGGCGTGTACGTGAGGTCCATGGTTTCATGGGAGATGAGTGCAGGGGTTGAGTGCTGCAGAAATGCCCAGCTTAGTTCTGAGAGAACCAGTGTGTGGACAGCATGCCTGGGTCTTTCTGTGAGAGAGTTCATGTATTCTTTTGTTGTGTATGCTTAAGCTTCTTTGCCACACGACCAGCTGAGTTGCATCATATGTGAGTGTATTCTTTAAAGCTTGATAAAAGACACACCCTCAAAAAGCTACCAGTTAATACATCCTATTACACAGTAAGTGCCCCAGGCGGTGTCATGTTCCAGTGCACAGCAATGGGAGGTGAGAGTGGTGTATGTAGACACACTGATTGCTGCATGGCTTGATCTAAAGCGGTCACCATCTGTCTGTGTTGTTTTGTCTTTTTCTGTCTTTGGTTTCATGTTTTATTTTGAAAGGTCTTCACCCCTGTCCTGCCTGTCGCTGTCTGTCTGTGTCCCCTCCTCCCTGATCACCTGATTGTGTTCACCTGGTGCCCTGTGAGTTCTCCCCCCTCCTCACCTGGGTCTTGTTTGTGTGATTAGTCTTGTGTGTATTTAACTTCTGGTTTGTCTGTCTGTCTTTGTCGGTTCATTGTTTGTCTTTGACTGTGTTCCCGTGTTAGTGTTCTGTTTGTGCCTCTAGACCTTGAAATAAAGGTATTGTTTCAGTTTATTCTGCATTTGGGTCCTGCCAGCTTCACTCAACCGTGACAGAATGAACCGACCACAAATGGACCCAGCAGACGATCCATTTGAGGTAGAATTACAGCATTTTACCTTTTCTCTGGCTTGCTGCTTTGATTTGTGGAAGGGAGCGTCCAGTGTTCTGCAGAAGGAGGCCGCTCTGGTAGAGGCGCACCGGTTGGCTCTGGAGAAACCAGACTTGGTGAAATGTTTACCTGGCTGGATTTTGAACTTCCTCTGGGTGTGTGATTTCCAGCCTGCTGACTACAAACGTCTCGGTGTGTTCCGTCTGGAGTCAACCAGTGCTTCTGCCCCAGTTCCTGCTCCTGTCCAGGAGCCGTTCTCTGGAACTCGTCTGGCTTTTGGAGGTCCACGAAGCCTCCTAAAAGAAGGAGTCGCAAGGCCAGGCTAGCAGCCCGAGCCCCAAGAGCCATGGTTCCGGCCCAAGTTCTGGCCCCAGCAGCCATGGTTCCGGCCCAAGTTCTGACCCCAGCAGCCATGGTTCCGGCCCAAGTTCCGGCCCCAGTAGCCATGGTCCCTACTCCAGTTTCGGCTCCCGTACTGGCTTACCGGCCGACGAGTTTCCTCTCGAGTCCCCTCTCGAATCTCTTCTCGAGTCCCATCTCGAATCTCTTCTCGAGTCCCATCTCGAATCTCTTCTCGAGTCCCCTCTCCAGTCCCCTCTCCAGTCCCCTCTCCAGTCCCCTCTCGAGTCTCTTCTCGAGTCCCCTCTCGAGTCCCCTCTCCAGTCCCCTCTCGAGTCTCTTCTCGAGTCCCCTCTCGAGTCTCTTCTCGAGTCCCCTCTCGAGTCCCTACTCAAGTTCCTACTCAAGTCCCAACTCAAGTCCCTACTGAAGTGCCGTTGGAGGATCCGTTGGGGGTCCCGCCGACTACTCTCCTGCCGGGGGTCCTGCCAACTCTATGTCCTGTCCCGTTGGGGGTCCCGCCAACTACTGTTCTGCCGGGGGTCCAACCCTATCTCCTGTGCCGTTGGAGGTCCCGCCGACTACTCTCCTGCCGGGGGTCCTGCCAACCCTGTGTCCTGTCCCGTTGGGGGTCCCGCCGACGACTCTTCTGCCGGGGGTCCTGCCAACCCTATGTCCTGTGCCATTGGAGGTTCTGCTGGGGTTCCTGCTAGCTCCATGTCCTGTCCCGTTAGGGGTCCCGCCGACTACTCTTCTGCCGGGGGTCCTGCCAAGTCTATGTCCTGTTCCGTTGGAGGACCCACTGAGAGTCCTGCCAATCCCATGTCTTCTTCCGTTGGAGGTCCCGCTGTCACCTGTGTCACCGGGGGTCCTGCGAACTCCTGGTTCTCTTCCGTGGGGGATCCTGCCGAAGCCTGTCCCACCGGCTCCGGTTCCTGTCAGGTTGACACCGGGTCCTGCCCGGTCTCCGGAGCTGTCCCGTCAGCGCCTTCCTGCGCGGCCTCTGGAGCTGTCTGGTTTTCGCCCTCGAGCCCGACCCTCTGAGAGCCGCGGTCTTCGCCCTTGAGCCTGGCCACCTGAGGGCCGCGGTCCTCGCCCTCGGGCCCGGCTCCCTGACTCTTCCTGCCGCTGCCTTCGCCCTCGGGCCCGGCTCCCTGAGTTCGCCTGCTGTGGCCTTCGCCCCTCCATGGTCTCTGCCTTCAGTTTATTCTGCATTTGGGTCCTGCCTGCTTCACTCAACCGTAACAAAAGCTCTATAATCAACAGGAACACAATACAGGATGGAAGTGAGATAAGCACTGATCAATCTATCAGAGCATGTGATGGAGGACAGAGGAGCACTCTGCTTTTAATCTGTGATACGTGAACACGTCCCACGGCACCATCATGTAAAATGTCTGGAAGCCTTGAATACATAACAGACATTATTGATGCAGTGTGTGATTGAGCTCAATCGGGAATGTCTTCCTGTCTCTGCCTCAAACATACAGAAGTGTTTACACAGCCACTACGACAGAGAGATGACCTGCTCCGGCACTGTGATCACCGGTGTGTGTTTGTTTGTGTTGCTGGGCAATGACATCTGTTATCTTAACTGTAGCTGGCAGATGCAGTTATATTGCCTTTCCCTTGCTCGTCTGCATGAAGCTGATCAGTAGGAATGTGTGTGAGCAATAGGAAGACATTTCTCCCAGTATGAATGTTTCATTTTAAGTCGCATTTAACCGGTGAATAGATTTTCTTTTAAAACATAGCGTTACAATTTCCATAACCGGAGTGATCATGATTTGTGCTGTCAAATGAGCTATTAGTGGGAAGTTAGTCTGTGCAGCGCAGGAAATGAGAGCTGAGTTTGACCTCACACAGGAAGTCTGTCACAGTTTGATGAGACATTCAAAGCTTTAAAGATAGTGTTCAGATAAAGTGACACGTAGCACACTGAGAGGTGTTACTGAACAGTATGTAGTGTCTCTACTTTAAAGAGTCCTCTCCTGCTGATGTTCAGGTGTCCGCACTTTTTACAGGCTCCAACTGCCTGTTAGCATCTGGCATCTGTTAGCATCTAGCTCTCCTGCTCACAAACATCTCCTGCTCACAAACATTTAGCCATCCCTGCTTATACAAGTAGTAGTTTTAGTTGTCTGCGATCTGCGGAGGCCCTGTCGAGTACGGCTGTACTGAGGTGTTTTCCTCCGGAGACGTCACGAAGAGACGGAGCAGGTCCACCTGTTTGCTGCCTGTGATCTGCAATCTACGGAGGCCTGCTCCCACCTGTAGAATACGGCTGCACTGAAGAGGTTTTTACCCCGGAGTCGTCGCGGAGAGACGGAGTGGATCCACGCTTCGGGCTTGGCCTGCTTCCACCGGGCGTGTGCTGCTGTGCGGGGGAGGATTTTACCACGGCTGGGGCCTGCTTTCCACCTGTCCTGGTTCTGCTCTTGCAGAGGCCTGCTTTCACCCCGGGGATACCACACTGCTGCGCTGTCCTTTGCTGCTGTGCTGATTTTGCTCCAGGAACACTGTGGATTCTGTGTGCTGGTCTGAGAAAATGGCCCATATCGGGATTCTGCTGTGCCTGTTAACTGTTTTGGACTATGAGAAGATCTCTAGTCATTCTGAGAAGACTACTGGATTCAGGTCTGTTCTGCCACCTGCAGTGGGCATCCCCTGCAAAGGTTCGGATGTGTTGCTCAAACAATTACCGGTTGCCTTGTCACAGTCAATCTGCTCGACAAAATATGTTTGTCTTTTTTGTTTTCCTGCGATGCTGGTTCTTCAGGACTGCTTCTTAAGCTCTAATCACACTCTCGCAGACTTTTCCGGTGTTTCTAAATTAGATGACAATGTATGTGTGTCGTTTAAGAGGAAAAGATGCCTGTTTTTGTTGTTGTTATTACTGTCAGGAAATGTACAACCTAACCCTGGTCCGCCCAGTCGTAGTAGTCAGATCGCTACTCCTGCTGATTTTAAAGCTAGGTCTGGGTTGGGTTTCATCCACTTGAATGTGCGCAGTCTGTTAGGTAAACTAGATTTTGTCCGTATCTGGACAAGCTCGACTGACGCTGACGTCATTGTTTTATCAGAAACATGACTAAACAAATCTATTTTGGCCTATATCTATATTAATAGTTTAGGTGAAAATGTCGAAGCAGCAACCTTACATTTTTATGTGGACGATACCGTTATGTACTGTGCAGGTCCCTCGATTAACGATGCTGTTGTTAAATTACAGGCTGTTTTTAACATTATTCAGGCTCAGCTCTCTGAACTTAAGCTTCTTTTAAATGTGGATAAAACCAAGGTAATGCTCTTTTCTAAAGATAAAGCTAAAGTGTTGGATATTGTAACTACGCAAGGAATACAACTTGAAGTGGTTAACTTTTACAAACACCTTGGCATCTGGCTTGATGATTGTCTCACTTTTAAACTTCATGTCAATAACCTGCTTAAACAGCTGAGGGTTAGGCTAGGGTTCTTCTACAGGAACTAGTCCTGTTTCTCGCTTGAGGCCAGGAAAAGGCTCTGTGACCTTTTGACCTGTGCTGGACTCTGGGGATCTGGTCTATATGAATGCACCTGCCCATTGCCTGGTCAAGTTACCATCTACCATCTTACATCTGCTCCCTGATCTCTCTGCGAATTGAAAGTACTTATTGCCTGAGATCGCATGCTGTGGTTTTATTAAATGTGCCAAGTGCTAGGACTGTCTGAGGGAAGAAAGCTTTTAGATGTACAGCTCCACTAACTTGGAACAGTCTGCAAAAAGAATGGAAAATTACCAAGCTAGTTCCACTACATGTTTTTAAAGCTCGGTTGGATGCTACACAATCAGAAGCTGTTCGTACCGGTACATGTGGTTACATATGTAAATTGTAATCCCTGTACATTTTGCTGCATGATGTCCTTTTGTTGTTCTGTTGTTTATGTTTGTTGTCTTCTTGTGGAACCTACTGCTGCAGGTCTCCCTTGAAAAAGAGATCGTTGATCTCAATGGGATTTTACCTGGATCAATAAAGGTTTTGAATTGAATTGAATGCTACTGGAATATCATTTTAAGTCATTCATGATTTTCTGGTTAAGAAAAGTGATCAAAAGCCAATGCCTCCAGCACTGCTTCTTGGAGCAGGACCTTTCTGAACAGAGCACGCTGTTGTGACGTATTGACAAAGATGATAAACCATAGAGTGGTCTCTGCAGATGGATGTGGGGGAGGGGGGGTGTCCTGTTGCTGCTTGTGGAACTAGAAGTAGCTCCACAAAGCGGGTCCTTCTTTTCTCACTGGCTCTCAAACTCAGGGCCTCTCAGACTGGGACTCTGGAGACACATACAGCAGGTAACATGTGAAAAGCGTCTGGGCTGCCTTCCTAGCAGTCTGCAGTGAATCTAACAGCGGCTGCACACAGAGCAGATAAGGTGCATGTGTTGGATAACAGTTCTGATAACGACAACACACTGCTGCCAGACAGCAGTGTGTTGTCCGAGTTAGCCCTCACACTTCCAAACACTCAAGGGCTCAGACATAAACAGCCTGTCTTATGATAAATGCAAAACAGTGAGCGACCCATGCGAGAGAATGGTCTTCAGCACGCACTGCAAGGTACAATCTGAGAAACACCGCTTCCTTCACAAAACAGCATTATTTTAACTAAGAGAGATTCACTTGGATTTCAGATCCTCCTAAAAAACTAAATCATGTTGAACGCCCTCAAACCACACAAACACCATATTTTTAAATAGTATACCGGGAATCAGTGCAGAAAAACGAGTTTAAATTCAAGATGTTAAGGTTTCTTGTCATTACATAGACAACTACGGTGTAGCTATGTAATGCATGGAAAACTCAGACTGCAGGTTCCAAGTTAAAAAACCAGGCCGTGATGCAGCCAGTCAGGAAGGTCAGGGTCCTCTCTATGGAGCACCTGAAGGTCAGGGTCCTCTCTATGGAGCACCTGAAGGTCAGGGTCCTCTCTATGGAGCACCTGAAGGTCAGGGTCCTCTCTATGGAGCACCTGAAGGTCAGGGTCCTCTCTATGGAGCACCTGAAGGTCAGGATGCTCTCTATGGAGCACCTGAAGGTCAGGATCCTCTCTATGGAGCACCTGAAGAAGGTCAGGGTCCTCTCTATGGAGCACCTGAAGGTCAGGGTCCTCTCTATGGAGCACCTGTAGAAGGTCAGGATCCTCTCTCTGGAGCACCTGTAGAAGGTCAGGATCCTCTCTATGGAGCACCTGAAGGTCAGGGTCCTCTCTATGGAGCACCTGTAGAAGGTCAGGATCCTCTCTCTGGAGCACCTGTAGAAGGTCAGGGTCCTCTCTATGGAGCACCTGAAGGTCAGGATGCTCTCTATGGAGCACCTGTAGAAGGTCAGGATCCTCTCTATGGAGCACCTGTAGAAGGTCAGGATCCTCTCTATGGAGCACCTGTAGAAGATGAGGATCCTCTCTATGGAGCACCTGTAGAAGGTCAGGGTCCTCTCTATGGAGCATCTGTAGAAGGTCAGGATCCTCTCTATGGAGCACCTGTAGAAGGTGAGGATCCTCTCTATGGAGCACCTGTAGAAGGTCAGGGTCCTCTCTATGGAGCACCTGTAGAAGGTCAGGATCCTCTCTATGGAGCACCTGTAGAAGGTCAGGGTCCTCTCTATCCATAGAGAGGACCCTGACCTTCTACAGGTCAGGGTCCATCCTGAAGGTCAGGATGCTCTCTATGGAGCACCTGTAGAAGTTGCAGAGTATCCTGGAGTCCATGTTGAACCTCTTCAGCTTGCAGAGGAAGAAGAGCCGATGTCGAGTTGTTTTGGTGAACGTTCTTCTTCATGGACATGCTCATGCTGCTGCCACTCCAAAAGGCTCATCTTAACGTTGTTTCACCTCTAATGCTTGACTGTCCACAGATATTTAACATCATAAGACATGTTCACTTTCTGTGGTGTTTCTGTGTGCACTTCTCACATTGATTAGAGCCACAGCTGTGCTCATCCTTGTCCTAAATGTCCCCAGATGAAGCATGTGGAGGAGCGCTTTGGAAAGGAGGCCAGTAAAGAAGTTCTGCTCATGTGCATCGGCATCACATCCGGTGTGGGCCGTCTCATCTTCGGCAGGGCGGCAGACTACGTGAACGGAGTCAACAAAGTGTACCTACAGGTGAGAGAAACGCGTGGAGCTGAGCCGGTCCCCTCTGGACTCACCAACTGATAAGGCTAGTTACATATTACATTACGCTATCAACTCAAACTAAACTTGTGAAGGTCATGTGATACTAAAACTCACTGAAATGAAACTGCAACCTTTCAAGGACACTTAATAAATGTCAATGTTCTACATAAAGAGAAATAAACCATTGAATAATGGAGTAAGAATCTGTCCTTCCAGGTGGCCTCGTTCTTTGTCATCGGCCTCATGTCCATGATGATTCCTCTGTGCAACATCTTCGGGGGGCTGATCGCCGTGTGCCTGCTGATGGGACTGTTTGACGGCTGCTTCATCTGCATCATGGCCCCCATCGCCTTTGAGCTGGTCGGAGACGAAGATGTCTCCCAGGCCATCGGCTTCCTGCTGGGCCTGATGTCCGTGCCCATGACTGTGGGGCCCCCCATCGCAGGTAACAGGAATACTCTGAAACGGTGTTAATGCTCTATGAGCTCCTGCACGTGGTATACAGTGAATACTCCCAGCACACTGACTGTCCACCACGTGTCATCCAAGTGTGGGGTTTAGTGCATTTATGGCGCATTTCCACTACAGCGCGAAGCTCGCTTTGAACGTGCCGAGCCGTGCGGGCCCCGTTTTTGGTTACGTTTCCACTTGGCCTAGTAGGCCTACCGGCTAGCGGGTACTATTTCACAGTTTTCTGGCCCCATAAAATCCAGGTTCTTTCCGGGCCAACGACCAGGCTGAGTCGGGCTGAGCATGCTAAACTAGAGAGAGAATCGCTGGCAAGGGGGCTACAACTACAACACGATGAACATATTTGACCGTGATTTAGTTGTAATACACGTTTCAAAATGATGCCGAAGTAACAACACACTGATACCGGTTAGTAAAAACCATGAATTAATGCTTTGACAAGTCTGCAGACAGACGGCAGGCGAAAAACCTTTTAAAATGCGTGTTGTCGGGTTCTGATGACATCATCGCCCGAAATGGCAGCCTAAGATAGCAGCTCCTCCAAAGTAAAAGTTAATTAACCCTGTAAGGTCGTCAAATAAAACAAACTCTGAGAATAAGCGACTTGACAGTGGGGCAATAATGGGAAGAAGGGATGGAACCAATAACAAAGCCGATGGACAACCTGGAAATCAAGAAAAAACGGATAATGGCTCACCTACGCAGGTACAAGATGGCGAAGCTAGCGCTAGCCCATTGGGCTTAGCCAAAGTTTTGGAGGAGATACAGGACTTTCGAAAGGACACGAAACAACAACTAAGCGATATTAAGGCTGAGCTTACCAACGTTAATACAACAATAGCCGAGGCAGAGACACAAATTGAAAAGATGGAAGACCGTGTTCAAAACGTGGAGCAGGTGCTAGCTAAGATGATGAAAGTGCTGACTCGGCAGGAAAGCAAACTACTCGACCAAGAAGGGAGATCTAGATGGGAGAATATAAGGATATATAATGTCCCCGAAGGTGAGGAGGGGAACGTCTTAGGTGGACTTTATGGAAAAATTACTACGGGACACCCTTGACTTCCCCCCGCTACAGAGGTCCACATCAAGAGGGCGCACGGGTCGCTCGTTCCAAAGCCCCGGGGGACCAGGAGACAAACCACGGTCAATCATAATCAGATGTAACCGCTACAAAGGGATTGAAGAGATTGTGCGGAGGGCCTGGGGAAAGAAACGGGTGTTTTAAACAGAAGAATGATATACTTTGATCAAGACTATCCCCCTGCAGTCCTGCAGAAGCGAAAGGAATACTCCGAAGCGAAACGGGTGTTAAAGCAGAACAAGATCCGCTTCCAGACTCTGTTCCCCGCCAAGCTGCGAGTATACTATGAGGATGGGACGCGGCTGTACCAGACGGTGGACGAGGCTACAACGGACATGACTAACAGAGGTCTGCCTGTCGGAGTGACCAAGTCCAAGGAGAGCCTGGCTGAGCAGCCTGGAAGGTGGTCGGAGGATCTGAACCACAGGGGCAGAGGATGCGCGAGAGCAGGGCATCGGAGAGAAACTACGGATCTTCAGGAGGGAGCCCTCGCCCCCCTCAGAGGAGATGTGACGTCTGGATAACGTTGGTGAGCGGATCTAGATTTAAATAAATATTTAAATAAAAATACTTTATATTTTGTTTGCTATTTTCATCACCTTCCTCCCTCCAAATGGGAATACACACGGGGGGGATACCCGGTGTAATGGACGGAGACTGTTATCTTCATGGAGACTGCAACGGGGGCCCTCAGGCGAGAGAGGCTTTCCCCCATGGCGAGATGTTTTCTCGAGCACAGGCAAGGGTCATCCACGGGAGACCCCTACCTTGGAACCACACCTTTGTTATGCTACATGTTGTGTTGTTCTTCATTGTTCAGGGAGTAGATCTGTTATTCTTTTCTTCGTTAGATTTGAAACACAGAAAGTAAGAGACACATGGCTAACGACAAAGTAAAGTCAAACTCATCTCCTTTGATGTGAATGGGCTGTCCGATTAAACGCAGTGACATGTTAACTCAAAGAACAACCCCATATAGTGTACCTACAAGAAACACATCTAAACGATAAAGAACATGAAATACTTAAAATAATGGGTTTTGCGAATGTATTTTTCTCCTCGTACAAATCAGGACACAGAAGAGGAGTTGCTCTTCTTCTCTCAAGCAAGCTACACTTTGAGAAAGTCTTTGAAATGAAAGATGAGGAGGGCAGGTTTGTTTTAATAACATGGATGGAAATCCAATGACTGTTGAATGTTTACGCACCTCCTGAAAGTGATTTTAATTTCTTCCAGAAAATGGTTGATGCCATCATAATGGAAACGACAGGTATTCTAATATGCTTAAATGTGCACTTACACCTTGAATGAAACTGTTCTAGGAAGAAAACTAATGGTACAACATCTCTACATAAGAAAGTGAACAAACTGTTTGAAGATGTTGGTCTGATTGATATATGGCGGACCTCTCTCCTAACAGAAGAGATGGTACTCATTATTCCGCCCTCAATCTTCATACACGAGAATAGATTATTTCATAACATTTGGTAAAGATCAAATAATACATATACAGACAGTTGTCCTGGACCTAAGACCAGGAGCAATGTATGGAAACTAAATGCAAGTGTACTCAATGATCCCTTTGTTGAAGAAGAAATCCAGAAGGAGATCGGCCTTTACTTGGAGTCCAATGATAATGGAGAGGGTCCCCTCCCATGTTGTGGGATGCTTTAGAGGCTGTTCTTACTGTGGACATGATGGCACTGTCCGCATACAAGAAACAAAGAGGAATAAAGAACAAGAGGATATACAAAATAAATTGAAGGAACTAGAAAGAAAACACAAAATTAGACAGACTCAGGATGCACTGGATGAGATTAAGAAAATAAGGAACGAAATGAACAATTTGGCTACACAAGAAATTGAGAAAAAACGAATGTTTCTTAAACGGAGGTACTATGAGAGCGGGACTATGAAAGTACTGGCATGGAAACTGAAGAAAAAGATAGCAGAGAATACAATCCACAAAATCAGGGATCCAAGAATCAAAATAATCAAACCAAATGAAGTGATATTCAGGATGCTTTTGAAGCATTCTACAAACAATTGTACTCTGGAGTTCCAGGGTGCAGCCTTACTTAAATTGACACTTTCTTAAGCTCTATAGATCTGCCGACCCTAAATGAAGAACAAAATAAAATGATGACTGTCGACATAACTGAGGTTTAGGTGAATTAAAAATTGCAATAAGTAAACTCAAAACTAAGCGAGTCACCAGGATGGCTGTACGGCAGAATGGGATAAGGAATGTGAGGGCGAGTTAACACCGAGTATACTCTCAACACTCAATTGGGTCTTAAAGAAGGCTCAAACACCGCCCAGCTGGAACAAAGCCGTAATATCTGCAATACCAAAAGAAGGAAAGGATCAAATGGAGTGTGGATCATTCGGACCAATATCTGTTCTTAATGTGGATCACAGGCTTTTTACTTCCATCATGGCCAGACGTTTAGAAGTCAAACACAAGTCAAACACAAGACAGCATACGAAGGACACTACATGTCATGGACTACATTCAAAGAAGTCACATTGAGGCAATGGTGATAAGCATGGAATCTGAAAAGGCTTTTGACTCGGTGAATTGGGATCTTCTCTATCGAGTTCTACATAGATTTGGTATACATGACACAATTATTAAAACTACAGGCATTATACAACAAGCCAACTGCTAGAATGAAAGTTAATGGATATTTGTCAAATAGCATTACCCTCGAAAGAGGCTCCAGACAGGGTTGTGCATGGGCACCGCTACTCTTCGCACTATACTTGGAACCATTGGCTCAATACATAAGACTGAAGAGGAGATTGGGGGATTTACTAATCACGGGCGGGAACACAAGCTGGCTTGCTTCGCGGACGACATTTTGTTTTTTTGGCTCAACCAACAAACTCTCTCCCTAAATTGATGCAATCACTTGAACAATATGACCGACTGTCAGGATACAAGGTCAATATTGCTCAGACACAATTGCTTACAATTGGTGGTCTTACTCGACCACCAGGTGCAATTAGAAATAGATACCCTTTGGCATGGCACACAGAGCATTTCAAATATGTAGGCGTTATAATACCAAAGGATCTTTCAGAACCATCAGAATACAATTACTCACCTTTGAACAAAAAGATTAAGGAGGACATAGCCAGATGGAACCTAATCCCTTTCTTTAGTCTCAGCTCAAGAATTTAATCCATCAAAATGAACACACTGCCAAGACTACTTTATTTGTTCCAGACCTTACCAATAGAGATGAACCAAAAACAATGTAACTAGTGGGACAGAATAATATCAAGGTATATATGGCAGGCTCAAAGACCTTTGTTTTAAAACTTTACAATTATCAAAAGAAAAGGGGGTGTGGGCCCTACCTTCCCTTAAAGAGGATTACCGGGCAGCACAGCTGAGGCCTATGGTATGCTGCTAATGTAAAACCATGGAAGAGAAAATATTATCCATTCCCATACAAGCACTCATAGCTGACAGCGACCTACAGGGCGACATACAGAGCTACATAAATACCATTGAAAATCCATGGGTAAAACTGACTCTTAAAGTATGGAAAACAGTCATAACTGAGTATAAATTAGAGGAACATATTACAATTCTGAAATGGTGTGCATATGACTTTACTCCTAATAAGGAATAACTGCTCTTTGCAACACAGTTTTGAAATTCTTAAAGAGAAATTCCTATTAGAAAAACAAGACTTCTATCGATACTTCCAGATGCGACATGTGAACAAAAATGTTAAAACTATAACAGAGTCAAGTACAGGTGTGATAGAACTATGTAAAAAAGCATACGATTCAAAAACAGATAGCAAAGTCATTTCATGTATGTATAAAGGGCTGTTGAGTCTTAAAACACACTCAACCCAAGTGGGAGAAGGAAGGAGGGGTTATCATATCTGAGGAGGAATGGACCACAATATGAAAATATCAGTGGAAATGTACCAGTTCACATAACTGGAGGCAGTTTGGTTGGAAAAGCCTGATAAGATATGTTATAACACCCTCTCAGAAGTCTCACTCTGGTGGGAACTCCCTGCTGGAGAATTCAAATGCAAATCATTCTCAAGTTTTCTGGGACTGCCCTGTTATTGAGGTCTTTTGGAGAGAGATACATAAAGCCTTACAAGAGGTGTCATGTGCCCACGGAGAGTAACATATCATGTGCCCACGGATAGTAAGACTTTGTTCTTTGGACTCATACCTCAAGAATGGACTAAAAAAGACAAATATTTATTAAATCTGTTGCTAGGAAGTGGTTATCACCTGATAGCCCAACTTTAAACGCATGGATGGATATTACAATGGACATTTACAAAATGGAGAGGATAACATCATCTGTCAATCACAAACTGGAACTATTTGTGTCACGATGGAGAAAGTGGACTGATTTCGTAAAACCTCATAGGCCAGATTTAATTTATACAAACGTATGATTTTACTGTGAAGACCTGATCACTCCCTATTGTTCGTACTTTTTACTGTCTTTATTTTATCTTTGTGTAAAAAAAAGAAAAAGGCATTTCGGAGAGACAAACTGAGAATGTACAATTGTTATGTCTTGAAAAAACACTGTAATTGTTTGCTGCCAAATGTCAATAAAAAATATATTAAAAAAAGAAAAAGAAAATGCGTGTTTTCTAAATGGAGATCGGCTAAGCTAACGCAGTATATGCTCCGACCGTCCACACTCACAACAACGGCCTATACAGACATAAATAAACCAGCGACTGTATTCTCCATGACACAGGCAGTCTGTGGTTTGCACTTGTTTAACTTCTGTCTAGTTTCTGAACAGATATGAGGAGCTGTGAGCTCTGAGCGCTAACAGCTAACGGCTGTGTTGTTTTTCTGAGTCGCTCATTGAAGATGATGTCACGGCTCCGCCTACACTGCGTTACAATAGATACTACCCCAGTTCCTAAACTGTAATGGAAACGCAGCATAAAGTGAGCCGGGCCTAATAAGGCCTAACGAGGCCTAGCCATACAGAGCGAGGCCGTCTAGTGGAAATGCGCCATTAGAGACTTCTCATGAGATCTGGAGTAAGTCACTAGTTCTAGTAAAAGACTCAGTCTGTGGGGGTGTATGGGCGTCTACCCATCAGAGGGTCAGTGGTTCAATCCCCAGCTCCTGACGTCAACATGTGGAAGTGTAGATACTGATACCCACTAATTGCTCATGAAAGCATATCTACTCTATTGAAGTGTATGGTAGTTACTATCAGCTTAATGAAGTCTAATGAAATGTAGTTGACCTCTGACCTGTCTGTGGACCCCTGACCTGTCTGTGGACCCCTGACCTCAGAGTAAAGACTTCCTGTGTGTCTGTCCTCTCAAACTTCTGTTCCTGGCTCTTTTGCACCACCTACTGTTTATTTTTGGCATCTTGCAGTTGCTGAATGTGTAGGGAGTACAGCCAAAGATGTTTCCATTCCTGAGGAATGATATCATACACATATATATACATATATATATATATATATATATCAGATAAAGTAAGAATCAGCTGATCCTTCTCAAATGCATGTTCCTCACAAAGCAACACAGAGACGCAGTAAGTGTCCAGGTCGGTTCCTCTTTAAACATGAAGAGGAACAGACATGATGGCATCATTAACATGCTCTGCAGTAATGAAGTGCACCGTGTCACTGTTTCATCCAGTCTGAAGTCTTCTCGTTCGTTTCTCTCACATGTATGAAGATACCACTGACAGACTGGGCTTCTCATTAAGACGATGTTTGAAATGATGGGCAGCGTCCTGTACTTCCTACAGGTTGCCTTAGTGCACATACATGTGTGCAATGGTTCTCCCAATCAGCATGCTTAAACTCCAGGATGCTGAATATAAACGAAAGGAGGCACACGTATCCCTGCAGACAGCCCATGTACAGGCTTCACTCGGTGAAGAGGCAGGGTGCTGCTGCAGCTCTTTCTATGGTGTTTAAGTACTCATAACTCAAGAACATCTCTGTCTCTGCTCTAGGGTTCCTGAGGGACAGACTGGGCAGCTACGACGTGGCCTTCTACCTGGCAGGTATCCCCCCCATCGTTGGAGGGGCCATGCTGTGTCTGATACCCTGGGTGGAGGCCAGGCGCAAGAGGAGGGAGAAGGAGGAGGCCCTGAACAAAGAGCAGGACGTCACTCAGAGGATGATGGAGCCTGAGAAGGCGGAGCCTGAGAAGGCGGAGCAAGAGGCAAGACAAAAAACTGGCGAGTCTGTCCTCTAAGTGTCCCACTGGCAGACTGACAGAGACACAGGAACAGCTGGATCAGCACCAAAACATGCCAAAGTGTTGAACCATATCAGAAAGAATCCAGTCCAGTTCCACATGAATGTGATCCTGAAGAACTATGCATTAGATCGTTTGACGGAGCTCGTCTAACAACAGAACATTTGAGAAAACTGCTCATTTCATGTTTCCATAAGGGAAGGAAGGCATGCTGTGCTTTTTGCCAATGTAATGTCAAAGCTTAAAGCCACTGTATCTACCAAAAACAGATGCGGCCGTCTTAAGGGAAAGGCAGACTCAGGCCATTCTTTACAATCAGTTTTCAACACACTTACACTTAGAAGAAAAAACACTTATTTGTCCTGAAGCCGCCATCTTTATCGTCTCCTGTTAACTACGTCTTAGAGCCAACATTTAACTCTGGGGGTGATGTGGTCATAGAATTCAAAGGGACAGGCAGAGTGTGTGGGGTGGGGGCTGACTGGATCCAGGAGCTCTATGTGGCCCCACTCAGACCCTCAGGGGCCCCAGACCCTCAAGGTTCAGCGTTCACCATGTCGCTTGTTGTAATTCATTCCACATTAGTTTGGTAATTGTGTATGTACGCCATAAACTGAAATGATAGGGGCCTTAAAGAGTCTTAATATACTAATGATTAACTATTACAAACCCAATATACAGAAAGTGGGGCCGCAGAGGTTTTAGGGGCCTGACTGTGCCAGAGAAAGCCCAACAGAAACACGTCCACAACAGTACTAACAGTACCACTCTGTAATATGTTATTATATAAAGGTTAGCTTAGCTTAGCAACCAGCCTGGGAACAGCTGGAGGAACATCCCTACGGCTCAGTGTGTCTGATCTCAAGATGAATGTAAGGATGTTAGGGCTGGTGTTCCTGAGGTTAATGTGCCGGACTATTACTCGGCGAGGAGCTAAGGTAAGCTCATTTCCCCGTACGTTAAACCATTCCTTTAACAACAAAGACTCTTGTCCAGCGCACACACCCGAGCGTTCAGATATGAACGTGAATATTGACTCATTGGAAACATATTGGCATTTAGACTGTATGGGTGTTTCTCAATGTCGAGTAAAGCTGCTCCAGAGCCACTATTTCAAGCATACTACGTCATCGAGTGCCGCCGAAGGACTGTTCCAATGTCCAGCATACTTGGAATTCTACCGAGCCTGGCGTACTTCGTTTGGAGAAATGTCGAGGCTGCACATGTGTAGACTCCGGTCTTAAAATCCCCACAATGCTTTGCGCACGGACCAATTTCCCCAAATCTGTGGCGGAAAATGTAAGGTGGGGCCTCTCATATGACGCACACTTAGTCGCCTGATCCACTCTTCGTGTTTCCGCTCACCCCATGTCTATTCATCGGCTGTAGTATTGACATTAAGCAGTATTTCTTTTTAACCACCAGTGTTGAGGTTTGTTTTGAATGTTTTTTCTCTGTAATTTAGGAACATTTTAGTTTACACTCTCATCGTGTGACATGGATTCACAATGTCGTGCCTTTGTCGTAAAGTCTCATATGTTTCATGGAATACAGTCCCCTCCAAAACCATAGGAACAGCAAGGCCAATAGCTCTATTGGGGAGAACCCCTCAACCAAGTGAAAGAGTGAAAGCCTCATCACAAAAGAAGGATGCAGACGTGTGGTGATGTCAGTGGGTCGCAGGCTTGATGCAGTTATTGCAAGCAAAGGATGTGCAACTAGCTACTAAGTATTATTCACTTTTCACACTCTTTGAAGTCTCTGTCCCGATGGGTGTGTTTAAACAAAAGGTGCTTCCTTCTCAGTTGTTTAACAGATCTAGATGTAAATGCCTGGAGTTGGAAGCTGAAGTACTGGCCTCTCATCTCCATCTTCTGAGGTCAACCCTAGTGATATTCAGTGTACAGCCAAAATAAAGCAATTGGCCTCGCTGTTCCAGCAGCTTTGGAGGGGACTGTATCAAGAACATGAAGTTTGCTCTGTCAAGGTCATGACAAGTCATCACCTGCTCGCGTCCTCTTTAAGGACACATTTACAGTATGGTATCATTGGAAGCACACGTGGAAGTGAGGACATGAGTGTGACTACTCACTGACCGTGACCATCAGGCAGTTCATCATTATCTCTGCCCGGTTCTAGCCGTTAATAGAAAGGGATTGTTTTATGTTTTCACATTGTATTTATTTGTTGGTTGTGTGGAGAATGTCATGCTGTAATTGACGGGCATTTGCCTAAAGCCTTGATTTATTCTAGTGAAGACCAAAATGTGGTGGAATGAAAGTGTTAATGCTGTTGGCGTCGTGTCGTGTTGACTGGCAGATGATTGTGGAGAGCTTTGAGTCCATGGCGTTTCCTCTACCTCAGATGTTGTAAAGTGTCGAGCTCTGCTCCTCCACCACAGCAGCGTGACTCGACCGACCAAATGACTCACGTTTTAGATACCTCTCTCCAAAGCGTGGCTCTTTAATCAGCTGGTTGCTGTTCAGAACCAAAATTGCCTTTTTTGATATGAGGAACTTCGACAGCGTTTACATATTTTCTCCCCCCTAAATATATATTTTTATTACAATTGAATCACATCTGTTGCCTTCATTCGAATATATCTTTTTTAATGTCATTAAAATGGCATGACTGTTTATAGCAGACTTTAGGTTCTTTTTAGACTGCTTTTCGTTTATTTTTTCTCCACAATGTTTATAGCATTTCATTCAGAACTTGCTGTTATTATTTAAACTTAAAATTAATTAAACCACAGGCTTTATTCTGAATATCTCGTGTATGAAATTGATATTTTTTTCATCCTATTTCTGCATAATTTTTGCCTAATATTTGTTCATTTATTGCTACATGTTTGTTTCATGCATATGTTGAAATGTTTTGTACAAAAGTATTACTTTCTTATCTTTCCTGCAGGACGTGTGGTAAACTACAGTATATCAAATGTAATATTATGTAAACAATCGCATTTCAGAATTTTCAAGACAGTAAAAAAGAACGTTTACAATTTCTGAGACTTTCTTATAATGTATCTCCATGTCTTTGTCTGGTATGGCTGTGGTTAGGTAAGGCCCATTTCGGCTCAAATGAACATGATTCAAGGTTCATAAACCTTGTCCTTTTTACAGTTACACAACAAAACACAAGTTGTATGTATTGTATCATTGTAAGACTGTTATCAATTTTTGCAAATTAATTATTCATATATGATTCATGAGAGGGAATATTTAGATTCATGGTATTATTTTCACATGTTTCTCTCCATTCTTCCTTCGGCCAATGGCAGGGCCGGACCGGGACAATAAGTCAGGCCGGGAATTATACACCCAGCCAGGCCACTACCAGTTTTTGTGCCATTTTGCTGGATTTATTTGTCAACTTTTACAGCGTTGCTGCCCGTAGTGATAGCCCTCTAAACAGGCCCGGTCCAGAACAAAATTACTCAGGACTAATGACTAATCTGAGATTAGAGAGGGTGCAGCGGTAAAGTGCTATTTTTATAAGTGGGGAGTGGACCTAACACCCTCTAAGGGGGTTCTCACCTCCTCTAGGGGGGTCCTCACCTCCTCTAGTGGGGTCCGGGTGCATGCTCCCCCAGGAAGATTTTCTTTTAAATATTGAAGTTGAAAGCATCAATCTGGTGCACTTTGAGAGCAACATGAAGAGATCTATGGATCCATCTCTCAACACCATATGAAACAGAACTGCAGATTTACTTTTTCTTTATGGATATTTTAGAAATCACTCCCTTTTTAAGACTGAAATGACTCTACATGCACAGCAGAAGATGGCATCTTTTTTACATGAATATTCCAGCCAAGCTCTGTTTTGAAACCGTGAGCTGCAAAATGAGCGCCTTATCCCACTGTACAGGCGTGTTCGGTACTTGTTTAAATATACCTGGGCAGGCTCTGTTTTGCCGAGGTCCTCTGGCACTTGCGGGCTGCCGAGGGGTGGCGGCGTTTGGGGCAACGAAGACGGCTGCGGCTGCCCCGCCTCCGTCTCCGTGGGCAAGGCGGGCGGGAGGACGTTGGTGTCCACGACAGTGGCCGCGGGTAGCGTAATGTCCCCATGATCTGAACTGCATTACCTGTAGTAGATGCATGTTACTGCTGGCGATAAGGGCTGGTTGTTATAGCCATTGACTGCTGTGTAAGCACCTTTCAGATGACTAACACGCAGCGGCACAGGTCACGCGCACCTGACATAATAACGTTACTTACCGTTTAAATTGAGCAGACAATGTTCTTTAACCACAATTACAATTTATTTTATTTCAACTATATTCTTCTTATTATTATTATTATTACTACTATTATTATTATTATTATTGTTATCATATATGTCATATTTTTCACTTATAATTTATTTTTTATTTTTCACTTTTAACTTTTCAACTGAGGGTGCATAACGACTCAACTGAGGGTGCAATGCACCCTTATGCACCCCCGTAGAACCGGGCCTGCCTCTAAATCTACTACATCTTACCGGGGCATGCTCCCCCGGTAAGAAGAGACTACACCCATATGAAACATAACTGTATACATTTAAAAAATCATAAAAACATGGCCATATCCAATATGAAAAAACATTGAAACTTGTTTATTTATTTGTTTTTGGCTCATTTATAGTTGTGAGTGTGTCTGTGCTCCTGACCCAGCCTCACCTGTCTCCCCCTTCTCCCTCCTGCTCCTCTTTGAATGCAGCAGCAAAGACTAGTTTTAGCTCTCAACAAGTTTTAATAGTTTATCTTAAGGTCATTCCAGAATTGGAGGACAATTTAGACACCAACATTTTTGAAAAATTAACCTTTTATTTTATAATTTATTTTTATGTATTTAGGAAAAACAGATAATAAACCATCAAAAAAAGTGATTTGCCCAGCTAGGCATCAAATGTATATTTTCCAATGAAGAATTACCCCAGTACTCTCACAGGATTGAAAGTAACAGGGTTGAAAATCAATGCTAATTTGAGCTTTAACCTCAGGAAATATTGCTAGCTACTTTCAAGGCAAGGACAAACTTGGATATCTAATGCAAGAAAGATAACTTTGAAATGAATATGCTTTATTCTGATAATATCAGTAACAGGGTTGAGTGGGTCAGAGTGCCACACTCTTTTAAGATTGAAAAGATTGTAATAATATGAAAAATAAAAGAGAGGACATAGTTTTGGTCTACCGATGGCACTTGCACATGGCTTGCTGATGTCACTTCCACTGTGTCATCTGATTTACGGTTTTTTCACTTCCTGTGCCAATCTAAAAAGGTTTGGGTAACAGGGTTGAACACCTTCTGTGCAAAATTACTGTTATTTAAAATATGTTTATGATTTAACACATTTATTTTACCATTACAAGAGACATATATCAATAGAATAATACCAACAAAAGTAAATAAAATCCCTTTTTTAAATGTTATAAGTTGGTCACCAAGAAGCGGGGACAAGAGAAAAATGCCATTTTAGGGGATGTTCGAGAGCCATTTGATACATTTTGTCTCAAGACAAGTATGTTTAACACAAGTGCATGTTTTAGCATTTTGGGCATGGATTATTAGATTTTTTTTATATGGGAGACATGAAATGTCCTCCCATTCTGGAATGACCCCTTTCACCTAGTTAACGTTTTTTTTTATTATTCATGCATATTTTACGAATCACTCCCCCCTCAAATGGAAATATGTGTTTACATAAATGGTGACCAAACCATTTGAGACCCACTGAGATAACTTGGACTAAGTTAACTATCTAAACAGTCCTTTACCTCACCTGAGCTGTAGTTATCAGTCTCTCTGTCTGACAGGAGAGGACTCTCCTCCACCTTGTTGTTGAAAAAGATCCTTATATCCGTTAGCGCAGCTAGCTAGCACCAGATGCTAACAACAACAATACACGTAACCGGTGCGCACGCTATTATCTCACTCGCTCGCGCCACACATACACAGAGACCAATCGAGGGCATTAGTATGATCTGCATGAAAGTGGCCATGTCGGCAGGCCACATCATGTAGACAGCCAGTCACCCTCTGTGAGGCAGAGTCAGACCCACATTTGCGCAGCGTTGCGTTCACAATACATGGGGCGAAGCCTGCGAGCTAGTTCAGGCAGTCAACTCGAGCACTTATGCTGCATTCATACATAACGCCCCCTTGCCGCTCTACAACCAACCAAACAGAGTCTCCTTAATATGCCGCTCTATTTAACCTGCCAGATCTCTCACCATGCATTGCTTGCTGCTGCTATTGATGCAGCTACGTCGCTGCTGCTTGCTGCGTTCATTTGCTATTGCTGCGTTCATTTGCTATTGCTGCGTTCATGTTCGTGCTGCTGTGTTTCATGTTGCTGCTGCTTGCCTGCCCCACCACCACCCCAGCTTCCACCTGTAGGCTCGGGGGTTAGTTATTTAATCATCACTCATCGTGCAATGTATATCTATGGAGTGATGATGCCCGAGCCTAGTCGCCAAACTCAACTATATGCTGCTTCTAATAAACATGTTAACGGAACACGTGAGTTGTCTGACTGAAATACATTAAAAAAAAATCCTCAGGCCAGCAGACCACTTAGCGGGCCAGGCCATCGGGAAACCTCCCGGTCCTCCCGATGGCCAGTCCGAGCCTGGCCAATGGTGTGACAGTTTCTCATCTCGCCCGTTTTTGTGCGTACGTAGCGGTCAAAGTGTCCTTGGAGGACCGCACATTTTCCCAGGAAATGCCGGCAGAACAGCTAAACAAACATTTGACATGCTGTCAGATTTTGGTTCTTGTTGGGGAGGTGGAGACAGATGAATCAGATTGTTTGGTGGATGCAGTTTGAACATTACAAAGAGTTGTAGCATGTGGAGTACTCTGTAAACGCTGCTGCCTCGGAAGGTTGGATCGTCACCAAAATAAATATATAAATAAGTTGTCTGAAAATGTTTACAACACACAGGATAACTCAGATGTAACTTCCCTTTTAAGAAATTATAGTAAACCAGGTGCAATCAAGTTGGGTTTGCAAATGGCTACAGGAAACCCTCGTAGACAGGGCATCCTCATCCCATTGTGGGGTAGGAGCTCTAGCCTGCGGGATATCACCCCTTGTTTGTCCTTACTTCAGACCTAGCTGCTCCAGACAGGGGTAGCTCACCCTCAACCTGTGGGCCTTCCACCTCGGCCAGTGTGGCATGAAACTGCGGCCCATTCCCAAACCGCCCCCTACGGACCGCAGACGGACCCGGTGGAAACTAGGGGTTAGGATCAAACCTGCGTTTAGTCTAGAAAAAGGTAAATGTGTGCATTTTTATTATAAAGTTGTTTATATTTCCTCACGTTTCCCCCACAACTCCCTCAAAAACCCCCACATTTATACACAACCCCTCTCAAATTCCACCCATACTCATAAATTTAAAACAAATCTAACGCATTAACCATAAATACTACTTATTCATATTATCTACTTTTTAACAACCATTTACTACTTCCTTTTTCATCCATATATCTATTCATTTACCCCATCTATTTCTTAAACCACCCATCCAATTTTACCTTCTTCTACACTAATCTATCTCTATAAAAATTACCCTACTATAACCACCAAACACCCCCACACCCCCCTTTATTTTACTTTTCTATTTCTATTATTTTTAAATTTCCTCACAAACATACCATTCATTTAACCCAATATCTCTAATTCCCTCCATACCAACCTTCCCAATTTCCCTTAATTCCTCTTCACACAACCCAATCAACCATTATCTCTTCACTAAAAAAATCACTATTACAATATCACTCCACCCACAATCATAATACCCCATACCCCCCACCTAACATAACCCTACCAAAATACTAACCCCATATTCCAAACCTCACATCCACCACTCTCAAACCACCTCAACAAAACCCCCACCCAAATTCATCTACCTTTCTACCCTTCTCACCATCACCCTATTATTTCCCATACCACCTTCCTTCCTCCTCCTCAACACCAACACATCAAACAACCACCCCCCCACCTCTCAATCCACCCCACCCAACCAAAAACCCTCATATATATAAATCCCACCCCCCTTCCCCCCTCCCCCCCCCCCCACCCCCCTCTTACCAGGTTGTAATCACACAAGTGATCATACCACTTTGCTCGTTCTATCGCTTCCCGTCTGATGAAAGGACCAGGAGTCGTTGGACCAAACATATCAGGTAATACACATGTTGTGCATGGAACACAGTCAAGCTAGCTACATAGCTAGTAGCGAGCACGTTAGTTAGCATCACATTACTTAGCCTTGTCATTTGTATTAGCCTTAACATGAAGTAACCCCAAATGTTAAACAGTAAGAGTAGTCATGATGGTAAGTATTTTGTGAAACATTTGAAGAGGAGCCTATCGCCCCCTCCACCAGGTGCTAAGGGGGCGGGAGGTAGGCTAACGGCAGATTAGCATCTTTTCTACTTAATGCTATCTGCTCAAATGGTTAACATTGAACATTAAAAGATCAGGCAGTTCAGGGAGAGTCGAAGGAAGGAAGGAAGGAAGGCAGGCAGGCAGGAAGCTTTGCATGACATGTATTTATTCCAGTCAGACAACTCACGTGTTCCTTTAACATGTTTATTAGAAGCAGCATATAGTTGAGTTTGGCGACTAGGCTCGGGCATCATCACTCCATAGATATAAATAGCACGATGAGTGATGATTAAATAACTAACCCCCGAGCCTACAGGTGGAAGCTGGGGTGGTGGTGGGGCAGGCAAGCAGCAGCAACATGAAACACAGCAGCACGAACATGAACGCAGCAATAGCAAATGAACGCAGCAATAGCAAATGAACGCAGCAAGCAGCAGCGACGTAGCTGCATCAATAGCAGCAGCAAGCAATGCATGGTGAGAGATCTGGCAGGTTAAATAGAGCGGCATATTAAGGAGACTCTGTTTGGTTGGTTGTAGAGCGGCAAGGGGGCGTTATGTATGAATGCAGCATAAGTGCTCGAGTTGACTGCCTGAACTAGCTCGCAGGCTTCGCCCCATTTCAGTCAGACAACTCACGTGTTCCTTTAACATGTTTATTAGAAGCAGCATATAGTTGAGTTTGGCGACTAGGCTCGGGCATCATCACTCCATAGATATAAATAGCACGATGAGTGATGATTAAATAACTAACCCCCAAAACTGCGTGGAGATTAGATACTATCCCCCAAAACTGCATAGCCCGAGCCTGACGCTGGTGATGTGAGACTGATAAGTAGAGGGCCTGGCGAGCTGCCATGTGGCCATTCCCCCTAAGCACAGCGGCTTTAAGGGGAATATACTACTAAGTGAGACTGCTATGTGTAGGCCTGAGGAAGAGCCCAGAGCCGATTCTTCCCTGAGCACAGCGGCTATGAGAGGAATATACTACCTATATATGCTACCTAGTGACTGCTATGTGAAGGCCCGGGAACAGCCCGAAAAGCCATCCCCCTTAAGCACCGCGGCTTTAAGGGGAATATACTACCTAGTGACTGCTATGTGAAGGCCCGGGAACAGCCCGAAAAGCCATCCCCCTTAAGCACCACGGCTTTGAGGGGAATATACTACCTAGTGACTGCTATGTGAAGGCCCGGGAACAGCCCGAAAAGCCATCCCCCTTAAGCACCGCGGCTTTGAGGGGAATATACTACCTATATATGCTACCTAATGAAACTGCTATGTGAAGGCCCGGGAACAGCCCGAAAAGCCATCCCCCTTAAGCACCGCGGCTTTGAGGGGAATATACTACCTAGCGAGACTGCTATGTGTAGGCCTGGAAGTGACCAGTGCCGACCCCCCCCCCAGCACCGCGGCTTTGAGGGGAATATACTACCTATCAAGACTGCCATGTCTAGGTCTTTGAGGCAGCGACAATGAGCTTTCCCCCCCAAGCATGCAGCTATGAGGGGAATATACTATAATGAAATAAATATAATCTAACCCAGCAACCACCTGGTATGCAATAACAGGATTCTACAGATATACATCTTTGAACGTTACTCATCATCGAGTAGTGCAAGAGCTCATGGTTGTTTGTGCTGCAAGGATCTCATGCATGTGAGGCATGATATAGAGCTGGTGGGCAGAAGATGACCGACGGCCCAGGATACTCAGGGTTGAGGTAGGCGGATATAGAGCTGCGGTTGTGGCTGTGCAGATTCTTAAACAGTGGGAATAGCGATCTGGGGCAGGTCGCAGCTTAGGCAGAGATCACGCAGCTTGGAGGACAACCCTCGTCGTAGGGTTTGCAGCCATCGAATACACATGGGTGCCGACGCATGTGTCAGAGGGCAATGATGCGAGACTTTCAGCATGGAAGATAAAGGACAAAGAAAACAGTGTTAGTTTTAGCAATGATTATTCGGGGTTCCTTGACTCCCCAAACAGAACTGTCAGACATTGAATGTTTCAAAACAGTGTGTATATTTGATCTCCAAAGTTAATTCAGTAAGGGAGAGATTAAGCTGAGGATTAAAAGGTGAGAGGTCTGTGTATATTCGCCACCTGAGAAACCAATAGAAAGCTGTAACAACTGCATCTGACGTTTATCAATGTATAGTGAAATTAAGCGGATAAAATGCAGATCCCAGCAATTCCTACAGTAGCCTGCATCATGGAGCATTGGCAGGTTATTTTCATACTGCTGTTAATCTGGAGAGCACATCAACAGACTCTGCGGCCGGCGGATTATAAATCAGACAACGTGCATTAAAAACATTACAACACATAATGAGACGTTATGCAGTGAGGAGGTTTCACCGATGACAGGTGGCTCTGATGAAATTGTACCACTGCCTTTTCTCTGTACACAGGGGACCAGTGAGGTAAGCAGTCACCAGAATGAATGCATGACCCTATAGGTTACTGGATGTTGCACACAGCATAGATAGAAAAACAAGCGATGACGCGCAAATAGTTGTTTCACATGTTTTGATGCGGACTACGTCACACCAGCAATGAACCTCTCCAGAGTTTACTAGCGAGCGACCCGAGACCACCTCTTTTAGGCGGAGCAGAGGTATCGGACTGCTTCCACACCAATCCAACGAACCGCATCAAGGGGTTAACGCTACAGGGACCGATTCAATAGTACTAACCAAGCAGGTGTGAACGTGACCTAAGACTATGGTGCCTTAAGGTCATCACGTCATTGGAGGCAGTCGCAATTTCTACAGGCTCGCACTACCTGTTAGCATCTGGCATCTGTTAGCATCTAGCTCTCCTGCTTACAAACTTTGAGCCATCCCTGTTCATACAAGTAGTAGTTTTATGCTATCTGCCGAGGCCGGCTGTACTGAGGTGTTTTACCTCCGGAGACGGAGCGAAGAGACGGAGCGAAGAGACGGAGCGAAGAGACGGAGCGGCTCCACCTGTTGCTGCCTGCGATCTACGGAGGCCTGCTCCCACCTGTAGAATACGGCTGTACTGGAGAGGTTTTTACCTCGGAGTCGTCGCGGAGAGACGGAGTGGATCCACGCTTCGGGCTTGGCATGCTTCCACCGGGCGTGTGCTGCTGTACGGAGGAGGATTTTACCACCGCTGGGGCCTGCTTTCCACCTGTCCTGGTTCTGCTTTTGCAGAGCCTGCTTTCACCCGGGGGATACCACGGAGGGACCGGAGCGCTTCCACGCTGCTGTTTTCGCCTGTCCTTTGCTGCTGTGCTGATTTTGCTCCAGGAACATCGCGGATACTGTGTGCTGGTCTGGGGAAATGGCCCATATCGGGATTCTGCTGTGCCTGTTAACTGTTTTGGACTATGACAAGATCTCTAGTCATTCTGAGAAGTCTACTGGATTCAGGTCTGTTCTGCCACCCGCAGTGGGCATCCCCTGCAAAGGTTCGGATGTGTTGCTCAAACAATTACCGGTTGCCTTGTCACAGACAATCTGCTCGACAAAATATGTTTGTGTCTCTGCGATGCTGGTTCTTCAGGACTGCTTCTTAAACTCAAATCACACTCTTGCAGACTTTTCCGGTGTTTCTAAATGAGATGACAATGTATATGTGCCGTAGAGAATCCAGCATAATGCTTCTGATGTCAAAGAAACGTGGGCTACTATGGCAACCAAATGCACATTTGATTGTAAAACCTTAAAATATATATGCCACAAAAGGCATATGGGATGTCTGCTTTCCCTTTCATGTCATCTACAGAGCAAAGAAACGGGAACAATTGTAGTAGTTAATAAAGTCTTAACAGAATAATTGTGAGGAACGGCTCAATAAAGAAACGTTGCTAGAATAATTCCTCCTAGCACTAGGCTAGAGGCCTGTTGTGTTTTTAAACGTTTAAATAGCAGCACGTGTAATACTCCTGGCTCCTTCAGTGCAAACTTCAGTCTTGAGTGCAGGTTTCAACAGACATGGGTCCCTGGGAGCCAGCATAACTTGCTAAGAAACCTTGATTTAAGCCTGTGATAAGGTCATTTGACGAACATCTGTGATTAAGAAGAGCTTGGAAACGATTTGCAGCATGAAGCCTCCTGAGGCACACCCAGCGAGGGGCAGATATTGCAGGTAGAGCTTAATTCCTGTGAGGAAAAACTCTTCTTTGGTAGGTGATTAAATGTATATGGCCGCTTGGCAGAGAATGATTCATGGTATTCATAGAAAAGACACTGTAGGAGCACGTTTTTGAAGTCTAAAATGATGGTCAAAAATGTATCGAGCTTCCGTTCATATTCACGTGATGGAAATTATTAATTTATTTCCGTTTTTAATTTCATTGATTTATAGTAGGCCTAGCATAAGTACTTATATACAATCAACTTCTGTATAATTGCCTCAAATATGACTTACTGCAGGCCAAATATTTCCATCATAAAACATTGCTTGTGCAGAATAGTATTATATACCTGTCAGGAAGCAAGAACTCGTGGCTGGATCTGGGACTCCAATTCCCAGAATCCTCGGGAGTGTGGCGTCAGTGGCACAACGTGGTTGAACGCGGAAGTAGAAACATTTGTTTACATTGCAGGTAGAGGAAATCGAGTTTGTTCACGGGAATATATCGTGCAATTAAAGGCTTCAAGCGCTGATTTTACTTCGAGATGGTAGGACAGGATGGCAGGTACTTTGGGAATGCCGGAGTCAGCTTGCTCCTGCCTTTTTTGATGTTTAAATACCCACCGACCGAGAGACAGTGCGACTCTTAGCTGACACACAAGAGAGGGGTTGTTACCGGAGCTGGCGTAGAACCCGGGACTTCCTCTGGCCCAAAGGATATTAAAAGCTACTCCAGATGAGGACGGAAAGGACACCTGAATGTGTGTCGTGCGGGAGCTGTGGCTCGTTCCAGCGGCGTCTGAACCATGCTCTGAGCTAGCCTGTGTTTCGGGAATGAGGCATTTCTTACGGCTTCTTGCGTATGACGATTCGGTTCCAGAGTCGGAGATTGCAATAGACATTTGCAAGGACAGCACCGGCAGGCAAGCAGCAGCAACATGAAACACAGCAGCACGAACATGAACGCAGCAATATCAAATGAAAGCAGCAATAGCAAATGAACGCAGCAAGCAGCAGCGACGTAGCTGCATCAATAGCAGCAGCAAACAATGCATGGTGAGCGATCTGGCAGGTTAAATAGAGCGGCATATTAAGGAGACTCTGTTTGGTTGGTTGTAGAGCGGCAAGGGGGCGTTATGTATGAATGCAGCATAAGTGCTCGAGTTGACTGCCTGAACTAGCTCGCAGGCTTCGCCCCATTTATAGAAGGACCATGCATACAAAAACATTAATCTCAGAAAAGAGAAGAGATGCAATATGCCAGATTATAGCTAATAGCTAATTTCCATCTGTGGTCCATTCTTCTGGACGTGTTTCATTGTGATGATAGTGAGTCAATCTGTTTGTTGGAAAGACAGTAGTTGAGTGATTACTGAGAGAACATTCTTAAAAGAGATAATTATTCAAAGTGTTGTTACTGACCTTTGTCTCTTTTATTTCCTTTCCCTCACCTGTAACTGCTGAGACCCTGAGGAACATGCACACTGGACTGACCTGCTCTGGCAACCTGATTTCCACTGTACGTAATAGTATTTGGTTATGGTATATTATTTATATACATCAAAGGCACAATGCACCCCCCAGAGACACTGCGGTCAACTCAGCCGTCTCTCAAATATGCTTGGTCAAATGAGCAGCGCTCATAGAATTTATAGCACAAAATCATTTTATCTCTCATCAAAGATGGCAGAAAACATGCATTATTGTACTCTGGGGGGGAGTTTGACAAAGGATTACTCAAAAAGTACACAGTAAAAGTACTTGATTGTACTTTTGGTAGTAGTCCAAGTAGTACTGAATCCAACAGTACCAATTTCGTTAAGAACTTATTGCACAAAATCATTTTATCTCAAATCAAAGATGGCAGAAAACATGCATTATTGTACTCTGGGGGGGAGTTTGACAAAGGATTACTCAAAAAGTACACAGTAAAAGTACTTGATTGTACTTTTGGTAGTAGTCCAAGTAGTACTGAATCCAACAGTACCAATTTCATTAAGAACTTATAGCACAAAATCATTTTATCTCAAATCAAAGATGGCAGAAAACATGCATTATTGTACTCTGGAGGGGAGTTTGACAGGGGATTACTAAAAAAGTACACAGTAAAAGTACTTTATTGTACTTTTGGTAGTAGTCCAAGTAGTACTGAATCCAACAGTACCAATTTCGTTAAGAACTTATTGCACGAAATCATTTTATCTCTCATCAAAGATGGCAGAAAACATGCATTATTGTACTCTGGGGGGGAGTTTGACAAAGGATTACTCAAAAAGTACACAGTAAAAGTACTTGATTGTACTTTTGGTAGTAGTCCAAGTAGTACTGAATCCAACAGTACCAATTTCATTAAGAACTTATAGCACAAAATCATTTTATCTCAAATCAAAGATGGCAGAAAACATGTATTATTGTACTCCGGAGGGGAGTTTGACAGGGGATTACTCAAAAAGTACACGGTAAAAGTACTTTATTGTACTTTTGGTAGTAGTCCAAGTAGTACTGAATCCAACAGTACCAATTTCATAAAGAACTTATTGCACAGAATCATTTTATCTCAAATCAAAGATGGCAGAAAACATGCATTATTGTACTCTGGAGGGGAGTTTGACAAAGGATTACTCAAAAAGTACACAGTAAAAGTACTTGATTGTACTTTTGGTAGTAGTCCAAGTAGTACTGAATCCAACAGTACCAATTTCATTAAGAACTTATTGCACAAAATCATTTTATCTCAAATCAAAGATGGCAGAAAACATGCATTATTGTACTCTGGGGGGGAGTTTGACAAAGGATTACTCAAAAAGTACACAGTAAAAGTACTTGATTGTACTTTTGGTAGTAGTCCAAGTAGTACTGAATCCAACAGTACCAATTTCGTTAAGAACTTATTGCACGAAATCATTTTATATCTCATCAAAGATGGCAGAAAACATGCATTATTGTACTCTGGAGGGGAGTTTGACAAAGGATTACTCAAAAAGTACACAGTAAAAGTACTTGATTGTACTTTTGGTAGTAGTCCAAGTAGTACTGAATCCAACAGTACTAATTTCATTAAGAACTTATAGCACAAAATCATTTTATCTCAAATCAAAGATGGCAGAAAACATGCATTATTGTACTCTGGGGGGGAGTTTGACAAAGGATTACTCAAAAAGTACACAGTAAAAGTACTTGATTGTACTTTTGGTAGTAGTCCAAGTAGTACTGAATCCAACAGTACCAATTTCACTAAGAACTTATAGCACAAAATCATTTTATCTCAAATCAAAGATGGCAGAAAACATGCATTATTGTACTCTGGAGAGGAGTTTGACAGGGGATTACTAAAAAAGTACACAGTAAAAGTAATTGATTGTACTTTTGGTAGTAGTCCAAGTAGTACTGAATCCAACAGTACCAATTTCATTAAGAACTTATTGCACAAAATCATTTTATCTCAAATCAAAGATGGCAGAAAACATGCATTGTTGTACTCTGGGGGGGAGTTTGACAAAGGATTACTCAAAAAGTACACAGTAAAAGTACTTGATTGTACTTTTGGTAGTAGTCCAAGTAGTACTGAATCCAACAGTACCAATTTCATTAAGAACTTATTGCACAAAATCATTTTATCTCAAATCAAAGATGGCAGAAAACATGCATTATTGTACTCTGGAGGGGAGTTTGACAAAGGATTACTCAAAAAGTACACAGTAAAAGTATTTGATTGTACTTTTGGTAGTAGTCCAAGTAGTACTGAATCCAACAGTACCAATTTCATTAAGAACTTATAGCACAAAATCATTTTATCTCAAATCAAAGATGGCAGAAAACATGCATTATTGTACTCTGGAGAGGAGTTTGACAGGGGATTACTCAAATAGTACACAGTAAAAGTACTTGATTGTATTTTTGGTAGTAGTCTAACATGTACTGAGTCCAACAGTACCAATTTTATTAAGAACTTATTGCTAACAATCATTTTATCCCTCATCAAATATCATTGATTGATTGATCAAATATACCATAAACACTTGTACTAGCGTCAGCGCCACTTCTCGGTGATTACCGTAAATACACTATTAATCGCGCACTCAAAAATGAAGCGCTGCTCATTTGACCAAGCAAATTTGAGAGACGGCTGAGTTGACCGCAGTCCAGAGACACACATGTATTGAGTGTGATATTGTGCATAGGTCATGTGAAATCATCTTTACACACGAGAAAACTGTAGGAGCGGCAACTTGTTTTGAAATTTAATTTTTAATATCCGATAATGAAGTTGATCTGTTTTCTTTATTCTTCTCTCTTCCCAGCTCCATCCATCACGTGCTCTGTTCCTGCAGGTCCTGATTGCTAATCAATGCTTTATTTTGTTACACAATTACAAACAAAGTCAATGTATTGTATGACATGAAGTTGTGCTTCATTCTGAGTCAATAATAAATTCATTCTGCCTTCAACTGCACAATGATTGTGGACTGCACCGACATCCATGTAGCTGCCCCCCAGTAAGATGAACCAAGCAAAGAGAATCACCATCATGCCCAAGGACATCCAGCTGGCCCGCTGCATCCACGGAGAGAGGGCTTAGACTGACCCGAGACCAGCACACCCAAACACAACGGCTCTTTTAAGAGTCACCTACAGTTTCAAAGAGTTGCTATACTACGTTATTATAATGATTAAACTGGTTCATGTGTCACTTAGTTTACTGAACCGTGATGAATGAAATAAATGAGTGAGGTAGTGGTTTACAGAAGTTACAAAGACATTAATATATGAGTAACGGGTCAGTGTAAACACAAGCTTCTGTCAATTATGGATCATTCAAACTATTTATATAAAAATATGTAATAAAGTTCTAAAACAAGTATTCGGTATATTCCTTGATAGCTTTTGGAGAAGGTTGTTTTTAAGTTTACTAAAATCTATCGTTTCAACTGTTTCACTTTATAAAAAGGAACAGGTGAGTAGAGCGTCATTGAGTTTCTTATTCTGTCAGTAAATTATCCAAATTAAATGTTTATCATTATTTTAGTCAACCCTAAACAAATTGATTGTACCTTTTTAATAATGACCTTACATGGTCGCCAAAGTTAAATTAACTTCAGAAAATCAAATCTGTTCTGAGAAAAAACTAATACATTTTTAAAGATAGGAACTTGCCACCCCACTGAAAAACAGTCCGTAGAGATTTAAAGGCGTAGTTGTAGTTCAGTCCAACGTTTCATTTGGATTCATTTCTCCAACAGGCAACTATTTTCATAAAGAATATATATATTTTTCAAAGTCAACTTTATTGTCAATCTTACTCAGTTTGTGTTTATAGACAGAGATCAAAAATACTTTTAAATCAAATAAAATTATACAATTTACAGATATGTATACAAATATATATCCTATATAATGATGGTGGACACTTCACCTCCAGCAGGGCAGATGGCTGCACAAGTCCATCGGGGGATGCTCCCAAAACACCGACTCACTCACAAAGAGACCAGACTCGAATACTGTCTCCTGATAGGCCTACACAAAAGCCTTCAGCCTCGTTTACAACCCCCCAGTTGACAGCCATGACTCCGTCCAAGTTGTACCCCCCGAGCACCCTCTTCATGAGGGACGCGCATGGAGTGGATGAAAGTCCCGACCGCAGCACAGCACCAAACTTGCTGGCTGTCAACCTGCCCCGCCTGTGTACTTTGTCCGCTGTCCTCCGGTGGCTGTCTGGATGCAGCGTGCTGGTCTCTGCTCAGTCGCATTGAGGCAAGAATCGCCTCAAGCCCCCGACCCCCATGCCCCTTCACCAGCTCCGGCACGGTGACAATGGCCTGATGTTGAGGCCGCGGCTCTGGCTCAGGTGAAGCCATGCCATGCCACACTGTGCGCCCCTCAGTGCAGACCTGAACCAGTCTACATCCTGAGTGGCGATGTCTCTGGCCAGTGGGTTGTATGTCTCCTCTCACTGTTGGTAGAGTTGAGACACCGGCTGGACTACTTTGGAAGTGCCAGGCTTCCTTCACTGGCACTCGACATCTGTGGAGCTGATCTGCCACATGGCACATATTGCCAATGCTGCAGTGTGGCTGCATTTGTACATCCCCCGTGCATAATCACAGACAGCGCTCTGCATCGCGCCATCGTCTCCCATGCAGATCTGTACAAATAAAGTAAGTACCATGTTTGTTAGCATGCTATAATAGATTGAATGAGCAATACTACAAGGATGGTCTGGATCTGGGGGTGGGAGGGGTTATTTTTCCATAGTTTTGTCTGATTGTTGTTATTGTTTGTTTTTTCTGTATTTTTTGTAATGTGTGTTGTACTGGTTGTGATTGTACATTGTATTTTTCTAAATGTGTATGAATACATTTTTGAAAAACATTTGATCAACAATAAAAAAGGATTTGGTCAGGATCTAGACTCAGTGTGTAGTTTATTAATTAAGCAATGCTCTCTACATTAGGAAAACACATAGCAGTGCACCCGAGGGAGTCACCCACAGCTGTGCCTGGATAACCAAACAAATTGTCAAGATAACCAAAACCCTTGAATCTACACACAGCAAATAAACTCAAATGACACAACGAGATGTAAAAGGAGATCACACATACAGTATAGTCGATATAAAACTGTCCGCTTCAATCTGAAGAGCAACTAAAACAAAACACGGGAGTTTACCTTGTTCTTGTGAACACTAATGTTATCCACAGCATACACAGAGACCACGGTTCTAAAGGAGAACACTAGTTACTGAAACAAAACCCGTTAGTTTACCTTGTTAGCTAATGTTAGCTAGCTGACATTAACGTTACACATTGCACTCATATTACTCACCAACATCTTGTAAAGCCGGTCCCGCTGCTCTTACAGAACCGACTAACTCCCCTTTCGTGTATGTACAGCTCTCAACGTGTCCAGACTTGTAGTCACCTCGTTTTATACTTTTATTCTCATTCTGAAAGAAACAGGTGAAATTTGCTCTAATTGTTCTAAACTGTATTAAAGTAAACAGGTATTATCTTGAACTGTATTGAAGTGAACATGTATTATTTGGGACTGTTAGGGTTAGGGTTAACCTTCTTACATACACTTTCCCAGACACCCTGACACACACACACAATACACTCCCTGACCAAGATACCAACACACACACACACACATACACTTTCCCAGACACCCTGACACACACACACACACACTCCCTGACTAAGATATCAACACACACACACACACACACACACACACACACACACACATACACTTTCCCAGACACCCTGACACACACACACTCCCTGACTAAGATATCAACACACACTCACACACACACACACACACACACACACACACACACATACACTTCCTCTTTACCAAACGCACACACATGTCCTTTTCAAGGTTCTTTTTTGGGCCAATGTTTGATACTAATATATCTGTGTACAATGTTTGATTGTTTGAGAAAGAATAGTTTGTGTGAAACCATCCCTAGGAAATTAAAGGAGTGAAGTCCGGTAGAAGATAAGCAGTGACTCTCCTCCCCAAAAAGGTCCATATATACCTGTATCGCACGGCAGTGGAGCGGGGAGCCCGGAGTGCTCTGTTACAGGGCACTCTGTATTTTCGTATTGTGTCTTTTTACCATTAAAATCAGATTATTGTTATAACTTTTATGCCGGTGTTTTGAACTCCTTTTCTTATTAATCTGACCAGGCTCATCTAACGGACGGTGCAGAGCAGAGCTGGGCTTTAAGCCACCACAACTGTGTCTGCTCCTACAATTTGATGACCTGCGACGTGATGAGTGCTGGTCTATAGGAGGACCACCGACAGCTAGAGGACAAATTCAGTCCAGGGGAGGACACCTGGACACCACTGACAACTACACCAGGGCGTCCTACATGATGCAAAGGTAAAACTGATACCTGTTGATTACCAAAATCTGTGATTGGCTTTACTACAAACATTTTTAGAGTTGTCAGCGGCGTTCTCAGTGTTCTTAGTCACGGTAAAGAAATACAGTACTGTAGATAAGTGTGTCTATAAGAGTCGGGTAGAGCAGTCCTGACCTATGGAGCACTAGGTGGCTATAAGAGTCAGGTAGAGCTGTCCTGACCTAGAGTGCACTAAGTGTGTGTAAGAGTCTGGTAGGTGCAGTCCAGTACCATAGCTCACTAAAAAGAGAGTAAAGTGAACCAGCGAGGTCTCCGTCAGGTAGTCTAGTCCTGCACGAGTGACTCGCTGGGAAAATTATGTGGACTATAGGCTGACAAAAAGCTGAAGTCGATATTATATGTGGGTATACAGGAGGAGAAACGCAACTTTCAAAAATCAATTTGAAATGACCGGATCTCGCAAACTCTTGCTGTGGGGTTGATCTGAACGGCTAAAACGTGACGATAAAGGATTATTTTGGCTTGGGATTAATCTCCATGTGAGGGTCACATCTCTACAGAGAGGTGTCGAAGCACTCTCAAAAGCCTGAATTATCTGTTGAAATAATACATCGCACAAAAAGCCGGACAGAATGTATAAGGGAATAAACTCTGTAATTTTTTACGTCAAATCTGTGTAATAATTGAGAAAAGAGAGCATAGTGACATAGTGACTTGCAGAGCTGAAAGCTTCATCAGACAGGGGAAGCTCATTTGTGGTCAGCTGCTGCCCTTTGTTCTTCAATATGCTGTGTTGCTCCACGTTGAAAACTTTGAATTCAGACTGTGTGCACGTCTGAATTAACAGGACATTCAAATAAATAAGAATAAGGACATTAAGAGTAACGACAAGATTTGTCCAGTGTATTAATAAATACAAGTGAACACATATTAACCTTGTCAGATAAATAGATACAAAGTTATTCTTGTTTCAAGGAAGCCCCCCTCCTCCTGGAATGCCTGTTCTAGCCGGGGTGTCTGTGAGAGTACCCACACCCCCCCTCCTTCTTTTTTCTCTCTCCTGTTTGCTCTCTTCTTAAATGCATGAAGAAAGAGCGTTGAATTTAAAACAAGGAGTGACTAATCGAGTGGTCTGAAGTTGGAGTGAATAACATTGAAAATGAATAGATCAATGTGTCGTAGATATTTCAATTAAATTCAAAACCTTTATTTGTCCAGGTAAAATCCCATTGAGATCAATGATCTCTTTTTCAAGGGAGACCTGCATTTAAATAAATAAGAAACATTGAATTGTGAATCTTACACTATTCGTCATTAACTGATAATTTTTTTAATTATATTTCAGAGGAACTTAATTGCATACAGTAACGTTGAGGGAAAGTAGAAAGTAGTTTGCTGAGTATATGAAGTACATGCAGGTTAAAGTTTGATTCAAATTGAATATAAGAGTGGATTATTCCACCTAGATTACACATAGAAAGATGAGAATTTGTTAAACATTAGATAACGAACTCACTGTAAGACATATATATTTGTAATGTTATTTAGGAGTTGTAATGATCTGTTTGTTGATTGTTCTATCTGTTGGGTGTCATTGTTGATTCGTAAAGACCTTGTTTTATGTTGGTAAATGTTTTGGTATACCAATAGTTTGTTGTTAGTTGTTGAAAGAAGCCCCCTTCTCTTGAAAAGGCTGAGAGCTCCAGCCGGAGCCAGCATTTGTACTTTCTGATTCTGTAGAAGAGTACTCTTTGTTTCAATCAGAAAAAGAGCAAGCTATTCATCACAATTGTATTTTTAGGTTATGAATAAAACAAAAAGTAGTAGCCTAAGTGATAAGCAGGAGGGTTTTTGAACGCTTGTCAGTCAGAAGGAATCTATTCATGTGGGTGCTTATGCCCGCTTCGGTTTTCAATGTCCGCCATCACGTTAAAACAGAGGATTGGTGGCATTTTCAGTTCATTGCTTGCTTCCACATGCCTTTCCCCCTCCTTGTCTCTTTCATGACTTTATTTAATGCATTAGAACGATTGTTATCGTAACTTTCCGTGTTTCTAGAAGTCAAACTCACTGTTCATATTACGGAGTATATTTCCGGAACGGCCTTTCAAAATAAAAGCCACAGGCCGCTGTTCACCAGAGATGCCTTCACAATAAAACAGTAATTAGCTTAACAATATATTTAACTTTTATTACGTCCTTAAATATTGATTTTAATTCATTACAGTTTTCAAATAAGGCGCAGATTGAATACAGTTATTTGTGTATTCTGTTACAACCTCACCATACTTGTAACACAACTTAGATACACAATTTGAAAATGAATAGAATTAACCAAGTTGATAAAAGATTAGTATAGTGGTTAAGGAGGGTGTCTTTGTTTTGCCTATTAACTTAGAACTGAAGTAATAAGGAATAGGCAGACTACTATCATTAGTTTGTTTTAACATTCACATGTTTCAGCATTCCTGACCTCAGCCGTTTTATTTTGCAACCCGTTGGGAGAGAGATTAAATTGAGTTTTTCTCAGTGGCTGGATGTGATTACAGCAACATTGGATAGTTCTGCACCACCTTTTGGGTTCTCTGAATCAGTGTGTTGGTGAAGAGTTGCTCACTGCAAACAGAAGAAGTGTGCAAAGAACGCATCTCTGAGGAGATATTGACATTTTGCTTGTGCCTCGTTGTCAAGGCAACAGTGGTGTGAAGAGGTACTGCGGTTTTGGGGGATTTCTGCTGTACAGAGGACAACGTGTGTCTGCCAAGTGATTCCTTCCCTCATCCCAATGCCAGGGAGAGTTTCCTTGGAGCCCACTGACCAGGGCCGGTTCTAGCTTTTTTGGGGACCCTGCCACTGACTACAGCTGCATCACTGACTGTGCTCATTATGACAAGATCTTGAGACATGCTTGTCTCAGATTGTTCTGGAGGAATGATGCAATGATTTTACATCATAATTGTGCAAGAGTTTCCCGGTTGGTGGTGTAGAAACCTTAATGCTTAGTGTTTAGATAAGAGGCTGCTTGTTTAAATGATGGTCTGGAATGCTGAAAAGATTAAAGTTTAATATTCTTAAAGTCTTAGCAAACAAGACATCTGATTATTATGTCACACATAATACTCTTGTTATAGAAACTAGCTATGGGTAAAACGTGTGGTTGTTATACCATTGTTATCATGAACAAAAGATTAATAAGGAAATAGTATCTGCTTAAAGATGAACGGATTTCATATCCTAGAGGGGATTAGTTATTGTGAATACTCCACAAGGTATCTACTAATGTATTGTAAAGAACTTGAATTGACTTGATAAATAAGTGAAGATAAGAAGATGTATTAACCATAAATTAATCAATTGGCAAATAAAAAATAGCGGTAAAGAGGAAAACTATTAAAGTGAAGTGAAAAATCATTCTAAAACACACTGATGGAAAAGGGGGGGGGGCATGATAGAAGTATGCACTAGACTTTAAGTAGTGGGAGTTAGGAGTACAGAGTAGAACCATATTCTTCAATCTTTTCATCATGTTTACAAATTATTCTTTTAGAGTTTTTATTCATGTGTGAATTTGGTAGTGTTTTAATTTGTTACAGTATTAATCAGTTCAAAGGGAGAGTTTTAGTAACAGCTCTATAAGATCAGACAAATATTTCTTTATATAGGTCATGTTGAAGGGAAAGCTAGTTCTAAACAAAATATAGTATTTCAATTTGAGGTACTGGTTTCACCATTGTGGAATAGTTATTGCCATAGGAGGGCTTTCGGATGGACATACGAAAGGACTTCTGTTTTTAAATCCTTGATAAAGTAGGGAGTAATTGTTGCAGGTTTGGACACCCAATGTTCCACGCACTGTTAAAGAGGGTAACATTGTTCTTTAAGTGCACCAGAATTGAAGATAAATTAATAGAATGAGTTATGAAATACATAGCAGAGCTTTACAGATCCTGATAAGGTTTTGACTCAAGAAAATAATTATATGCACAAGTTTCTGAAATAGATCTATTAGACATTTTAATTTAGATTAGGTGTTAATGAACTGCAGTAGTAGTACTATGAGGAAGTGAGTTTTGTACCAAGTTGCAGGAAATGTGGGAAACAGCTGTCCCAATGAAAAGTTAGAGATATCTTGAAAAGTATAGTTGTAATCGTGAATTAATAAATGATGGCGCTCCATATATGACAGATTTTTGTAGACAAAGGATACTGGCCTATGCTGACATGTCAAAGTCTCTGCAGAGCACGACACATGGCCAAAAAGACTGAGACCAAATTACCTTTGACCCTGACCGACAGTGTAACTTGAGAAGGCACTGTCAATGACTGACTCTGGGGTGAACTTGACCAAACTTGACTTTACAACCTGACAGTGTGAGTGTGAGCGTGAGTCTGCATCTGATCAGTGCAACTGCATGATGTAAAACAATGACTAATCAAGCATGCTTTTGGACTAACACATTATAGGGCTCTGTGGGCAACGAGAGGTTTCCTAACATTCCACCGAATTGGAAAACCGCACATGTGACCCGTTTCTAATCTACTTGATGACATTTCACTCCCACAGGAGGTGGCTGTTTGCAGAATGTGAAACTCAAACTAAAACATGAAGATTCTGTTTCTTTTAGGACTGAATGTGTGAGGAATTGCAGTATCTCCTTCTCCTTTTTTCTGTTTGTTTGTCTATCTGTTTGTCTGCCTTCCTGGCTGGGCGTGGTTGACCTACTTTCCGTTTTCCCCCAACTCACCTCCGCTCCTGTTTCTCATCATCACTGATTACCACTACTCACCTGCTGCTGCTTAAAACTCCGGTTCGATCATCAGACTTCGCCAGTTCTTCGTATACTCACAGTGGTAAACTCCAGTTCCGGCTGACTAGTATTGCTAATCTTTTTGTTTACTCTTCCAGTTGGAATTTTTCATATACTAATCCTGTTCTGTTTTGTGCCTGTTCCAGATACTCCATATTCCATTCCGTCCTGCCTGCCACGTCCAGCCCAACCTCCGTCTCATCCCTGCTCCACGTTCTTCCCACTCTGTTGAGAGTTTACTTTGTCTCCTGCCTGTTTTTTGAGGAACGTAAATAAATCCACTTTTTTTGACACTACACCTAAGTCTCCGTCCCAAGTGTTCTTGCATAGCGGGTTCAAGTTTTGAGTCTCTTTACGAGGAGCGTAACAGAATGATGGAGAGAAACACTTCATTTCACTGAAGTGTTTACTGTGGGAAATGATGGATGTACATTTGTGAATAATGTTTGGTATTTTCTTATAATCCATTATGACCTGAAGGTTTTCTTCCCATACAGGATTTTGGTTACACATGAGTTCATGTGTAAAAAGGGGGAGTGTAAACTTCACAATCTACATTGTTCAATCTGACCATTGATTGACAGTTTTAGAATTAACCTGCTCCATATCTGGGGATAAGATACTGTTTGATGGATGTTGACATGTCTCTAATATTGATTGAGTTATCACAGGTAACACAGATGCAGAATCAGTGGCCAAGGGGCTACTGTGAGAGATGTAAGTCCAGAATGGAATACTGAAGAAGTTGACCTGTGATGATGAAACAATTTTGTAATATTTCAACAGGTATTAAAGTAACTGAGGTTTGAAATGTAGAAAGAACATATTACAGTTAAAGCTAAAACATAGTAATGTAATGAGACATAATTTAATTTAGATATAATAATACAATTCAATAATGTGCTTTACCCACCAGGTGTCCCTTTCTATCAGCTCTGCAACGTTATGGTGTAAATACAGCCTATCTACCAATTGGATCAAATATAAAAGTGAGCCGAATTAGTGTTGATACTGCAAGGAGACGTATTGTGTGAAAAGAAATGTAAGATGTTGTTTAATTGCTGACATATTTATGATCCACGTCACGTTTTCAGTTTTGGCGGCAGTTCTTCTTGCTTGTCTAGAAGTTTTCTCAGCAGGGCTCTATACATAGAGAACTACGGCAGATATGTAATACTTAATGCAGCCGAACCATGTATTACAATGCTGTTATGTGATGACTTTCAAAGAGAAAAGCAAGCACACTCGGAATAAAGTTTTATTTTGTTTTTAAAAAACGTTTTCAGATTTCACATCACATAAACCCCAAATCCCAGCATGCATTGCGGCTAAACCATCCAATCATCGAGCTGAAGATCTTGCCTACGTCGGTTTCTGGTTTCATTTATCACCGATGTATTTTGTTATACACACATTCCTTCACATTTACATTTTAATTTGCATTAAAGTATTTCGTGCGGCCTTCCAACATGTTTTTAAATATAACTACGGTTGTAGTTGAAGAGTTTGTAAATTACAGGGTTCGTACGGGTGCTTGAAATCCTTGAAAATGCTTGAATTTTGACGTGGTGTTTCCAAGGTTGGGAAAGTGCTTGCATTTTGGGAATGGTGCTTGAAATTGAGATAAAGTGCTTGAAAATGGAAATGCTTTATTTTACAATAAATTGCTGTCTGACTGAATAGTTCGCTTTTTAGATTAAAATAAAAGAATTGCTTCGCTTCTACATAAAACAGCCCCGCGCCGGCCTTCCCGCGCTATGCGCGCGACCGGCAAGTGTTTTTTTTGTGTGTGCACTGGGCATTCTAATGAGAGTGATATAGATGACAGTATGCCAGGAGGTTGCTGTTTTAACGAGTGTTGGCTATCCCAAAGAAAAATACAAGCCATGGCTAAAACGAGGATCAACAAAACAAATAGCCTCCTGCAAAGGTTGCCAAAAAGATATTCAGTTGTTCTCGATGGGAGAGTCTGCGCTGAAGAGCCACATGAAAGGTAAGCCGTCGTAGAGAATTGTGGCTAACGTTGCATGTTAGGTTTGTTTAAGCTAGTAACGTTAGCGAACTCAATGTGGGATAATTGCTTATGCAGATGACAATAATTCGGAGGTGCGTATGTCAGTATGTGCAACAGTCGCCATCCTGTGGTGTTTCATGTCACACAGAATGATTTTAAAAGCAATGTACACTATTTTTACTGGTAGTATTTTTCGTGCCTAAACCTGCTCTGTCGAAATCAGTCGCATTGACCCGAAGACACATTTTGAGTTATACACTGTTGGAAAGAGGAGATTCCTAGCTTTCAAATGGAGGAAACATATTTTCGTCTGGGGGAAGCTCGCGTGTGTTGGTGTATTTTTGCATTTGTGTGTATTGAGTTTGTTTCCCAAGGAAAACACTCACGAGAAACACCGGCTGTTGCTATGCTTTCTGTGACGTCAAGTTACTCCGTTCTCCGCCTGTAATTATGCCGTCAAAAGCTTCAAAGTTGTATTTATCATCTGAATTTGCCGAAACAAGTGTAATATTCTGAAAGCCAACACTTTGTTTATTTGAAAACAGATGAAAACAAACTGTAACGGACCCTGCCGTGTTATCTGATTACTATACGCCATATATTCATAATTTCCGCGGAGGGAGGGGGAGCTGCGCTAAGGAAGAGCAGATTAGCGAACTTTAGTGGAGTAGAAGTGTAGTACACAGTTGCATAAAATGAAAGTACAAGTATTTTAAAATTGTGCTTAAGTACACAAGTTAACTTGAGTACATTTACTTAGTTAATGTACACCACTGTACGCTACTGTATGTCATGTTACTGCCATGAAAGAGGTTAAACAAGTAGATAACTTACATACATCGACATAACTGAATGACAACTATCATTTTCAGCATCTTACAACAATTTGTGTTAATGATATGTTATTTAGGAAAGAAGCATCAAGATTGGATGAGAAGACTTCAAACTCCAGGTCCTACATTGGGAGATTGTTTGGATGCAAGCAGCACAGCTACATCCACATCAGCAACCAGCAGTGTAGAGAGAGCCAATGCAGTGGAAGCCACCAGTGGAGTAGCGACAGGAGTTGCCCCTCTAATATCAGCAGGTTCATCAAATCCAGCCAATTCATCCAGCAAGACCACAGGCACTTTAACATCATGTTTAGCTCTAATCCAACACTCAAAGCAGAAATATGTTGGGCAACAAAAGTTGTAACCAGCCACTATTCATACAAATCATGTGAGAACGCAGGGGCCATTTTCCAGACAATGTTTCCTGACAGTGATGTTGCGAAGCAGTTCAGTTGTGGGGAGAATAAAGTGGCATATCTCACTACATTTGGGATTGGTCCTTATTTCTCGTCCATAATGAAGTCCAAAGCCAAGAAAGAGTCTGGATATGTTCTTCTGTTCGATGAAAGTCTGAATCGGGAAATGAAGAAAAGCCAGCTTGACATCCACATTAGATTCTGGAATGATAACCAAGTAAACTCGAGGTATCTGACATCGTTTTTCATGGGTCATCACACTGCAGCACACATCTATGAGAGGGTTGAGACAGTGTGTTTGGATATAGGCTTCCAAAACCGGATTCAGCTGTCAATGGACGGCCCAAATGTGAACTGGAAACTCTTCTCCATAGCGCAGCAAAACATTGAAGGGCAAACCGGCAAGAAAATGCTTAATGTAGGAAGCTGTGGTTTGCATATACTACACAACTCCTTTAGAGCAGGGTGTGCAGCCACACACTGGGAGCTGGGACATGCTCTGTCAACTCTTAAATGGCTTTTCAAGGATGTTCCAGCTCGTAGGGAGGACTATACAGAAGTCACTGGTACCTCTTTCCCTTTGACTTCTGTCATCATCGATGGCTTGAACATGTGGAGGTAGCTGAGCGTGCCTTACAGATGTTGCCTTCTCTAAAAATATACATCGATGCTGCCAAAATGAAAACTGTAACAGAACCATCTACTAAGTCTTTTAAGACTGCTCAGATGATGACCTTTTCGAAGCAAAGCTCAACTTCTTTTTAATGGTAGCAAGGGAAGTCACACCTCTTTTGAAGTTATACCAGACTGATAAACCGATGCTGCCATTTATGAGTCAAGATCTCTCTAATATACTGAGGAGTCTATTGGAGAAGTTTATCAAGCCCAGTGTCATGAATAATGCAACTACCACAGTCAAGCTTCTGCAAGTTGACTTAACTGACCCAGTCACCCACATGGATGTCACCAAACTGAGAGTGGGATTTGTCACGGAGCGAGATCCGGTGGAACACATGAAGAAGAACTCAGGTGCTGAGAGGTTGAGGCTGGAGTTCAGACAGAATTGCAAGCTGTTTTTGTTGAAGATGGTCTCCAAGCTTTTTGAAAAGGCTCCACTCAAATATCCCCTTGTAAGAAACGTGTCTGTTCTGGATCCAAGGGTGCTCCTCAAGAGCAAAGAAGTAAGCACACGAAAACTCACAACTGTTCTGCGGCGCCTTGTGGAAACTGGCCGCATTGAAGACAAATGTTGCGATGAGATCATTAGGGAGTTTGGTCACTTCCACGACCACAGCCTGATGTCAGCGTCAGATTCCTTCAGGGACTTCAACCCACAAAGTGGAAGATTGGATGAATTCTACCAGGAGCATTTATCAAACAAAGCAGAGTGTCGTCATCTATGGGAGGTAGTAAAACTCGTCCTGGTCCTTTCACATGGCCAAGCATCCGTTGAGAGAGGGTTTTCAGTTAACAAGGACGTGATGGTGGAGAACCTCAAAGAGCATTCATTGATTGCTCAGCGGGTCATTAAGGACCGTGTGCACAGTGTTGGAGGGCTGCTCAACATAGCCTACACCAAAGAGCTGCTCCTCTCTGCAGCATCTGCCAGGCAGACATATCACATGTACCTTGATGACCAACGACGGCTAAAGCAAGATGAGGAGAAGACCCAGAAGAGGAAAGGCATGATGGAGGAGATAACACAGATAAAAGCCAACAAGAAGAGAATGGAGGAATACATTAGGGTCCTCATGAAGTCTGCTGATCATAACGCAGACAAAGCTGAGTCACAAGGACAACTAAGCTTCATATCCAAGTCCAATGGCCTTCGAAGAGCTGCTAAGGAAAAGGAAAGACATCTGGAGACTTTGGAGAGACAGCTAACTGATAAACTCAAGGAACTGAAAGACACTCCCTAGTATATAAGCCTTGTTGTCTCTGCTGCAGCTCGCAGCAAACACACACACACACACACACACACACACACACACACACACATACATACACATACACATACACACACACACAAACACACACACACAACCTACTGACCCAAAGGACCTTCCCTTAGTCGCAGCTCGGCCACAGTCCGGCTCTGGAGGCCTTGTAGTGTTGCAGTAGTCAGGAAGGCAGGGAACTAATTGTTACCTTGGCTGTGTAAGATGTCGGTTTGTTCACCTCAATAGATTTCTATGCTGTTTGGTATTAAGGACTTTTGTGAAGGTTTGTGTCTCCCACTTCCATTTCCTTTCATGTAAATAGTTTAATCCTGTGATTGCTCCTGCATGTTGTGTGAGGATGCATTCAGGGAGTCGTGTGTTCTGCAGACCTGTGGCCTCGCTCTCTTCACACTGTGCTCGCTTGGTCACATTGTATCAAAAGAAAACGTTTGTCCTAACCTTGGAGAGCCGTATGTTTGCTGCCAACCTAAAAGGACCTACAAAATGTTAATAAAGAATTTATTGAAAAGTTATTTGGCTGATTTTTTTTTATTGGCTCAGCCAGGTTATATAGGATGCTCAGTCTACTTACAGATGGGTCACTCATTTTAAAATATTAAATATTATTATTATTATAATAAATTATTTTTATTTAATTTGTCATCCTCGTGTACAAAGCTATCACGAAACACACATTTTGTTGTTTATAGCATAAAGAACATCTGATTTAATGTGAGGTAGGGAAATAATCATTTGAGGATAAGTATGTGCATATACATATGTAATTTACAAGTGCCGCTGTAAGGTGCTTGAAAAGCTTGAAAATGCTTGAAAAGTGCTTGAATTTGACTTTGGAAAAGGTGTAAGAACCCTGAAATTAACATGAACCGAAGCTGTTGCCTGGCAACTCAATCGCACAACGTCACGTCCGTTAATTCCACATCCACACCAGATCTACACGCATGGATTAACATTGATTTACTACATTAATGTAGCCTTTGTTTCTGCTAAGAGAGGTGTCGGCCAGCTGGGGTAACAAGAAAATTGGCGTAATCGAGTGTGACTATTAAAAAATAAATCATGATTATATTAATATTGACAATGACAACCGACCGTCGGGGTAGCATTTGCTTGGCATTTCTGGTTATTTCTCCAATGGTTAACATGGGTTAACAATGCCGTGTAACTGTCACGTTTGAAGGGATGAAATTACATCTTCACGTCTCCCAGCATGGTAAATCGTCACATGTTCACGTCTTGCCGTGATATCGGGTTGGCATACCTGCACTGAGACCCTCACCCTGCACCCTGAGTCTCAACTCTCAGTGTTTTTCAAGCCTTTCCCTGTTTTTTTGTATTAAACAAAACATTAAGCTTTCCGGTTGGTGTGGTTTTCGTTTGGTTAAAATGTGCAAATGCAGTGTTTGTATATAATTACATCACATATTTTTTTGCTGTTGGTCGTGAAATTGCTCCTGCTGACTTGAGCCATTCATTTTTTCCTCCGCTCTGTGTCAGCGGGGAAGCCGTACATTCGTACTCCTTTCTCTGAGCGATTTGAGCATCCCCAGGCAGCACAGCAAACCATGGTGGCGACTCGGAGGCAGCACAGCAAACCATGGTGGCGACTAGGAGGCAGCACAGCAAACCAGGACAACACGGAGGAAAAGGCACAGACAAACTGCATGATATGCTATTCAATGTTTATTGAATTCCATGTATTTGCAATGGATGTTCCTAAAACAACACATTTAACATCATCATCATCATCGTCATCATCATCATCATCATCATCATCATCATCATCATCATCATCATCATCATCATCATCATCATCATCATCATCATCATCATCATGCTGCTGCTGCTGCTGCTAGTCCTTTGATAGCCAACTGTCGGTCTCCTGTCCTTTCTGAAAGCCATACAGAAGACATTAGTCATTTAGATAACTTGTGTCCTCAGTTACCATGGGATTACTGAAACTACCATGAATTTAAGAAAATGGTAGAAATTAATCTAATCTGAATTTTAAAGCATTACTTTAGATCGCCTCCCTCTAAATATATCAATAAACATTAGAAAGTGAGCTCCTGACTACCATACAGGTTTAAGAAGATAATATTGGTTTGAAAGAATTCAAAGCTATAAATAAACAGCAACAGGCTCTTTAACCGAGGCACTGTTAGTAACATGTAAACTAGTTGTTCACACTAATCCTAATATTATCACTTAATATTAGCAAATTCTATTTTATTTTTTAAAACATATTGATGTAAATACATACACATATTGATTTGTTGTATAAATATTGCAAATCAAAACCTTTATTCACTAATAATTACCAAAAATCGTAGTTCTATCTCCTGTTATCAATGCATTCACATCGCCCGCCATGAACTTCCGGGGAACGATCCTCGTCTACATGAACCACGTGACGATAACCGTTTTTGGACTTCCGTTGTCGTAACTCTTCTATTATATGGCTCTGCACCTACCCATGTCAAAACACATCTGATGAACTCAGCTAACTGCCCTACACTTAACACAAAGCTTTTTTTTTCAAAAAACCCACCTTTTGATTTTATACTATTTTTTTAATGTTAAAAAATGCTATAAATCTATTATGCGGCTTGACCTTTTCACCTACCCATGTCAAAACACATCCGATGAACAAAGAAAAGTACCCTCTGCATGAGAAAAAGCAAACACTCTGATTGTTAAAATGTTCCTCATCATCAAAATTGGTAACAGTTCTTTGTTTTTGTCTTTTTGACCATGTTGCAGTATAGGACATATACAGTGTTTTCAACTGTCAGTTAAAAATATCCTCTTGCCTACTATTTCTGAAGTCCTTATATTGTATGGAAGCGATTTAGTAATATCCTGATTATTGTCGTCCTGAGGTGCCTTTCTGTTGGCATATCCTTGAAAATGCTTACATCATAATAAAAAAAAATAACTTTCATTACTATTGCCTGTGTCAACCTTTGGTTGTTTTATGTGAAGATGTATATTTAGCTATTTTAAGTCATTTAAAGAATTCCATGTTGCCTAATCACAAAAATTTTAAGTTTTCAATATAAGGGCTGTGAAACTAAATCAAATCTGAAAATGTGCTCAAAGAGCCTGTATCAACACAATGCTACCTGTCAGGGGTACTTGGTCAAATGTTGCTATCTAGCGCTACTGAGCATGCGCACGCACTGAGCACCCTAAGTCCATGATCGAGAACTGAGGTTACCTACTGTAACCCAGCTTCAATGAGTAAATGGCACAGCCCTCTAACGGCCCGTCTACACTACAGGCATCGAAAAATGCTTTCAACGCTTCGCCCATTCAATTGAATGGGGTGACGTAGAAGATTTTGAAACTTCGCCGAACTGCATTGTGGGGAGCATGGCATGGCTTTGCAAGCATCACGAGCATCTATCGGCATCAAAAGTTGAACAATGTTCAACTTTTGAGGCTCGATGCTTGGCATCAGCCAATCAAATCCCGCGTATGCAAATCTGGCAGTACAAGCGCTAGCCAATCAAACCGCGTGTATGCTGGGAGAGACGACGCAGGTAATTTCCTCATTATAGCGGTAGTGAATCACCCGGTGCTTTATGATCAGTCTCTGTTCATCTACCGGGATACAAACTGGAGGAGCGAGGCATGGAGGGAGGGGGCAGAGACAGGGGGTGAAACTGGTAGGTTTTCGCCTGTTTGGGGATTTTATATCCAGTTTACTTCGTTTTAACATTGCTATTGCTTTGTATGCCGGGGGCGGGCGGGAGATTCCCGATTGGTTGTTGGTCGCGATAAATCGCCACGCCTCAGACACGCCCAGCTTCAAGATTTTTTGATGCCTGTAGTGTAGACGGGCCGTTAGGCTATCGCTATTGGGTTATCCCTCTGCGCCCCCGCGCAGCACTGAAACACTTGTAGTCCACGCCCATCCTCGGGCCTCCTTCCGGTATAAGTAGGAAGGTGGCCCGGCAACCTGCTCCCATACAAAATAACTTTTCTTCAGCTATTCGTAGAGCCAGTGGGGCCCAGCGCTTAGAGGGCTGTGCCATTACTCATAGAAGCTGGTTTACAGTGGGTAACCTCAGTCATATTTCGTATATGGCTTCGCCCTCTAAGGCTATCGCTATTGGCTTAAGGGCGAAGCAGGATGTAGTCTGCGCCGCACTGGGTCCGCCCGGCACTAGAAGCACAGACACACCTGCTCAATAGCACCCCCTGCCTGTTGTGCCATGCGTAATGGCGCATCACCGTCCCTGGAACATAGCAAAACATGCCTATCTTCCCGACGGGGTGAAGGCTGGGAACAATACATACCGGCCGCTGTGAGAAAGTAGAGACGAAGGTCCCACCTTATCCTGCGATCATAGAGGGGGAATAGCCGCTCTCTGCGTGTCAGACAGGTAGGAGAGCGCCCAGCTGGATCCCTGACGTCACTCACTCTGACCAGGCACTCCGTACGAAGTGTGTCAGAGGAAAAAGGAACATCCCTCCTATAAGAGGGAAAAAGGGCCGAGAGGCAGGAGAGAGGCGCACCGCTGGATCCCTGACGTCACTCACGTCACTCACTCCGACAGGACACCCAGTACAGGGTGCGTCAGAGAGGAATGGGAGACCTCCCTCAAATAAAAATGAATACATGAACAGGGGGAAGACCAAGATGCAGCAGTGCAAATATCTTCCACTGACATTCCTCCGTGCAAAGCCGTGGAGGAGGAATTCCTCTGGTGGAGTGCGCACTGATGTTCTCCGGGGGCTCCACCCCAGAGGAGACATATGCCTGCGACACAGCCTCACACAGCCAGTGTGACAGCCGTTGTGCAGACAGAGGCTGCCCGATCGAGCGCTCTCTATTGTGCACAACCAGGCGCTGAGAACGGCGCCAGGCCGACGTGCGCACCACATAGCAGGACAGCGCGCGCACCGGACAGAGGAGATGAGACGTGGCTGAATAAGCCAGCCAGGATGATCACTCTTGACCTATAAGAGTTGTGATGACCTTAGGCATGAAGCCGGGTTAGGGCGTAAAACATCTGAACTACCGTCTCCTTGGATCCGGAGAGCTGACGGAGCCACAGAGAGAGCAGACACATCACTCACCCTTTTCTCTGATAGAGCCAAAAGCAGTACTACTTTGGCTGAACACAGTTTAAGGGGAACCTGATCAGGTTCAAATGGGGCTTTGCTTAGTGTGCGTAACACCAACGCCAAATCCCACTGAGGCGCCAGTGTGCGTGACACAGGTCTGAGTCTCCGTACTCCTCGCATAACATGGCTGCTGCGCTCTGCGAGCCCCTCGGTTCAATTCACCGGGAATATACATTGCTCTGATGGAGAGCAACGTGTGTGCGCGCCCAGAACAGCAGCCGCCTGGCTGCGTTCAGAAGCTGCGCAGATCGTACTCCTCCCTGGCGATTGGGGTAGGCTGCTTCCTGGCCGTGGCCTGTTGTCTGTGCAAATCAACACATGTTTGATTGTACAGCAACGGGGCGACTCCCCCATTCTTTTCCGAGATTTAGAAAAATAGCCGGAGTAAACCGCGCAGGACACTGTTCAGTGTACAGTGTTTCTTGTATCCCATAGAACTGCTGGGGGAGAGGCTTCTCTGTGATGTGCCGTAATGGTCGTCATGGTGACGAGCCACGCCTTCGCCACCGCTGCCCGTGAGGCAAAAGGGCTGCGAGGGAGTTTCCACACGCTGCATTTCACTCCGTCTCTCATCATGAGGCGCGTACACGCCCAGAGGATGAGAGGTGTGTGCATGCTGTCCACACGAGGCGTTATAACGGAGCTCGTGGATTTATTATGACCGTGTGTAGGAGGCATATCTGGGACAGAGGAATGCAGCGAGCTCTGCAGCTTATAAACCAATAGGTTAACACAGCAGGCTTCTGCAGCGAATGAACCACCTCTCGAGTGTCCCCCCGTTGGAAGAGACCCCGGGGGATCATCACGTGACCAGCTGACGCCGAGCAGCTGCGTCACGGAGAGGGCTGTGTGGGTTGTGACACGCCGGAGGAGAGCTGTCAGTTCCTCCACTCGCTGCCGCGAGAGCCGCGCTCTGCTGGCTGAGTTTAATTCCACTCCAGATAAACGTTTGTCTGAGAGGGAAGAGGACAGCTCTTCTTCCAATTCATTATGAAACCCAGGCTTTGACAGATGCGATACGAGATGTACCGTCTGCAAAGCCACTTCCTCCCTGGAGCGAGCCAGCCAATAGCAGGTCGTCCAGAGGAAACCACACTCTCATGCCTCCTTTGTGTGGTGGCTCCAGCCTTCTCTACACAAAAATGGGAGGAGCCAGGAAATATCCAAACGGCAGACGATTGTCTGGTCTGATATTCCCTGACATGAGAAAACGCAGGAATGTCCTGTGTTTCGGGATGAGTGGTACGTGGAAATTGTATAAAATCAAAAGGTGGGTTTTTTGACAAACGAAGCTTTGTGTTATATAGGCGGGCCTTGTATTAACACATCGAAGTTGGTTTGACAACAATTCGTCCATCGAAGCCAGTGTTATATAGATGTTTCGAATGTGTCGAATATCCAACGTCCAATATAAAACCAAATTTACCACGGTCTGTTGTTTACACTTATTTTTTAATTCAATTCAGAAGTTTACTAAAGTCATACAGAGATCTTGGCTCTGTTATAGATAAGTTATACTTTATATTACATACATAGACTAAAGTGAAAACATTTAGACCGGAATAGCCGACAGTACGGTGGGATTTATAAAACGCTACCCTGACGTGTAGCTGATGTTAGCTTTATTTATTTCTCTGACATGTTCCAATGTTTTACTGTTTATTAAACTTTGGGACAACATTACACCCTTTGTATTCAGCTCATGCTGCTTTGAGGTAGGGCTAAAAGAAAAGCCTATTTTAAATACTTCCACCAGATTTGGTGGATTATTTAGGTTAAAGTGTATTTAATTCATCCTGATCTTCATCATTTAATAATAAGACAATCACAAATAGACAGCAGCCTTTTGCTTGATGTTAGTTTGTGCTGCAAGCTGTGACTGTCATTTAATCTCTTTAGTTTTTTAAAAACCAGAACAGTACATCATTTTAAATGATCCCTGAAGGATTGTTTGTCTGAAATGCTTAGTTACATTATGCAATAATACTTTTACAACCCTGTGTTTAATATGATTAATTAACTTTTTTCTCTGTAATTAGGACAATTCTGGAAAAATGGATCTGCTGGAGAAGAACCCCTAACCCCAGCGGATCATCAGGACAGAGCTCCATCCACCCGGACCCCCCGAGGTGCTGGAGAAGGACCCCTAACCCCAGCAGATCATCAGGACAGCGCTCCATCCAGCTGGACCCCCCGAGGTGCTGGAGAAGGACCCCTAACCCCAGCGGATCATCAGGACAGAGCTCCATCCACCTGGACCCCCCGAGGTGCTGGAGAAGGACCCCTAACCCCAGCGGATCATCAGGACAAAGCTCCATCCACCTGGACCCCCGAGGTCCTGGAGAAGGACCCCTGACCCCAGCAGATCATCAGGACAGAGCTCCATCCACCTGGACCCCCGAGGTGCTGGAGAAGGACCCCTGACCCCAGCGGATCATCAGGACAGAGCTCCATCCACCCGGACCCCCCGAGGTGCTGGAGAAGGACCCCTAACCCCAGCAGATCATCAGGACAGAGCTCCATCCAGCTGGACCCCCCGAGGTGCTGGAGAAGGACCCCTAACCCCAGAGGATCATCAGGACAAAGCTGCCATCCAGCTGGACCCCCCGAGGTGCTGGAGAAGGACCCCTAACCCCAGCGGATCATCAGGACAGAGCTCCATCCACCTGGACCCCCCGAGGTGCTGGAGAAGGACCCCTAACCCCAGCGGATCATCAGGACAAAGCTCCATCCACCTGGACCCCCGAGGTGCTGGAGAAGGACCCCTGACCCCAGCAGATCATCAGGACAGAGCTCCATCCACCTGGACCCCCGAGGTGCTGGAGAAGGACCCCTGACCCCAGCGGATCATCAGGACAGAGCTCCATCCACCCGGACCCCCGAGGTGCTGGAGAAAGCAAAGCGGCGATCAGGAGCATCCTCCACAGACCTCTGCTTACTGCCGTCCTACAGACTTGTGTCTTACTTTCAGAATTAGATTTTGTGTGTGTCCTTTCTTTTAATAGATATCTAACGGTTATATCTCGAGTCCCTGCTCTGTCCTGATTACCCAAACAGCTGCTTCTATACTTGCTGCACACAATACAAATAAACAACTCCATACACACACTTCTGCTGAGATGTGTGTTGCTGCCGGTGATGTTAAAGTACATGAGTGACTTCCTCTGTCTCAATGAAGAAAGTTATAATAAGAGAAGACGTGAAGCTGCAGAGAGGATGGATATATTCTTACCTCTACTTTGTGATCAGATGAAAATACAATATTACATTGTAATTGTTAAACACATTGTTTATTTCATTTACTGAGGTTTTAACCATTATTTCCAACGTGTGTACATAAGCAGTGGAACAATAGGGTATCTCTCGGTCATTCAACTGTCTTCAGTTTCATTTTATTAATACAAGAAATAGGTCATAGAAAATGTTTAATTGTGTATTTCAGCAGAGCGGGGGGCACGGTGCTGGAGGTGCTGACCTGGGGTCAGTGGGACATCATCTGGGCAGGTTTAGGTGAAGAAGGGGAATATAAACTGTTATGATCACAGCTATTAAGATTAGAACACTACTTTTGTTAACAATCAATCCATACAACATGTTTTTGCTCAGCACCGGCTATGTTACTCCCAAGCTCTGTATCAACCTGCATTCGCTACCAGCGAGAAGATAATAGAGACGTTTCTGATGGTGTCGTGGGCTGGTATACGCAGGGCTGCCCTACGTCACGCCAAGCATGGGCCTAAACTGAACTAAACATTGTATCCTGCTCTGACCCGATATGTCTCCATCTTGTGACCGTGTAACACCCTCTCTGCATGTACATTCTTCCAAGGATACCAAATACATGTAGCCTGATATTGAAACTCAAGCCGGTGACGAGTGAGATTTTTCTAACAATTACAGTACAGTGTCACTGGTACGCGCTTTTACATTAGAAATGATTACTAACTTCTGGAATACGAGATCTGTTTCAAGATAACTTCCTGTTGTTTTTGTTCATATAATCTCACATGACACTCATCGAACCATACAGTGTGCATAATTATGAAGCAAGTTGTATTTTTGAGGATTAATTGTATTATTGAACAACTACAGTGCAATCCAAAATGTGAATAAACCTCTAACATTTCTGACATTTAAAAAAAAAGTCCACATACCAATATGGCCACCCTTCTCTTCTCTTATAACATTCACAAGCCTTCCTTTGATGGAGTCTGTCAGTTTCTGGATCTGTTGACGATCAACCACAGCCTCCCAGACTCTGTTCAGAGAGGAGTTTCCTTCACCGGAAATCTCCCTTTATGAAGGGTTAAGGTCAGGAGAGGAAGGGTTAAGGTCAGGAGAGGAAGGGTTTAGGTCAGGAGAGGAATGGTTAAGGTCAGGTGAGGAAGGGTTTAGGTCAGGAGAGGAAGGGTTAAGGTCAGGAGAGGAAGGGTTAAGGTCAGGAGAGGAAGGGTTTAGGTCAGGAGAGGAATGGTTAAGGTCAGGTGAGGAAGGGTTAAGGTCAGGAGAGGAAGGGTTAAGGTCAGGAGAGGAAGGGTTAAGGTCAGGAGAGGAAGGGTTAAGGTCAGGAAAAGGGTGAGGAAGGGTTAAGGTCAGGAGAGGAAGGGTTAAGGTCAGGAGAGGAAGGGTTAAGGTCAGGAGAGAAAGGGTTAAGGTCAGGAAAAGGGTGAGGAAGGGTTTAGGTCAGGAGAGGAAGGGTTAAGGTCAGGTGAGGAAGGGTTTAGGTCAGGTGAGGAAGGGTTAAGGTCAGAAGAGGAAGGGTTAAGGTCAGGAGAGGAAGGGTTAAGGTCAGGTGAGGAAGGGTTAAGGTCAGGTGAGGAAGGGTTAAGGTCAGGTGAGGAAGGGTTTAGGTCAGGAGAGGAAGGGTTAAGGTCAGGTGAGGAAGGGTTTAGGTCAGGTTAGGAAGGGTTTAGGTCAGGTGAGGAAGGGTTTAGGTCAGGAGAGGAAGGGTTAAGGTCAGGTGAGGAAGGGTTTAGGTCAGGTGAGGAAGGGTTTAGGTCAGGTGAGGAAGGGTTAAGGTCAGGAGAGGAAGGGTTTAGGTCAGGTGAGGAAGGGTTAAGGTCAGGTGAGGAAGGGTTTAGGTCAGGAGAGGAAGGGTTAAGGTCAGGTGAGGAAGGGTTAAGGTCAGGTGAGGATGGGTTTAGGTCAGGTGAGGAAGGGTTAAGGTCAGGTGAGGAAGGGTTTAGGTCAGGAGAGGAAGGGTTAAGGTCAGGTGAGGATGGGTTTAGGTCAGGTAAGGAAGGGTTTAGGTCAGGTGAGGATGGGTTTAGGTCAGGTGAGGAAGGGTTAAGGTCAGGTGAGGATGGGTTTAGGTCAGGTGAGGAAGGGTTAAGGTCAGGTGAGGAAGGGTTTAGGTCAGGTAAGGAAGGGTTAAGGTCAGGTGAGGAAGGGTTTAGGTCAGGAGAGGAAGGGTTAAGGTCAGGAGAGGAAGGGTTAAGGTCAGGTGAGGAAGGGTTAAGGTCAGGTGAGGAAGGGTTAAGTTCAGGAGAGGAAGGGTTAAGGTCAGGAAAAGGGTGAGGAAGGGTTAAGGTCAGGAGAGGAAGGGTTAAGGTCAGGAGAGGAAGGGTTAAGGTCAGGTGAGGAAGGGTTAAGGTCAGGTGAGGAAGGGTTAAGTTCAGGAGAGGAAGGGTTAAGGTCAGGAAAAGGGTGAGGAAGGGTTAAGGTCAGGAGAGGAAGGGATAAGGTCAGACGAGGAAGGGTTAAGGTCAGGAGAGGAAGGGTTAAGGTCAGGTGAGGAAGGGTTTAGGTCAGATGAGGAAGGGTTTAGGTCAGGTGAGGAAGGGTTAAGGTCAGGAGAGGAAGGGTTTAGGTCAGGTGAGGAAGGGTTAAGGTCAGGAGAGGAAGGGCTTAGGTCAGACGAGGAAGGAGGCCATGTCATTATTCTTTCCTCTTTAAGGCCTATACTGGCTAACCACTAGGGATGGGTATCGTTAAGGTTTTAACGGTACTACTACTTTTATCGATACCGCTTATCGGTCCGGTCTTTTAACGGTACTCTTATCGATTTTTTGGAGAGAAAAAAAAGGTAAACTAACTAAACAAATTGTGAACAAAACTAACATTGCTTTTTATTTAAATGAAATACATAATATTTCACATCAAAAGAAACAACAGCGTTTGAACAAATCGTATTAAATAATCTGATGACAGAACTGTAAACGGAACTTTAACAAAATAAATAACTCGGTTACCTCTAATCATTAACCCATGTTTGTCTAATGTAGTTAACTTAAGGTGACCAGACTTTCAAAATTAAAACATTTTGAGTTTTGCGGTCAATATATCATCAACATATCCAATGTTCTTCACTGTTCAAGAAAAAAGGGGGACAATTCTGGTTCAATGTAATTCGAACATTTTAACTGTTGGATACAAACGGAAGGACGATAGCTCATATATGAGACTTCAAAGGTCTTTTATTTTGAAACTGAACATCAGATTCTCGAGATTCTCTCTGATTGACAAGATGGGGTCTCCTGCTATCACCCTGAAGTGAAATAAGTCTTTGACACTGGATAGTTTTTGTTTCATTCGTATCTAAAAACAGAGGGATGATAGCTCATATGAGACTTTAAAGGTCTTTTATTTTGAAACTCTACATCAGATTGTCCTGATTCTCTCCGAGTGACTAGATGGGGTGTCCTGCTATCACCCTGAAGTGAAATAAGTCATTGATAATTTGACAGTTTTTTATTTATTCTTGTATAAAAACCTCTCTGAAGAACCAGCACCTTACCGTGGTAGAGAGGTTTGTGTGCCCTGATGAACCTGGGGGCTGTGTTGTCTGGAACCTTGTGTTCCTGGTAGGGTCTCCCATGGCAAATTGGTCTCAGGCAAGGGGCCAGACTAAGATTGGTTCAAAAGACCTCATGAAAGACGACACAAGAAGTGAGGATACCCAGCCCGGAGGAAGCCCGGGGTCCCCTTCTGGAGCCAGGCCCAAAAGGAGGACTTGTCGGCGAGCGTCTGGTGGCCGGGCTTGCCACGGAGCCCGGCCGGGCCCAGCCCGAAAAGGCAACGTGGGCAACACCTCCGCTTCTCCGTCCCGCGGGCCCACCACCTACGGGAAACAACGATGGGGTCAGGTGCGCTGCCAGAAGGGTGGCAGTGAAAGCGGAGGCTCTCGACGGACCAGACCCGGGCGGCAGAAGCTGGCTTTGGGGACGTGGAACGTCACCTCTCTGGGGGGGAAGGAGCCGGAGCTTGTGCGGGAGGTGGAGCGGTACCAGTTGGATCTGGTTGGGCTCACCTCTACGCACAGCGTCGGCTCTGGAACCTTACTTCTGGATAGGGGTTGGACTCTATTCTTCTCCGGAGTTGCTCAAGGTGTGAGGCGCCGGGCGGGTGTGGGGATACTCACAAGTCCCCGGTTAGGTGCTTCGTTGTTGGAGTTTACCCCAGTGGAGGAGAGGGCCGCCTCCCTACGCCTGCAGGTTATGGGGGGGGAACACTCTGACTGTTGTGTGTGCTTATGCACCCAACAGCAGTTCAGAGTATACGGCCTTCTTGGAGACCCTGGAAAGAGTCCTGTATGGGGCTCCTGAAGGGGACTCTTTAGTCTTGCTGGGAGACTTCAACGCACATGTGGGCAATGATGGAGACACTTGGAGGGGCGTGATTGGGAGGAACGGCCCCCCTGATCTGAACCGGAGTGGTGGTTTGTTACTGGACTTCTGTGCTAGTCATGGATTGGCCATAACAAACACCATATTCGAGCATAAGGATGCTGATAAGTGTACGTGGTACCAGAGCACCCTAGGCAGAAGGTCCATGATCGCTTTCGTTATCGTATCATCGGACCTGAGGCCGTATGTTTTGGACACTCGGGTAAAGAGAGGGGCGGAGTTGTCAACTGATCACCATCTGGTGGTGAGTTGGGTCGAGTGGCGGGGGAAGCCTCTGGATAGACCTGGTAAGCCCAAACGTGTAGTTCGGGTGAACTGGGAACGTCTGGAGGAGGCCCAAGTTCAGGAGGCCTTCAACTCACACCTCCGGCGGAGCTTTTCGGGCATTCCTGTGGAGGTTGGGGACATTGAACCAGAGTGGTCGGTGTTCAAAGCCTCTATTGCCGAAGCCGCGGCGGGGAGCTGTGGTCTCAAGGTCCTTGGTGCCTCAAGGGACGGTAACCCTCGAACCTTCTGGTGGACACCGGTGGTCAGGGAAGCCGTCCGACTGAAGAAGGAGGCCTTCAGGGATTTGTTATCCCGGGGGACTCCCGAGGCAGTTGCAAGGTACCGACAGGCCCGAAGGGCAGCAGCCTCACCCGTGGCCGAGGCAAAGCAGCGGGTGTGGGAGAAGTTCGGAGAAGACATGGAGAAGGACTTTCGGGCGGCACCAAAGTTGTTCTGGAAAACTGTCCGACACCTCAGGAGGGGGAAGCAGGGAACCATCCAAGCTGTGTACAGTAAGGATGGGACGTTGTTGACCTCAACTGATGGAGTGTTAGGGCGTTGGAAGGAACACTTTGAGGAACTCCTGAACCCGACAACTCCGCCCTCTATGTTAGAGGCAGAGCTGGAGTATGACGGGGGATCAACGCCAATCTCCCGGGGGGAGGTCACTGAGATCGTCAAACAACTCCACAGTGGCAAAGCCCCAGGGGTGGATGAGATCCGCCCGGAAATGAAGGCTCTGGGTGTTGAGGGACTGTCATGGTTGACACGTCTCATCAACGTTGCGTGGAAGTCGGAAACAGTACCGAAGGAGTGGCAGACCGGGGTGGTGGTTCCCCTTTTTAAAAAGGGGGATTAGAGGGTGTGTGCCAATTACAGAGGCATCACACTACTCAGCCTCCCCGGGAAAGTTTACTCGAAGGTACTTGAAAGGAGGGTCAGGCCGATTGTCGAACCTCAGATTGAGGAGGAACAATGCGGATTCCGTCCTGGTCGTGGAACGACGGATCAGCTTTTTACTCTCGCAAGGATCCTGGAGGGGGCCTGGGAGTACGCTTATCCGGTCTACATGTGTTTTGTAGACTTGGAGAAGGCGTATGACCGAGTTCCCAGGGAGTTACTGTGGGAGGTGCTGCGGGAGTATGAGGTGAGGGGGTCTCTGCTCAGGGCCATCCAATCTCTGTACTCCCAAAGCGAGAGCTGTGTCCGGGTCCTCGGCAGTAAGTCGGACCCATTTCCGGTGAGGGTTGGCCTCCGCCAGGGCTGCATTTTGTCACCAATCCTGTTTGTAATATACATGGATCGGATTTCGAGGCGTAGTCGTGGGGGGGGGGTCTGCAGTTCGGTGGACTAAGGATTGCACCACTGCTTTTTGCAGATGATGTGGTTCTGATGGCTTCAGCACTTCACCTTCAGCACTCACTGGATCGGTTCGCAACCGAGTGTGAAGCGGCTGGGATGAGGATCAGCACCTCCAAATCTGAGGCCATGGTTCTCAGCAGGAAACCGATGGACTGTCCACTCCAAGTAGGGAATGAGTCCTTACCCCAAGTGAAGGAGTTCAAGTATCTCGGGGTCTTGTTCTCGAGTGAGGGAACAATGGAGCGTGAGATGGGCCGGAGAATCGGAGCAGCGGGAGCGGTACTGCAGTCGCTTTACCGCACCGTTGTGACGAAAAGGGAGCTGAGCCAGAAGGCAAAGCTCTCTGTCTACCGGGCCATTTTCGTTCCTACCCTCACCTACGGTCATGAAGGATGGGTCATGACCGAAAGAACGAGATCGCGGATACAAACGGCCGAGGTGGGTTTCCTCCGCCGGGTGGCTGGTGTCTCCCTTAGGGATAAGGTGAGAAGTTCGGTCATCAGGGAGGGACTCGGAGTTGAGCCGCTCCTCCTTCGCGTCGAAAGGAGCCAGTTCAGGTGGTTCGGGCACCTAGTTAGGATGCCACCTGGGCACCTCCCTAGGGAGGTGTTCCAGGCACGTCCAGCTGGGAAGAGACCAAGGGGTAGACCTAGGACCAGGTGGAGGGATTATATCTCTTCGCTGGCATGGGAGCGCCTTGGGATCCCCCAGTCAGAGCTGGTTGATGTCGCCAGGGAAAAGAAAGTTTGGGGCTCTCTGCTGGACCTGCTACCCCCGCGACCCGACCACGGATAAGCGGGAGAAGATGGATGGATGGATGGATGTATAAGTTCCCATATATGAGATTTCAAAAGTATTTTATTTTGAAACTCTACATCAGATTGTCCTGATTTTCTAGATTGACTAGATGGGGACTCCTGCTGCTATCACCCTGAAGTGAAATAAGTATTTGATTGACTTCGAGTGACTCTTTGATTATGGACGGTTTCTATTAAATGATAATCAAAATATAGACGGACAATAGATCTAATTTGAGATTTTAACAAGCATACATTTTAAATTGTGCTTCAGAAAGTAATGTTATTTTAGGAGTGGTGTGAGATGGTGTCAACATAAATTGAAATGAGTCACCCAGTGGAAATGTCAGATATGCCTTCATAACTGTATCCTTACATTTTACATTCACTCAGTTACAATGTGGTAGTGTTGGAGAAATACTGTTTTCTCCACTCTTTGGGTTGTTTTAATGCACTGATATCATGTGTGGCTCTGAACTGTGTATGAGCTTGCAGCTGCCTCTTCTTGTGATAGGAGGCAGGAGGCAGGAGGCAGGAGGCAGGAGGCAGGAGGCAGGAGGCATGAGGCAGGAGGCAGGAGGCAGGAGGCAGGAGGCAGGAGGCAGGAGGCAGGGCATTTCATGTTGTTGATATTTATGAGGAGACAGACTTGCTGTCTCCTAAATATCGCTCGTCTATGAGGCGTGAAGGAAGTACGTGACTATTTCCAGAAGACGTCGCAGACGATCCTGACACCTTTCCGACACCCGCGGATGATATTAGCGCCACCTCGATTTATGACTTTGTTGTTATCTCCTGTGTTTTGGATGATATAAGCCTGATGTGTTTTGCTGTTCCTTGGAGCAACATACCTCATGTGTGTGAGGTAACCCATATCCTTTGTATGTGATTTAATTCTGCTCCTTCTTGCAAGAATAAATCAGTTACCTGATCATTGATTCTCAACCTGGTGTCGAGTGATATTTTTCTAACATTCGTCGAGCCGGAACCAAGATCTCCTTATAGGTAGTTATACGTAGTTTGTTTTAAATTATTATTGATCACATTATATAGTACATATTTCTTAATTTAAGCTCCAGTATATATGAATATGTTTGGAGTGTCTTTTTAGATATATTTGTTATTGACCGAGTAAAAGCTTTTATTCTGAAGGCAGTTTTTACAGGCCTCTACTGTAATGCATAGGATATTCGTGCACCGCAATACAACGTGCGGGCTGGCTTGACTGTGTTTTCCGAAGTGGGGGCTGGCTTGACCACAGTACCCAGTGTTTCCTGACATGAAACATTTTATTTGACCTTGCTCTATGTTTTTAACGTATTTTAACGTGAGACATTTCCGGGGACAGTTTCAACCGGGGACAGGCCAATACAAACGGGGACTGTCCCTGGAAAACGGGGACGTCTGGTCACCCTAAGTTAACTCCATGTGTTCCTGCTAGCATACAGAACACCTGACGTGGAAACGTTCCTCATGGACGGGTCTACAGAGCTGCTAGAAAGACAGTGGAACCCGGTGCATTCCTCTGTCTGGATGTGGAGCACTTTTGATAAATGTTTAGACAAATTGCTCGTGTTACCGCCCTTACATGCTAAACTCTTATTGCACTTTAGGTAACGAGTATTGTCCACATCGAGACGGGTAAAGTTGAACCACACCTCGGAGCGTGTTCTCTCCGCCATCTCTGTCTGTCTGTCTGTCTGTCTGTCTGTCTGTCTGTCTGTCTGTCTGTCTGTCTGTCTGTCTGTCTGTCTGTCTGTCTGTCTGTCTGTCTGTCTGTCTGTCTGTCTGTCTGTCTGTCTGTCTGTCTGTCTGTCTGTCCGTCCGTCCGTCCGTCCGTCCGTGTGTGTGTGTGTGTGTGTGTGTGTGTGTGTGCGCAACACGTTCTCACTCCCATCCCGTCACATATTGACGGACGGTCAGGGCCCCTCCCCGTCGCTATATTACGTACAGCGGACCCCTTGCCCGTCAGATTTCTACGGGCAGGGCGTCCCATGGACCTTCATTGCGGACAGCGGACCCCTTGCCCATCAGGCTTCTACGGGCAGGGCGTCCCATAGACCTTCATAATGCCTATTTTAAGGTTCATTTGGCCATTAAAATGCGTTTTGATGTCATTTTATGCGAGTAATGAGTTTTTATTTCTGATTATTTGTGCAGTACATGTACATGATGTTTAGTTTGCTACTTATGACAAAATTACTTCATGAATGCTAACGTTTTTTTGGTGGAAATGTGTTTTTTCACAGCAGTCACCCTCTGTACTTGGACTTGTTGGGAGAATCTAAAGGCAAGAACATCCCAAATATTCATTTAGGTCTTTATTGTAGACCTTTAGTGTTGCCGTCTGTGAGGAAAATACATGGGGCTCAGAGCCTCGTATTTTTACTAGGGCTGTCAAGTTAACGCGTTAACAACGCGTTAACGCAAAAAAAAATTAACGCCACTAATTATTTTAACGCGATTAACGCATGTGTATATTTTTTCCTCGGCCGCCCCGTAGTTTTAGAGCGCATCGAGTTTAAAATACCATCTACAAGCTGATGCTGCTGACAGCCCCGCTCCTGCCGCCCGCTTGCAGCAGACCACACTTCCACGCTCACCGGCAGGCACCGACTGGCCATCGGGAGGACCGGGAGGGTGTGTGTATGTGTGGCCCGAGCGAGCGAGAGAGAGACCTTACGTGCATTACCGTACCGCAGTGTGAACGCGGCCATTGTTGTTGTTAGCATCTGGTGCTAGCTAGCTGCGCTAACGGATATAAGGAGCTGTTTAAATGAAAACAGAGGAGCGCCCTATCCACACAACTGCGCCGAGCACTTGACTTTATGCAGGAAGCCAGACAGCGGGACATTGTACGAGAAGTCAGCACACTCGTGATTGCAGCAACATGATTGCAGCGTCCAGGCAGCTCCCGTTCGAGCATATGCCTTGAGTTGCACATAGCTCCAACGATCACACTCTCTCGCACACACACACACACACACACACACACACACACACCATTTGTATTGTATGAGAGAGGTTCCAGGTTGAATTGAGGCGAATATTTGTAATGTTCAGAGGTTGTTGTGTTTAATATTCATGAGAATATTTGTCATTGTTCAAATGATAATAAACATTAGCATAAAGCATATTTGTCCACTCATATGTTGATAAGAGTATTACAAACTTGAAAAATATTCCTCTAAGGTACATTTAGAACAGATAAAAAATGAGCGATTAATTTGCGATTAATCGCGATTAACTATGGACAATCATGCGATTAATCGCGATTAAATATTTGAATCGACTGACAGCCCTAATTTTTACAATCTTTTTTTCCTTCTAATTCTTTATTCTTTTCAAAATAACACACTTTTATTTACTCACCAATAACACACAATTATCCTTGCTTTTATTTATTGGTTTAATTCCATAATCTCGTTCTTTTTTGGCGTCCGTCAGGAACTGAATTTCAAAATAAAAATAACCGGAAACAGACATAGGCATTTCGAGCGATTACCCAAGATCCTCAGCTACGCTGATTGGATGTTTTAGCCGCAAAGCATGCTGGGATTTGGTGTATATTATATGAAATCCGGAAAACATTTTAAAAGAATAAAATAATACTTAATTCCGAGTGCTCTTGCTTTTCTCTTTGAAAGTCATCACATAACGGCATTGTAATACACGATTCGGCTGCATTACATATTACAGATCTGCCGTAGTTCTTTATTTAGAGAGCCTTGATGAGAAGATCTTTGGAAAAACTGAAGAAATGCCGCCGAAACTGAATACTTGACGTGAATCATAAATATATTAACAATTAAAAAACATCTTCAATTTCTCTTCACACAATACGTCTCCTTGCAGTATCAACACTAATTCGGCTGACTTTTACATTTGATATAATTCATAGATAGGTTATATTTACACCATAACGGTGCACAGCTGATAAAAAAGATATTACTGATTTGAATTGGATTGAATTTTGAATGTAAGAATGTAAATACTGAGTCTGAACTAGTATAGCAATATGCTGTAAAATTATGTGAAAGCATGAATAAAACTACACATCTTCAGATGTTGTACATCGTGTCCTACACTAATAATACAAAGTTATTATGGCTGTGTGTACCTTGTGTACACCGCCTAGTGGTTAAAGCACGTTATTGAATTATTGTTTTTATGTGTTATATTTGATTAAAAAAATATTAAGAGTACATATACTTTCATAGGGGGAAAGTAGAAGGTCTGTGATAGAAATATAGAATATAAAAAATCAAGAAGATACTATAAGTGATCTCTACAATAAAACAGTTTAGTGCTGGATGTACAAAGATATTAATAGGAGGAGGTATTTAGAAAATAACTTGTTTAAGGACATCAAAGTTGTCGCAAGTTCATTATCGGGTGAGGGCGCATCCATGTTTGTTTACGTTGTCGACATCAGTCAAGCCATTACCTGCCAAGTGCAATGCGCTGTTACAAAAGTGGTAGAGTCGAGTAAAGGCTGTGTAGAAACAAGACATATATCCCGTTTTATTTGAGGTAAATGTATTTCATGTTGCAGTGTTGTTCCTGGTTACAACCCACAACAGGCCCATGCTTATACAACATTGAACACGTTTGGTTACCCCTTCCTCTAATGGTTTGGTCCGTTTTAGCATATTTTCGCGCCGACCCTCCCCCTCCCCCGTCTCATCACTCGTATTAACCGTATTAACCGTTGAATGCCTCAGAATCAGATAAAGTGATTGTCACGGAGGTGATCTCTGGGCTCATAGATCTCGGGCGTCCGTTACGGGTTGTTTAGTTCTTTGTTGTTGAAAAGTGTTCCCCTTTCCCCATGTCTGTCGTTGATTGTGTGCACCTGGTGCCCTGTGTTGTCTCCTCCCCCCTCACCTGTGTTCTGTTGGGTTTAATGGGTTGGGCATTTAGGCTCTGGGGTTTTGGAGGCAGGGAGTGTGTGTGAGATCCTGGTGGCTGCAGGCTGTGCCCACGTGAACAGCAGCAGCAGGATGGAGGCTGTGTGTGTATTGTGTTCATGCTGCAATAAATGCCCACACCGGGTTATATTTGGGACGTGCTGCCTCTGCCTCCTTGCTTGGTGTGGGCCGCTCAATTGTCAGCTTCACAATTGGTGTCAGAAGTGGGATTTGACCAAGTGAGGAGGTGAGAGTGATGGAGGAACTGTGGGAGATGATGAGGTCACTCCTGCAGCTTCAGGCAGCCGGTGAGCAGCAGTTCGCACAGGAAGAGGAACAGAGACTCCGGAGGCAAAACAGCAGATTGGCTGGAGGCTCGACGGGCGCTGACTCTGCCGCTGAGACATCAGAGATCCTGGCGGAGAACCGGAGATTGGTGCAAGAGCAGAAAGAGGAGCAGCTTCGGTTACAGAGGGAAGAGGAGAGGAAGGCAGAAGCATCGAGAACGGTTGGAAAGATGGCGGCGCACATGCAGAAGAATAACAAGCCAAGGAAACCTGGATGAAAGGAGTCGCAGCCTTTGATCATTGCCAACACTCCGGAGTTCGTCCGGGATGTGATGGGGTCGCGCACCGGTGCGGGCAGCAGGGAGTTCCACGTTTTCTGGCGCCTCCGACGCGGGGAGTACCAAGGGCGGGACTTTCTGGACAGGATGTCGGAGAAAGTGAATGAGGACATTGAGTGTCTCGATGAAGTGCAGCTAAGCAAACGGGCGGCCGGTGATGGAGCAGCGGGGCGCGGGAGGAAGCGAAAAAGACTGAGGCGCAAGATGCGGATGGCAAAGATAGCCGAGAAGGTCCGTCAGGAGAGAGAGCGCGTCAGAGAGCAGAACCAGCAGGAGCGCATGGAGAGGAAGAATCAGATCCCGAAGAGAAAGAAAGGGAAGCTTCCTTCTGACTACACGCCCCCCCCCCTGAGGAAACAATGCTGCACAAGGGGAAGCAGAAACCTTGTAGGGAAGCCAAGATTTCCAAGACACTGTGCTTCCAGGGGAGAGAGGTAAGGAAATGTCACGGAGGTGATCTCTGGGCTCATAGATCTCGGCCTCCGTTACGGGTTGTTCAGTTTTTTGTTGTTGAAAAGTGTCCCCTTTCCCCATGTCTGTCATTGATTGTGTGCACCTGGTGCCCTGTGTTGTCTCCTCCCCCCTCACCTGTGTCCTGTTGGGTTGATTGGGTTGGGCATTTAGGCTCTGGGGTTTTGGAGGCAGGGAGTGTGTGTGAGATCCTGGTGGCTGCAGGCTGTGCCCACGTGAACAGCAGCAGCAGGATTGAGGCTGTGTGTATTGTGTTCATGCTGTAATAAATGCCGCTCAACTGTCAGCTTCACAGTGATAAAAGGGAAAAATAAATTGACGATGACTGAAAACCGTAAAAGGAGCAGTGTGTGGACGTATTTTAATCAGGTGTCAGCAACACTTTCTTCATGTACCATTTGCAAGGTCCAGATATCCACCAAAGGTGGGTCCACAGCAAATCTCATTTAAAGACAAGGCACCCCACTGTCCGATTGACTCCTGTCAGATCTGTGGCAGCAGAAGAGACCAGGGATGCGAGCAACGCCACCAATGTACCACCCAATGTTACTAGAGGTAGAGGAAAGGAAACACAGAGCAGACTTACCAATGGTGTCTCCAGGCCCTTTGTCCATTAAGGCAGAGGACAGTGGAGGAGGAGTTGGCAAGGATGATAGCTCTTGATTTTCAACCATTTTCAATTGTTGAAGATAAGGGGTTTAAACTTTAGAGGCTTTACATTCTACATATGCCTTGCCCAGCAGGAAAACTCTGTCTAATTGTGCAATAGGTGTACACTTGAATGTCTGCTTGCAATTCTTTTCATAGCGTTCTGCTTTCACAGCTAGTTATTCATTATGTTATTACTAAAACCAATCATATCGAATGCAGAGGCAATTGTGTAAATATATATTTATATAGTCTTTTTACGTTGTTAGCTAATTGTTTGTCAGTTTGGCTTTATTAAACGTCTGTGTAAAGAGGTTAGCAAGGGTCGGTCTGCATGTGTTGCTGTTGGCAATGACACTGATGTCTTTTAAAAGAAGAGATAATACAGATTAAAAGTGTTTCTATCGTTTCTGGCCGTTAGTTGTAGAATGTAATGTATAGTGAAATAAGCTGCTTTCACACTTAAACAGCGTGCAAAGACTGGCCCTGTGAAGTATTGTTTTAATTGAAGTTGTAGTCTATAACCACACATTGTGTAACATTTGTTCCTGTTTTGTGTAGATGCATCTTTCAATCCTCTGCAGTGAAACGCTGCACAACTTGCAAACTGTTCCACTGTCCTTTGTGCCCCAAATTCAAACCCTGCGCACCATCCCGACTCGAGAAGCACTTGGAAGTGCACTTAAAAAATGGCATAATGTTTAAAGGTAACACACACATATACTGAACTGATACACGTGTGTGCTTGTTTTGTTCTTGTTTCATGTCTGTCATTGGCAAACTTCTTTTTCTTGACTTTCTCTTAGATATGGAAATCTACAAGTTCCAGTTAACCTGCAGAGACTCGGCTCACTTCCATTGCCCTCAATGTGCAAACACCATTGTAAGAAGAGGAGATATGGAGGGACACCTGGAGGCTTGCCACAAGTTGCCATCCACATCAGCTTCTGAACATTGCTCTGGTCCATCCTCTTCCTCACCGCAACCCAACACATCAGCTGTGCTCTCTCTCCTGCTTCCAACAACAACAGTGTTCCCCACTCCCGGCTTGATTGCAAAAGTGGCTGACATTGAAACTTCAAAACCTGGATCTTCCTCCCCACTGGTATCATCTTCTGGTGTCCAATTTACTAAATTAACAACTAAATCCACTCTGAAAAAGGTCAAATGCCCACACTGCACCCTGATTTGCTACCAAAGAAACCTGGACAAACACATCAAGAGGAAACACAAAAAAAAATCAAAGGACATAATGGAAATAAATAATTGAAAGAGTGTCTGTGTAGATGCAACTTTGGGGATATCTGCAGTCCAAAAAGCAAGTCACGGCTTTTCTGTGCCAATACATGTCCAAAGAAAGACCTGGGGTCATGTTCACAACACTCAGTGCGAGTTGGAAGCTTGCAGGCAGTATCACTTAATGGCTCTGAGAAGTGGATTCATATGTAGCCATCGTGAACACATCCGGTCACTGGAGCACTGCAGTGAAACAGCTACCAAAGAATTTCTAAAAGAAGAAATCTTATCTAAAATGGTGGAGTTGAAATTCTTTGGTGAGGCTAAAAGGGCAATCTGTGTGAACAGACAACACAATGCCCTGACAGCCCACGCCCCTCTGTGTCGAAGTGGCATTTGAAGAGACCCACAGGCAATATTGTTTTTCGATCCACGAGCCGACTTTGAAACAATATAGTCGCCTTGGGAGAGTCATGGTGACGTACAATTCAGCAGCCAGAACAAGAATGCCATGTGTGCACACAAACATAGGCAAGTGGCATTCATTTCAAACAAACCGGGAGAGATTTAGAACAGAGACTGGCTGCTCAAGCGCACCTCGACAGCATCACTGTCTATCCACCATTGGCTGAAGACTTGAAGCGACTTGTGGAGTACATATTCAGTGATAAAAAGCTTCCAGCCGACCTACCAGGTGCCCTTGTTACACCAAAGGCATCAACAGAATACATCACAGAGCTGCATCCAACAGACCCTTTGCACCGTCTGTCCAGGCTCGGTTCCTCTGGAGGAGTCGGCACGAATCACCGGAAAGGCCAGGATAATCACCAAGAATGGTGTAACTGAAAGTAAGTTATTAACGGTTCACCTCATATTATCACATTTTTAAATGTTTAAAAATAAAACAGTGTTCCTTATTTATTTGTGTTTTATTATCATCAGACGTATCAACCTAGTTCCGGCGACGCCCACAGTGCCACAGGATATATCGATACCAGGAATGGCAGGACAGTCTTCACGACGTTGATGAACATGTCATAGTGAGCCTTGAGCGACGCGTTTCTCTGAGAGCCAGCTCGCCGGTAAGGGCCATGGTGTTTGGGGTCAGGAAACATGCTGAAGTGTTTCTTTTTCTGTGTTGCTTAGAAACTTTTTGTTTATCCGAAATATACACAACTACATTTCTTTTCAAATGTTACCCCTCTGTCTTTAGAACAATGTGTCCGTGTCCAAGGTGTCCTGCCAGAGACACTGTCCTCCGGGGTGCATGCACTTTGAGGCATTGACGACTAATGATTATCCTACGCTTGTGTTTGCTGCTACTGTCCTCCAGTAGTCGTGATGGACCTGTCCTCCAGTAGTCGTGATGGACCTGTCCTCCAGTAGTTGTGATGGACCTGTCCTCCAGTAGTCGTGATGGACCTGTCCTCCAGTAGTCGTGATGGACCTGTCCTCCAGTAGTCGTGATGGACCTGTCCTCCAGTAGTCGTGATGGACCTGTCCTCCAGTAGTTGTGATGGACCTGTCCTCCAGTAGTCGTGATGGACCTGTCCTCCAGTAGTTGTGATGGACCTGTCCTCCAGTAGTTGTGATGGACCTGTCCTCGAGTAGTCGTGATGGACCTGTCCTCCAGTAGTCGTGATGGACCTGTCCTCCAGTAGTTGTGATGGACCTGTCCTCCAGTAGTTGTGATGGACCTGTCCTCCAGTAGTTGTGATGGACCTGTCCTCCAGTAGTTGTGATGGACCTGTCCTCCAGTAGTCGTGATGGACCTGTCCTCCAGTAGTTGTGATGGACCTGTCCTCCAGTAGTCGTGATGGACCTGTCCTCCAGTAGTTGTGATGGACCTGTCCTCCAGTAGTTGTGATGGACCTGTCCTCCAGTAGTCGTGATGGACCTGTCCTCCAGTAGTCGTGATGGACCTGTCCTCCAGTAGTTGTGATGGACCTGTCCTCCAGTAGTTGTGATGGACCTGTCCTCCAGTAGTTGTGATGGACCTGTCCTCCAGTAGTCGTGATGGACCTGTCCTCCAGTAGTTGTGATGGACCTGCACACAAGGAATGTTCAACTTGCCTGGTAAGTCCCAATGCCTCATGTTTATGTTAATGATAATCTTGTGTTAGTTACAAATATAAGAGTAAGTAAATGTTTGTTTTTTATTTCAGTGAGTGATCTGAAAGAGGCCTCTGAGAACTATATTGGCGAAGTTAACATTGAAGAGTTCTGGGATTCTCTTCATCATGAGATGATTGCTCGTGGCTTTTTCCAAAGTATTAACATGCTCTTGCATTTCTCCTGATTAGTATTTCCCTTGTATATACCCCTTCCATGCACCTTGCCATACCCCTTCCATGCACCTTGCCATATGATGAATGGAGTGTGTGTTTTTACCCAGGTCGTTCAAAAAGCAGCTTTGCTTTAAATCCTAGTTTTGAGCACTGGGCCATGGACTGGGAAGAACACACGCAGATCAGACACACTGTCGAACACAGAGTTCAAAAAGTATCCTCTTCAAAGTCCTGCCCTGAAGCGGAACTCAGCCCGGTGTCAGAGGATCGACTTGTGGATGAGCTTAAGAAGCAGAAGGTACAGCTGCTTTATGTACGTTTGTTTGAGTTGTGTAATGCCATGTTGTCCTCCCTATTCTCTTGTCTGTATTTCAAAAGGTTTCGACTGTGCGCACGCTGTGCATGGCCTGCCATTTAGATTCAAAGGGATCAAGGGATGATCTTGTCAATAGACTAAGGGAGGAGATGAAGACAAGACATGGATATGACAAGATATTCCAGAAAATCTGCAGAGCGTCTGGTAAGGGTCACACATTGTTCATAAAAACAATTAGAGATTTGATATTTGCACATTTACTATCACTTTGTTTTCACATTCCCTTCAAAGGTGGTGGTCAGTGATTCTGTGCCCTCATGGTGTGGTCTGAAGTTCAACCTCAGGGCAGAGTCTCCAAGAGATTTTACAGATCTTCTGTTGTCATGGAAACATCTGCCAAATGCCAGTATTTATGATTTTGCTCGAGGTTTGGCAACTCATGCAAACCTCCGTTTCCCAGCATCACGATCTTTCAAGCCACATGACGGAAGACTGGCCGCATCAAGCCACATGACATCACAGCTGCTCAGAACAACAAACGAAAGGTCTCTCTACCATGGAAGGACATCCACTCACTGGTTCCTCAGACCACTATGTGTGGTATGATGAAGTCCATGAGGGCAACACCAAAGATCCACAGGAAGTGCTAAGGAGGATCAACCTCGTCCCAGGACTTCAGGGTTGGTTAAATAGCCAGGTTGCAGAGCAGCTCTTTTCAAGTATGCGCAAAAACAACTACTTCCTTAATAACATGGCACCGTCAACACACATCTTTCTGATGAGAAACACCATCCATCACCGAACAACAACACACACGCAACACCTTGGGACAGCAGCTGCAGAGAGGCATCAGTCACATTGTTTGCAGGATGTCACTCTGGACAACTTTGGACAAGCAGTATTTGGTAAATATGAAGAGAAGTGTTAGGTTGTATAGCTGTAATTGGAAATATATTGCTTGTGAGTAATAATTATGATTTCCTAAATCTTCAGGACACCCACAAACTGAAAAGGTTCAACAGTTCAAACTATCAGCAGCAACAAGGGCTTCGTACAAACAAAGGTAGGCATCAGGTTGCCAAATCAACATAACATTGTTTTGGCTTTTGCTCACTTTATTTCTCCTTGATAGGTGATGTCTCTCGTGGAACACATTGTGAAGACATCACCACATGGGACAAAGTAGGACCATGCCAAGCATCATGGAAACTGCAAACTCATCCTGCCCAAGAGCCGCTGGTACGTAGTACGTCTCTTGAAGGCAAAATGTAGCTCTGATATTCTTGAGAGGTTTGTGTTTCTCATCTTGAAACCCAGCCACCCATGCCCAGCCTTGGGAAAGTATACTGTTATGTATGAATGTTTAAATAATTTTGATTATTTTGTATTTCTTTAAAAGATATAAGTTCACCTATGTGTTGGATACCGAGAGGCCAGAGGCAGAGTTGATTGTCAGAACAGAAAATAGTTGCCTGACACGTGGTGACCTTTGGACCCTTGGCTTAACCAATGAAATGGAATCAACCGTAAGTTAACAGTTTGTTATTTTGTTGACCGCATGTAGTTTAGGCTAACAAAATCAACCCTTTTTCGGTTTATTTTGCAGATAGGAAACGCCTGTTATATCTCTCACAGGCTCCGCCCTCTACTGGACTCTATGGGTACTCTCTTACCCCGCAAGCATTCTCCCACTGAGACTTCTATCGACGTAGCCGGCCCCGGGCGGGCCTACCTGAATGCGCGCGCATCACACCGTATAAAAGGAGGCCTCGCCTCCTGACTATCATCCTTTTCTCTTCAGCAGCGGAAGTGATTCCACGAGAGACTGCGACGTTTGAAAGAAGAAGAAAGAGTTATCATACCTCCAGGGAGTCGCCACTGCTAGAGACTGCCTGTCCTTCGTGCCCTGGTTGAAATAGCGGGCGCCGATCCCCACCACCTTGCTTCGAGTGGTTGGGGGACCAGGATATGGCTGAGGCGGTGCCATTCACGTTCGCCGTTCCTTCCGGGTCTGGCGTCCATGGAAGTCCACCGCCCAGGGCTGTACTCTCCCTGGATGATGATCATAGCGGCGGGTGTGTGGGCTACTCACTTATTGCGAGAGATGCCTCCGCCTCACCAGGTCAGAGCGATTATTGGGCCGCAAGGCCGAATAAGTAGCTTGGTCCATGGGCCTTGCCCCAGGCCCGGTTCCCCCAGGGACCGGTGCTCGGTGGCTTCACGTGATATAAGGTCGCCCCTACTTCATCACAGGCCGCCACCGCTGCCCGCCGTGTGATGTCCCTGGGATATCACGCCGCGTGGCACTTTCCAAAGAGGATCGTGTTGATCTCCTGGGAGCCCCCGTGTTTACGGAAGGGCTCTTTGCTCACGGGATGAGGATTAGTCGCAGCGTAGCTGCTTCTTGCCCATCCCCAGAGGAAGAAACACTGTCCTACACTCCCCGCCCCTGCTGTAAACCCCAGTATAGGGAGCCAGCAGGTGGGCGTGTGCACGTGAGTGGAATAAACCGAGTGCTGTCAAAGCACTGTGCGGGTTCAAGAGACGCTATTGCCGGCGTGCTGTTGTCAGAAAACACACCTTGCTGGCTATAATGGCTCAGATTAATGCATTTCACCGTTGCAATGGGAAATACAGCGTTAATACGTGGGCGCACGGCCCTCGTGAGAGTGGCCGCGGTGCGTTCAGGGACCCCCGCAGGAGAACGGTGGTTTACGTTTGTAAACTCTAGTTCTGGAGGGAGGTGTGTGTGTGTGTGTGGGAAAAATGCATTCAGTAAAGACTATTGCATTTATCCCAGAGTAAGAGTCATTTCTCTCCACAATTCCACTTTCCCTCATAATGTCCTTTTCAAAGAGAAGGCATTGTGACGGCGCGCGCGGCCCCCCTCCCCTGAGGGCGGGCCACGGTGCGTTCAAAGATCTCAGTAGAGAGGTGAGACGAAGGGAGAGGTGCAGGCACGGAGATCCCGTGCCCGCGGCGCCCTCCACCTCTTCGGCCCACCCCGTGGAACCGGCGTGCCGGCACTCACGGGGACGGGTTTTCCGTCTTTACGGATCTGGCTGGCGGGGGGAGAACATCTCTCCGCCCGGGACGAGGGGGCGAATCCCGCCTCCTCCCTGTATAATGCACAGATCACTACGTTTTCTAATAAGAAGGAGGTTGATCTGTATCCAAATCTAAGTGTATTTTGTTTCCACAAAGGCTACACTAGGCCTACGCACAATGTTAACCGTACAAATTCAGGGACATTATGGCCGGCGTATTGCTGTCAGAGAACACACTACGCCTAGAGCAAAGACTCCAATGCAGTTTACCCGTAGTGGTAAAGGCTGCATTATGGCGGAGTCCGCACTCACACAAGAGCGTGTGGCGGTGCGTTCAGGGACCTGAGTAAAACACACTACGCCTATAAAGACTCCGATTAATGCTGTTTACCGTAGTGGTGAGAACAGCATTAGGGTGGAGCGCGCGCTCACACAAGAGCTGGTTCCCAAGAAGACAGGGGAATTCAGACCTATTCTAGATCTCCGCGGCCTGAATGGCCACATTTCCCGCAGGAAATTCTGCATGCTAACTATGACACAGTTACTGGGGCTGGTGCAGCCAGGCGATTGGTTCACCACCATCGACCTGAAAGACGCGTACTTTCATGTAGAAATTGCTCCAAAGCACAGGAAGTATCTGCGTTTTGCCTTCCAGAGAATAGCCTACGAGTACAACAGGCTGCCGGTCGGCTATTCCCTATCCCCACGCACATTCAGCAAATGTGTGGCCACAACGCTTCAACCGCTCCGCTGTGATCCGGGGGTCCCCGGATCACCTCCGGAGGGGGTCTCCACTGGGATGGGCAGGGCCGCCTGAATGCACGGGCTGACCTGGGCTGAAGCCCAGGGGCCTACGGAGATCAGGGGCCTATCATGAGCCAATAAAAAAAGTAAAAAAAAACAAAATATTAAAAAAAAAGTTTTTTATTTCGGATGTTTTTAAAAAAGATTTAAATAAACAAAGTCTTGGCTTTCAGAATATGAAACTTTTATTTCCAAAATCATACGATAAATACATTTTTGAAGCTTGTAAAGGGAAGATGACAGCTCTCACTCGCCACTCACTCCTCCTCCCTCCGGCTGACATGATGAATGTAAGGCGTATAGTAATGATAGATAACACGGCAGGGTCCGTTACAGTTTGTTTTCATCTGGTTTCAAATACACAAAGTCTTGGCTTTCAGAATATTAAACTTGTTTCAGCAAATTCAGATGATAAATACAACTTTGAAGCTTCGGCATAATTACAAGCGGAGAACGGAGTAACTTGACGTCACAGCAGGCACAACAACAGCCGGTGTTTCTCCTGAGTGTTTTCCCCGGGAAACAAACACAATACACACAAATGCAAAAATACACAAACACACACACACACACTCGTGAGCTTCCCCCAGACCAGTAATCCAAACGAAAATATCTTCCCTCCGTAGTATTTTGATAATTTGCTCTGCTAATCAATCAGATCGATGGATTCCAGAGATGACTCCGAAACAGTCAGTGGACACCACTTCACAGCCAATCAGAATGACAATATGTTTCACATGTGACTTATTCAAATTGCGAGTGATTGAGTGACAAATGAAGGTTGTTTAGGAGAAAAAGTTTGAGTGGCGCTCGGGAAAGGAAATTGTTGAGGGAAAGTAGTTTCGAGACAAGCAGCTATTACAAAAAATGCAGAAGCTTACAGGTTATTTTAAACCTGTAGGCCAGGATGAGGAGGAAGGACAGATGAGTGCTGTACCGAGCGGTAGCGGTGCCGGCCGCGGGGCCTCGGAGCCAAGTAGGCCGTCTGGTTCTGATAGCGATGGAGTAGCGGGAGAGGAAAAACAGACAGAAGGGAGTTATCTGTTGGAGGAGATGAGAGGACGACGAGGACCAGGCGCGCGCAGAGCAGAGTGGAGAAGTGAGATCACAGAGCCTGCCGAGGCTATCAATGACTTTCATTTGTTGTTTAAATAGGGGGCCTACAAAACCCCAGGGGCCTGATGGCAGGTTAAGGCGGGCCTGGGGACGGGTGACCTCCTACATCACAGTGTTCACGGATGCATCCGGAACAGGATGGGGAGGGACCTGCCTGAAGAGGGCTATAGGTGGGCGCTGGGCTCTAACAGAGTCTCGACACAGCAACCTCCTAGAGCTACGGGCGGTAGTGTTAGTCCTCCGGCATTTCAGGACCCTAATTCAGGGGGAACATGTAATGGTCAGGAGCGACAACAGCACCACAGTGGCTTATATCAACAGGCAGAGCGGAGTCCGCTCCGCCGCCTTGTTGGCCACAGCGGAGAGGCTGTGGTTATGGGCTTCAGAGGTGGTGTTATCTCTGAGAGCCAGTGGCGGCGCCAGAGTATTTGTGTTGGGTAATCTATGGTAGGGCTAACCCAGTGGTGGGGCTCAAGTCAGTATTTGTAATGTAATTACATACACGCTATATCGCACCCCTTGACAGTGAAACGCCACGCGTGAGGCTTTTATTAGTTTTTATTAGTCTCCTTTTATCAGCTAAATTACATCGAGATCAACAGGTGTGAGTGAAACAATACAATAGCCTATTCTGCTAATTCCAGGTTGTTATAACATGCTACGCAGCGGTGTAGGTACCAGATATTTTCAGGGTACCAAATATGTTCGGGTGTATTTCCGTCGCATCCGTAATCCGTCATATCCGTCTACTCACCTCCCTCTGCTCCCAGCGCTCTGCTGCCACACACCGGCCGTCTGCGGAACTGCAGACGGAGGAACTCGGGACAGCTTGTTATGTGTGGGGTGCTATGGTGGGGTCCCATGTACTTGTGCACATAAATAATGTTTCTAATTATTTACAATTAAAAAATATATATATTCAGCGTTACTTGAGCCAAAACTTTTATAAGGCCACGAGATTAGATAATTACGAAATGTGTAGATAGAATACATATCTTTCAGGTTGTTATTTTGTCATTGTTTAATGTTGTATTTACCTTTTAGTATTTTTATATAGTATCTGAACTTTGGAGAAGAGTTGGGAGACACACGACACATCAAATCACATCTACAGATCAAGACGAAGCGAATGGAAGTACTCCTAGCGTGAACATGTTTGTGAAAACGTGTGCAAAGTCTCCGAAAATCCTAATCATAAGCTCATATTTGAATTCCCCATAAAAAACACATCATTCAGTAAAAACAAGGCCCACTGATCATCTGCTCCCTGATCTCTCTGCAAATTGAAAGTACTTATTGCCTGAGATCGCATGCTGTGGTTTTATTAAATGTGCTAGGACTGTCTTATGGAAGAAAGCTTTTAGATGTGCAGCTCCACTAACTTGGAACAGTCTGCAACAAGAATGGAAAATTACCAAGCTCGTACCACTACATGTTTTTAAAGCTTGGTTGGATGCTACACAATCAGAAGCTGTTCGTACCGGTACATGTGGATAGATATGTTGTTTATGTTTGTATGTCTTCATGTGGAACCTACTGCTGCAGGTCTCCCTTGAAAAAGACATCATTGATATCAATGGGATTTTAAAGGTATTGAATTGAATGTCCAATGAAAACATATCCAAGTGTGACAAACATCCAGTAGTAACCTTACTGTTTTTACTAACAGTAACCAACTAATAATTTTCATAAAGTGCATATTTATTCCAAACTCACAATATATATATGTAATAAAACAATGCACAATGGTACACAGTATCCAAACTCTATAGGCACTGGTCAGAGACATTCATGTAAAGCAGATACTGAATCCAATACTGGTAAAAACGTTGCAGAGATCAAATGTTTCCTTGTCTGAACGGAGAAACCTAATTTTTAAAACAACATTTTCAGTGTGTGATTTGAAAGATAAGTTCTGATCAATAATAAAACCTAGATATGTGTATGTTGTGACCCTTTCAATGTAAATGTCAGTCCCTTGAACAGTACAAATGTTGGGGAGAAAATAAGTTAACTTTTTGCCATTTGAGAATATCATGAGTTTGGAGTTGTCTGCATTTAATACTAACTTGAGTTGAGATAAATGGGATGGAATAACATCAAATGCAAAACATAAACAACAGAACATATCTATCCACATGTACAGGTACCAACAGCATCTGATTGTGTAGCATCCAACCAAGCTTTAAAAACACGTAGTGGTACTAGCTTGGTAATTTTCCATTCTTGTTGCAGACTGTTCCAAGTTAGTGGAGCTGCACATCTAAAAGCTTTCTTCCATAAGACAGTCCTAGCACTTGGCACATTTAATAAAACCACAGCATGCGATCTCAGACAATAAGTACTTTCAATTCGCAGAGAGATCAGGGAGCAGATGATCAGTGGGCCTTGTTTTTACTGAATGATGTGTTTTTTTATGGGTAATTCAAATATGAGCTTATGATTAGGATTTTCGGAGACTTTGCACACGTTTTCACAAACATGTTCACGCTAGGAGTACTTCCATTCGCTTCGTCTTGATCTGTAGATGTGATTTGATGTGTCGTGTGTCTCCCAACTCTTCTCCAAAGTTCAGATACTATATAAAAATACTAAAAGGTAAATAAAACATGAAACATAATGACAAAATAACAACCTGAAAGATATGTATTCTATCTACACATTTCGTAATTATCTAATCTCGTGGCCTTATAAAAGTTTTGGCTCAAGTAACGCTGAATTTATATATTTTTTAATTGTAAATAATTAGAAACATTATTTATGTGCACAAGTACACACACATAACAAGCTGTACCGAGTTCCTCCGGCTGCAGTTGCGCAGACGGCCGGTGTGTGGCAGCAGAGCGCTGGGAGCAGAGGGAGGTGAGTAGACGGATGACAGATGCGACGGAAATACACCCGAACATATCTGGTACCCCGAACACATCTGGTACTGACAGCGGCAGCAACAAGAAAAGTTGGCATATAGAATTGACACGGAGAGAGAGAGCGAGAGAGAGAGACACAGACAGACAGACAGACAGACAGACAGACAGACAGACAGACAGACAGACAGACAGACAGACAGACACACACACAGGTAAACAGAGAGAGACAGACGCAGCACACAACAGGTGGCCTGTGTCTCTATTGTCATACAAAACACTTTTTCAAATGACCCATTATTACAAAATATATTCAAAACTCACTATTCACTCTTCAGGTGGGTCGTGTGACTCTGGCACCCGTTCGACTTGTACTTCAATGCGAGGGCGTTTAAGAACAAATCTATCCACCCGAAATATACAATTAATCCTAGAAGTTCTGCTGTCTGTCTGCAATTTACTCGGCGCGAGTTTGGGGACTTTTCACTGTGAACGTGACGTATCAGTAATGCATAATGCAGTAATGCACCCAACGTTTCGTTGCTCTTATTGGCTGTAGGTTTGTTCAAATTGCATTCGCAGGCATTTTGATCTGACCGCGGCCGCGCTGATATTATAACTACAGGCATCGAAATAAATACATAAAACTCCCCCGCTCCTGAGGAGAGTGAGGCGAGAACGTCTGTCAGTCATCCTAGTGGCTCCGGATCGCGTTGGGGCGCCGTGGTACTCAGAGATGACACAGATGAAGGTGGGCCAGCCCTGGGCGGTTCCCCAGTTCTGGGGGGCGATGTCTCAGGAGGCAGGTGCAATCGGGGCGTTACCCACTCTCGGCCGTCCTCTCCAGGCTTGGCTCCTGAGAGGGACAGGCTGAGACAGGGTGGATTGTCTGATAGTGTTATTCAGTCTATCCAGGCAGCTAGAGCGGGATCCACCACAGCCTGTTACAGGCCAAAGTGGCTAGGATTCCAGCGATGGTGTGAGGAGCGGAGAATAGAGCCTTGTGAGTTAGGCTCTATTTTATCCTTCTTACAGTTACTGGTGGACAGAGGGCTTGCGCATTCAACAGTGAAGGTGTATGCAGCAGCCATCTCGTCCTGCCATGAGGGATTTGGCGGCAGGTCAGCCTTTAGTCAACCACTGATGTCGCAGTTTTTACAGGGGGTCAGGAGGCTGCGCCCGGTAGTGCATGCCTCCACCCCACAGTGGGACCTGCCCCTAGTGCTCGAGGCTCTGGCCTCGGGGCCGTTTGAGCCTCTGGAGCTCTCCTCTCTGAAAGCATTGTCGTGGAAAACAGCTTTGCTTCTTGCCTTAACGTCAGCCAAAAGAGTGTCCGAGTTAACTGCTCTGTCGGTGCACCCGAGCTGTTTACAGATTCGGGGTGACCGGAGCGGCGCGACACTCAGACCGAACCCCTCCTTTGTGCCCAAGAGCCTAAGGAGTGCGTTCAGGTCAGGGGCTATTCAGTTAGGGGGTTTTTAGTCTTCCCCCCCATGGTGGGACCAGGGAAGCTAAACTGCACCGCCTCTGCCCGGTGCGTGCGCTAGCATGTTATGTAGCCACGGCTGCCCTTAGACGCACCGAACAGCTGTTCGTGTGCTTCGGGGGCGGGGTGATCGGGAAAGCTCTGTCCAAGAAACGCCTGGCAGGCTGGCTCTGCGAGTGCATTGCACATGCCTACGGACAGGCAGGGAGAGCCTGCCCCACGGGGGTTCGAGCACACTCCACACAGGCTGTGGCCGCGTCAACAGCCTTACGGCCAGTCCACACAGCGGCGTGCGTTGACGCTTCCCCATTCACTTTGAATGGGGTGACGTCACTATTAGCCGAAATGCATCGTGGGAAGCGACGTGGAGCGTAGCTTGCGTGGCTCGCTGAAAAAGTTGAGCAATGTTCAACTTTTGACGCCTCGGCGAGGCGTCAGCCAATCGAATCATATGCCAGTACAAGCTCTAGCCAATCAAACCGCTGCTTGTGTGTCAGGGGCGGGAGATTCATGTGATTGGTTGTTGGTCGAGTTTCAGACACGCCCGCCGGCAAGCGTCAGCGCACGCCGCTGTGTGGACGGGCCGTTATTCAACGGTGTGAGTGTGGAGGATATATGCACAGCGGCGTCTTGGCTGACGCCAGGCCCCTTCATAAGGTTTTATCTCTTGGACATGTCGGGCTCTTTCTCCTCGTCTGTACTTGCGGGGGCAACACAGGACTGGTAGGGGGGAGGGGGGTTGTGGGTCAGATGCCAATCTGACCCACAATCTGACCCCCTCCCCGGACGTAATGCGCCTTCGCTGTTCTCGGGCCCTCTGAGGGTCCCGGGATGGGCGAGGGGCGCGCTGGGCCCTTACAGGGCTGGAGGTCTGCTCTCCTCCTGCCGAGAGCAGGAGGGGGGGAGCCCTCCACACTTTAGTCCACACACTCGACACGGGGTCAGTGTTTGAGTGTGGGGCAGGGGCTCTGGCGCTCTCCCTGTTATCCTTAGGGATTCAGGGAGGCAGGCGTGTAGTTAGCCTTTTCGGGGCCGAGGGGGCTCTCCCCATCCAGGGTGGGGGGGTCCCCCGGCACTGTTTTTTGAGCACACTTTTTGCGAGGTTAGCGCAGCAGGGTGTGCTCTGTCAGCCACAGCCCAGATTTATCCTCGGTTACAACCGGGTTAAAGGAGAAGGTGGGGCAGCAGCTGCTGACCATAATAGCCGGTCAGGGGCAGTAGGGTGGAATATTGTTGGACGACAGTGCGCGTATACATCGCGGCTCCACCCACTGTACCAATAGAGTCCAGTAGAGGGCGGAGCCTGTGAGAGATATAACGTCGGGTTACGTAGTGTAACCCTTGTAATATTAGCACAGGCGGAGCCCTCTACTCGGGGCACTGTCTGTCCTATTCCGCTCGCTGAAGAGAGGTGTAGGATGATAGTCAGGAGGCGAGGCCTCCTTTTATACGGTGTGATGCGCGCGCATTCAGGTAGGCCCGCCCAGGGCCGGCTACGTCTATAGAAGTCTCAGTGGGAGAATGCTTGCGGGGTAAGAGAGTACCCATAGAGTCCAGTAGAGGCTACGTGATTGGTCATGAATAGTTCAACAGAGTGTGCAGAGGTGGGAACTAACAAAGTACAAATACTTTTGTTACTGTACTTAATAATAATGTGACAATAACACACAAAGACGAGCCCTTGGTGTGCACGTCATGCACCATACACGCAAACCACGAAAAATAGGCATTTAAAGTTACATTGTAGTGTGATTACAAAGCCTGTACTTTTTAAAGTAAAATGTTTTATCAATACTTCTACTTTTACCAAATAATTTTTTTACACAAGTATCTGTACTTCTACTTAAGTTAAGAGTGTGTACTTTTGCCACCTCTGATGGTGTGTGTTGTGCATGAAAGAGGACCATATTGATCATTTTGATAGCTACCTATTTAGATCTTCATACAGCTGTGTTTTTCATTCTAGAAACCTTTCACAGTCAATACATCCTGGACCGTGGAAAGAGACGACTGGTTTGGAAATAGAGGTAATAGTATACCATTTGTATCATTTATATTCAACAGAAATGTCAAACCATAACAAAACAACTAAATGCTTTCTGACATGCTAGGGTTTCCCCTGGCAACTGTATGGGAATGACTGTGGTATCTTCATGTTGATGGTAGGCTACGTGATTGGTCTGATTGAATTCTCTGTTGTTTTTAAGATAATAACATTAAATTATATATTTTCTTTCATAGTATGCCCTTTACACCATACTAGATGCACCCTATGATTTCACTATTGTAAGTTGATCTGGTCATTTAAAGTAAACTCAAAATCCCATTATGACATTTAATCTGATTTACAGTGATCATATATTTCTTTCCTTTTTTAGACTGACATGCCAGCTTTGGGAAAATGGTGGCGTGTCATGCTAATGGAGAATTTGGACCTCGGAAGGTGAGACCACTAAAATGTTGACGTTAGATTAACTTTGAAATGGTTAAAAAACACAATGTTATACCTACAGTACCTGTATTTGTTTCTTTATTTAACCCTTTTTATTTGAGTCATGGCAAAATGTTTGCCCACTGGACGGAGACATCTAAAGCCCTCCTGCGAGGTGAGGTGCCTCCAGTGTTCAGAGTGAGGAAGAGGAAGTTGGATGACATCACTGAGGTCAGATTTGCATTGCAATCTATTTCATTTAAGTTGTGTTTGTATCTACTCTCACACTAAAGCTTCAATTTCATTATTTGTTTCACCACTCTGTCTTTAAATATATATGTATTTTGTCAATATTTACTGCATTTATTCTTCCTCGTGGTATCAGTATTTAGGATGGTTCTTAAACTAAAGAATATGTTGAAAATAGCATACTTTACTAAAAGTATGGTAGTTCATGGCAATGAATTGTATTTTGAACATTCAAAGTTTTTTAGTTTTTTAGAAAGAGGAGCAACTTCAGCCTCATCCAGCTGACTAGTTCTATGCATCATATCCAAGGAGGACGCCCTTTCCTTGGGTTAGTCTGCCAAAAAGCTGCTTAATGCTTAATATGTATCAGTGGGTGTGATATATGTTCTCTTTTCCGTAGCCAACATCTAAGATCGTGCAGGACTGCAAGAAGGCAGCAGAAGGGGTGGTGGCACAAAGAGGGTATCTGGCATTCTGCGAATGCATTTCTGTTTGAATAAAGGGCAACAGGAAGTTGGAACACTTTGTCATTTTTTGTGCGTTTTGCTTTGTTTTGTTTTTCAATGAAGCATTTGATAATTCACCTTGATTATACCATGAACACCACAGAGGAATTTTGGTTTACTTTAAGATAAGCCTTTTATTGTCTCCCGCATCACACCACAAGGGCAATTTAGGAGTCCATCAAGGGGATCTAGCAGAAAAAATAACTACCAAATATGAAAATAATTGACATTTTAATACACAATGGAATCTAAAATGGATATAATTTATAGCAAATTGTTTAATATGCAGATTATTAATCCAATAGTGCAGTAAAGGGAGAAATAAAGTATGTAGGAGTGAAGTGAAACGGTCTATTGTAATAGCAAACAGTAATTAAGCTGTAAGTAACATAATTATACATAACATTTTCAGGCTTATGACATAAATAAGAGGCAAATCATTTTAAGAAAATAAATATGGTTTTAACTAACTTCTACTGCCCTCTTAAGTGGTGTCATGCTGACAATATGTGGGTATGGGTCGTGTTTGCCATTCGATCAGTGAGGGGAGAAAAATGCAACAAAAATTGTCAAAATCCGTTAATATATGGATGAGTGGGGGGCGGGCTGGACACAGGCCGTGGGGGGACACCCGAGACCGGGCAATGTCCCCGGTAGAAACCGGGTGAAATAGCCCAAAAAATAATAAAACCGGGGAAAGTGGAAAAAAAAAGTGTCCGAAAATAGGCACTCGTGAGGCGGGCAGAGTCCCCTGTCAACTCCCGTTACATTCCTCCATGGTGTCTTTTGAGCGAAAAACTTTTACGAGAACCAGACTGGGGGGGTCAAAAGGGCTTGACCAAGGCCGACCCAAAGTGCACGGTGAGCGGACTCATCACCTCCGTGATGAGTCTCCATTGTGATTCGGTGGGCCGAGTGCTGATATTGCAATGAACATGAATGCACCTGCTGTAAGGGTTTAGCCAGCATGCTGATGTTTTTGTTATTGTTCCTGTTCTCATTGTTGTTTCTCTCATTTCAGTCTCAGTTTTCCTGCCCTTGATTGAACTCCACCTGCTTCCCTTCCCTAATTAGCCTCACCTGTGCCCCATTATCATCTCTCCCTCTGTCTATTTAGTCTGCATCCACAGTCCCTTCAGTGCCAGTTCGTCTTTGTTATTCCTAGCGTTCCAGCAGTGTTTTGCTTAGTATCTGATTCCACGTGTACCTGACCCAGCTTCGTGTCCTGACCCGGTTCCTGCCTACTCCTCGTCTGTTTTGTTAGCCTTATTGACTGATCTCCCGTGTACCGAACCTTGGATATAAAGACCTTTTGCATCCTAATCCTCTGTCTCCGAGTCGTGCTATTGAGTCCTCCACTTGTGTTCATTCAGTCGTTACAGTACGAACTGGCCAGAACCATGGACTCAGCCGACTCTGATAATTTGCGGTCTGCTATTCGATCCCAGGGGGCTCGTCTTAACCTACAAGATGAACAACTTACCGCTGTCTGCCAGGGAGTAAGAGAATTGTCGGATCGGCAGGAGGGTTTCCAGTCATCCATCGGCAGCCAGGTTTGCCAGCTGGCAGATCAGATCCAGCAGCTGGTGGCACATCTCAATCCACAACGCTCTGCTACTCCGCTTCCAGCGTCGGATCCGGCTACAGCTCCCGGTCCTGTTCCTGCCACCGTGCCGACACCGCTGCCTTCGGTTCCTCACCTCTCCAGACCAGAGCGTTTTTGAGGAGACTCGGATAACTGTCGTGCGTTCCTGGTCCAGTGTGGGTTGCACTTCGAGCTGCAAGCATCTTCCTTCCAGTCTGAACGGGCTAAGGTAGCCTACATCGTTTCCCACCTCACCGGCAGAGCGGAGGCGTGGGCTACGGCGGAGTGGGCTCGAGATTCCCCAGTCTGTAATTCCCTGAGAGGTTTTACAGAGACTTTAAGCAAAGTATTTGATCACACAACTCCAGGCAGGGAAGCAGCGAGAGCTCTAATGGATTTACACCAGAGAGGGAGGCGTGTCTCCGACTACGCCGTGGAGTTCCGCACTTTGTCTGCAGACAGCGGCTGGAATGATTCATCCCTCTTCGACGCTTTTCGCCATGGACTGTCTGGCCCCATCAAGGACCAGTTGGCTCCTCTAGAGCTTCCCTCTGACCTGGATAGTTTCATTGCTATGGCAATAAGAATTGACACTCGCCTCGTAGAGAGAGAAAGGGAGAAGTCGAGAGCTGTGTTTTCTCCGCCAGGCCAGAGAGGGCAGTCTCAGGCCAGTCCTTTTTTCCCCAAGCAGCGTTTCCAGACGACCGACTCTCCAGCGCCGCCTACTGCCCAGGAGGAACCCATGCAGTTGGGAAGAGCAAAGCTGACTCCTGAGGAGCGCCAGCGCCGCCTACGGGAGGGGAGGTGCATTTACTGCTCACAGAGGGGTCACTTTGTAGCCAGATGCCCAGTAAAAGACCAGGCTCATCAGTAAGTAGGAGGGTCCTGGTGAGTCGAACTGTTTCTTTTTGTCCCTCTCGTACTCTCACCTCTGCTCAGCTAATTACTCCTACTCAGACTTTGTCGCATGCTGCTCTAATTGACTCCGGAGCAGATGAGAGTTTCATTGATTGGAGATTAGCCAAGAGACTTGGACTTAATTGTGTTCCCCTGTTGAGGCCTCTTGTAGCAAAGGCTCTGGATGGACGTTTATTGTGCCGAGTCACCCACCGTACTCGGCCCCTTCAACTAATCATCGCTAACGGCCACACTGAATCCCTGAGTTTTCATCTTTTTAACTCTCCTTCACACCCTCTTATTTTGGGCTACCCATGGCTGGTAAAACACAATCCCCACATGGACTGGTCCACCGGGAGAGTTTTGGGTTGGCATAAGGATTGTTTGGCCACATGTTTCCCTTCTGCTCCTGCTCCAGAGAGACCTCTGCCCTCCACCCATGTGACTGTTGCCCTAACTACTGCTGTCTCTACCCCTCTCCAAGCTGCAGCTTCTGATTTTCCGGATCTTAGCAGGGTGCCCACCTGTTACCGGGACCTGAAGGAGGTTTTCAATCAGACTCGTGCTTCCACCCTGCCTCCCCATCGACCCTATGACTGCTCCATTGACTTGTTCCCTGGGACCTCTCCCTCTAAGGGACATCTCTACTCCTTGTCTGGCCCCGAAAGGGAAACAATGAAGAAATACATTGACTCCTCCCTTGCTGCCGGGATAATTCGGCCTTCTTCCTCTCCGGCTGGAGCAGGCTTCTTCTTCGTCGACAAAAAGGATAAGACTCTTCGTCCATGTGTCGACTACAGAGGGCTAAATGACATTACCATAAAGAACAGGTACCCCCTTCCTCTTATCTCTTCAGCATTTGAACTATTACAGGATGCAAAGATTTTTACTAAACTTGATCTTCGTAATGCTTATCATTTGGTAAGGATAAGGGAGGGGGATGAATGGAAGACTGCTTTCAACACCCCTTGTGGCCATTACGAATACCTCGTAATGCCATTTGGGTTAACCAATGCTCCAGCTGTTTTCCAGGCTCTGGTTAATGATGTTCTCCGTGACATGCTCAACCAGTTTGTTTTTGTCTATCTCGACGACATTCTCATCTTTTCTCCGGATGAGACGACCCACATCCAACATGTCCGCCAGGTGTTGCAGCGTCTCTTGGATAATCTACTCTTTGTGAAGGCAGAGAAGTGCGAGTTCCACGTCTCCACCGTCGCTTTCCTGGGATTTGTCATTTCGGAGAACAGCATTCAGATGGACCCAGCAAAGGTTAGTGCAGTCACTGAGTGGCCTACACCTTCCAATCAGAAACTCATGCAACGATTTTTGGGCTTTGCAAATTTCTACAGACGTTTCATCAGAAACTATAGTTCTGTGGCTGCCCCACTGCATGCTTTAACCTCCCCCAAGGTGAAGTTCCAATGGTCCCCCCTAGCAGAACAGGCTTTTCAGAGGCTTAAGAGGAGCTTCACTTCAGCCCCTATTCTCACGCTTCCTGATCCACTTCAGCAGTTTGTGGTCGAAGTGGACGCTTCAGATGTGGGCGTTGGGGCAGTCATCTCTCAAAGGTCGAAGAAGGACAACAAGCTCCACCCCTGTGCTTTCCTGTCTCGGAAACTCTCCCCAGCCGAGAGAAACTATGATGTGGGTAACAGGGAGCTGTTGGCAATTAAGGTGGCTTTGGAGGAGTGGCGCCACTGGCTGGAGGGAACTGAGCACCCTTTCCTAGTCTGGACCGATCATAAGAACCTTCAGTACATCAGATCTGCAAGACGCCTCAACTCCAGACAAGCCAGGTGGGCCCTATTCTTTACCCGATTCAACTTCACCCTGTCATACCGTCCCGGTTCTAAGAACGCTAAAGCTGATGCTCTATCCCGCCTGTTTGATTCCGATCCAGCTCCTCGCACTCCCTCACTAATCATTCCCCCCTCTTGTGTAGTGGGGGCAGTCACATGGGACATTGAGGAGAGGGTCAGGCAGGCGAGTACTAATGTTTCGGTTCCCGACGGTTGCCCACAGAACCGGTTGTTTGTTCCTGACCCTCTTCTCTCACAGGTCATCCACTGGGCACATACTTCCCTCCTCTCCTGCCATCCTGGTGTTCGCCGCACCATGTTCTTCATTAAGCAGCGGTTCTGGTGGCCCTCCATGGAGAGGTCGGTCAAGGAGTACGTGGCAGCCTGTTCAGTTTGTGCCCGGAACAAGACTTCCCGTCAGCCCCCTTCTGGTCTTCTGCGCCCGCTCCCAGTGCCACATCGCCCCTGGTCTGACATCTCGTTGGATTTCGTCACAGGGTTGCCGCCGTCTCAAGGTAACACCACTATTTTGACAATTGTGGATAGATTTTCGAAGATGGTCCACTTTGTCCCGCTGCCTAAGTTGCCATCTGCCAGAGAGACAGCAGAGGCAGTGTTGTTCCATGTTTTCCGTCTCCATGGTTTCCCTAGGGATGTTGTGTCAGACCGGGGCCCACAGTTTACCTCACAGTTTTGGAAGGCTTTCTGCTCACTCATCGGTGCCACAGTCAGCCTCTCTTCTGGACATCATCCGCAGTCTAGACGGAGCGGCTGAATCAGGAGCTTGAGACCTGTCTACGCTGCCTGGTGTCTCAGAACCCTGCCACGTGGAGCACGCATCTGATTTGGGTGGAGTACGCACACAACACTTTGCCTAGTTCTGCTACTGGTCTCTCACCTTTTCAGTGTGCCCATGGATACCAACCACCATTGTTCCCCGACCTGGAGAAGGAGGTCAGTGTTCCATCTGCACATTCCCTCATCCGCCGATGTCATCGCACTTGGAGCCGGGCCCGCCAGGTGCTACTACGGAGTTCAGCCCGTTATAAAAGGATGGCCGATCGCCGACGTATCTCTGCTCCTGCCTACCAACCTGGACAAAGTGTGTGGCTCTCTACTCGAGACCTGCCCCTTCGAGTGGAGTCTCGCAAACTGGCTCCTCGTTTTGTGGGTCCCTTCCCGGTATCCAAGGTCATAAATCCTGTGGCAGTACGGCTTCGACTACCTCGATCCTTGAGGGCCTATCCTACATTCCATGTGTCACGCATCAAACCAGTTAAAGTGAGTCCACTGGTCCCCACCTCCAGACCCCCTCCACCCCCCCGGTTTATTGATGGTGGACCTGTATATACTGTGAAACCCCTCTTGGCAGTTCGACCTAGAGGCCGGGGACGTCAGTACCTGGTTGACTGGGAGGGCTACGGTCCTGAGGAGAGGTCATGGGTCTCCACCAGTAATGTCAGTAAGGACCTCATCCAAGACTTTCAACGTCAACATCCTGAACAACCTGGGACGTCAGGTGCCGTCCCTAGAGGGGGGGGGTACTGTAAGGGTTTAGCCAGCATGCTGATGTTTTTGTTATTGTTCCTGTTCTCATTGTTGTTTCTCTCATTTCAGTCTCAGTTTTCCTGCCCTTGATTGAACTCCACCTGCTTCCCTTCCCTAATTAGCCTCACCTGTGCCCCATTATCATCTCTCCCTCTGTCTATTTAGTCTGCATCCACAGTCCCTTCAGTGCCAGTTCGTCTTTGTTATTCCTAGCGTTCCAGCAGTGTTTTGCTTAGTATCTGATTCCACGTGTACCTGACCCAGCTTCGTGTCCTGACCCGGTTCCTGCCTACTCCTCGTCTGTTTTGTTAGCCTTATTGACTGATCTCCCGTGTACCGAACCTTGGATATAAAGACCTTTTGCATCCTAATCCTCTGTCTCCGAGTCGTGCTATTGAGTCCTCCACTTGTGTTCATTCAGTCGTTACACCTGCTACTGTTTACACTACATGGGACCCAAGTACTTGGACTGTTCTGAATGCTGTTTGATCTGATTCCTTCGATGGGTTTTAACCCTTAAAGTGCCATTTTGATTGCATCTCTGGGCCTTATTTTCTTTTATGTATGTTACTTGAGATCTATGTCAGTGCCTTATTGCCCTCTGCTATGCTTATATTGGCAGGCTGTTTACCTATCTATGGATGTTATTATAATTACTATTCTATTACTCGAGTTGTTTTTTTTTGTTCACTTTAATACTCTTCCGTGTTACAATGGGCTTCCCGCTTTTAGTATAGGGACAGCCTTTGCATCAAGCGGGCGTAGATGGGCCATTACTTCCACTCAAGATGTTCTAGTAGAGCCAGAGGTGCTGGCATTATTATTCACAAGAGTGTGATGTTCGTACCAACAAATACTGTTCTCGATAATAATGGCCACTCCGTCATAGTTTCAGGTGTCTTACAGGGTTTCCGTTTACGCACCCAACTGGGATGATGACCAATTCTTTATGAACCTTTTTGCTAAAATCCCGAACGCATCATGGGTGGAGATTTTAGCTTGATTCAAGATGTGCACCTCGACAGGTCATCCCTTAAGCTTGGCACTCTCTCAAAGTCCGCTAATGTAATCTCAAATGATGCAGCACAATTAGAAATCTCAGACCCTTGGAGATTTAAAAACCCTCAAAGTAAGGCTTTCTCTTTTTTCTCACACATCCACCACACATTCTCGCGAATAGATTTGTTTCTGCTTGATGACAGCTTGCTACACCTTGCCAGCGCGTGTCAATACCATCCTATAGCCACCTCGGATCACGCCCCTGTATCAATTGACATCCACTTCCCTCTTCGTGTTACTCCCGCTAAGTTGTGGAGGTTCAGTTCCCACCTGCTGTCAGATGACAAGTTTAAGCACTTTGTTAATTCACAGATTCGTTTATATATCGAAATTAATGACACTGCTGACGTAAGTTGTGGAACAGTGTGGCAGGCTCTCAAAGCCTATGTTTGTGGGCAGGTTATATCGTATGTTTCCAAACTAAGAAAGGATGAAAGGGTTCGGCTGTCTGCAATTTTGGAAGAACTTCTCCGAATTGATGAAACGTCTTCCTCCTCCCCCTCACCGACCTTATATAAAAAATGCATATTATTACATTTGGAACATGACCTTTTAATGACGAGCGTAGTGGAGACAACTGAGGCAAACTAAGCAGCGCTTTTTTGAACAGGGGGACAAGGCTGGGAGGCTCCTGGCTCAACAGGCTCGGGCAGTTAACGCCTCCAGATTAATCCCCATAGTAAAGTCGCTCGAAGGCAATTTAGTCTCTGACCCGATTGAAATAAACAATGCAGTGTAAGGTGCTCCACAGGGCTCACTTTACCAATGCTAAACTAGCCAACATATTTCCTCTTATAAGCGATGCCTGTAACAGATGCAAGCAATCTCCTGCCAATCACACACACACATTTTGGTCATGCCCCAGCCTGAATGCCTTCTGGTCTAGTATTTTCAAAACCCTTGAGCAGGCCCTTAACACACCCATACCCCGTAACCCCCTAACTGCCTTGTTCGGCGTCCCCCCAACACAGAACATGCCCACCACGACCCAGCGGGTCATCGCCTTCACAACCCTGCTGGCCAGGCGTTCCATTCTTCTTAAGTGGAAGCACGTCTCCCCACCCACACATGACAGGTGGATACAGGAACTATTACAGTGTATTCATCTCGAAAAGATACGATTTTCACTACAAGGATCCCTGACACTCTTTCATAAGACCTGGACTCCCTTACTACTGCTAATCAATGACCTTACAATCAACCCTGATGCTGATGAGGTGTGAGTGAACCCGGTGGGGAGACCTTCACTTCCCCTTTTCCTTATCTCCCTAATACATTGACCATTACTTTTTTTGTCTTCTCTGTTTCCTCATGGAACTTGCAGTACCGTTATTTCCCAGGTATTTATTTTTATTGACATGAAGAAGCATCTGTATTTGTATGTAATTTTCAGTTATTGGTCTTTGTATTTCATGTAATTTCTACCCTTTTTTTTATGCTGGCGTTTTATGTTTTGTAACTATTTGGTTTATGTCTTGTTTATAATGTGATCATAGCCCATAGGGGTGAGGGGTGGGTGAGGGTGGGGTGAGGTAACTATTTCATTTTCCTACAGACCATCTTCTATGTGTACCTACTGTACTGCCATTGTGATGTCTGTCAAAACGCCAATAAAAAGATTTAAAAAAAAAGATGAATCGTTCGCGAACGTGCAAATAACCAGAAGTCGTTCGCGAACCGGTGAACGAATCAGTGAACGAATCAGTGAACGAATCCTTAAAGTGAACTGAATCAAAAGATTTGTCTCCCCTAAGGGAATCGAAATGCCCACCACTAGTGTGTTACTGCATGTAGCAGCTGCGTGTGTGTAAACTGCCCGCCCCCTCGCAAGCAGGGGAGAGAGATCGAAAATACAAAAAATAATCATAGAAGCATTTTGCAGTCTTTTTGTCGTAATGTCGGAGCTTAACGGTACCACGGTCTTTAATAATTCAGCCCCGGGGCCCGTTTAATACCGGGGCTCGGTACCCATCCCTAGTAACCACACAGTGGAGTACTTAGATGCATGCGATTGACAGTGGCGACTGGTCATTAGGCACAGCCCCACCTAGTGTCAGCAGAAAGTATTAAAAATAATGATTACAAAAAAATGCAATATATAAAATATATTTTAAGATCATGTTTAATCATCTGATTTGTCTGTACATTGCTGTTCTAGTCTGTGTTCTTCTAATTGGTGTCTACAGTGTGTGCCTATTTAGCTGTGTGCCTGTTTGCCATGTGTTTGCCATGTGGGACAAAACCCGATCATGCCCCTCGCTCTCACTGTCTAAGTCAGGGGTAACCAACAGGTCGATCGCGAACGACTGGTCGATCTTCAAAGCCTTCACTGTCGATCCCTAGCATTTAAAAACAATTATAATAATATTTTCCAAAAAGGGGTGAGGATGTGTACAAGGCATTCAAGGACTATGTTCGTGAGTACAAGATTCCCATTCATAAAATAGTGTCCTTCATAACCGATGGGGCACCAGCGATGCTCGGTGTTCGTTCAGGATTTGTTGCGCTGTGCAGAAAAGACCCAGACTTTCCACCATTTGTAAACTATCACTGTGTGATACATCAACAGGCATTGGCAGCTAAAGCAATTGACATGTCACATGTAATGAATGTTGTTGTTAAGATTGTCAACTCAATTCGCGCAAAAGCACTCCAGCACCGTCTATTTAAGTCTTTATTGGACGAGCTGGACTCTGTGTATGGAGATTTGATCCTTCACGCAGATCTACGGTGGCTCAGTCGGGGCAAGGTGCTCCAGCGTTTTCTGGACATCAGTTTTCTGGACATCAGTTTTCTGAAGCCGAGGAACGAGGAGTATGAGCAGCTGTCCGACGATACTTGGTTATTGGACTTGGGGTTCCTTACCGATCTGACTCAATGACCTTAACCGAGAATTGCAAGGGAAAGACCGAGAGCTTGGTCACATGATTAGCGCAGTGGAGGCATTCAAAGTGAAGCTCAGTTTGTGGACCTGTCAGTTAAGACATGCGAGGCTGACACACTTCCCAAATCTTGAAAAGGTGTCACAAAACCTCAGACAAAACTGCTTTCCATCCTGAACAATTCTGCGCCCATTTGAACAAACTGACATCAGAATGTGGTGCTCGATTTGTAGAGCTACAAGACATGGGGCAAGTAGTTGGTTTTGTATCAAACCCTTTCCTCAGCGTTGACATTGAACAGCTGTCAGCTAAAATGCAGGAGGTGTTTACATTACCTTTGGGTGTTGACATAGAGATCATTGAAATGCAAAGACACATTGAATTGAAGGCCAGAGCAAAGATCAGGACTTTTGGTCACTCGTGAGTAGAGCGAGGTATCCACTGATTGTGCCATGTGCACTTAAACTGAAGGCCTACTTTGGCTCCACATACTTATGTGAAACGGCCTTTTCACAAATGAAAATAATTAAATCCAAGCAGTGTTTCCCACAGATCTGAAATATACTTGGGCGGGTGGTGGCAGCGGGCAGTGCCCAAAAAAAAATAAAAAAAAGTTTTAACAACATGTTTATTTATTACTTTTCATGCCCATATAATCATTTTGCGCTAAAATGGCACTGTTTGTTAGAGCACTTCATCCTTCTGGGATTTCATGAAGAACAGCTCCAACGCCTGTGTGTATGGGAACACCTCTGGTGCTGGTCCATTAACTGCCAGTGTTTCCCACAGATCTGTTTCCCACAAATCTGAAATAGCGGTAGTGGTGGTAGCCGGGGTGACGTGCAACAACATTAACCTTTCTGTTGGTCGCTTGTTAGCAGACCCTTCACGCGATGGCAGAGCGAACAAGTACAGGCATGGCCCATAATGATAGCCCTATAGTTTAAATATACTACCCACACATGAACATATGGAAATGGGTTACTATTTAAAAAAATTAATGTATTTATAAATGTATTTAGGAACCTATCCATGTGATTTTTAGTATATTTATATACTAAAATATTTATTATACAACTATTTACAAATATAAAATAAAAAAATTAGAAAGAAGTTTCAGTTTTTTACATGCATATACTAATCTAAACCACATTTTTTGTTGTACTTTTTTTACCATTGCACAGCCCTACGTGGCCAACTTGATGTACCTCATCTTCGACCAAGTCTTTGTGGACCCTGCACCATTATGAGCGACCTGACAGGAAGGAGGTCATCGCCTGGTATGCTACACGGTTCAATTTGGCTGCTGTCTGAACCCAACACCGACAATTCACGGATCAGGAAACTCCCTGCGTATCCTGAGGACAACGCAGGCCGGAATCACCACTCTGATCCTGCGTCCAAGGAAGCCCCAGCACCAGCTCACAAAGCTTCTGTACAAATATTTAGTGTCATTTATACAAAATACAAGTAGGCTATATTTCGTTTTTTCTATGGGTTTTTTTAACCGTTGATTTTGACAATAAAGTTCCGAGTTGATATCAAAATGTGTCGTGATTATTCATGTTTGGATGGGTAAAGAATATTCTGATTTCAAAAGCATAAGGTTGTGTGTGTGGACCTTTTGTGTCGTACACATGGGTGTGTTATGCCATTGCTGTGTAGTATATAATAGTACAATGACAGAATGAAAGATTGCATAAAGCCATATACACCAGTATTTATTTCCATGAACAATATTAGCATTCGTTTTACAATTTCAGTCCAAACAAACCACTCACTGCTCTATTTGCCTCAACTGTAGTCCACCATGTTCAGCTCTGTAAATATTCAACGCATTCTGCAGGGAGAACACATTTAGGCACACAGGCTCCAATCCATGATGGTCCACCATACCGGTTACAGAGTCCTCAAGTTCCTGCATCCGTCTTGACACATTGTGCTAAACATATATTGAATGACATGTGAAAAATGTATTTAAACAGACAACTTAGTAAAGCTGTCAAACATGTTACCTGTGGTATCTCCATGCAGCACACATTCTCCGTTCAGAAGGCATCGTGGCGCAATTTGCACAAAGAAGTCAATAACTGAGCTTTTAAAAACACATGAAACTACACACATTGCTGACAACTGAGGTGTTGGAGTTATACTTTTTATCACCCTAAGTTATTCAACTTTCCAACGGTTGTTGCACGATGTTGGAAGAAAAGGACGGTAAACTATTAAACGCAATGAGGCCATTGTATATATGCTGAAAATATGAATGTCTCCCTTTATAAATAAATATATATATATATCGCTGTTTTTGCGTTACAAACTGTACACATTGCATTCTTGCTAATTAGCCAAAATATGAACGGAATAAGGAGCAAGCATCGTAACAGTAAAATAAATAGGGACAACAGCTTGTCAGCTAACCATTCAGAAACGTCCTGCTGCAACCGAGACGTTTGCACCTCCGCTGCTTCAGGGTCAGTCTCTGGATCAAATTGATAATATGCTTGAACACATGTATTGCTCTGAGATGACATGTTTATTCGACACTCGTACTCACAGCAAGCATGGTAACGTGACTCTCCCCGGCTCATGCCCCGCTCTTCTGCAGGGGGGCATGGTCAGCTGCAGGGGGGCGTGGTCAGCTGCAGGGGGGCGTGGTCAGCTGCTGCTCAGAATTTTCAAAGACGGGCTTGGAATAGAGCAAAAATGAGCGAAACGAGGCATGTCTAAAAAATTATCTGCTTGGTATTTTGAAAAATAAAATGTATAAATATACCTTATATAGGTATGGTCATACACTAGATCATTTAAATATAGCATGATAGGTCTCCTTTAATCGATCGCAGATGGCGTCGTGGTCACGGACGAATAAAAAAAAACTAAATGGGTCACGAAATATACTTGGGCGGCCGTTAATATACCTGGGCGGCCCGCCCAAGTATAGTCTATGTGTGGGAAACCCTGAGGTATGACTGACGCACATCTTACTGACTGCCTCCGGCTGGCAATCACTAACTGTCTGCCAGATTTCAAAAGGCTTACAGATAATGTGCAGTCACAGCAGTCTCATTAAAGGCAGGCTGATAGAGCAACTTGAGCATTGGAAATATATTGTGCATTGAACAGAGCAACTTAATACGGATTACATTGAACTGTAGGCTAATATCTGTACATGTGAATATTACTAAGTGAACTGAGAAACAAAATATAGTGCATTGAACAGATACTGTAAATATTAATAGTTTGTATTGAACAGATAACTGTGCATAACTGTGTCTTTCTTTGTGTGCATCTTTACACGTACATTGAGCCTGTTGTAACATAAATTGATTGCAAAAATAAATATGACGATGAATAGTCTTACTCCAAAGTGTTTTTTTTGGAAGATATCGGATTGGTAGATCTCGGTTTACATTTTGGAATAAAAAGTGATCTTGGGCTTGAAGAGGTTGGTTACCACTGTCCAAGTGAACGGTGACTGTAAAAACTACACTGCGCATGCTCAGAGTATTTTCCTATTTAATGTGTGTGGCAAAAAAATAATGACCATAGGGGCATAGTGCTGCCATCCCCACCATACGTCATCTCACATCATTCAGAGCTGATTGGCTGTAAGTACGTGTGCCGCGAAAAGTGTGGTGTGTGAAGAGGAGGAGAGAGAGCTGCAGCGAGGCGTCCTAAAACCAGGAAGTAAGCTGCGCATGGCTTCCCTCCACAAAAAAGCAACGAGATTTCTCCATAGGATTTTAGAAAATAGCTCAAAATAAGGTCTGTGGGAAACGTAGGCCTACCTGTTAGGTAAATGCACGTTTTGTTCAGCCGGATAATATCCACATGTCTACCCTACTTTTATCATTTTCGAATCATAAATCTATTGATTAGATTTATGATAGACTTTTGAAACTACAAGAAGATAAGGAGGACTTTTACAAAAAAGTAATAGAGATTTTTGTCCAGAAGGATAGGCAAATGGACTTAATCTTCAAGTCAAGGTAAGACCGCAATTCCCCCCTCCCTAGTCGGCTTCTCCTCCCCCTAAACCCATCACAGCATGATGGGGTCTAATGGCCAACGTTTAATATATCTGGCCCTTTGTATTCATGGCAATAAATAGGTTAACCTAACAGACTTGAAGTCTTTCCTGATTATAATAATAATTCTTTGCATTTATTAAAGCGCTTTTCCAGATGCTCAAAGCGCTTTACAGATACACATATACATATATATATACACATGCAATGGTCATGTACTGTGGACAATACCCACAGGAGCAAGTTCAGGTGAAGTGTCTTGCCCAAGGACACAACGGCTTTACAGACGCAGCAGCGGCGGGTTTCACCCCTTGATCTGATGATCATTGCACAGCGCACTGCGCCACACCGTCCATCTTCACGCCTCGAGGTCATCGAGGCGCTTTTACAAGTACACATTGGTATCATACATGTACTGTGGACAATACCCACAGGAGCAACTCCAGGTGAAGTGTCTTGCCCAAGGACACAACGGCCTGACGCAGTGGGGGCGGGAGCGGGTTTCGAACTGGAGTCCCCCAGCACCCCCCCTTGATCTGATGATCGGATGCACAGACCACTGCGCCACCCGTCCAGATTGAACCAGCTCACCTGTAATAATACCAGCCCATACCACCCTGCTGGCGTCTGAGTGGAAGTGGAGCTCTGTGCCCGTTATCGATCAAGAGTCACCCTTATCTCATCAGTCCAGAAACCTTCTTGGTCCAGTCTTGACGTTTGAACGTGTGTTTTGTTCAGTGGCGGTTTCAGCCTCCTACGTTACTCGTTACTTTTATGTTGCTCGACTTTGGGCAGAACCCCATCTCTGTTCCTAAATGTGTAGGCTTACATAAAGTTCTACTATGGAGGACATAACAGATATGTCTTTTGTGCTCTTTATTATAAAAAAATGCCACAGAGCACTTAACAAAACATTGGGCTATAGGCGTCAACACTAAACAATAATTTCAAAACAATATCGATATAAAATCATAATCATTAAACAGGCTAGCCCCAAACATAGGTGCAAAGCTAGTGCAAATCATATCAATAGGCTCCTTAGGAACAACATGGTGCCTCAAAATGGCTCATGTGTCTCAAAATAAAACATGCCTCATGTAAATCCAACAGAAAAAGAATAACTTCAAAATGTCTTGATATCGATGGCTTGTGTAAATAAAATAAAATGGCATAATACAGCTTGGAAGCAAAGACATTTTAGCCAAAATAAAATCAAGAACAACTGAAAGCGGGACTGGCCTCAGAATGAAAAGGCTATGGTCACTGAATATGCTGGCCCTTCTTCACAGTATGATGGTACAGCTTGAGCTATGTCTACAGCATGGGTGGCAGGCAACCTATTCCACATCAGTACAACATGTGCGATTATACCTCATCAGGAGCAGTCTTTCAAAACGTTTATCGGAGAGTCTGTTTCTTCTGGGGGAAAGCACAATACCTCCCAGGCTGAACAGCCTCTCCACCGGTGCACTGGATGGTGTGGCAGTGTTGTGTTTCATGGACACAGCTTTCACTCGGGGGAAACGGTTGAGGACTTCTAACTCTGAGCCTGATCTCATGTACTCAAATACTTCCGAGTCTGCGCTAATGGACATTGCGTCTTCCTCTTCCTCATCAAAAGAAAAAAAGTCATTCTCATTGGCGCTGCTGTGTGCGGCAACTTCTCGGTTTTTATTCTTAGCCGGCCCTTCATCGCGGGGTAGAGTGCGACACTCCGCGATGAGCAGCGCACGCGCCGCTCCGCTCCCACTATCCATCGAACTTTAAATGTCGGCAACGTCAAGGCAGCCAATAAAGCTTCACTGCTCTCCAACACCGGTGCGAATCGCGTCCTGATAGCCTAGGACAAAATGATATAGAACAAATAAGCCTAGTTTTCAGACACACGACTCACTAGAGCTCCATCAGGGGAGGCATAATGCATGTATCTTAAGAATATTTATTAAGAAATGTCCGTTAATGGATAGGCATATACATTTATATCATAGACATCGTAGGCTATATATGATGTATATGCCTAGGCTACTAACTTTCAGATAGGCTATTAAGAATCGGCTTACCTGTACAATTACACCCGGTAGGTTTGCTGTCACCCTCGACAGTCCATTTTGGAGTGCCAGTGTCCTGGACATCAGGGTCTCCAGGGCTGGTAGAAGAGTCCCATAGTAGCAGTTGTCTTCCCCTTGCAATATCTCCAGTGCTACTGTCAGGGGTTTCAAAACACTGCAGTATTCCTTTAGGAATAGATGTTCGCGCTCTGATGTCCAGTCTAGTACAAAGCGTATTCAAATCTTGGGCCGGGATGTCACTGATGCGGGACAGGGCATCGACAATCTCGGAGGCCAAGGTAGAGCGGCTCGCCTGTGTCCAAAGAGCAGCGCATTTTGCCGTTGCACTCCTGTACACACATTGTGAGTCACTGTTGGAGGACAGCCATTTGTCGATGTCATTGCGCGAGATCAAATTGAGTGTATGAGAAGCACACCTGAAATGCAGTGGAAGAGAAAACTGTCCTTCTGTGGTCCCAAGCAACTCTTCCACATCTGTGAAAGCTACACCTTGCTCGTCGTTATCCTCCTCCTCGTTAGGCGCAGGCGGTGCATACATCTCGAAAGCTTTAACACGATTCGACCCGTTGTCTGTAACGGTGGCGGTGATCCTATGTGAAAGGCCAAATGCAGATGAATCTGTTCCATTTCAAAGCCTCTAACATCATATGTATGCCGGCCCTTTATTCTTTTGCATGCGATGGCAGCTTCCTCACGTTTAAAGGTGCATGGATTGATCCAGTGCACAGTGATTCCCAAAAGCTTCTGTTATGACTACTCCATATATCCGCAGTGGTTGACAGATACGACAAACTCTCCAACGTTTTCTTTAATCTCACTCAGATATCCAGACATCCAGATAGCCAGTGAACGTTTTACGATCTGACCTGTTATCGGTATCTTGCTAAGTATCTTTCTGAAAGTGGGAGATTCAACAGTACAAGTTTGTCCAACTCTTGTTTAGATGGGAGAAACTGAAGTTTTAGCTAAAGCTTTAAATATCTTCATTTCTCCGGGGATCTTGAGCTACTAGCCTCATGCTAGCATGTTTTCCTCTCAAATGCTTGGTGAGGTTGGCAGTTGAATTAACGGCAGTGGACAAAAGTTTCTGGCCAGGGCACAACGTACACCTTACACTCACATTTGTCCCCTTATTGTCAACAAGTTCGAAGTAATGGGAATACCTCCATCCCTCGAATGTTAGCGTTGGCTGCGCCTGCTTCTCGCTTGCTGTTGCCATCACTGCTCTTCAGTCTTCATGCCACCACCAGCGCGTCACGTAGCACGTACAGTGTGGAATGAGAGCTGGTGCCTAATGCGTAAGCACGCAGCTGAGTAGGCAGTGTCACTGTCACTCGTAAAAGTAACGTTGCGGAGAATTGAAGAAGAAACTACGTTACCAAATGTTTCGTAGTAACGCGTTACACTACGTTTTACCCGAAAAAAGTAGTTACGTTACTGTAACGCGTTACACCCAACTCTGGTCCCTGGTGTGTAAGGAGACTAACAAAGTGTCAGAAAACCCTCTCTTTCCCTCCGTACCCACATCTCTAAAAACGGGGGTACAACGGAGCTGAACCAGATTTGCTGCATTCATGACGTCATTACTAACATGTGAGCTGGCTTCACGTTGAACTCCTGGCAACGTCCCGCCCACGTCCCCATATACAGTCGCTAGCTGAATCCCCATCCCCCAGCTGTGTGTCTGTGTACTCAGCAGGATGTCTACAGAGGGACTTAGAGGAAAGTTGTTATGTGTATAATATATATAATGGCACTGTGCTAGCGGTAAACAGTGAATAAAGAACATGTCAAGCTATGTGTTGTATCAGAAACAATGCGCAACGTGTTATGGAAGTAATACGGTCTGTGTTTACATTAGCAAGCATTGCTAACACCCAGAGCTAACGCTGTACTGGAGAGAGCATGTGTGAAGAAGCAGGATATAAAAAGGTACTGTCCTTGAGGTAAACCCGCGAGAGAGAAAGCGTTTGAGCTCCATACTGTTTCAGAGATAATGCTTGATGTGGTTTGGAACATAATATGGTGTTTAATCACGGCAGCGTTTAGCTGAGTTTCTGCTGGCAGACAGCCTTCTCTTCAGAGCTCACTGCTTGCATGCAGATGCTCCAAAGGGGCGTGGCCAGCAGCAGCTCAGTTACATTTAAAGGGCCAGACAAAGAATCAGCACTTTATTAACAGGGCTGAAATACAGGGGTCTGAGGCATGCTACAATGGGTGATGTTTGGTATTTTGAGCAAAACACTTCAGGCAGATGTTTTGTATTGAGATGGGCCTATAATATATTGTTCAAACATAGCATGATAGGTGAGCTTTACGTTGCATATTTGGTCTCAACATGTTTCTTGCCACCCTGTTGACTATTTGCAACAAAATGTTTGATATATCTTAGCAATTTCAAGAGTGGTGCATCCCACTGAAAGACTTTTGAAATGCTTGACTTTATCTCATTTAGCATGAGACAAGGTGCTGCCTAATAGTTCTGCATACCTTCATATTGGTGTTGATCTGATATGCTACATTCCAATACAAGTGCATACAGCTTGGAGTTGGAAATTATAAGCATACAACATTTGAAAGTAACTTTCTAGCGGAAATTAATAAAAGACACATTTCAAATTTCGGGGATTTAAAAAAAAAGTGTTTATTAGAAAATCGTTTCTAAAACAAAGTAGATCCTATGGAGCACCAATGGATGAAGAGGTGGACACTGTGAAGGATGCGAGCTCATCTGTACCGGCTCCTCTCTCTATCACTGGACTTCTTGGAGGAGCTCCCGTGGCCTCGATCACGGACATCTTTCCCATGCTTTTGTTTGTGCTCTCTCTCTCTGGAGCGGGAGCGCTTCTTCCTGTCCCGCCGGACATCCTCGCTGTCCTGGAAATGTCACAGAACATTTGAGACCGTCAGGGGCCGAATGGAACTACATCCGGGTACAGTACATCGCATGAAAAGGAATCATGTGGTGATCTTTTTAAATATGATGCATTGCTGCAGAATAATCTAACCAACAGTACATAAAGGAGGGAACACGTGTTCGGCCTTAACGCGCGCACACATCACACACAGTGAAGGGAAGGATTCGCTCCCTTGTAGGTGTTGTAAGTTGCCCACTTACAAAGAAATTAACAGGCTATAATTGTAATGGTAGGTTTATTCTAGCAGTGAGAGTAAGAATATAAAAAAGAAAACCCAGAAATTGACATTATTACAAAAATAAAATGTATTAGTATTTAACTTTGGGAAATCAGTGTTTGATCCCCTGCAGAACACGTGTTAGGACTTGGTGGAGAAACCCTTGTTGGACTCCGAGGTCAGACGCTTCTTGTAGCTGGTCTCAGGTCTGTGCACATCTCAGGAAGGATGCTGGTCCACTCCTCTCCGAAGACCCTCTCCAAACCCTTCAGGTGTTGAGGCTGATGCCTGGCCTCTGGAAGCTTCCGCTCCCTCCACAGATGTTCTATGGGATTAAGGTCCGGAGACTGGCTAGGCCCCTCCCTCTCCTCAATGTGCTTCTTCTTTAGCCCCTCCTGTGTTGCCTTGGCCGTATGTTCAGGGTCATCGTCCTTCTGGAAGACCCCTCCATGACCCATGTTCAGAGTCCTGTCTGAGGGAAGGAGGCTATCAGCCAAGATGTTACGGTGCATGGCCCGTCCACCCTCTCCTCGATGCAGGGAAGTGGTCCATGCTGACGGGGGGATGGTGTTCTGGGTTATAGTTAGCATCTCTCTTCCTCCATACACGGCGTGTGGAGCTGATGCCAAAGATCTCGATGTTGGTCTCATCGCCTTCTCCCAAGCCTTCTCTGAATCCTTCAGAGGTTCGTTGTCAAACTTCAGACGGCCTCTCATGTTCTTCTTGAGCAGGGGGCCTTCAGGCGCTGCAGGGTTTGATCCATTATGGTGTAGTGTGTTACCAATACTTTTCTTGGCGACTGTGGTCCCAGCTGCTTTCTGATGGTCTTCTAGCCAATAATAATACATTTTATTTGGGGGCCCCTTTCATAGCACCCACATGGACGACAGAAGGACACAGCGTACAGTCTGGAATCAGACGGGGATATGTAGTGGCAGGGAGCTCCAATCCCAGCATGGTGCAGGTCTACAGTCTGGTCCCTGAGGTCCTGAGACAGCTCTTTAGTCTGGCCCATGGTGGAGAGGTTGGAATCTGATTGGTTGATTCTGTGGACAGGTGTCTTGTATACAGGTTAATATTAGGAGTACTTTTTTAAAGGAAGAGGACTTATGTATCTCTGGGAGCCAGACTTCTCGTTCATTGCAAGGGGATTAAATACTTATTTCCCACAATGAAATGCAAATCAATTTACATATTGTACATTTCTGGATATTCTGTCTCATTAGTGAAATAAACCTACCATTAAAACAGACTGTTTGTTGTGTCCTTGTGTGTATATTGCTGAACATAACTATGAACAGATGTATGTCATTCATGTAAACATGGAATGTACAATATGCTGTGACAATGTTTGACACTAAATACAAATAAAAAGACATTTACAACAAAATATATATAGACTGTTCATTTCTTTGTAAGTGGGTTAACTTTCAAAATCGGCAAGGGATCAAATCATTATTTCCTTCACTGTATAGTTGCACAGGGACAGGGAGCCCTTTAATGCATAGTCAATACTTTCACTTTAAATAGATAGCTAATAATACTTACATACTTTTCGAAAAGTAACGTTTTAAATGCATTGTTTGTGGTGAAGTGTTCACAGCGTCACTGGAGATAGTGACGCTTGCTAATGGGGAAGACTATTCTGTCCACAAAGCAAGTAAGGTTGTGTACGGCCCCTGGGATCCCCACATGTGGACCCGGACCAAGTTCTAACCGGACCTGCAGCAAAGTCCTGCATGAGGGGTGTTATAGTGAAGTAGGAGGCTTTGCTAAAGCAACACATGTCTTGTTCATCCCAGCGAGTCATGGTTGTGCACATGACACTGAAACAGAGAAGTGGGCCTATCATGCTATATTTCAAACACATACTGTAGGGCCATACCTTAGCTTGAACAAAATAAATAAGAGGAGGCGGAGCTAATGCCTGATCAGAATTCTACCGGAGTTAAATTCTGCTGTGATAAAACGCCATCCTGTTCTAAAGCACAGCAAGGATTCTTTGTGAAACAGCATGGAGCTCAAATGCCTTCTCTCTCAGGTGTATCACCAGGTGAGTTCCTTTCATGTCCTGCTTGTTAAACACACGTGCTCTCCAGCACACGTTAGCTCTGAGTGTTAGCGAGGCTAATGTAAACAAAGACGTCCAAAACACGCCAGGCATTGTTTCTGATGGAAACTTTCTGTGGGTCCGCTTCCGATTTGACGTCAGTTTGGATGGAATCTGTATCCGCTCGCTGTACCCCGTTTTTAAAAGATTTGTTATTTATGTATAAAAGACATCACAAAGTGCATTTTGCATAGGTCCTCTTTAAAGCAGACACATTAACCTCCAGTTTCTTTTATCTTTCTATTCTTATTTAATTGCTGCTCTTTCTGCCCTTTTAATTGTGAGTCTGGTTTAACCACTGCACAGGGTTTCATTCTCCATGTACACAGCTAAAGAGAACATCTAGTTATCTGGAGAACTGCATTGGATTCAGTCAAACGGCTGCCTCCAATACAACACACCCCAAACACTCAGGTTAGTGTAGTGTGGGCCTGGTCCGGATAAGGTCAGATCGTCACATACAGAACACATACATATGAACATTGGAAGAGCAGAACACAAGGCTGTAGTTCTGGCTGAAGCTACCTTGTGCTTTTTGGACTTCCTGCTGTCCTCGTCGTCTGAGTGGTGATGGTGCCTCTTGTCCTTGTGTTTCTTGTCAGAGTGGCGATGGCTCACCGCCTCCTCTTCTTCCTCAAGCAACAGGTCATACTTGGAACTTTAGGGAGTTATGGAAATGTCCCTGAAGTAGAGAAAGTGAGCGAAGATCAAACGGCCCCCACACAGAGACTGAACAGCTGACTATAGCAGACCTGTGTTATGATGTGGAACACTGGAGCCTATTAGCTAGAAGGATACTCTTGTTTGGGCTTCACTTGATCCTTCAGAGCCAGTTTGGATCGGTTGCCCTCATCCTTCTCGTAGGCTTTGAAGTCATCTTTAGAGTACTTGCCACCTATGACAGAGACAGGGCTATTACCTCAGGAAACGCACTGTGAGCTAAATCACGACGACAGTGTCCTGCTGCATGCAGGAGGCAGACACTGGGACGTACTACTTGGTTATATCATTGCAACGTTGATGTTCTGGCTCGTTTACCTGCTGAGCAGAAGATTGTGTGTCAGCATGCTAGCTTGCAGACTGTGAAATGGGACTGGCAATCGGACTTCCTGATGTTTGTTGCATACTGCATTTGAAACACTGTATTAAGACATATTCATCAATCTTTTGTCTGGCATAGTAAAAGTAAGGTAGTATGGGTACTAAAACTCAGGTTGAACACGAAATACAGAATTAAGGTTTGGGTTGCCGCAAACTTCAGAACATAAAGGAGACATATGGCGCGTTCCCACTACAGCGCGGAGCTCGCTTTAAGCGAGCCGTGCCCGGCCCGGTTTTGGTTGCGTTTCCACTTAGCGTAGTTCCGGCTAGCGGGTACTATTTCACAGTTTTCTGGCCCCATAAAATCGAGGTTCTTTCCGGGCCAACGACCAGGCTGAGTCGGGCTGAGCATGCTAAACTAGAGAGAGAATCGCTAGCAAGGGGGCGACAACTACAACACGATGAACATATTTGACCGTAATTTAATTGTAACACACGTTTCTAAATGATACCGAATTAACAACATGCTGATACCGGTTAGTAAAAACCATGAATTAATGCTTTGACAAGTCTGCAGACAGACGGCAGGCGAAAAACCCTTTTAAAATGCGTGTTTTCTGAATGGAGATCGGCTAAGCTAACGTTATATATGCTCTGACCGTCCACACTCACACAACGGCCTACAGACATAAATAAACCAGCAACTGTATTCTCCATGACACAGGCAGTCTGTGGTTTGTACTTGTTTAACTTCTGTCTAGTCTCTGAACAGATTTGAGGAGCTGTGAGTTCTGAGCGCTAACAGCTAACGGCTGATGTTGGTTTTGTGGTTCGCATTGAGGATGACGCCATGGCTCCGCCTACACAGCGTTACTATAGTTACTGCCCCAGCTACTAAACTGTAATGGAAACGCAGCATAAAGTGAGCCTGGCCTAACAAGGCCTAACTATACCGTACTAAGCCATGCGAGGCCCTGCAGTGGAAATGCGCCAATATTGAAAAACATGCAGACCCTGCAGCAGTGGCCTGGGCCCACCCACATGCACGTCTGGCCCACCCACAGCCAATCAACGCTTCATAGCGCAGAGCCAGGAAGTGCCACACACTGCAGTTCCTCTAGTGGCCATTCCCATAGACCACCATGTTAACATGCCCAACTTTACAGCAGAAATAAACATGTTTCTAGCCTGGATCCAGTAAAACGGATTCTGGATATAGTTAGATTCCACCTTCAGGACAAAGGAACAGGGAGTGCATTTTTGTACCGTGAGTAAATTAGTAAGTAAAGTAAGTTTTGCCGTGAGTGAATGAAAGTCTTATTTCTTCTTGAGGTCTGCAGTGAAGCGTGTACACATGTGCTGAATATGAAAAGACCCAGTGTGTGCCCACTGTGCGACTGTCGAGGATAAACAACCTGTGGCCGCTGAGCCAGTCATGTGTAGGGATGGCTACCGGGCCCCGGGGCCAGTCATGTGTAGGGATGGCTACCGGGCCCCGGGGCCAGTCATGTGTAGGGATGGCTACCGGGCCCCGGGGCCAGTCATGTGTAGGGATGGCTACCAGGCCCCGGGGCTGAATTATCAAAGACCGTGGTACCATTAGGCTCCGACGTTATCGGTCTTTTTATCGGTACTGAAGACATGTCAAAATATATGTCATGTGTATTATTGCTACACAAACATTATATTGCAGTTTTAGTGTCGCCAACTACGGAGTCGGAAAAAGACTGCAAAATGCGTCTATGATTATTTTTAGTATTTTCGATCTTTCCAATCCAGACGAGAGATCTCTCTCTCCGTCTGTGTGCGAGGGGGCGGGGCAGTTTACACACACGCAGCTGCTACAAGCAGCAACACACACACACACACACACACACACACACACACACACACACACACACACACACACACACACACACACACACACACACACACACACACACACACACACACACACACACACACACACACACACACACACACACACACACACACACACACACACACACACACACACACACCACACACACACACACACACACACACACACACACACACACACACGGCGTTAACTCCATGATACAAACACGGGTTAATGAGAAGAGGAAACTGAGTTATTTAGTTTGTTAAAGTTTCAGCTGTTCTGTTTACAGTTCTGTCATCACATTATTTAATACGATTTGTTAAAACATTGTTGTTTCTTTTGATGTGAAATATTATTTATTTAATTGAAATAAAAAGCAATGTTAGTGTTGTTCACAATTCGTTTAGTTAGCTTACCTTTTTTTTTCTTTCAAAAGTACCGATAAAAGACCGGACCGATAAGCGGTATCGATGAAAGTAGTAGTACCGTTAAGACACCCATACCTCGTCACGTGGATGTCAGCAGGGCCTGTTTTTGTTTTCACTGCTAGTTTATGTTTATGTTCAATTAGTGCATTAAAAAATCATTCAAGTCATTATCGAAGTTTCAGCTCAGACCCCTCGCTTAATAAGTGTCCCCCAGGCCCACCCACACAATCATTCCTGGCTACGCCTCTGCCCTGCAGGCTTCACTACGAGTACCTTTGCCTTTCCATTTAATCTTCGACACTGATTGGCTGAAGTCTACGTGGATGCGACGATCATCGATCAGCACATTGTCCATTTTGAAGTAGGCCTTTTCACAGTCTTCCTGCTGCGGAGAGAGAAGAACAAATACCGGTGAGAGGGACTCTGAAGCCAGTGGCAGGCGCAGGCGGTGTCATTACTGTGATCTTCAACCGGAAGGCTTTCAGTTTATAGGAGCTCCCACCAACCATTAGTGTAATTATTGATTTGACCATTTAGTCTATGAAATGTAAAAAGATTGTTTTAAATGTCAATTACAATTTCAGAAGTTTCGAGAAATATAAAAACCCTGTTTTGGGAATCCTGGACCTCTTGAATACAAAATGAAAAAGAATGCCAAGGTTAAGAGCTGTCTGAGATCTTATCCGCAGCTCTCATTTCTATATGCACATGTATTTAAAGCATAAACCTGCGCTAGCAGCACAAGTATCATATATTAAGAGTGGCTGGGTTTCTACAGATGTGTGACGCATTTATTAAATATATTGACTGGTCCTCATGTGGAAAACAATGCTTTGTTTTGCATTGCACTTCATCGTGTCAGCGCCACCAGTTCCCCTCGGATCCACAGCTCGTGGTCGGAGGCTGAGGTCAAGTGCAAATGACTTATATACTAATATTTCAGCATCCATGTGATAATGAAGTTTCCTCTGTCACTAAAGACTGATGAGCGGAAAGATATCATCCTCATGTTGGAGAAAGTGCAGCGTTCTGTGAAACAGTTTTCACGCTGCATGTTCTACACGTGTTCCGACAGGTGATCAGCGTCCTGCGGAGCTACCCTCACTCTCGTGGTTCAACAGTGTCCGTTCAGAAAGCAAGATACATGTTGCAACAGCGAGCTCTGCGCGGTTTCCCTTTTGATTCAATGGCAGTATTGTTAGGTACACTGACATCTTTACTGCTGAGCTGTAGCTGAACTGTGAACACCACCAGCCCACGTCAGAGACCGGTGCCGTGCATCCTGTACGGCACGCAGACGCAGAAGACGCTCACCTTTTCAAACTCAATGAAGGCGTAGCAGAGGGAGTCTCCACTCTTCCAGTCTCTGATGATCTCACAGCTGCAACAAGAAGCACAACATGTGTTCTAGAAACATCTTGAATACAGATGAGTTCCCATTGCGTGGACCTTGGGGGTGAGCCTCACGTTTTGATGGTCCCGAAGCGAGAGAAGATGATTTCCAGGTCCTCGTCTGTGGTCACTGGGTTGAGTTTGCACACAAACAGCACGTTCTCCGGGGGCGCCATGTCCGCGTCGGGGAGGTCACCGACCTAAGGGACGGCGTGACACAAGAGCGCAGACATGCTGCATTCTGGTATGTTCCATGGAGGCTGAGCGCACACTTCTTCTACATACCATCTCCAGCAGGATGGCCTGAGTCTTGGCCTCCTTCTCCTTCAGCCTCTCCTCCAGCTCCTCTGCTTCTTTCCCGTCCGCATCGTCGATCACTTCCTCTGCTCCGATGCGCCCGCTCTGCAGAGCACATCAGACACATCAAGCTCTGTTCACATCGACTGTGGACGTGTGGGGTTAGCGGGGCATGGACCTCTTGTTCTGAGAGTTACTTTCATCTTGTGTCAAGCTTTGGCTTTATGAATGGACCCAGTGGCACTCACGTCCAGCTGCTCTCTGGTGGGCTCAGGGGATCCATCCGGCACTGGCAGGTCAGGAGGGTCATCAAAGGGGTCTTCTAGGATCACCGTGTGGTTTATCCTGCAGCGACCCCGCCCCCCAGAGGTTTCTCCATCAGTAAGACATGTGATTTTGGAAACATAGGGAACTGCTGCAGAGATGGTTTGTGTTAGTTCACCTGATATCCTGAAAGGGGACAAAGTCCTTGTCCACAAAGGCCTCGTTGACTTTGGCCAAGACGCCCATGCCTTCTGTCACTTCCCCGAACACAGTATGGACTCCGTTCAGGTAATCCAGGTCGTCCGCCATGGTAATAAGGAACTGAGGAACACAATAACACATTGTCATGGACGCACAAGGTCTCTCCATCCACCCATTGCCATGGTTCAGTACAACATGATTAAATAATACTATATACTCATTCTATTCTTAATTGTGTATAAGAAGACTTAGATTTATGTGTAGTAATCAGCTGAGTTATACAAGTTCTTTTTAACTTGGCTGATCATTTTCTGTTGCTTCTGTTCTGGAAGCTTTTTAAAACAAGCAGGGCAAACAGTGTGGTCCTTTCTTTCTCACCTGAGAGCCATGCTGGTTGCTTCCGTTGTTCACCATGGACACCGTGCCCTTCTTCCGGTGCTTGATACGTGGTGCTTTCTCTGCATCAAAAAAGCCAGCCTGGTCCCCATAGAGTTTGCTAATCACACACACAGAACAGAAAATGTATCAGTGTTCAACTTGCGGTGTGAAATAAAGTCAACAGTGGTGATGAAGAGGACTGACCTGTAGACGGCTTCTCCACCGCGCCCTGTCCCCGTGGGATCTCCAGTCTGCACGATGAAGTCTCTCTGAATAGGACACAAGGACACGTTACGGACACAGCTTCAAATTCATGATGAGACCGTGTGTAATGTTACCTGGACAGTGTGGTTGAGACCGTGTGTAATGTTGCCTGGACATTGTGGATGAGACAGTGTGTAATGTTACCTGGACATTGTGGATGAGACCGTGTGTAATGTTACCTGGACATTGTGGGTGAGACCGTGTGTAATGTTACCTGGACATTGTGGGTGAGACCGTGTGTAATGTTACCTGGACAGTGTGGATGAGACCGTGTGTAATGTTACCTGGACATTGTGAATGAGACCGTGTGTAATGTTACCTGGACATTGTGGATGAGACCGTGTGTAATGTTACCTGAACATTGTGGATGAGACTGTGTGTAATGTTACCTGGACATTGTGGATGAGACCGTGTGTAATGTTACCTGGACATTGTGGATGAGACTGTGTGTAATGTTACCTGGACATTGTGGATGAGACTGTGTGTAATGTTACCTGGACATTGTGGATGAGACCGTGTGTAATGTTACCTGGACATTGTGAATGAGACAGTGTGTAATGTTACCTGGACATTGTGGATGAGACAGTGTGTAATGTTACCTGGACATTGTGGATGAGACAGGGTGTAATGTTACCTGGACATTGCGGATGAGACAGTGTGTAATGTTACCTGGACATTGTGGATGAGACAGGGTGTAATGTTACCTGGACATTGTGGATGAGGCAGTAGTTGTAGTACTTTATCTTGCATAGTTTCAGAAAGTTTAGGCAAGCTGGAGAAGAAAAGAGAACAGAGATGAATCCGATAGTCACCACATCACTACATGAACTCAGCCTCCGTAACGCTGTGCGTAAGGAACAGTACAGTGTGTTCAATAACAGAACAAGCTAGCGGCCTTAGCTTAGCTAGCCGTCGCTCACAGAGCCGCAGCTCCCCGCGCCTCGCTCAGCCTGCACCTGTTCACATAATGAGCTGCTGTTGGGTGTAGATTGTACCATTTCTTACTTTTAGGCCTTTCTTCTGTAAATAAATCGATAACAACATCGCCCAACGTTGTTTCAAGCAGCACCGCCATGCTGAGTTTCCTGTTAACGCGAGACGACTGTTTGTAAATATCTCGCGCGTGCGCAGTGGATGTGTCTTGCTCAATGTTTTTGTTTGAGTCTAAACAGCGTTTTTAAAAGCAGCTGTCTGACGCTGTGAAGTAGAGCATCATGGAGACGGCGGGTCAAACACTTTGTGTGTTATCGTTTCTGTTTGCTTCAGTAACCTGCACAGAGCCGTCGCCTAGCCAATTGAATACGGTAACATGTTAGCAACGATCAGTGTTGGCGTTAGCTTAGCGTTACTCGTTCTAACGTCACCTATTTGTTCTCTCTGATTATTCATATCCTCCACAGGAAAACATCGTGATTAACGTGACAGCCGGGACTGTGGCGGACACACAGCTGCAGGACTCCAGCAGCCTGCAGGTAGGCCCGTTGGACGTTACAGTAAGACAACTCTAAAGGTTTAATGTGAGCCTCACAGCTGCCTCTGCCCTCAGATCAGCCTGAACCTGTCTGTGGGGGAGCAGCAGGTGCTGGTCAACCACATCCCGGTGGAGCTGTCCGGAGTCACCAGGTTCACCTGCCAGGCTCTGCTCTGTGAGTTCCCCTCACCTTATCATCGTGAACCATCCCGGACCAAACCATTTGTATAACACAGCCAGAAGAAACCCTGTCGATAATAGAAATTAATTAATTTTGGTTCGGGTTGTCTGCTTTTTTGCATACCATGCTGTTCCTGCTGTACTACATTCACCCGACAGCTTTAGTAAGGCATTCTTTAAGATTTAGATCATTAATACAACATATATGCGGCAACTTATACAGAATTACAAGTAGAGTCTAAAGCAGGGGTGTCAAACTCAATTTCATCACGGGCCACATTAACATTATGGTTGCACTCAAAGGGCCGGTTGTAACTATATAAATATATAATGTATTATATTACATTATTGCCTCTGAATTTGATTATTATCGGATAGGATAATAACTTAGTAATTAACTACGTCTGAAAGCAGAAGTCCAGGGCAAATAATTGTAAGTCTCTTCAGTGCGCATGTCACAAAACGAGATGCATTGTGGGACATGTAGTTTATGGGCAACCTGAATAAACATATTATATTCTTTGCAAGCTCTTGCGGGCCACATGAAATGAAGTCGCGGGCCAGATTTGGCCCCCGGGCCTTGAGTTTGACACCCCTGGTCTAAAGGGATGTCTTCAAATTGTAAAATGTATCTTTTTACTTGGTGAATGACTTAATATTTAATTCATGAGCAAAATTGTCATCGATGTTTATTGACCGATTGATCTGCTAATGAGGAGGTGCTGAAGGTACCAATGAGAACTGTTGCAGATATGTCACTCAGTGTTCTCTTTCCAGTAGACCGCATCAACGGCAGCAGTGAGTTTGAATCTGGGGACTTGGTGTCCACGGTTACGCGGGTGATGGTGAGCCAGAACCGGCTGTACAGCGACACCGAGGAGGTGCTGGCGCTGCAGGTGTTCAGTGAAGTGATAGAGATGGAGGGCAAGGAGGTAACTAAGATAACCCCACAGATCGTGGTTGATAAAGTAGTATTTCAATATGATTTCACACTCTGGTTTTCATCATCGAGGTCCAACAGCCTGACATGTGTGAGGTGAAGATACTGATGAGCCCAGACTTCCAGAAGCTGGCTCAGTTCACCAGCACCTACCCCATCGGACACAGCGAGATCTTCAGGCTTCCCAGGGAGGATGACATGGTGGTCACAGATCCCCCGATGAGCCCCAGGACAGGTATGCAAACATGGAGCACTGGCTGTTCCTCGTTATGACTTGTATACAGACCCAGTAAGTGTGTGTTGTGTTTAAATCAGATGAAGAACAGCTGATCTCCCAGACCACCAGCCAGTACCCCCTGAAGCACACGGAGACCACGCAGGAGGAGGTGGCCGCCCCGGGCAAGCTCCCCGAGACGCCTCTCCGCATGGACCCTGACCTGCTGAATGACGTCAGATATGATGACGAGTTTGATGTCAGAGAGCCGAGCCAACCGGATCACATCCAGATGGAAACTCCGCCCAAAGAGTTCATATCATCTTACTCTGTAAGCCGCTTGTGATGCTGGGCCGAAGACGCCTCGGAGGGTCACACACTGCAGGGCTCTCTGGTCATAAAGGCCACGGGGAGCCAGTTTACCAGAGGGGTTCCTATGGCTGCTCACACCGTGCTACGATCAGAGAGCCTTGGAAGCATGGGGGGAGGAGGGAGGAGGGAGGGAGGAGGGAGTGAGGAGGGGGGATACCAGTGATAGTTTCTATAAACACGTTTCTAGTATTTAAAAATCCAGTGTGTGTGTGTGTGTGTGTGTGTGTGTGTGTGTGTGTGTGTGTGTGTGTGTGTGTGTGTGTGTGTGTGTGTGTGTGTGTGTGTGTGTGTGTGTGTGTGTGTGGTGTGTGTGTGTGTGTGTGTGTGTGTGTGTGTGTGTGTGGTGTGTGTGTGTGTGTGTGTGTGTGTGTGTGTGTGTGTGTGTGTGTGTGTGTGTGTGTGTGTGTGTGTGTGTGTGTGTGTGTGTGTGTGTGTGTGTGTGTGTGTGTGTGTGTGTGTCTCCTCAGGCTGTGTGTCAGTGGGTGGAGGAGCTGAGGCAGCGTCTGAGGCGCTTCAGCTCCGAGGCGCTGCCGCTCTTCTTCCTGGTGATGTGGGTGGTGCTGGTCGGCGTGGTGGGATCAGCGGTCATCGTCAGGATGCTGGACGTGTTCTTCCCGACCTGTGAACACCAGTGAGTGTGCTTCATGGGGATGTGCGTGAGTGGAGAAGATGAGGTCAGACCCGATGTCGAGCGAGTGTTCACATTGTTCTTGCCTCTTTTCTTCCAGGCACATGTTCCACCTAAACCGTCTCACGCTGATGCCGGAGGACGAGGAGCACACTCTGCTGCAGAGCGTAGAAGTAGAGGAAGAGGAGGAGGAGAAGAAGCCTTGAAGGAGGGGGGTTGGGCCAGCTTCTTTATGTTCAGTTTGTTCTCGTGTTCTTTAACTTGGTACTGCGTTATATTTTCAGCATGGCATGATTTTGTCACAAGCTGCTATTCTGATTTCCGAAGCAGCTCCTCCATCGACCCTTTGAAGCACAAACGCCATGGAGCAGGAAGTGCTTTAATGCCACCCAATTCCTCAAATGCACCGACAGGAAGTGAGGAACAGGAAGTGAGCGGCTGGCGTACGGAGGCCAGCTGCGTGTCGCCGCACACAGAACGTCATGTGCTCCTTTGATGTGTCGTATAATGAATCTACTACTTTGCACACGCCTGCAATGTGGCGCTTTCTTCCATGTACGTCTTCAGCAGTGTTTAAATGTAAAGCAGACAGTCGGTCATACATGTGGTACTGAGCATTACACCACACACCATCCATGCGTCTGACATGTTCTGTGTGCAACTCATCGACTGAAGAAAGGACTCTTAAATGACTAACTGCTCCTATAATGGAACATAGGTGAGTCCTCCTAAGAGTGCTCCGAAGACGTGTCCGGCTGAAGGGAAAGCAAAGACGCCCAGATGTGCGCCCTGCAGGTTGAAGCCATAAGAACAAACTGAAGTGTGTGGAGCTGACCCAGCCTCTGGTCACTGAGAGGACACTTCTGCTCCGCTCACTGCTCTGTCCCCTTTGCTGGACGTGAGGAGATCAGAGACGCACTGTCACCACTTCATCAATACACTGGAGCGTCTCCCAGCTCTCATGCTCTTAGTGGGGACACGGTTAAAGGAGTACCCCCCCCCCTGCTAAACTGAATGTCACTACACCCCCTTAAGGCTTGCTTTCATATCATGACTGTGTTTCTGCAGAGTGCCTCTCAGCGAAGGGGACTGATTGTGTGCTTTCCTGTTTGTCATGATGAGGATGTAAATGTGTTGGTTCCGATTGTCTGCACTATATAACATATGGTACAATGTGTAAATAGTCTGCACTTAGGTTTGAACTGTGGAGAGGAAACTGGACTTACAGCGAAGAATGACTGATGAACTTTCTGGGCGTGTTCCTGGGATGAGTGCGAGCGGTGGAGGCCCGGCCCGGAGCGGTCAGAGCGGCGTGTAGTCAGTCCTGCACTCAGCAGTGGGAGTGTTTCGTGTGATTTTAAAATGCACCGACCAGGCTTTCTTAGCCCCCTTTAGAGGAGCTGGTGTTCTGCAGAATGCATGATGTACACTGCAAGCTGCATGTTGAGTCTGGCTCGTGCACTGCTGTGTTCCCCCAAGAGGAAGTGGGAAGCTGCTCGCTGACCTGCTGGGTGAGTGCTCATCTCAATGCATTACAGCTGATGTGCTGATACATTAGCCTGTGAGGCATGAATTCAGACGTGTTGCTGAATAAGAATACATTTTAATTTGCTCTTCGAAACATGTTACTATCTTAAGACTTGTGTGCATCACAAGCTGCACTGGGTCTCACGTCCTGCTGAATAAATGATTCTCTGACGAGCATCAAACCTTGTGTTGTGTGCTGCTCACTGTTGTTTTGCACTCGGAACACTTGCTGCATTGCTCCTGATGTGTGGTGCCTGGAGGAAAACACCAGCTCAACATCTGCCCGACAGGGGCAGCTTCCACCGGGCCGTGTGACGCCCAGCTTCCACCGGGCCGTGTGACGCCCATCTGCTTCTATCTGGCTTCAGACCGTAAAGCTCCAAAGATTCAAAGACCCTATTGTCATATGCAAAGATGCTAGTGTATATATGGAACTGAACATCTCCAACAATGCAACATAAACTGTATATATAGGACATCAAACAATACAACAAATACATCATAATACATAAATGATAGAAAAAGTGTAGAATAAATCAGAATAGAATAGAGCAGATTATATTGCAGATAGGGTTGGGTACCGAGAACATTTCGATTCCAACGGCATCATTTAGAAATGTGAATTTCGGTTCCGCTTTTCGATGCCTGAGGAAATGTTTCTCGCCGCTCTCCGTAGCCTACTGTATGACTGCGGCGAGGCGGGAAATGTAGCGTTGTATCTACACTTCCTACAGCGTAACCTGGGACCAGGGCCGGCCCGTTGCACTGGCATTATAGATGTTTGCCTAGGGCGCCAGATCTGTGGAGGCGCTGCGCTGACAGCTCTGGGAGGGAAAACAAATGTTTTGACTGTTGGTGCTCATCCTAATTTTCGGCCTTGATGTAACAACATTCATAATTAAGTAAATGTAACACCCTTTTCACCCCGGTTACACTTTTCATTCGCCCTGTACGATGGGCGCTGTAAGTGATGAACATGGGGGATGTTGGCTTATCTGGCGCCCGCAGCTCACAGCCAAAGTGCGAGTGAGCGAGGGAGAGAGGGAAGGGTGCACCGGTACCAGCGCTGTTATTATTAGCATCTGGTGCTAGCTGCTCTAACGGACGAAGAAGATGTTTCTACAATGATGTGGAGGAGAGTCCTCTCCAGTCAGACTGAGGCTGATAACTTCAGCTCAGTGAGGTAAAGGACTCTGAGGGTTTAGATAGTTCACTTTAGTCTAAGTTATCTAAGTGGGTCTCAAACGGTTTGATCACAATTTATGTAAACACATATTTCCAAGGCACTCCTTTATAATGATTGGGATAAAACAGGTTTGAAATCATTCCAATGTAAACTATAGGACAGTGAACCAGACATATCGTTTTAAACTGGAGAGATAAAACAATATGCATAAATAAAATAGTAAAATAAGATATGAATGAACAACAAACATTGCATGTATTTGTTATTGGCTATGGTAGGTTATTGGTTATGTTCACATACTTATTTAATTATTAAAATGTAAACCAATCTTTTTCATATGGGTGTTTATGTACCCCCTAGATCTAGTCTCTAGTAGGGCTGTGCAATTATTCATATTTTAATCGCAATTACGATTATGGTTTGCGACGATTATGAAAACAGCATAATTGACAAAATACGATTATTTTGCTGGGTGCGCTTTCGCCCCCCCCCTAAAAGCCCACTCGGCCACGTGGGAGTGACATGTGTTGTGAGTGTTCAGCGCGAGCGAAGACGTCAGAACAAGAGCAGCAACTCGTTAAAAAGAAGGTAAAACTATTTCGACTATTTGGAAGTAATTTGGCTTTCAGGAGTCCGACGTGGAGCAAAACAAAGTACAGTGCAGGATGTGTTACCAGGTTGTGTTGGCACCACACGCTAACACAACCTATCTCTTTAATCATCTGAAATACAACCACAAAGTGCAATACGACCGGGCAATAATACAACAAAAAGCAGATGCCCGCTCGACTTCATCCACCACATCATCACAGTCATCGATTCAGGACACATTGTACAGAGCAACGGCCTACGCGACGAGCTCGCAGAGACACAGAGATATTACAGGTGCCATTACATTTCACATCGCTAAAGATATGTGCCCAGTTAGCACTGTTAGCAACCAGGGCTTTAAGCAACGAGTCAACATGTTGGACAAGCGTTACGCGATGCCGTCTCGGTATTATTTCAGCAGGTCTGCGCTGCCTGCACTATATGACAAATGCCGTGAGTTGAGAGAGATGTGGCTTCAGCTGACTACTTTGCTACCACAACAGACCTATGGTCTAGCCCAGGGGTGCTCAACCAGTCGATCGCGAGATGTGTCTAAAAATAGAACAACAATATTAAGTATCGTTAATGTCCTGTAATATAATCTTCCTGTGCCAGAATAATGCACTTTAGTGATGGGTCGTTCGCGAACGATTCGTTCTTTTTGAACGAATCTTTGAAGTGAACGAGATGAACTGATTCCTCCCACAAAACGATTCGTTTGTTTGAGTCGCCACTAAAGAGAAGCTGTTCGCGAACGACGAACTTAAAGAACTGGCAGTTCAGAACTGTTTCCTACAGTGTACTGTAATCAGAGACCTCTCATCTGAGCTCCGACACACGCACGCACACAGACACACACACACACACACACACACACACACCAACTTGCCCGCAATAAAGAGGACGGATACCTGAACCGTAACGTCTAGCTAGCTTAGCGATAAATGCACACATCGTTGTATTCTCCTCCCCCGGTCGGCCCTAAAAGCTTCAAATGGTGGATACTTGAGCTCCATAGCGTCCCGCTAATGTGAAACACACACACACAGCGTTAGCGAGACATTCTCCTCCCCTGTCGGCACTAAAAGCTTCAGAGGGCGGATAGCTGGGCTCCGTAGCGTCCAGCTAGCTTAGCGATAAATACACACATCGTTGTATTCTCCTCCCCCTGTCGGCACTAGAAGCTTCAGATGGCGGATACCTGAGCTCCATAGCGTTGTGCTAATGTGAAACACACACAGCGTTAGCGGGACATTCTCCTCTCCCTGTCGGCCCTAAAAGCTTCAGAGGGCGGATAGCTGGGCTCCGTAGCGTCCCACTAGCTTAGCCGCTAGCTAAAGGTAAACATACAGTAGATGGGTACATACTATAGAATATGAATAAATCGTCACCGATGTAGAGGATATATTTTTGTATTCACTTTGAACTCGGCCAAATGGAGTTTAATGTTTTGGGATTTAAGCACATAGTACATGCATGGGTTTGCAAGTATAACGTGCTAGCCTGCTGTAATACATTGTATAGTCAGGCACACATTTATGAGAGATTTAACAATGGCCAATTCTATTTCTTAAATAATATGTAGCCTATTCCCAGAGCATAATTCATGGGGCAACAAGGTGAGGTGTAACATGTGTTTTAATATCATAAATGTTACGCCAGCAAACTTCTTGTACAGACTTCGGCAGTAGTGAAGACTCACTGAACGAATTAAGTACAAAGACGAATCGTTCGCGAACGTGCAAATCACCAGAAGTCGTTCGCGAACCGGTGAACGAATCAGTGAACGAATCTTTCAAGTGAACTGAATCAAAAAGATTTGTGTCCCCGAAGGGAATCGGAATTCCCATCACTAATGCACTTGAACGCATCAAAGCTTTGTGATTGGCCGGCGTCACCCCATGTGTCGGGGCGTAGCTGAGGGTCTTCAGTACAGGTGGCTTGTCACCTGCCTGCGCTCATCTCTGAAACCAGACCATGTCAACAGGCTGGTGTTTCATGCAAAACATCTTTAAGAGATGACATGAGCAGCCCTACCAGCATTTGCCATGGTGGCCTAAACATTTTTATTTGGTCTTAAATTGTAGTTCAACATTTATTTCCTGTTACTTCTGGACCATGACGGTTGGCCAGCCTTCAACGTTTAACTGAGTGGAACAATGAATATGTTTTACCAACATGTTGGCTATATGGAGTTTTCAGTAGGTTGTGACAGTGCACTGCAACATATTTAATTTATTTTGGTCTAATTTATTTTTATTTATCATATTAATAATATATGTTTAGTATGGTTTTGGAAGTGCGCTCCAACATATTTGTTGATCTTGTTTATTGGTAAAATATTATTTGTTTTAAAGTTCAATAAATGGTCAATTAATAATCGTCAAAATAATCGTGATATCAATTATTGACCCAAATAATCGTGATTATGATTTTTGCCATAATCGCACAACCCTAGTCTCTAGTCATTCTGCTTAAAGGGCACTAGATTGAAGCATTTTGCTTTAAAATGTTCGAACATTTCTTCCTGGTATGCCTGAGAAGGCAGATGTGCTTGTTTTTCTCAACAAGAACTTAATCATTTTTTTTATCCTGCCCCTCAAAGAATCGCAATTGAGAACCGTTAAGAACCGGAATCGAAAAGTAGAATCAGAATCGTGGAAATTCAAACGATACCCAACCCTAGTTGCAGACCAATGTGCAAGTAATGCAGATGAAGTGAAGTACACTGAACAAAAATATAAACGCAACACTTTTGTTTTTGCTCCCATTTTTCATGAGATGAACTCAAAGATCTAAAACATTTTCTATAAAAACAAAATAACCATTTCTCATGAAGGGTAATGTTGTGAATCGAGTGGCCTGTGTTCGTCGTCCATAACATACGCCTGCCCATACCAAAACCCCACCACCACCATGGGCCACTCAATTCACAACATTACCCTAACCCTACCTCTACCCCTCACACCAGATACTGACTGGTTTTCGGACCCCCCCAGACCCCCCAATAAAGCAAAACTGCATGTTTCAGAGTGGCCTTTTATTGTGGCCAGCCTAAGGCACACCTGTGCAATAATCATGCTGTCTAATCAGCATCTTGATATGCCACACCTGTGAGGTGGGATGGATGATCTCGGCAAAGGAGAAGTGCTCACTATCACACATTGTTTCAGATTTGTGAACAATATTTGAGAGAAATGGTTATTTTGTGTTTATAGAAAATGTTTTAGATATTTGAGTTCATCTCATGAAAAATGGGAGCAAAAACAAAAGTATTTATATTTGTGTTCAGTGTAGATCCACGTCAGAAAGAAATAAGCTCATTTATTCAGAGAAAGTTATAAGTAACCATGCAGGAGTCTATATACATGTAATTAGAATAAGATGTAAATATTGTACAGTAATAATATACTGTTTATTGTACTGAGAAATATTAAGATAAATAAATAGTAAGATGCAAGCAGATGAATGCTCTGGGTTACAGGCACGAAACAGAGCTGTGCGTGCTCGTACCAAGTCTCCGCCCTGATGGCCGGCAGCCCTCTCATCTCATCGAGTGTCCATTAGATCACGTGATTATCTAATGATGCCCTCGGCTGCTGATCAACGTTAGTGAGCCACAGAAGTGAGAAGGTCCTCGGTTTGTTTCCCTAGCAGACGTGTTGCTTACTAAACAAAATGACACGCAACACATAGTGAATATAACAGTTTTATAGTACAATCATTGTCAACTTTATTTACATAAATATCTTGTTAGCGTTAAATAAAATCAACCAAACTGTTTAAAATCAAATGCATTGAAAAATGGAAAAGGAAACATTTGACATTGATTGGCAGTTCGTTGAGCATCTCTCACACTTGAGGAAGTCACTTAAACATCCGTCAGTGTGTCGCAAGAAGCTGTCTCACAGCTTCTGATGTTGAGCCTCCTTTTTACCACATTAACACAACGTACTGTAACATTGAGTGGATCCATCTGCAGTGCTCTATTCCCACCTGAATGCCTCGCTACCCTCTGACACCGTTACTTCAGCTGATGCTGGGGGTTCTCAGCAGGACCCAAACTCTTCGATCCATTTCTCGTACTTCTCCAGGTCGACTGCAGACACAGATTTGGACACTTTCTTCAGAGCAGACTCAAAGTCCTCCATAGTGGTGGGCATGTGCATTTCATCCCGTGAAATGTTCCGGATCTCCTCCGGTGTGAGGCCCTCTATTCTTCGCCTCATGGCCATGAGAGAGGCGTCCCTGCAACACAACACAGCCTAAGGTTCATTCAACACTTAATTTCTCTATTACCTAACCAAACTTATTACAATAAACCTTCCAGCCCTGGCTTTTATTGTGATCTTCTGCAATCTTAAGTCAATGTAATGTCTGCATGACAACAAAAGTTATACTTTTTATTTTAAATCCACATTTAATTATTTTCCATGAAGTGGTCTCAGAGTGCGCTGAAGACCTTCCTTTTTGATAAAGCTTAGTTAGGGCTGATTAGACTCAGCCCCTGGTTTAGCTGCTATCGCCTTAGTCTGTCGGGGACACCTACTTCCTCCTTCTGTCGGTCTGTACCCGTGTGCTCTCACGTTCCCAATAACGCAGCTTCCCCACATTTCCTTTTTGTGTCTCTATCTACGCCGGGATCCTGAGTCGTGGCTGATCCTGTTGCTGCGGTCCTGGATCCTGCATCCAGAGTCCAGGGGCCTATATTGCGAACCTGGTTCAACCTAACCTGGATGTGTTTGAGTTAGCCGGTTGGCCTAATCCAAAACATACGCGCTCTCGCTAAACGGTCCTACGACGCGGGTTATCAAGTGGATCGCTCAAGCCAGCCGTGTCCTATCTAGTTAGGTGCGCGTTCACATGAGAGGGGTGGGATCTGGAGCATTCGACCAATCACAAACATGGAGAAGCGCACTGACAGCGCAACGTCATACTTCCTGAATGAAAAATGAACTTTAATACTCGTCAAAAATGAAGAAGTTACACTTTAAACATCCATGACTTAAACACTTGATCAGGATCAAAGCCACAGAGCTGCACCTGCAAGTTCACACAGTCGCTGATTTTTGCCGGCCGTCTTTCCTGCAGCGGCAGCTTTTCTGTATTTCCTTTCTCCTGTCATATGACTTGATCGCTTTAAACTCTGCACATTGAGCTCTGATTGGTCAGCAGGCGGTGCTTTCACTGAGTTGAGCTCTTAGCCTGCAACCTAACCAGGTCCCGACCAGGTTAGTCGCTAAGCATAAGTTACCATGGAGATCTAGCCTGCTAAAAAGAGAACCAGCTTCGGATGACCGGAAAGCCGTAGTTTCCCCTGAATTTAGCCGCCAAGCGAAAACTTCTCACTGGAAGTTGATTCGTCTGCGCCATCTTGAGTAGCGTCCCATGGCGCTTATTTCTGCCGGAGGAGCAATAATGGAGGAGCGATAACCGAGGAACCACCAGATCATCCTTCGATGAAATCCTCAGACACTCGCCCCGCCCCCTTACTGTGTATCGCTCACTGATTGGACGAGGCAGTGCATGCACTGTTCTTATGCTTCTTGACATGAGAGCAGTTTCCCAGCGGAGTGAAGAAAACACATGAACCTCACGGGAGTCACTCCTCAGTTTATACCGTGTTTTGTTTCAATTAATGTTTAATTTAGTTACAAATATGTGATATATCTGATCAACAACGTGGTCAACAATCATGGTATTCATTTTTTGGAAACATTTTCATGATCGCTTTTTTTCGTTTTACATTTTCATTTATTGTCCTTTCCATTCAGTCATTAAGTGCTATTAAAATGTTAATGTGCTACATATCCACACAAACACACAACGTGTGCAATCTAATGAATGTTAATCTAACTGGTTTTGATAGATAACATATCTTTATTTTATTTATATTGTGCGCTCTAATCAATATTAATCCAACTATTGTTCGTTTATACATTTTAAGAATGGCGTTTATCTTTTTTTAGAATGAGTTCTTATTTTATTTTATGTATTTGGGTCTACAACAGATGATACAAATGTTTGTGTCAGTAAATGTGTGCTAACAGAGGCGGAGGTGTTTGTGGAAACAACGGGGACAGAGCTGCTGTCAGACGATCAGCTGTGCAGCGTCATCACAAACGGACGTCGCTTCACGTGACGCTCTGGAGGAAAGGACGTCCCATTGCTCTTAAAACTCATTTCCTGCTTCTCGTGGTTTCCTTGAGTCTCTCCGCTTCCCTGGTGGGAGGGACTAGAGGCAGGGAAACGACGCAAGTGAGGTACGCAAGGAATCCATTTAACCGAAAACCGAAGTGAGAAGGGCCCCTGGATCCTCTATCCTGAGTACTGGATCTGAGTCGTGGCTGAACCTGTCTCTGCAGTCCTGCCTGACTCACCATACTACTTCCCTGATGGCTCCCACAGGATTGTTGACATCCTCGTGGATTCATCTTCCTATTATACACACATGCATTTCCAAACATTTGGACTACCTCTGTTGCAAATGTATTATCTTTTCAATTCACACACGGCATCTATTGCACGTCTGTCCGTCCTGGGAGAGGGATCCCTCCTCGGCTGCTCTCCCTGAGGTTTCTCCCATGTTCCCTTAAAGGGATAGTGGAAATCCGCGAATTTTGGGTTTAACTTTATTAAAAATAAGCATAATAAACCTTTTTTATTTCATGCGCCTAGTTTCATTTTATTTTCAGTTTTACTGCTCCCGACCACGCCCTCTCAATGAAACGAAATACTTCGGGAATCTTCGGGTGATGACGAAAACAAAAGAAAGACGGGCACAAACATTGGACGAGGCACGAGTATTTTATTATGTTTTCTGGCTGATTTAATGCATCATTAGCCTGTACCTTTGTGTACAACGCCATTTATTGCCTGTCGATGAGATAATCCGGTACACAGTGTCGAATGTGTACACTGATCATCATATTAGACATGATAGACTAACAGTATTGCGAGTACAGCCTACACTTGACAGGCAGCCTGGCTAGCCTAGGATTAGGACCATACTTCGTCAAAAGACCGATTGGCTCTAGCTGTATATCATGCTAGTATACAATTCATTTAAATGTATTCATGTAATTAATGCCCATAAGGCTGTTACATATACAATAATAAATGTGACAAGATAATGTATGTGAACCTGACCCTGGTATGTTATGAAATGTACCCTACATGCAGTCATCCTCGGGCATAGCCATAGGCCTACAGTGCATGCATGCCAACTTTTGCAAAATATAATATAGCGCCTAGCGTGAGCTATGCTTAGGGACCTACCAGTCAAGATTATTTGTGCGTAGGGGTGCATCATCTGGCGCCTGGTCCTGGTCATCCTCGCCATTGCCCATGCCGTGAACTAACTCCATCTCCTCGGGCTTGGGCTCGAACAAATAAGGACGTAATGGTCCATCGTCTGGCTCAATATTCTCACCATCGTCGCTCACTGAACCGGATTCAGATTCAGTTCCTAAAACTACATTTTCACAGGAAAGCCGAGAGGATGTTTCTGACTCGCTATCATCACTGGATACCTCGTACAATCCTTCTTCTTTGTCTGGTATATTTGCCCTTCCACGTTCATTCTGCATAGACGCCGTGGTTTGTTATTGTTTCGTCTTCCTGAGTTTTCCTCACTTCCTGTTTGGCTGAATCGATCATTTCGTTTCTAAAAAAGTTCGGGGAAGCTGCAATAAAGTGCTTCTAACATGCGGAAGGCAATTATTTTATATTTTTAATCAGGTGTGATTGTTTTGGTACGTAATTATGCTTGTATATAAGTTAAAACGAAACTATTTGGGGTTCAATTTCCACTATCCCTTTAAACTGAGGGTTTTCTCTGGAAGTGTTTCCTTGTACGATGTGAGGGTCTGAGGACAGAGGGTCTAAGGACAGAGGGTCTGAGGACAGAGGGTCTAAGGACAGAGGGTCTGAGGACAGAGGGTCTGAGGACAGAGGGTGTCGTATTGTCATTCTGATATTCTGTACAGACTGTGAAGACCACGGAGACAGATGTAACATTTGTGATATTGGGCTCTAATTAAACATTGATTGATTGAATTATTTAGTGTGTTATGCGTCAATAGGTAATTGTGTTTTATCTATTGTAGCAATGGTCATATTGGGTACACATATTGGATGGTGACAATATGTGTACCCAAGTTCCACATTATGGAGGTTATTCCCCATCTCTATTCACGAGCGTGGTCTTTCAATTTGAGAGCATAAGTTGTTGATGTCACGTTCAGATGATGGTTTCTTTCCCTCGCACTCCGTAGTGCTGCTCGGGTTAGATCTGCTGCTTCTGCTCAAACCGTAGCTCGCACTCCATAGTGCTGCTCGGGTTAGATCTGCTGCTTCTGCTCAAACCGTAGCTCGCACTCCGTAGTGCTGCTCGGGTTAGATCTGCTGCTTCTGCTCAAACCGTAGCTCGCACTCCGTAGTGCTGCTCGGGTTAGATCTGCTGCTTCTGCTCAAACCGTAGCTCGCACTCCATAGTGCTGCTCGGGTTAGATCTGCTGCTTCTGCTCAAACCGTAGCTCGCACTCCGTAGTGCTGCTCGGGTTAGATCTGCTGCTTCTGCTCAAACCGTAGCTCGCACTCCGTAGTGCTGCTCGGGTTAGATCTGCTGCTTCTGCTCAAACCGTAGCTCGCACTCCATAGTGCTGCTCGGGTTAGATCTGCTGCTTCTGCTCAAACCGTAGCTCGCACTCAGATATATCGCTGCTTGATTTCCTGTTTAAAACCTTCTCCTCGCACTCGGCTGCTTCTGTGCGCCCGTCAAATGTCTGCTCTCAGGGCGCTATTTGAGTGCGAGGAGAAGGTTTGAGGAAAATCGATCCGTCATCTGAACGTGGAATCAACAACGTATGCTCTCCAATTGAAAGACCACGCTCTTGAATAAAGACGGGGAGTAACCTCCATACCGCATTGGTGAAGGATGGCTGACCTGCACACGTTGGTGATGTCGGCTCCAGAGTAACCCTCCAGCTGCTCTGCGATCTTCTGCAGGTCCACGTCCTCGGACACCTCCAGCTCCTTCAGGTTGATCTTGAGCAGCTCCACCCGCCCTGCGTCTGCAGACAGAGACGCAGCAGCAGTTATAGCTTTCAGGTCTGCAGCACAACCTGTGTGTGTGTGTGTGTGTGTGTGTGATGTACTCCCAGGGGACAGGATACAGAATGCAAAGAATCTGGGCTCAGCTCTGCCCCAGCGTATTATCCATGAAAGCGTCAGAGGAGAGTGTGCACGTGAAAGAGTGTGTACGTAGGAGAGTGTACGTAGGAGTGTGTACGTGAAGCAGAGGAGTGTGCACGTGAGAGTGTGTACGTGAAGCAGAGTGTGCACGTGAAGCAGAGGAGAGTGTGCACGTGAGAGTGTGTACGTAGGAGAGTGTGTACATGAGAGAGTGTGTACGTAGGAGAGTGTGTACATGAAGCAGAGGAGTGTGCACGTGTGAGAGGGTGTACGTGAAGCAGAGGAGTGTGCACGTGAGAGAGTGTGTGCGTGAAGCAGAGTGTACATGAAGCAGAGGAGTGTGCACGTGAGAGTGTGCACGTGAAGCAGAGGAGTGTGCACGTGAGAGAGTGTGCACGTGAAGCAGAGGAGAGTGTGCACGTGAGAGAGTGTGCACGTGAAGCAGAGGAGAGTGTACGTGAAGGCAGCGGGATGTAGATCCTCTTCTCCAGCCGCCGCCTCAGAGCCTCGTCGATGTCCCAGGGGAAGTTGGTGGCAGCCAGCACCATCACCATCTTTGATGGGTCATCGTTTTCTGAGGCTCCACCAACACCTAGACAGCAGTCCCAATAATGACAAAATGGATGCCGCAGAAAACCAACGCTAGCTTGTTTCGAGCATTTTACAAAGAACAATAATCATTTCTAAAAGTGAATATAAGATAACTAATCTGTACCTTCCAATCAAAAAAATGTTTTAAATCACATTTATTTTAGTTTTTTGCTAACTAAATTGTCATATTAACATATCCGTTTAGGGGAGGGGGGCTATTTAAAGATGCCCCCCAGACAGGACCCTTCATTCCTGCTGCTGTCGGACTGCTCCTAGAGCAGGGGTGTCAAACTCAAGGCCCGGGGGCCAAATCCGGCCTACGACAAGAAACAGGTTGCCCATAAACTACATGTCCCACAATGCATCTCGTTTTGTGACATGCACACTGAAGAGACTTGCAATTATTTGCCCTGGACTTCTGTTTTCAGAGTCTTCATCATGAGCCTGAGTCTTCATCATGAGCCTGAGTCTTCATCATGAGCCTGAGTCTTCACCATGAGCCTGAGTCTTCACCGAGTCTTCATCATGAGCCTGAGTCTTCATCATGAGCCTGAGTCTTCATCATGAGCCTGAGTCTTCATCATGAGCCTGAGTCTTCACCATGTCTTCATCATAAGCCTGAGTCTTCATCATGAGCCTGAGTCTTCATCATGAGCCTGAGTCTTCATCATGAGCCTGAGTCTTCATCATGAGCCTGAGTCTTCACCATGTCTTCATCATGAGCCTGAGTCTTCATCATGTCTTCATCATGAGCCTGAGTCTTCATCATGTCTTCATCATGTCTTCACCATGAGCCTGAGTCTTCATCATGAGCCTGAGTCTTCATCATGTCTTCATCATGAGCCTGAGTCTTCATCATGTCTTCATCATGAGCCTGAGTCTTCATCATGTCTTCATCATGAGCCTGAGTCTTCATCATGAGCCTGAGTCTTCATCATGTCTTCATCATGAGTCTGAGTCTTCACCATGTCTTCATCATGAGCCTGAGTCTTCATCATGAGCCTGAGTCTTCATCATGTCTTCATCATGAGCCTGAGTCTTCATCATGTCTTCATCATGAGCCTGAGTCTTCATCATGAGCCTGAGTCTTCATCATGTCTTCATCATGAGCCTGAGTCTTCATCATGAGCCTGAGTCTTCATCATGAGCCTGAGTCTTCACCATGAGCCTGAGTCTTCATCATGTCTTCATCATGAGCCTGAGTCTTCATCATGAGCCTGAGTCTTCATCATGTCTTCATCATGAGCCTGAGTCTTCATCATGAGCCTGAGTCTTCATCATGTCTTCATCATGAGCCTGAGTCTTCATCATGTCTTCATCATGTCTTCATCATGAGCCTGAGTCTTCATCATGTCTTCATCATGAGCCTGAGTCTTCATCATGTCTTCACCATGAGTCTGAGTCTTCACCATGTCTTCATCATGAGCCTGAGTCTTCACCATGAGCCTGAGTCTTCATCATGAGCCTGAGTCTTCATCATGAGCCTGAGTCTTCATCATGAGCCTGAGTCTTCATCATGAGCCTGAGTCTTCATCATGTCTTCATCATGAGCCTGAGTCTTCATCATGAGCCTGACTCTTCATCATGAGCCTGAGTCTTCATCATGAGTCTGAGTCTTCATCATGTCTTCATCATGAGCCTGAGTCTTCATCATGTCTTCATCATGAGCCTGAGTCTTCATCATGTCTTCATCATGAGCCTGAGTCTTCATCATGTCTTCATCATGAGCCTGAGTCTTCATCATGAGCCTGAGTCTTCATCATGTCTTCATCATGAGCCTGAGTCTTCATCATGAGCCTGAGTCTTCATCATGTCTTCATCATGAGCCTGAGTCTTCATCATGAGCCTGAGTCTTCATCATGTCTTCATCATGAGCCTGAGTCTTCATCATGAGCCTGGGTCTTCATCATGAGCCTGAGTCTTCATCATGAGCCTGAGTCTTCATCATGAGCCTGAGTCTTCATCATGTCTTCATCATGAGCCTGAGTCTTCATCATGAGCCTGAGTCTTCATCATGTCTTCATCATGTCTTCATCATGAGCCTGAGTCTTCATCATGAGCCTGAGTCTTCATCATGTCTTCATCATGAGCCTGAGTCTTCATCATGAGCCTGAGTCTTCATCATGAGCCTGAGCCTTCACCATGTCTTCATCATGAGCCTGAGTCTTCATCATGAGCCTGAGTCTTCATCATGAGCCTGAGTCTTCATCATGAGCCTGAGTCTTCACCATGTCTTCATCATGAGCCTGAGTCTTCATCATGTCTTCATCATGAGCCTGAGTCTTCATCATGTCTTCATCATGTCTTCATCATGAGCCTGAGTCTTCATCATGTCTTCATCATGAGCCTGAGTCTTCATCATGAGCCTGAGTCTTCATCATGAGCCTGAGTCTTCATCATGAGCCTGAGTCTTCATCATGTCTTCATCATGAGCCTGAGTCTTCATCATGAGCCTGAGTCTTCATCATGTCTTCATCATGAGCCTGAGTCTTCATCATGTCTTCATCATGAGCCTGAATCTTCATCATGAGCCTGAGTCTTCATCATGTCTTCACCATGAGTCTGAGTCTTCACCATGTCTTCATCATGAGCCTGAGTCTTCATCATGAGCCTGAGTCTTCATCATGTCTTCATCATGAGCCTGAGTCTTCATCATGTCTTCATCATGAGCCTGAGTCTTCATCATGAGCCTGAGTCTTCATCATGTCTTCATCATGAGCCTGAGTCTTCATCATGAGCCTGAGTCTTCATCATGAGCCTGAGTCTTCACCATGAGCCTGAGTCTTCATCATGTCTTCATCATGAGCCTGAGTCTTCATCATGAGCCTGAGTCTTCATCATGTCTTCATCATGAGCCTGAGTCTTCATCATGAGCCTAAGTCTTCATCATGTCTTCATCATGAGCCTGAGTCTTCATCATGTCTTCATCATGAGCCTGAGTCTTCATCATGTCTTCATCATGAGCCTGAGTCTTCATCATGTCTTCACCATGAGTCTGAGTCTTCACCATGTCTTCATCATGAGCCTGAGTCTTCATCATGAGCCTGAGTCTTCATCATGTCTTCATCATGAGCCTGAGTCTTCATCATGTCTTCATCATGAGCCTGAGTCTTCATCATGAGCCTGAGTCTTCATCATGTCTTCATCATGAGCCTGAGTCTTCATCATGAGCCTGACTCTTCATCATGAGCCTGAGTCTTCACCATGAGTCTGAGTCTTCATCATGTCTTCATCATGAGCCTGAGTCTTCATCATGTCTTCATCATGTCTTCATCATGAGCCTGAGTCTTCATCATGTCTTCATCATGAGCCTGAGTCTTCATCATGTCTTCATCATGAGCCTGAGTCTTCATCATGAGCCTGAGTCTTCATCATGTCTTCATCATGAGCCTGAGTCTTCATCATGAGCCTGAGTCTTCATCATGAGCCTGAGTCTTCATCATGTCTTCATCATGAGCCTGAGTCTTCATCATGAGCCTGAGTCTTCATCATGTCTTCATCATGTCTTCATCATGAGCCTGAGTCTTCATCATGAGCCTGAGTCTTCATCATGAGCCTGAGTCTTCATCATGTCTTCATCATGTCTTCATCATGAGCCTGAGTCTTCATCATGAGCCTGAGTCTTCATCATGTCTTCATCATGTCTTCATCATGAGCCTGAGTCTTCATCATGAGCCTGAGTCTTCATCATGAGCCTGAGTCTTCATCATGTCTTCATCATGTCTTCATCATGAGCCTGAGTCTTCATCATGTCTTCATCATGAGCCTGAGTCTTCATCATGAGCCTGAGTCTTCATCATGTCTTCATCATGAGCCTGAGTCTTCATCATGTCTTCATCATGAGCCTGAGTCTTCATCATGTCTTCATCATGTCTTCATCATGTCTTCATCATGAGCCTGAGTCTTCATCATGAGCCTGAGTCTTCATCATGAGCCTGAGTCTTCATCATGTCTTCATCATGTCTTCATCATGAGCCTGAGTCTTCATCATGTCTTCATCATGAGCCTGAGTCTTCATCATGTCTTCACCATGAGCCTGAGTCTTCATCATGAGCCTGAGTCTTCATCATGAGCCTGAGTCTTCATCATGAGCCTGAGTCTTCATCATGTCTTCATCATGAGCCTGAGTCTTCATCATGTCTTCACCATGAGCCTGAGTCTTCATCATGTCTTCATCATGTCTTCATCATGAGCCTGAGTCTTCATCATGAGCCTGAGTCTTCATCATGAGCCTGAGTCTTCCTCATGTCTTCATCATGAGCCTGAGTCTTCATCATGAGCCTGAGTCTTCATCATGTCTTCACCATGAGCCTGAGTCTTCATCATGTCTTCATCATGTCTTCATCATGAGCCTGAGTCTTCATCATGAGCCTGAGTCTTCATCATGAGCCTGAGTCTTCCTCATGTCTTCATCATGAGCCTGAGTCTTCATCATGAGCCTGAGTCTTCACCATGGCTTCATCATGAGCCTGAGTCTTCATCATGTCTTCATCATGAGCCTGAGTCTTTATTATGAGCCTGAGTCTTCATCATGAGCCTGAGTCTTCATCATGTCTTCATCATGAGCCTGAGTCTTCATCATGTCTTCATCATGAGCCTGAGTCTTCATTATGAGCCTGAGTCTTCATCATGAGCCTGAGTCTTCATCATGTCTTCATCATGAGCCGGAGTCTTCATCATGAGCCTGAGTCTTCACCATGGCTTCATCATGAGCCTGAGTCTTCATCATGTCTTCATCATGAGCCTGAGTCTTCATCATGAGCCTGAGTCTTCACCATGAGCCTGAGTCTTCACCATGAGCCTGAGTCTTCATCATGTCTTCATCATGAGCCTGAGTCTTCATCATGTCTTCATCATGAGCCTGAGTCTTCATCATGAGCCTGAGTCTTCATCATGTCTTCATCATGAGCCTGAGTCTTCACCATGTCTTCACCATGAGCCTGAGTCTTCACCATGTCTTCATCATGAGCCTGATTCTTCATCATGTCTTCACCATGAGCCTGAGTCTTCATCATGTCTTCACTATGAGCCTGAGTCTTCATCATGTCTTCACCATGAGCCTGAGTCTTCACCATGTCTTCATCATGAGCCTGAGTCTTCATCATGTCTTCATCATGTCTTCATCATGAGCCTGAGTCTTCATCATGAGCCTGAGTCTTCATCATGTCTTCATCATGAGCCTGAGTCTTCATCATGTCTTCATCATGAGCCGGAGTCTTCACCATGAGCCTCAGTCTTCATCATGTCTTCATCATGAGCCTGAGTCTTCATCATGAGCCTGAGTCTTCATCATGAGCCTGAGTCTTCATCATGAGCCTGAGTCTTCCTCATGTCTTCATCATGAGCCTGAGTCTTCATCATGAGCCTGAGTCTTCACCATGGCTTCATCATGAGCCTGAGTCTTCATCATGTCTTCATCATGAGCCTGAGTCTTCATTATGAGCCTGAGTCTTCATCATGAGCCTGAGTCTTCATCATGTCTTCATCATGAGCCTGAGTCTTCATCATGTCTTCATCATCAGCCTGAGTCTTCATTATGAGCCTGAGTCTTCATCATGTCTTCATCATGAGCTTGAGTCTTCATCATGTCTTCATCATGAGCCTGAGTCTTCATCATGAGCCTGAGTCTTCACCATGGCTTCATCATGAGCCTGAGTCTTCACCATGAGCCTGAGTCTTCATCATGTCTTCATCATGAGCCTGAGTCTTCATCATGAGCCTGAGTCTTCATCATGAGCCTGAGTCTTCATCATGTCTTCATCATGAGCCTGAGTCTTCACCATGTCTTCACCATGAGCCTGAGTCTTCACCATGTCTTCATCATGAGCCTGAGTCTTCATCATGTCTTCATCATGAGCCTGAGTCTTCATCATGTCTTCACCATGAGCCTGAGTCTTCACCATGAGCCTGAGTCTTCATCATGTCTTCACCATGAGCCTGAGTCTTCATCATGTCTTCACCATGAGCCTGAGTCTTCACCATGAGCCTGAGTCTTCACCATGTCTTCATCATGAGCCTGAGTCTTCATCATGTCTTCACCATGAGCCTGAGTCTTCACCATGTCTCACCATGAGTCTTCATCATGTCTTCATCATGTCTTCACCATGAGCCTGAGTCTTCACCATGAGCCTGAGTCTTCTTCATGTCTTCACCATGAGCCTGAGTCTTCATCATGTCTTCACCATGAGCCTGAGTCTTCACCATGTCTTCACCATGAGCCTGAGTCTTCATCATGAGCCTGAGTCTTCATCATGAGCCCGAGTCTTCATCATGAGCCCGAGTCTTCATCATGTCTTCACCATGAGCCTGAGTCTTCATCATGAGCCTGAGTCTTCATCATGTCTTCATCATGTCTTCACCATGAGTCTTCAGAGGGTCTCTGTGCTGTGGAGGACGTCCTGCCTCTTCTGTCTGGTTGAAAGACTGCCCCTGCACTTCCTGCCTTTTCATATCAAAGACTTCCCTGCAGCATCAATACAGGTCAATCGTTTCTTAACATTTAGTAGAGTAAAAAGATCAGACCCAAACAACTTGCAGTGTGTTTTCTGTGTACTGGTTCTAGAAGGATCTGTAGCTATCCGATCAGTAGTAAAGCTATCATGGTTGTGTTGTGGTCCGGTTACCGTCCATCTGCACCAGCAGCTCCGCCTTCACTCTGCGGCTGGCCTCGTGTTCCTCTGAGGTTCCTCTGCGGCTGCACATGGAGTCAATCTCATCGATGAAGATCGTAGTGGGAGCGTAGAAACGTGCCTGACCAACAACACGGGATCAGTCAAGAAAATATTCAAAGTATCACAGTCACAAGTAGTTACAATAACTGGAGAGGACAGACCCCTGCCAGGTCTGCACACTGTCTCAAACTCATCCCTCTTCAGTACATTGCATGTTGGGTAACCAAGTGCTCTTCATTTATACCGCTTGTGTTCTTGTTTGTGCCGTTCAGGCCAACTTATGTTAACTGTGATTACCACTATGGATGACCCTGCCAACACTCACACCTTCAAAGAACGGGCACACTACCTGTGAAGTGTGACAATCAAAGGGATGCTCTAGAGAAACATGACTTGGTGTACAACATCATATGTGAAGTCTTACCATTTCAAAGAGAAGGCGAACCAGCTTCTCAGACTCTCCTCTGTACTTGGAGGTGAGAGTGGATGAGGAGACGTTGAAAAATGTGGTTCTGCACTCGGTAGCAACAGCTTTAGCCAAAAGCGTTTTCCCCGTGCCAGGCGGTCCCACCATAAGCACTCCCTTTGGTCAGATATAAAAAGGTTCTGTGCATGATACTGATAATAGATTACAGAAAAAACACAACTGGAAAGTCTTTAAATCTGCACCTTCCAGGGTCTCCGTATGCCTTTGAAGAAAGCTGGCATCCACATCGGCAACACGACCGCTTCTTTCAAAAGTTTCTTTGCATCTTCTAAGTCTGCAATGTTGTCCCTAAGAAAGAGATGAGACAGTTTAAAGTGGGGGGGAACTCAGTGATATGGAATCTTTAGTTTTGGATCTGGTCATGTTAGCTGTAGGCTCTCCTCCCCCGTCTCCTGCAGGCAAACTGCTTGGGAGCTTTAGCATTCTCTCCCCACAGCTATGGCTAAGAGTGGAATCGGCTTGCCCAAAACAATCTGTCCTTTAGATGATAACAGGACCAAGCTGACGCTCAGTGTCTGAGAGCAGTATGGACATCCGGATTCCATCTCATCAGGGGGATAGCTCCCTGCCAGCTGCTAGGAGCCGAACCCTGTGTTCTCCTTGCTCCAAAGTTTCATCACACACTATCAATCAATCAATGTTTATTTAGAGCCCAATATCACACATGTTACATTTGTCTCAGTGGACTTCACAGTTTGTACAGAATATCAGTATGACAATACGACACCCTCTGTCCTTAGACCCTCTGTCCTTAGACCCTCTGTCCATAGACCCTCACATCGTACAAGGAAAAACTTCCAGAGAAAACCCCCAGTTTAAGGGAACATGGGAGAAACCTCAGGGAGAGCAGCAGAGGAGGGATCCCTCTCCCAGGACGGACAGACGTGCAATACTGTAGATGCCGTGTGGAAATCACAAACACTACCTGCTTAAGAGTCTGCTCCTTGAAATATGTGTTTCATATATGGTATGTTTCTCTTATGGACGCACAAACAATACGGTGAAATACAAACAGCAGTGCTGAACAGTGTGAGGCTAAAAGTGTCAAAGTGTGATCTGTAAAGCAGTAATGACCAGCTGCTCTAGCTAGCAGCGTGACAGAGTGAAGAAGGAGGGGCCAGGCCCCATTGCTCTAGCTAGCAGCGTGACAGAGTGAAGAAGGAGGGGCCAGGCCCCATTGCTCTAGCTAGCAGCGTGACAGAGTGAAGAAGGAGGGGCCAGGCCCCATTGCTCTAGCTAGCAGCGTGACAGAGTGAAGAAGGAGGGGCCAGGCCCCATTGCTCTAGCTAGCAGCGTGACAGAGTGAAGAAGGAGGGGCCAGGCCCCTTTGCTCTAGCTAGCAGCGTGACAGAGTGAAGAAGGAGGGGCCAGGCCCCATTGCTCTAGCTAGCAGCATGACAGAGTGAAAAAGGAGGGGCCAGGCCCCATTGCTCTAGCTAGCAGCGTGACAGAGTGAAGAATGAGGGGCCAGGCCCCTTTGCTCTAGCTAGCAGCGTGACAGAGTGAAGAAGGAGCGGCCAGGCCCCATTGCTCTAGCTAGCAGCGTGACAGAGTGAAGAAGGAGCGGCCAGGCCCATTGCTCTTGCTAGCAGCGTGACAGAGTGAAGAAGGAGCGGCCAGGCTCATTCAGATTCCAATGATGATATAATGATCTTAAAAGTTTGAACTATAATCTTTTTGACAATTGTTCAATCTTCCAGCAGTCATGAATTTCCCAACTCCAGTGCATGTTATGTGAACTAGCTACATGTGATCTGCTTAATACAAATGGATCATCTTTTAGCTTAAGATATCATTAATAACTTGAGTAAGTTCTAATCAAATCTTGATTGTGTTTAGCGTTGCATTGCGTGGTCAGTGTGTTGCAGATGGGGCAGGCTGTTTGAGTTATTTTTGTCCTGTAGCTCCATAATTAGAAATAAAAATAACTCTTTAAGTTCTGAATGAGATCTCAAATCACACAAGTATATACCTACAAGCCGCACTCATGATGAACACGTACCACTTCACATTGGGATTCTGAGATATAATATCTCTATCCAGAGCTTCCACCAGGTCTTTGTCGTACCCTGTCCCGTCAAACCTCTTCACTTCTTTCTCCTGGACATCAGCTTTGTTCTGGGAGGCACACAAAACTATTTTACTCTTTCTGACTCTGGAGCCTGAATGTTAGCCATTGGGTCTGCTTTCTTCCAGACAACAAACTAGAATTTCTACCTGGAAATAGGCAAACACGCAGAATGTGGATACTGTGCGATCCACAATGCAAATATTGAGAACAAGTTGAGCAGTGTAATGAAGAAGAAGGTGCTGTGTGCACCTTATCATCCTTTGCTCTGCCCTCTTTCACCTCCTTCCTTTCTTTGCCCTTGGAAGGTTTGCTTTTGTCCCCGTTGGCCCCGCGGGGGGAGTGCCTCTGCTGGGCCCTCACTGCCACACTCAGCCTGTTGTTGGGGGCTTTACTTTCTTTATTTGCATTACCTGGCCGCTTCACAGGACATGGAGAATGTCTGTGGATAGAGAAGAAGAGGTAGCTATAAACAAAAACACTAGCCTTAACGTCCCGAGGCTCAGCAGGAGGACTCATGAAGCCTTTAAAGCAGGGGTGGGGAACCTCAGGCCCCCGGGCCGTATACGGCCCGCGAGACCATTTGGTTTGGCCCTCGAGGTAATTTATAAACACACGCAAAAAAGAAAAAAATTAAAAGAAATCTAGACCGCAAAATAATTAAACGAGCGAGTGCCTGTTTTTCCTGGCAACAGTCATGGTCCTTGAACACAACACGAGCCTAACGTGTCATCACGTGGTATATGTCTCGTCTGACAGGGGTGCAGTGCTGACGGAGAGCACCAGAACGCCACTCCGGGACTTCAAAAAAATTGCAGTACACATAAGTCCGTAGGCTACATATGCTGTAGTTTTTGCGTGGCTGTGTCTTTAGTTGAAAGCCCAGTGGCGATCTGTTCATCTGTCATTCTGATCATACAGTCAATAACTTTGTTGTTATTAGCATCTGGTTAGCTAGCTATGCTAACGAATATAAGAAGCTTTTTCTACAACCAGTGAGGTAAAGGCCCATCTTTATATGATCATTATAGTTATCAAAAAACAAGAGAATAAAGTAAACTGGTATAAAATACTATATGACAGTAAAAAAAAGTTGTTATTAATAAACAAGAATACAGTTTGAAAGGAGAGTGATTTGTAAAATATCCATAAAGAAAAAGTAAATCTGTTTACAGTTCAGTTTCATATGGGTGTTGAGAGATGTATCCATAGATCTCTTAATGTTGCTCTCAAAGTGCACCAGATTGATGCTTTCAACTTTAATATTTAAAAAAAAATCTTCCCAGGGGAACATGCCCCCGGACCCACCTAGAGGAGGTTAGGCCCCTCCCACTTAAATCATGTCCATGGATAGGAAACTAAATACATTTGCACACATCTTGTGTCCATATCTTTCTGTTTGGCGGTCATGCCACAACCGTGCACGTGCATGCATGCGCGAGTCATGGCAAGATATCTGGATTGAGAGGTTGCTTTTTCTTTGCACAGCATGAAAGAAAGGCCAAATGAATGAATGTGCTGTGATTTTTAAGCAGAGGTCAATAATTTGTTCAGCCCTCAGAGGATGTTGAAAAAATGTAAATGGCCCTTGAGAGGAAAAAGGTTCCCCACCCCTGCTTTCAAGTGACGGAAAACAGAGATTTACAGGACACCTTTGGGGTAGACCAGGAACAAATCCAGGTCACAACAGAGACTCAAAGGGACTAATCTCAACCACATGACTGCATCAGGAACTAGCTTTAACATTCCCGACCACAAACCTGCACACTGCAAACAGGAAATAGATCTACAGTACCCAAAGTGCTATCACTGGCAACAAAGAAAGAATGTACTGAAGCAAGGAATAAGAAGGCTGGTAGGTGACAGCTGGATGTGAATAACGAAGTGCCATACCGCTGTTCCACATGCACAGGCCTTATTTCACTGTCTTCGTGGCTGCTGGGTTTAGCAGGTGTTGTGTCCAGCTGGAAGTTCTCCAGAGTGGACATGATGTCCTGAACTTGTCCGTTCTCCTCACTGATTTCTTGCCATAGCTGAGATGAAAACACCAATACAAGTCAGTAAACAGAACAGGCAGGACTCATTTCTGAACATGTATATCAAGTTTTTTATTTAATTGTTTACCTGCTGCCATCTCTGCTGATAACTGCTGTCCCGCATGGTGTACACATACTTGTTGATCTGTTCTAGCAATCCATGATAGAGAACACTGGCCGAGCTGTAGTTTCCCAGCAAGGCGTACTCGCGGGCCAGCTTCACGTTCTCATTGATCTCTCGCAGACTCATGGTGCTGCAGGGACACAGACAGAGCTCATCACGCTTCCCTCCCCCAACCTCAGCCTGATATTAAACCTGTGTTTGGTCAAACATCTGGCCATAGAATAAGTGTTATGATATGAAATGGTGTAATGCAAGCATATAGATATATTAGATTTAAAAGAGTGGGGTCTAGCCACAGTCCCTGGCACGTCCAGCACCAGAGCACTACTGAGTGTCCAGCACCAGAGCACTACTGAGTGTCCAGCACCAGAGCACTACTGAGTGTCCATGTTTGGACAACATCAGGAAGTAGAGGATGTTTAATACAGAAAGCTCTAATAAAGAAAACAGACTGAAGCAGGATCAAACCAAGTAGAGCTGATGTGACCAGGACCACATCTGGATATCACTCAACTGAGATTAAGAAAATGCAGTCTTCTAATTATCTATCAGGCAGAAATGCTATGCTGAACAGCTGATGAGCCTGCATAGAGATAGATAGATAGTTAGAGAGAGAGAGAGATAGAAAGAGAGGTAGATAGAGAGAGATAGATAGATAGAGAGAGAGATAGATAGAGAGGTAGATAGAGAGAGATAGATAGAGAGAGAGAGAGAGAGAGAGAGATAGATAGAGAGAGATAGAAAGAGGGGTAGAGAGATAGAGAGAGATAGATAGATAGAGAGATAGAAAGAGAGGTAGAGAGAGATAAAGATAGAAAGAGAGATAGAGTGAGAGAGGACGAGAGATAGATTTGATATAGAGATAATAAATTGATGTTTTCAAAGTAAATGGATAATCGTTTTTAATAATGGTGATATCAATTATTGACCCAAATAATCGAGATTATGATTTTTGCCATAATCGAGCAGCCCGAGTTTCTATAAAAAAAAATGTTATTTGGTCTTAAATTGTAGTTCAACATTTATTTCCTGTTCCAGCCTTTAATGTTTAACTGAGTGGAATGTGTTGAACATGTTTCACCGACATGTTGGCTTTATGTTAAGGAGTTTTCAGGTTGTGACAGTGCACTGCAACATGTTTATTGGTATTTATTTAAATGTACAATTTAAATTATTTTGTATTGGTTTTTCAGTTGATTACCCTGAACGTATAATTCAACAGTTAAAAAGTTCAAATTATTATTTGTATTTGTTTTAAAGTACAATAAATGGATGTTTTCAAAGTCAATGAAAAATCACATTTAAGGTGGGGTAGGTAAGTTTCAGAAACCGGCTAGAGATACACGTGTTGTTATATTCCATGGAATGCTCTTAACATCCCGATAGCAATGAATATCTGAAGTGCTTTGACAAAACATCCATACAAAAATGTCATCTGTAGAAGCCGTAATACTGTAAAAAGTACAACCAATCCATTTAGCCGCCCGGCTAAACGGATTGGATGGCCTACCTGCCTGTCAGCCTTCCATCGGGGCACAAACTTCTCTCGTGCCCTCATTGGTCATGTGCGCGTTCGTGTGTGTTGGAGGAGGGGCTCTGTAAGGAAGTGGCAGATTTTCTCCGGCTGTGTATTTTCAAATTCTAGCGATCTCGAGCCGGTTTCTCAAATGTACCTACCCCACCTTTAATAATCGCAATTACAATTATTGACCCGAATAATCGAGATTATGATTGTTGCCATAATCGAGCAGCTAATAGATAGATACTTTATTGATTCCAATTTGGGAAATTATTTCATTACAGAAGCAGCAGTATGTTCAGACCTTAAAATACGAATACTTACAAATTGGAATAGAGAATTAACAATTACAAATTAATAATTAAAAATATTATATCAAATATAGACAATGTTTTTTTTTAAAATGTTGCAGGGAAAGACTAAACTTAGAAGAGTAATATTTGTTTTTTTATTACATGTCAACATACTGAACCCAACATAACAAATATAAGAAAATAATAAAACGTTCCATTAAGACTTTGACACAAATGTGATGGTGGATAGTATATCCCTACCTTCATCTTCACAGTTAAAGAAATCAATATTGTTTTCAAATACTTGTGTATCATAATGTCTTGCAGGACATTAATTGATGTAAATAAATCAACATAAACTCTTTCTTAAAATATATTTATATTAGGATCACAAACTATGAGAGAATTTGGCAACAGAAAGGTTATTTTTCAGGATCTATGATTATGTAAAAGTGTATTTTGATGAAGAAAAATATGTGATGACCAAATGAAAGGCCTCATTCCGTTTTACAAAGCAATTTTGAGATACTTGTACTTTACTTAAGTATTATTTTAAGCTTTGATAACACTTTAATGATCAATCATTATAAAACATATCATAGCCTAGGGCCTATATATTATTCTGAAATGGACCAATCTGCACAATGACTACTTTTTGGTACTTTAAGTATTTTGATGCTAGTACTTTTCTACTTTTACTTGAGTAACTTTTTGAATGCAGGACTATAACAGAGTATTCGTACAAACAATCTTTTGCTGAAGTATAAGATCTAAGTACTTCCGCCACCTCTGCCTGTGACAGATACACCGACAGGGTGGCTCCATGTATTAGCCAGAGCACCGCCCAACTGTTGGCGACACAAAGTGAAACGCTGCTGTCCGTCATAGGATTAATAAGCATGCCGTTGCTCACACCAGACCGTAAATATAAATGATGTTATACTCAACTTTTCAGAAGAACGGGTGTGCGGCTGGCAGGCTGCGGCTGCTGTGAAGGCTGTGACCAGTTCCGCTGCTCACGAGCTCCTTAAAGAGACAGGCCGCCGAGGCACGAGCCCGCCCAACGACCCACACCGGGTTGTAGTTCACAGTCAATGGTTGTAGTTCTCTTTACACATCGTTCTGACAACACACTTCTCCCAACGAGGGGTGGAGAATTTAAGAGCTCATTTTCAGCTCCTAACGTCTATCCCTATCATCTATTATTTGACATCTGAGTGAAACGTCACAGGGTTAAGGGATAGTGGATAGGAGAATTCAAAAGGATTTAGGAGAAGAGACTGTGGTACTTTCGAGAATCCGACTGCACTTTCACTATCAGCGTGTTTATGATGCGCCAGCGGACGTCATTGTGTGCGTCTGCTGCTGTGGGGAAACCATGGAAACCACAGTTTTCTATACAGCGGACTACAACATGGATGTTTAATAAGAACGAGGGACTACTGTAAACTCATCTAGAGACTCTGCACCGTGCTCTGATGCTGCTGCTTTGCTTTATGAACGGGGACAACAGAGAAACATATTCTTCATGACCAAAGCTGGAATTGAAATAAAAAAGGAAAGTAAAACTTATGCTCGTCACCCTCTCCCTCCGGTCCACATTAATACAAATGATCCCAATATGATGACAGGTTTGCCAACTCTCACGCATCTGGCGTGTGACACACGCTTTCACTCTCAATCTCACGCTGCCCAAACTATTCTCACGCCAAAACAAGAATACCGAAGACTAGAAAGGGTTTTGAAAACTGTTGTCACGTAGTGATCGTCTTCTCAATAGAACATCTTTGATCATGTCTTCTGGCCAATCAGAATCAAGATGGTGATTCTGAACGGCGTGGTGTTGTTGCAGGAAGTCCCGACGGAGAATACTTTTGCTGTAGTACATCTCTACATATACATCGATACAACATAATGAAATAAGACCCCACGGTTTGATGATTGATAGGTGTGTGGGCTGTCTTTCATGTTGACACACAGAACAATGGGGGCTATCCACAATGTAAAGTCATTCACAGCCTCTTCCTCTTCTCTCTGTGAGGAGCAGCAGGTTCAGCTTTCAGAACAAAGTAACACAAAACTAAAATGGCATTCCTTTGTTTAAATATGTCGTGGAGTAATAGATGTATTTATTTCTCTTCTCAAGCGAGGACCAGAATGTGTGCAGGGGTTGGGCTTTCAGCATGTAACTCTTTCACCTGTGGGGAAGTTGCAGGATTGGCTCCAGGTCGCCCTTTTTATTTACTACAAGACAAATGTGCCTTTTTGTTTCATACAGTTCCATTTGGATTGAGACAGGGAAATAATCTAAACCTCACGCGTGGCGTTTCACTGTCAAGGGGGGCGATATAGCGTGTATGTAATTACATTGCAAATACTGACTTGAGCCCCACCACTGTAAGGGTTAGCCCTACCAGAGATCACCCAACACAAACACTCTGGAGCCGATAAGTCAATGAATTGCTTATCGCGACAGGCACACAATAAAACAGTGAAAACAAACGTGTTTGACTTTCATTAGTGAAGGAAACTGTGTGCCCTTTATAGTCTGTGTCCAATATTGTGTATTTGTATATATATCCTATATATATGCTAAGGTCCCGCTACTGACACGATAGCAGTCATTTCATGCGCATATGTGTAATTAAACCCATTATATCAAAATCTCACTCCAGCCAGGTACCCACAGTTGGCAACCCTGATTATGAACTATGAAAAGATCTTAAAATAAATACAAATGTATTTATTATAAACGTTAGTCCTTAACATCTATCACTGTGTACATCACCATTCAAACATCTTTTAAAAGTTGAACAAACCCCACACAGCTCAGTGAAATGTTGACTTTATTTGATCATTTCAGTGAAAACTAACATTCATATTTCTCTTTTATTATAATACTGATGAACGTTCAAAACAAAACACTTTGGCAACTTACCACCTATGTTTTAAAATGCGAAATAAGCACCGTAACATTCATGATATCATTTCTCCGTCATAATCGGTTGTTTCCGTGAACGGCCGACTGTTGAGTGACGGCAAATGCTGCGGCTGCAAGGCATTGTGGGGCAGCATTTTCGCTTCTCCTATCGGTTAGGGAGGTCCAGTGGTTCCTAAGCTAAAGGAGGTTATAAAGGAAGTTTGAAACCTCCTTTCCTATCCGTCACTACCCGATCTGCAGCCCTGCCCGATCTGCAGTGCGCAGGGCCGATTCTAGGGTCTGTGGGGGCCCTAGGCAAAAATTCACTGGGCGCCCTTTGAACCAGCTTTCATCACCATTGTGTTATAAATAATCTGACACCAACAAAAAAATTGCTTAATGTAAACAGTTTTTTATTTAACAACTTCGCATTTTTGTGATTTTCAAAGTTAGTTATAAGTTAGTAATATGAATTAGAGCTGTCAGTCGATTAAAATATTTAATCGCACATTTTGTATCTGTTCTAAATGTACCTTAGAGGAATATTTTTCAAGTTTTTAATACTCTTATCAACATATGAGTGGACAAATATACTTTGTGCAAATGTTTATTATCGTTTGAACAAGGACAAATATTCTCATGAATATTAAACACAACAACCTGGAACCTCTCATACAATAATACAATACAAAGTGTGTGTGTGTGTGTGTGTTGGAGCTATGTGCAACTCAAGGCATATGCTCGAACGGGAGCTGCCTGGACGCTGCAATCATGTTGCGCGCACTATCCGTGCTGAGTGTGCTGACTTCTCCTAAATGTCCCACTGTCTGGCTGCCTGCATCAAGTCAAGTGCTCTGCGCAGTTGTCGGCGAAATGTTGCTCCTCTGTTTTCATTTAAACAGCTCCTTATATCCGTTAGCGCAGCTAGCTAGCACAAGATGCTAACAACAACAATACACGTAAGGTCTCTCTCTCGCTCGATCGGGCCACACAGACACACACCCCTCCCGGTCCTCCAGATGGCCAGTCGGTGCCTGCCGGTGAGCGTGGAAGTGTGGTCTGCCACAAGCGGGCGGCAGGAGCGGGGCTGTCAGCATTAGCTTGTAGATGGTATTTTAAACTCGATGCGCTCTGAAGCTACGGGGCGGCCGAGGAAAAAAATACACATGCGTTAATCGCGTTAAAATAATTAGTAGCGTTATTAACGTGTTAACTTGACAGCCCTAATATGAATATAAAAGATATACAAAAACGAATAAATCACATATATAAATATAAAGAACAATTAAAACCAGAATAGTTTTCCTTTGTAAATCTACGTGAAGTTTTTTCAGTATTCTGCGGAAAGACTATCTGTTTCTTGCAGATGTTGACACCCCACTGGAGGCAGATGTTGACGCCCCGCTCAAGGCAGATGTTGACGCCCCGCTCAAGGCAGATGTTGACGCCCCACTCAAGGCAGATGTTGACGCCCCACTCAAGGCAGATGTTGACGCCCCACTCGAGGCAGATGTTGACGCCCCGCTGGAGGCAGATGTTGACGCCCCACTGGAGGCAGATGTTGACGCCCCACTCAAGGTAGATGTTGACGCCCCACTCGAGGCAGATGTTGACACCCCACTGGAGGCAGATGTTGACACCCCACTGGAGGCAGATGTTGACACCCCACTGGAGGCAGATGTTGACACCCCACTGGAGGTAGATGTTGACGCCTCACTGGAAGCAGATGTTGACGCCCCACTGGAGGCAGATGTTGACACCCCACTGGAGGCAGATGGTGACGCCTCACTGGAGGCAGATGTTGACACCCCACTGGAGGCAGATGTTGACACCCCACTGGAGGCAGATGTTGACGCCCCACTGGAGGCAGATGTTGACGCCCCGCTGGAGGCAGATGTTGACGCCCCGCTGGAGGCAGATGTTGACGCCTCACTGGAGGTAGATGTTGACGCCTCACTGGAAGCAGATGTTGACGCCCCACTGGAGGCAGATGTTGACGCTTCACTGGAGGCAGATGTTGACGCCCCGCTGGAGGCAGATGTTGATGCCCCGCTGGAGGCAGATGTTGACGCCCCACTGGAGGTAGATGTTGACGCCCCACTGGAGGCAGATGTTGACGCCCCACTGGAGGCAGATGTTGACGCCCCACTGGAGGTAGATGTTGACGCCCCACTGGAGGCAGATGTTGACGCCCCACTGGAGGCAGATGTTGACACCCCACTGGAGGCAGATGTTGACGCCCCACTCAGAGGTACGCCCATGGAGATGTTAACGCCTCACTGGAGGTAGATGTTGACACCCCACTGGAGGCAAATGTTGACACCCCACTGGAGGCAAATGTTGACACCCCACTGGAGGCAGATGTTGACGCCCCACTGGAGGTAGATGTTGACGCCCCACTGGAGGTAGATGTTGACTGAACTGCTATGACCAAAAAGGAAACGGGGAATATCATGTTACAAGGAATCTTTGGAGTGCAATGCACACTATAATCAATTAAAAGAGGAATACTTAACTTACCATCAGCATTTGGAGGGGGCACCTTATCCTTTTCCGTTGCTGGTGCCAGAAACGTAAGAATTATGTTGTCTGAGGATTTCATCGGAGGATGGTCTGGTGGTTCCTCAGTTATCGCTCGTCCGTTATCACTCCTCGATCCTCTGGCACAAATAAGGCCACTGGGACGCTACTCAAGATGGCGCAGACAAATCAACTTCCGGTGATACTGTGGCCGTTTCTCAATCTCGAGGATACAGGATTCCAAGCCAATATTTCAAGGACGCTACGTCATCGAGTGCCGCCGAAGGACTGTTCCAATCTCCAGCATACTTGGAATTCCACCGAGGCCGCGTCCTTGGTTTAGGGGAAATTTCGAGGCTGCACATGGGTAGACTTCGCCCAATAATTGACTAATTAATTATAATAAAAATTCAAGTTAGTATTAAAGGAATAAAAAGACAGAAATGTATAATTCTTTCTTTAATATAAATGTTTCTTCTGCCCATAAACAGTTGCGGCGTATTTGTGTTGGGTAATCTATGGTAGGGCTAACCCATACAGTGGTGGGGCTCAAGTCAGTATTTGTAATATAATTACATACACGCTATATCGCACCCCTTGACAGTGAAACGCACGCGTGAGGCTTTTATTAGCTTGTATTAGTCTCCTTTTATCAGCTAAACTACATCGAGAGCAACAGGTGTGAGTTAAACAATACAATAGCCTATTTTCCTATTTTTATTATAATTCCACGTTGTTACAACATGCGGCAGAAACAAGAAAAGTTGGCATATAGAATTGACACGGAGAGAGAGAGGGAGAGAGACAGAGAGACACAGACACAGGTAAACAGAGAGGGACAGACACAGCACACAACAGGTGGCCTGTGTCTCTTGTCATACAAAACACTTTTTCAAATGACCCATTATTACAAAATATATTCAAAACTCACTATTCACTCTTCAGGTGGGTCGTGTGACTCAGGCACCCGTTCGACTTGTACCTCAATGCGAGGGCGTTTAAGAACAAATCTATCCATCCGAAATATACAATTAATCATAGAAATTCTGGCGCGAGTTTGGGGACTGTGAACGTGACGTATCGACGTATCAGTAATGCATGACGCAGCAGACCGAACGTTTCGTTGCTCTGATTGGCTGTAGGTCTGTTCAAATTGCATTCAGAGGCATTTTGATCTGACCGCGGCCGCGCTGATATTATAACGCCAGAGAATTGTCACAAGTTTAGTGTATACAACTCCCCCACTACTTAGACTATTCCTTGCACCCCTCTAGCATAAACCCAAATGGTCTCAACCATATTGCGTCAGTAACGTGCACTTGTTGTTACAATAGGATCAATTTGTGTGTTGTGGACACGACCGGTAGATTTTCGCAATCTGTGTTCTCACCATGCTTACTTTAACTTAATTTGTCATGGTCGTGCTAAACCATTTCTTGGTATGGCTGTAGCCTACCCTGGCGCCGCCACTGCCCATACAGTGTCCAAACCAGGCTCGTCTGGATAAACGCATTTTAAAACAGTCATTGTCCATGCCGGTTTCAATTGGATTATTTGTCAATTGCTCCGATCCGATCGGTCTCCTCCATTTTGAGATTATTTACGATTTTTGAATCCATATAAACACATCGGCAAAATCCGGTTTACTTTGAGCATGTGTTTTAAACAGTTTAATCCCTTTGAGAATTGTTTCCACTTGCGCCGTCCTTTAATTTCTTCATCCAGCGGGAATCCAAATGAATTAATCCTGAGTCCAATAACCATCAAAGTCGCTCCAATAGTGCTCCTTAATTACGCCTTTATCCTCCTTTAACAAAAGACATCATTCATCCAGTTTGTGACAGCAGTTGTAGCATTTTCAGACTTTGAAACTTTAATTACCACTGTGTGTTTGTTCTGAACGTTCATCAGTATTATAATCAAAAAGAGAAATATGAACGTTAGTTTTCACTGAAATTATCAAATAAAGTCAACATTTCAGTCTTTACTGAGCTGTGTGGGGTTTGTTCAGCTTTTAAAAGATGTTTGAATGGTGATGTACACAGTGATAGGTGTTAAGGACTAACGTTTATAATAAATACATCTGTATTGATTTAAAGATCTTTAGTTCATACAATCATACGTATTGGGATCATTTGTATTAACATGGACCGGAGGGAGAGGGAGACGAGCAGAAGTTTCACTTTCCTTTTGTATTTCAATTCCAGCTTTGGTCCTGAAGAATATGTTTCTCTGTTGTCCACGTTCATAAAGCAAAGCAGCAGCATCAGAGCACGGAGCAGAGTCTCTAGATGAGTTTACAGCAGTCCCTCGTTCTTATTAAACATCCATGTTGTAGTCCGCTGTATAGAAAACTGTAGTTTCCATGGTTTCCCCACAGCAGCAGACGCACACAATGACGTCCGCTGGCGCATCATAAACACGTCGGATAGTAAAAGTGCAGTCGGATTCTCTAAAGTACTGCAGTCTCTTCTCCTAAGTCCTTTTGAATTCTCCTATCCACTATCCCTTAACCCCGTGACCTTTCACTCAGAGGTCAAGGAATAGACGATAGGGTTAGAACTTAGGAGCTGATTTTTGGACTATTCGACTGCAGCCCGACGAGTGAGGAAATGAAAAATAACCGAAGTGAGATGCAGCCTCAGTCAGCTGTGTTGACACATGTTGTGGCTGCAGTGCATTCTGGTTACATTTGAGTATAAGTGGTTTTCTTTCTCACCTCACTTTCAGCTGATCAGTTGACGGCTGGTGGTTCTTCCGTCAGACGTCTCTTCACTCACTTATTGACTCGGTGAGGACAAACTTATTATTACTGATAGACATGTTTGTAAAATCTCTCACAATATGACCCATGGAATTTGAAAAATGTTCTAAACTCAAGGCACATTCAGAAGTGCACTATTCCTCAGACTCCCTGTGGCTGCATGAGGGGTTGGGATTGTCATGTAAGGTGATACTTCAGAGCTGAGGAGACACACGGTGCATTTCTTTATTTCAGAGCTTGGTCAGTCTAACAGGAGCCCAGACTCTGTGTGTCTGAAGCAACACACACGCACACACACATGACTGCAAGCTGGAGCCACAGGGACAAACATAGCCACATGCATCTCTCCTATTTGCACACTGTTATTAAGCACTCCCCCTCAGCTCCTTGCTGTGAGGGAGGGAGCTTCTCTCTGCAATGCAGCCGATTAGCCAGCACACAGCCTGGCTCTTCTTGTTACCTGCTGAGGGGAGGCAGACCGCTGCAGCTGAGCTGAGGCTGAGAGGACAGCACACAGTCTGGCTCTTCTTGTTACCTGCTGAGGGGAGGCAGATCGCAGCAGCTGAGGCTGAGGCTGAGAGGACAGCACACAGTCTGTGCGCACTGCTCCTGCCACTGAGTCTCCTGTGCCTCTATGTCCTCTTGGCTTGCAGAGCATGTTCCAGAAGTCCTGGAATGCAAGTTTATTATAAGACAAGAGCTGGTGGCAGGAAGTGATCTGGCAGGCTGTCTTTTCAAGAACCAGGACGTGGAGTAGTGGGGGACACAGCGAAGCATGGAGGGGTCCCACCTGTCCAAACTCTCCTCCGACTGAACCCCGCACTTCCTCCTGCCTGCATGTCACTGTCCGAGCCGCTGCTGGCAGCTGCCAAACCGCCGCAGCACCCCCAGCAGGTCCTCGTAGGAGACGTCTCTGTGGGAGGGCAGGGAGCTGAGGACAGAGCGGGACAAATCAACCAACATTCAGAGAAACACACTGCCATCTTCTTTTCATGTTAATATACCCAGTTTACAGAAAGACCCCTAAAGCTTGGCTGTATTTACATGAACTCCGTGAGTCTGATGTGCCAGGGCAGGAAGCCCAGCGTGCTGTCCACCGGGCCAAACTTCACCACCAGCTCAGGGTCTGGGACGCTCTTGGAGTCTGAAAGAAGCACAGCATGTCATCAGCAAAGCCGTTACCCCGGGAACCATGTACGACGTGAGCCTTCATTTAAGTACGTCTCCTCAGGAACTGATGAAGAGGAGCTTTTACTAATGTGTGCAGCAGACAGCTCAGGGTTCAGATGCGTTCCCTACACTCGCACGTCTTTGTGGATACGTGTATCATAGAGCACAGCCACACAATACAATACATGCTATAATAATATATTAATAATAGAAACGTTATAACCCCAGCCTGCGGGGAGTGATCAGAAGTGTTGCAGCTGGCGAGGAAGCTCTTCCTTAATGGACCCTTTGAGTAAACTGAGGACCCTTGACTAATGTGACATTATATTTTGGGCATTGAAGTAACAGCAAGGAGAGACTGAGGAACGGTCAAATTAAACCTAATAATGAATGCAACAGCTGAAAATAGTTTGTATGAGACGACTGATTTGAATTCATGCTGAGCAGATTATTTTATTATCTATGTTGCAAATGTATTATCTTTTCTATTTACACACGGCATCTATTGCACGTCTGTCCGTCCTGGGAGAGGGATCCCTCCTCTGCTGCTCTCCCTGAGGTTTCTCCCATTTTTCCCTTTAAACTGGGTTTTCTTTGGAAGTTTTTCCTTGTACGATGTGAGGGTCTAAGGACAGAGGGTCTAAGGACAGAGGGTCTGAGGACAGAGGATAGAGGGTCTGAGGACAGAGGGTCTGAGGACAGAGGGTCTGAGGACAGAGGGTCTAAGGACACAGGGTGTCGTATTGTCATACTGATATTCTGTACACACTGTGAAGACCACTGAGACAAATGTAACATTTGTGATATTGGGCTCTAATTAAACACTGATTGATTGAATTATTATTTCCTGTCAATATTAAATCAACTCTTTTTTTATTTTACGTTTGGATTATATATTATTTATTTTAACATGGAGTAATCTTAACAGGCTTATTTGTTTGTCCTTTCCAGTGGTTTCCTATCCCAATACTAAGCACATCTCTCTGCATCCTTCCTCTGTTCAACAGGCCAGTCTTCGTCACCTTTCTTTGTCTGTCCATAAAGCCCTTTATGATGCAGCCAGACTGTCCCCGTCATGGAGGGATCCCACTCCGACTCCCAGTGAACACTCAGCCACAGGCTGCACCATGAGTCAGATATGTCGTAATGGTATCCTCATTTGTTTGCAGTACCTCGGAGCAGCAGGTCCAGCATGGAGACGCTGATGTCTCTGGAGCTCCTCTCTCTGTTCTCCACAGAGCGACACAGCTGCTGCGCCGCCTGCACGATGCTCTGCTTCCCGTCCTCTGGAGAGAGCACCTTCACTGAGGGCCAGCAGGACACCACTGCACGGACACACAAGCATGATGGCACTTTACAGGGACAACGTTACATCTTAGTCCGCCTCTGGCATCCGGACTCCAGGTGTGCTACTTATACGTCTACTCCGCTTTCCCATGTGAAATACATTGGAACAGAAATAAGAAACGAGGGTGGTACTACATGCATACATATAGTATCTTATATCATCTTCCTGTTATACACACACATGCATTTCCAAACATCTGGACTACCTATGTTGCAAATGTATTATCTTTTCAATTTACACATGGCATCTATTGCACGTCTGTCCGTCCTGGGAGAGGGATCCCTCCTCTGTTGCTCTCCCTGAGGTTTCTCCCATTTTCCCTTTAAACTGGGGGTTTTCTTCGGAAGTTTTTCCTTGTACGATGTGAGAGTCTAAGGACAGAGGGTGTCGTATTGTCATACTGATATGTATGGCTGAATTCCCCCATCCAATCTCTTCACATTGGTCAAAACTTGTTCCTCTGCTGACGAGTCCGAACTCAAATACTCCGCCGTGTTTCCGTGTGTTGACAAAGTGAACGCATGGATGACGTCACGACCATCACGTGACTACTGAAAATGGCAAACATGGCGGCGGCCAGACGGAATATATAGGTGTTGATAAAAAAGAGCTATAAAATCATTATTTACCGGGGAATATCGCAGATTTCTTCAGGGTATGGTTTAAACATAACGTTTCACTAAATACTGAAGTTTTGATTAATTATCTAATGAGTGGACCATTCCTTTAAAGCATCGCCTGATCTAAACTCGTCGATCAGAGCGAGCGGAGTGCATTTTCGCGAGCGGAGCACCTTTTCTCATCTGCCTCACGGAGCGTGGAAAGTGAGGGGCAGGGCTGCCTCTCTTCCGTCGGCGTGGATAGGAGGTTTACCTGTGCACCTGTGCTGTTGTGGGGAGGTTTTTCCCGGGAAGTCGCGGAGAGACGGAGCGGCTGCACGTTGTTGTTTGGGCCCCCTTTTTCCACCTGCCCAGTTGTGCTGTGGCAGGACCTGCTTCCACTTGTCGTGTGCTGCTGTCCTGGCGAGATTTTACCCCGGGGGGCGTAACGGAGAGACCGGAGCGGCTTCGCGTTCGGGCTGCGGCCTGCTTTACACCTGCTGTAGCGGAGGCCTGTATCCACCTGCTCCACCTGTCGTGCTCTACGGTGCCGAGGACGTTTTACCACAGGGATATTGCTGAGAGACCGGAGCGCCTCTACGCCTCGAGCTGGTCCTGCTTCGCCTATCCTGCTGTACTGAGAAGGTTCTGCACCGGGGATATTGCGAGGAGAACGGAGCGCCTCCACATTTCGGGCCTGCTTGCACGCCTATCCGGATGCTGTGCTGGGAAAATGGCCCATATCGGGATTCTGCTGTGCCTGTTAACTGTTTTGGACTATGAGAAGATCTCTAGTCATTCTGAGAAGACTACTGGATTCAGGTCTGTTCTGCCACCTGCAGTGGGCATCCCCTGCAAAGGTTCGGATGTGTTGCTCAAACAATTACCGGTTGCCTTGTCACAGTCAATCTGCTCGACAAAATATGTTTGTCTTTTTTATTTCCCTGCGATGATGGTTCTTCAGGACTGCTTCTTAAGCTCGAATTACACTCTCGCCAGGACAGGTCTGGGTTGGGTTTCATCCACTTGAATGTGCGCAGTCTGTTCGGTAAACTAGATTGTGTCCGTATCTGGGCGAGCTCGACTGACGCTGACGTCATTGTTTTATCTGAAACATGGCTAAATAAATCTATTTTGGCCTCTGACATTGCCTTAAATGGTTATAATGTGTATCGTACCGACCGGCCTAATAAAGGTGGTGGCGTTTATGTTAAGAATAAGTTCAGTGTAACCACATTAGTTTCCAAATCGACCAGTAAGCAATTTGAATTTTTAGCCTTAAATATAGAAGTGGCAAAGGGGCAACAGGTCATGGTGGTGGGCTGCTACAAACCTTTGTATCTCTTTGAATGTTACTCAGATTGTGGACAGTCCTACTCGCCCTAACATTAAGTCCCCTAATAAATCCTCCCTAATTGATCTCATTCTAACTAATGTTCCCCATAAATATTCTTCTGTGGGAGTATTTGCAAATGATCTGAGTGATCACTGTGTTGTAGCCACAATTAGGGACACTAAGGTCCAAAAGGTTAAACCTCGCATTATCATCAAGAGAGACATAAAACATTTTGTGGAGCAGGGTTTTGTTCATGATTTGTTTGATTTTGATTGCGGTAACATCGATCTGTGTGCTGATGTGGAAACCGCATGGTCTTATTTTTATCTTGGTTTTATGGAGATCATTGATAGACATGCACCCTGCGTACATTTAGAGTAAAGGGACGAGACAATCCTTGGTTTTCTGCTGAGCTGTCCAGTCTCCTTCATGAGAGAAACAAGGCCTGGGCAAAGGCTAGGCAATCAGGCTCAGAGATAGAGTGGCTGCGTTTTAGGCAGCTAAGGAATAGCTTCACTTCAAATGTAAAAAGTGCTAAATCAAAGTACTATTTGTCAGTAACCACAGAAAACCTAAATAATCCTAGGAAATTTTGGAAAGCAATAAAATCGATATCAACCGGTGAGATCCGTAATGAGCTACCTCCGTGCCTTACCACAGCATCTGGCTCTATATCGGACAGGGCCACTATGCTAAATTGCTTTAATGAGCATTTTGTGTCCTGTGGTTCTCTGTTTGATTCTGTCACTAACTCTGCTTCTGTAAACACCACAGTCTGTGACTCTGAATAACGTGGTCTGGAAAACCCTTTCAGTTTTACCCCTTTTACTGTTGATGTTGTTTCATGAAGCATTATCCAAGCTAGATCCTAGGAAACCGGCTGGCTCGGACAACGTAGAACCCTTCTTTTTAAAGATAGCTGCAGATTGTATTGCTCCACCTCTTACTTCTCTTTTTAACCTCTCCCTCAGCACGAACACAATTCCAAAAGTATGGAAGTCTGCTTATGTCTTGCCTTTACTGAAAGGAGGGGAGGCAACTATTTTAAATAACTATAGGCCAATCTCTAAATTGCCAGTTCTGGCTAAGGTGCTCGAACGCTTAGTGAGTGAACAGGTAAAGGAGTTTTTATGTACAAATGACATCCTGTCTAAACATCAGTCAGGCTTCAGAAAGCAACACAGCACCATCACTACCACGATGAAAGTGGTGAATGACATTACTACTATTTTAGATAATAAGCAGAGTTGTGCAGCTCTGTTTATTGACCTTTCCAAAGCGTTTGACACCGTTGATCATCACATCTTAAAGCAGAGGCTACTCAGTATTGGCATTTCCACCCTTGGTGGTTTGTGAACTACCTCTCTGAAAGGTCCCAATGTGTTCACTTTGATGGACTGTCTTCTGAGTGGTTAAACATTTCTAATGGTGTACCACGAGGTTCTGTTTTAGGACCACTTTTATTCTTATTTTTAACAGCGTAGGTGAAAATGTGGATGTGCATTTACATTTTTATGCAGATGATACTGTGATGTATTGTGCAGGTCCCACCATTAAGGAGGCTGTTGTTAAATTACAGGCTGTTTTTAACATTATTCAGACTCAGCTCTCTGAACTAAAGCTTCTTTTAAATGTTGATAAAACCAAGGTAATGCTCTTTTCAAAAGCTAAAAAGACACCAGAGCCTGTTTTAGATATTGTAACTACGCAAGGAACAAAACTTGAAGTTGTTGCCTGTTATAAATACCTTGGTATCTGGCTTGATGATTGTCTCTCTTTTAAACTTCATGTCAATAACCTGCTAAAAAAACTGAGGGTTAGGCTAAGTCCTGCTTCTCGCTTGAGGCCAGGAAGAGGCTCTGTGACCTTTTGACCTGTGCTGGACTCTGGGGATCTGATGTATATGAATGCACCTGCCCATTGCCTGGTCAAGTTAGATGCTGCGTATCACAGCGCACTGAGATGTGTGACAAACTGTAAAGCATTAATCCATCACTGTACCCTGTATGCAAGGGCTGGTTTGCTTTCACTAACTGTACGGAGGCTCAGTCACTGGTACATTTTTATATACAAAGCCATGTTAGGGAAACTTCCATCTTATATCTGCTCCCTGATCTCACGGAGAATTGTAAGTGGCTACTGCCTGAGATCGAATGCTGTGGTTTTATTAAATGTGCCAACTGCTAGGACTGTCTTAGGGAAGACAGCTTTTAGATGCGCAGCACCTCTGTCTTGGAATAGTCTGCCAATTAAATGGAAACTGAACAATCTGGTGCCACTAAATGTTTTTAAAGCTCGGTTGGATGCTCCTCAATCCGAAGCTATTGGTACCTGCTTATGTGGATAATTATGTAAATGATGCTGGATGATGTCCTTTTGTTGTTCTGTTTATGCTTTTATGTTTCATGTGAACTACTTGAGCAGGTCTCCCTTGAAAAAGAGATCAATGATCTCAATGGGATTTTATCTGTAGAAATAAAGGTTTGAAATTAAATGAAAACTAGGCGATGCTTTAACTAGCTGATGCTTTAACTAGGCGATACTTTAACTAGGCGATGCTTTAACTAGGCGATGCTCTAACTAGCTGATACTTTAACTAGGCGATGCTCTAACTAGGCGATGCTCTAACTAGGCGATGCTTTAACTAGCTGATGCTTTAACTAGGTGATACTTTAACTAGGCGATGCTCTAACTAGGCGATGCTCTAACTAGGCGATGCTCTAACTAGGCGATGCTCTAACTAGGCGATGCTCTAACTAGGTGATGCTCTAACTAGGCGATGCTGTAACTAGGCGATGCTGTAACTTGGCGATGCTCTAACTAGGTGATGCTCTAACTAGGTGATGCTCTAACTAGGGCTGTTAACATAACAGAGTCAAATTAATGAGCGGAATCACCACATTACCAACTCACACCATTGTGCAGAGCAATGGAAAGGCTAAGCAGTTAACTGGAGAACACTGGACCTCAGTAGTCACGGAACACGTGATCCAGGACTCATGTACTGCTCTCCTTCACTCCAGGCAGGGGGTAGGAGGCAAGACATTCTGCCCAGTTTCTTGAAGTCACGCAGGAATGTGACATTCAGCACAGCGGGAACAGGCAGGCTGCAGTGTGGTAGCAGTGTTGGAGCTGTATGAGAACAGGAAGTACTGCATATCTCTGGGTCCAGACAGCCCTGAGAAAGGGGGCCCAGTGATGGGTTCACCACCCAAATGAATGAATAATGTACAGGAGACACGGGACCACAGGCTAGAGGAAGGACACTACAAAGCTGCTCCACCTTACCCTGACCGTCAGAACACACGACCCCAACACAATACAACTGGACAACTTTGAGGAATCATCCAGATACCACTTTATGGATGACATTGAACTAAACTAGTTCTATGAGATCTATGGTATCGAACAGTCAGACCGTTTATTCAAGCCTGCACTTTGCTGTGTAAAGGTTGTGGCAGTTGTGTGCGATGAAAAGCATCTCTTTAGCCCGGAGTCTGCTCAGAAGGCCGTCGCATCACACTGGAGCTTTTCAGATGAACGAGACGGCTTCTGAACAGACCTTTAAAAGGCCGACATTCTGCCGGTTAACAGACAAGGTTACCATATTCTAAAGTCTGTTTTCTTTTCCAAAGACAAATACAATCACATGTAAAGCATGTCTTGGTGCAGTTTCAGATGTTCCAGCTTGCAGCTCTGGTAAATGACAAATGTATACATACAGGGCTGATTATTGCAATTTCGATGTTATTGTGATGACCGATACAAATGGTGTTTCATTGCAGAATGCAAAAGAAGGGTGGCACGTTTAAGCTTCATGTTTCAAAATCTGTCACTTGTTTGTAAATAGACGTCGGCCCAATCCCAAACCACTCCCTGGACCCTACCCCTCCGTGACGAAGGCCCAATCCCAAACCACTCCCTCAACCCTACTCCTCAGTGACGGAGTGAACTCCGTCTGTAGCCACACTCGCAGCTCAACGAGGCTCCCTCCTGTCAGATGGAGGGAGTAAACACAGCAGCAAGCTTTGGGACGGCCTCCCCTCTCTCCGGAAGAAACAGGAAGTGCCGTAAATGTATGTAACAACGGTTTCAAATCAGCATCTCTTAGACAAAAAGTTTAAATGAATAACTCAAATAAAACTCCAAACATCTTTCATTGTGTTTCAAAGCTCTTTTAGTTTTAAACCTGATGTTTATACGCTTCTTAGTTTTTGCAACGGTCTGTAAATATACACAACTTTATAATAAAATGCACACATTTACCTTTGTCTAGACTAAACACAGATATGATCCTAAGTTAAAAACATATGAGGTTATCCTGAGGTTGCTAACATCGCAGTTTATCAGTGGATGTTTGCTGGAACTACTTGTAAACAGCGTGTTTCCTGACGGACACACACAGCGTGACTCCGGTCAGATAGAGACCGGTCTCAAGTCAGCACCGCTGCAGACTCGCTGTTTGAGGGCTTGATAGCCCACTCTCCCTCCACACTCGTTGCTTTGGAACAGCCCTCAATGTGGCGGACCCTCCGTGTGAACGCGCAAACCGAGGGGTGGGGTGTGATTTGGGATTGGGCCTTAGTATCTTATACTAGGTGTCGTTTCAGGCACTTTATCTAAAACCTTTGAATCCAGCCCCCATGGGAATCCTCTCATGGTCCTGTATCGTGAAAGAGAGCCATAACCCAGGCTTCAAGAGTGTGCCTGACTGTAAAGATACATTTGATGTAGCGACAGGGCGCCCCCCACTTTGAGAAACACTGCTTTAGGGGCTCCGTACGATGCGGACGTGATGATTCTGCATCGATGCAGTGACAGAACATCATTGATTATAGCGTAGTAATGTTGCTTCCGGCCGCGGCTTTATAATAAAGTTTTTTTTTCTGTCACTTGAATATCAAATCGGTCGGTGACGCAGAGACCAGGGAACAGACGTGACAGCAACACCACACACGGAGCAGTCTGCTTTATCCACCAACACAAGAACACCAGCCCAGAACCCTCTGAAGCCCCCCGTGTCGCTGCGGCTCAGAGACACGGGGAGGGGTTTATGTTAGGTCAGGTCTTTGGTGGATTTAATGAAGTCTTGGATGCAGAGTATGAATGCCCTCTTGCTATTTTCAGACGATATATACGTGTGTAAAGTTTGTGAAGGCAGGAGGAAAAAGCTCCTCCGTTCCTCCAAGTCCCGCCCCCTCCCTGAAAATAATGAGTGACAGGCTGATAGTGACCCGATAGAAACTTAATTATTCAATTAATCACTGAGATATAATTAAGCTAACTTAGTCTCATACATTCATGGGATTTATGTAACAGTAAAACAGAGAATGTGAGTGTGCACCCACATGCACTATTTTTGTTTGTATATGCTGTTATAAATCCTCCTGTTGTCTGCTGTGTTCAGACTCAGGTCCTGTGTGTGATGCCTCATTCATTCAGTGTCCTTTCTTTACAGCATCGTGCATCGTGAGGCATCGGGGAATTGAAGACAGGATAATTGTAATCGAATCGTGACACCAGCTTTAGCGCTAGGGCTGAACGATTGAAAATCGAAATCGCGATTTTAAAATGATGCGATTATCAAATCTCAAAGCCTGCGATTTTCTTTAAGTTTTTTTTTGTTCTTCTTGTGTGTCAGTCATCCACACCAGAAGTGGCCCATGATAGAAGGTGATAGACAGATTGATCCAATCACCTGCCAAGTGCTTTTGAAAGTGCCTGCCCTTTCCAAATGGCTTCCAATGGAGCTTCAGGTGGTTTGGTGAAACAAAGCATCTGAGTCAGGTTAGTGACGCTCCATCACATGTTTCACATCTATTACAGGGTGAGTCTTAAACTGAAGCTCGACTTTAAAGCAACCCAACGGAAGTTTCACGTAAGTTTAGTTCTTTCACTCGTAGCTCGGGCTGCGAGGGTGCTAGGGACGGGAGCACGTTGATGCAACCTTCCTAGCCGGAGATTAGGGCTGCAACAAACGACTCATTTGATAATCGATGAATCTATCGATTAATGAAACGATGAATCGACTATTCGGACTATTACTGTATGCCTTGCACAATTTCTCAAACGCTCTTATTTAGCCATCAACTTTAGATTTAGCTTGAGGTTGCTTTAGGCATGTGGAAACTAACAATGAAGACAATGTCGATTCAAAAATACATATATTATTAAATTAACTAAACACATTTTGAACAAAATTAATTGCTTTTTATTTAAATTAAATAAATAATATTTCACATCAAAACAAACAACAGTTTTAACAAATGGTATTAAATAATGTGATGAGAGAACTGTAAACAGAATAGATGAAACGTTAACATAATAAATACCTCAGTTACCTCAAATCATCAACCCGTGTTTGTATCATTTAACCCGTGTGTTGCTGCTAGCATACAGAACACCTGACGTGGAAACGTTACTCGTGGACGCGGCTGCAGAGCTGCTAGAAAGACAGTGGAACCCGGTGCATTCCTCCGTCTGGATGTGGAGCACTTTTGATAAATGTTTAGACAAACTGCTCGTGTTACCGCCCTGACATGCTAAACTCTCTTGGCAACGAGCATCGTCCACCTCAAGATGGGTAACATTTAACCACACCTTGGAGCGCTTCTCTCCGCCATCCCCACCGTGTGTTGCTGCTTGTGTAAACTGCCCAGCCCCCTCGCACACAGACGGGGGAGAGAGAGAGAACTCGTCTGGATTGGAAAGGTCGAAAATACACCATAGACACATTTGTTTGTCTTTTTGCATGTTAGAAATGAGTTGGCGACACGAAGACTGCGATATAATGTTTTTGTAGCAACAATACATGACATATATTTGTTAAATGTCTCCAGTACCGATAAAAAGACCGGTAACGTTGGAGCTTAACGGCACGTAAAACACACGTGATGACGTCACCAACGAATCGACGACTGAATTAGTTGGCAACTAATTTGGTCATCGATTTTAATCGATTAAGTCGATTAGTTGTTGCACCCCAACCGGAGATAGGGCCGCATTTTACAATAAACTTCCGTTGGGTCACTTAAAAAAAAAGAATATCGCAAATGGAATCGCAATTGCAGTATTTGTCATAAAAATCGCAATTAGATTTTTCCCCCAAATCGTGCAGCCCTACTTAGCGCACACATTATGTGAGATATGCGTGCCTGGCAAACAATTTGCTTATATCCTGCAACCGTTTCCCACCAATCAGGACACGGTATTAATAGAAAAGTTGATTCCTTTCCCTGCCAATCAGAACTGCTTTCAGTTTTATTACCCCGGATACAGGCATATAAACAAAAGATTATTTTTTCAATAAAGTGAACATATGAATCAATTATTTATATATATAAAAATCTCTGGCCTCGGAAGTGTCTCTTGGATTAATTGTGGCCCTTGGACCAATGTAGTTGGTGACCCCTGCCCCACGCTAAAAGGTGTCCTCTATGTCAGCGTCAGGTAAATAAAGCCTAATTAGGTACTAAGGTTATTGGTTGCATTTCTGCACACATTGTTGAGCATTCTGAGTTTATGTTGTGGAAAATACTGAATGCACTCTTCTAATATCAGAGTAGCACGTGATAACAAAGGCCTACGTAGCTGTGTACCTTCACAGATGTATGATAACCTAGAAGAGCATCAGGACTGTTTTAGGCATACGATAGCTCTGTGGTTAACATGATGATTTTTGACATGTTACTTCAGAACATATACATGTAACCGTACTGAGTGAAACAGCAGAGTCCTTACCATGGTGCTGGTGTTTGTCACGTCCCTGGCTAAGAAACTCCACATCGCATTTGGATCCGTCGACACCCACCAAGTCCTGCTGCTGCCGTACTATCTCCTCCACCAGACGAGAGTTGTTCTTCTGAAAGATGCCTGAGTGAAGAAACCCATGTGGCTGATAAGTACATCATTCAGACCAGGGTGAACAAAACAAGAAATGTTCTTATTACACTTAGAGTGGAGAAAGAGACATTTGAGCTGCCATTTTATTTCTTTCATAATGTAACAAATCTTAGTAACAGCTCCGATACAATCATGTAAGTGCTTAACTTAATGTTGGTTTCCTGTGCATCTGAAATCAGAAAAAAAGGGCTGAAAATGTGCAAAACTGACCCCAAGTCTCCAGGACTTGTACCGTGTTCAGACTTGGTTCCTGAGAGAGATGCATCAGTGTGAACAGATAAGACGGCGACAGAACAGGGCTATGTTTCAGGAGAATATAGATATCCAAAAGGACAAAGTAATAAAGCGGGAGTTTACATGAGTACAATGGGAGCCAGAGCCTTTTCTTATCAAGCTCCACATTTGTGGAATCAGCTTCCAGTTTGTGTTCGGGCGGCAGACACCCTATCCGTTTTTAAGAGTGCGCTTAAGACCTTCCTTTTTGATAAAGCTTATAGTTAGGGCTGATTAGATTCAGCCCCTAGTTTTGCTGATATAGGCTTAGTTTGTCGGGGGACATCTTACTTCTTCCTTCTCTCTGTCTATACCTGTGTCCTCTCATGTTCCGATTAACCCAGCTTCCCCAAATGTCTTTCTTTTTGGTGTCTATATACGCCGGGATCCGGAGTCATGGATGATCCTGCGGTCCTGTGTCCTGGATCGCGAGCGCTGGATCTTGAGTCGTGGCTGTGGTCCTGGATCATCGGTCCTGGATGGATATCCTCGTGGATTCATCTTCCTATTATACACACATGCATTTCCAAACATCTGGACTACCTATGTTGCAAATGTATTATCTTTTCAATTTACACACGGCATCTATTGCACGTCTGTCCGTCCTGGGAGAGGGATCCCTCCTCTGTTGCTCTCCCTGAGGTTTCTCCCATTTTTCCCTTTAAACTGGGTTTTCTTTGGAAGTTTTTCCTTGTACGATGTGAGAGTCTAAGGACAGAGGGTGTCGTATTGTCATACTGATATTCTGTACACACTGTGAAGACCACTGAGACAAATGTAACATTTGTGATATTGGGCTATATAAATAAACATTGATTGATTGATTGATTGACATGATCAATGCGAGTCATTTGCCCTCAGAATATAAATCAGTGTAATAAGTGTGTGGTTATTAGTGTGTTTTCAGTGTTAGCCCAGCTGATTGAGCAACACTGTTTACATTCAAACTGGGATACTGTCCTGACAGCTAGAAGGGCTGCAATAACACGGGTTCCACATTTAACCAAGATAAAATATGACCGGAAAAAACGAGTATCATATTTCAAGCAGAATTGGCCTAATAATACACAGTGTCATCCATGTTTTCTCAGAGACTAAATAATGAATGAGAAAAGTCTCTCTGCCTAACTTTAGAACTGAAAGGCGCATAATGTGGAACATTCCAATATAACCACAGTCACATGACAGGGGTGAAATAAGACGAATAAGGGAAGTGAGGACCTTTAATCCACTTGAATAAAATATGCTCAGATGAAATATGATTTACGTATTCAATCCAAATGTAAGTTAAGGGAATGGAAAGTGAGTGTGACATCTCCTGCATCAGTCAAAATACAAATATGTATATTGAATGGTAAATTAAATAGCGGTGAGCCTTTATTAGGCCAGCTGGCGGTATGGGGTGAAGCGTTCAGGGTTTTTACCGTGGTTATCAAAGACGCTGACATAAGATATCCCGACAGCCATGCACCACACTGCCAGGTTTGCTATGTCCGTGTAGCTGGGCTCTTCTTCCGCCACCAACAGGCCGATGTGGACCGGCAGCTTCTCCAGAGACCTGCCGTCAGACAGACAGCGGGACCGACGCCCAGCATTGCGGTTTCCAGTTACCGGGTTAGCGTTAGCATCAGGGTCCTGGTTTACCTTCCTCTGGGGGTCGGGGACCCCGGCCAGGGCTACCGGCAGCAGCAAAGCGGCCATCGCCCGCTCCCAAAGCCGACCCTTCCAGCTCCGAAGCCGGACACGGAGCCAGGAGACCAGCGCCCTGTTGATGTGGACCAGAAAGAGCAAGAGCCTCCATAACAAGCCATACAGCAGCGCCATTAGTGTGCGTGTTCCCTGAAAGTGACGTCTTAAAGGGGCTCTACTCTTCGGTATTATCTGCCTGCTAAACCTCTTTCGTCGCTGCCTGCGGCCGCCATCTTTCTTCTTCTTCTTCTTCTTCTTCTTCTTCAGTGTTTATTGGCGGTTGGCAAACCAACTTGTAGGTGCATTACCGCCACCAACTGGATTGGAGTGTGGACAAGAGACTATGCAGAAAACAATAAACAAAACAAAGAACCAAAACTCTAGATTATTTTAAATGTATCAATTTCTCTTAGAAACGTAATACATATTGCCTGATGTTTTCCCTAACAGCCCTGATAGCGACAAGTCATGGAATGTTGCTTTCTTCAGTAAAAAGCACACTTCTCTGAGTACTATATTTCCTTCAAAGCAGTAAAACATGCTCAACAGTTTCTGGCAGGCTACAGTGGATACACTTTCCGGTTGGATGCTTTCCTATTATACTTAATGTATGATTGAGACCTGTATGACCCATTCTCATCCGAGAAAGGACATTTTCCTCCCTTCTTTTAAACCCCACCTTCCTTCCATCCCCCACATACCTTTGCATTTTATAAAGATGTCTTCCTGTATCACTGAGGTCCCAATGATCTTGCCATGTTGTTTGTGCATATTTCTGTATGAATGTTTGAACCTCCGCTTTGCTGAGTGGAACTTCTATGTCTATGTTCATACTTCTGAGTGTTTGTTTGGCCAGAATATCCACCTGTTCATTACCCTCCACACCAACATGAGCAGGAACCAGAGGAAACGAGTTGCTATGCCTTTGATTTGCATTTTATATCAAATTAGAAATATTTCATTTCTTATGTCCATTCCAGATGAAGATCTGCCTGATCGTATACTCGATCATGCTGAAAAGCTGTCAGATGCAATTCCACTATTATGTATTTCTTTCTCCTCTATCCATTTCAATGCCAACACCAATGCCAAGAACTCTGTGGTGTATACTGACACATGGTCTGCTACCCTTTTCTCTATATGTGTATTCCTCACTGGGGTATACACTGCTGCCCCTGCACGCCCTGCCTCTGGATCTTTGGAGCCATCTGTGAATATGATTGTTGAGTCTGAGTGATATCTTGCAAAGTGATTCTGGACTATGCGCCATACTGGTAGTTCTTTCTTTCCCTTGAACTCCTCTCGTATATTGAGGTCTGCACTTGGCAATGGGAACAACCAGGGTGGATGGACCAGATTGGAGCTGTGGGGCAATACTGCATTTGATTCAAAGCTATACTTGCTGCTTTAACATCACCAATCCATCCAGCACTTGTTAAATGGGACTCATTGTGCTCCCAGCAGTCTTTCAAGATACTTTTCTCAGGATGACTATCACTGTGCCCCTGAAGGTTTACCCAGAATGCAACATTAACTTCACTCTTCTTATCTTTAAAGGCATTGCTCCCATTTCCACCTGCATTGCTGACACTGGAGATGTTTTAAAAGCCACTGCATATCCTCAGGGCCTGAGCTTGTAGGACATCCAGCTTCTTAAGGTTAGATTCTGCTGCTGCCATGAACGCTACACACCCATCATGGAATAACAGGTCTCATGAGTGCCCAATATATATTCAGAGGTGATGACCTACTCGCTCCCCACTCCTGCCCCGCCAAACACCGAAGTACATTGTTGACCTTTTTACATTTATTTTGATCTTTTCCTATATGACTGCTCCATGTTAGCTTTCCGTCAAACAAACACCAAGAAGTCTTATTGTATTAACCTGTTCAAGAGGCTGCTCTTACAATTTTACCGATATAGGAGCAATGTTATGCCGTTTGGTAAAACAAATGACCTGCGTCTGAGCTACTGACAGTTTGAATCCCCGTGTATTTGTCCATTTCTCCACTTCAACTATTGCAGCTTGTATTGTCTTTCCAATATGTGCTACATTGCGGCCTCTTGCCCACAAAGCCCCATCATCTGCAGACAAAGATGTTCCCACACTTGGATGAACTTGATTAAAGATGTCATGTTATATAGAACAGCAACGGACTGCACACACTGCCTTGCGGAGTACCATTCTCCACAGCATAAACACTTGAATATTCTGCACCTACTCTTACTTGTATTTTCCTGTCCAGTAAAACATTCATAACCCAGTTATATGCTTTACCACCAATTCCCAAAGATTTGAACTTGATTAGTAGGCCTTCCTTCCAGAGCATGTCATTCGCCTTTTCAATATCAAAGAAGACTGCAATCACTACTTCCTTGTTGGTGTGTGCTTTCCTGAGGTCTGATTCTCAGCACAATATAGAATCCATTGTGTTTTACGACCCCTCTGGAACCCACTTTGATATTGGGGACAACAGAGCTTTACTTTCTAAGATATACGTTAACCTTTCTGGAACCATTCTCTCCATGACTTTGCACACATGAGATGTCAGGGCAATAGGCCTGTAGCTAGATGGATCTGGAGGGGCTTTCCCTGGCTTCAGGATGGGCACTAGTATTGCTTGTTTCCACACTGAAGGAAGTTGGCCAGAATCCCACACCCTATTAAACAACCTCAACACAATGACTAGAGAGTTATCCGTCATGTGTTCCAGCATTTTGTAACAAACCCCATCTTTCCCAGGAGTGGTTTGGCGAGCACTAATAATTGCTCTTCTCAACTCAAACATACTAAGATGCAGGTCCAACTGATCTCCTAACGCTTCTACTCTATCCAATATTCTCGGGTTTTCCATGAGTGTATTATTCCTGTACTGCCTGGCTTCCTCTGTGAGGTTATCTGAACTGTGAACTTTCCTCAATGTTTGAGCTAGAAGTTCCGCCTATACGTGTGTGAGCCCTTTTATCCTGATTCAAAGCTTCCTGAGAATGGAGTTGTTTGAGTTGCCTGAAGTCTGTAATGGATTCGCTACATTCACCATTCCACCAGGGTACACTCTTGGTGCGCCTAACTCCTGCAATTCCCGGAATTGTGTCTTTAGCTGAATGAATGATAACCTTAACCAGCTCATCATTTCATTTCTTTATATATCATCATTTTAAGTGTTTTACATCTATTCGTACTTACAACTTGGAAGGCATCCCAATTTGCCTTTCCCAGTTTCCATCTAGGAATTTTCTTTTTCTTTTCGAACCTTATGTTGGTCCCAGCTTTAGTCATTACCGAATAATGATCGCTGCCCACTGTATGCTTTACCACATTCCATGTACTTATACCTGCTAAAGCACTCGATACAAATGTCAGATCGAGTACTGTTTCTATATTCTTCGTTCCATTATATCGTGTTCCTTCTCCAGTGTTAATGCACACTAGCCCGAGGTCATCTATAAATGCCTCAACTACTGCACCATCTGCATCTGTGCTCCTGCTTCCCCATAGCGAGCTATGGGAGCTAAAACCCCCACACCATATGACTTTGTCTTGCAGTGACCCCCAGCATCCTCTAATACACTTTGATCTAATTTACCACATGGATTATAATAACTTACTATATCTATAGGTCCTCTATCATTCCATACCCTTATACTGCTTCATGATCTGTACCTACATGCATAACTTTGTGACTTATCCCACTCTGTATGAATGTTGCGACTCCTCCCCCTCTGCCAGAGTCCCTATCTCGTCTAGCTGCAGGATATCCCTTCACAATAAAACCCAGTTGTGGTTCAGCCATGTTTCCTGAATACAAAGTACATTAGGTTTCTCTCCCAGGTTTGGCAATATATTTGTTGAATTCTTGTCCATGTGCAATTAAACTTCTAGCATTCCACTGCAGTACAATGACCACCATCAGGATGATCCAGTCTCTGTCTGAGGTTGTTGGACGTCATCATTCAGGATATCTTTCACGTGTCCCAGTGCATCCCTTTCACATCAAGGTACTTTTCAGATGATTTGACAATTCTTTTGATTCTTTCATTCCGGCGTGTAGTCTGCGCTGAACAGTTGATCATCTCTGCCATAAGCAGTACAGACTCTCATGTACTCACTATCAGAGTGTCCTCCTTCAACTGAACACAGTTGTGGACTTTTCCTGCTTCTTTGCTCTTATTGCTGTTTCCCATTGTAACCTGCGTTCCTCCTGAAACTGTCCTTGCTGCCTCTGCATAGCTAGCTCCCTGCGTCACCCTGACTCGCTGCACCTCTTCTGCTTTCTTGCTAACCTCACATCCCCGGTACGCTGAGGTATGCTCCCCTCCGCAATTGCAACATTTCAGCTTTGCCCCTTCTTCACATGTTCCGTATTCATGATCCCCACCACATCTGCCACACCTTTGTGTTCTCTTGCACACTGCCGCCACATGTCCAAATCTCTGACATTAAAACATCTTATTGGTGGTGGAACATACGGTCTCACATCATAACACATATATCCAATAAGTATCTTTTCCGGAAGCCTTTTTTCATCAAAGGTGATCAGAACCGAAAGACTATCTTCTTTAATCCCATTGTGGTTTGCTTTCATGCGTTTGACATCACTTATTTTTGCATTTGTTATATTCCCTTTCACATCATCAGCTGATATTCTGACGGGATCACAACTCCCCTGACTAGCTTTTTACCACTGAACAGTGAACATTCTCAGTGGCGATTCTATATGTACAAAAGTGGTGGGGCACAAAAAACGTAGATGTCTATAAGCTTCTGCAGAGAGGTTCATGGCTGGTGAGGCTCTGGCTCTGACTCTTCAGGTTTACAAATATTATATTTTGACCTAAATCAAAATATAATATTATTTTCAAAAGCTTTTTTTTTCTGATGCTTCAATTAATTTGATACTTTTTAATTAATAAAGTATCGAGGATAGGAGTCGAGGAGGGGACATTTAAGAATTGAGAAACCTCTCATGTCTCCTGACTCGCTTCCTGCCTCGTCACTTCGCTCTGCCATCTCTCGTCCAGTCACAGGCCCTTTCTCATTTCTCTAACTCCCCTCCTCGACTCCTATCCTCCTGTCTTAGTCCCGCCCACAGGAGATGCGAGCGGAGGAGCCGAGGAGGGGAACCGAGGAGAGAGGAGTGGAAGCAGCAGGCGGTTAGAGAAATGAGAACTCCTCTCCTCTGAGCGGTCATTTTAAAGAGACGTCCATTAATGATGACAGGAGGCAGGGCCGGCCCGTAGCACTGGCGTTATAGATATTCGCCTAGGGCGCCAGATCTGGGGAGGCGCTGCGCTGACAGCTCTGGGTCGGAAAAAATACATTTTTGACCGTTGGTGCTCATCCTAATTTTCGGCCTTGATGTAACAACATTTCTAATAAAGTAAATGTAACACCCTTTTCACCCCGGTTACACTTTTCATTCGCCCTGTACGATGGGCGCTGTAAGTGATGAACATGGGGGGTGTTGGCTTATCTGGCGCCCGCAGCTCACAGCCAAAGTGCGAGCGAGCGAGGGAGAAAGGGAGGGTGCACCGGTACCAGCGCTGTTGTTATTAGCATCTGGTGCTAGCTGCTCTCACGGACGAAGAAGATGTTTCTACAATGATGTGGAGGAGAGTCCTCTCCAGTCAGACTGAGGCTGATAACTACAGCTCAGTGAGGTAAAGGACTCTGAGGGTTTAGATAGTTCACTTTAGTCTAAGTTATCTCAGTGGGTCTCAAACGGTTTGATCACAATTTATGTAAACACATATCTCCAAGGCACTCCTTTATAATGATTGGGATAAAACAGGTTTGAAATCATTTCAATGTATACGATAGGACAGTAAACCAAAAAATATCGTTTACAACTGGAGGGATACAAAAATATGCATGAATAAATAAATGTTAACTGTAAAACAACAACAAAAATAAAATAAGTTACATTTATTTGTTTATGTTCACATACTTATTTGATTTTTAAAATGTAAACCGATATTTTTCATATTCCCTAGATCTAGTCTCTAGTAATGTGTGCTCAAAGTGCACAAGATTGAAGCATTCTGGGGGGGGGGCGCCAGCTAAAATCTCGCCTAGGGCAGCAAATTATCTAGAGCCGGCCCTGACAGGAGGCACAGCAGCCCTCTGTCTGATGGACAGATGTGTTCATGACCACTTCTATATTTACTTTGATTCATTCACAGTGCGGTATAATGAGACAATAACAGGCTACAGGTGCGGGGACACACACATACATATATATGTATATTTACAAATATATACAATTTCAGAATCAAACAGAGCACTCTCATAATAACGTAACACTATCAGAGACTGGATATATCCCCCCCCCCTCTCTGGTCACTACAATGAGGAAAATAAATTACGGGCCAGAAGTTTTATTTACAAGTATTACAAGTAAGCAGAGGACACCAAACCAACTGAGACCTGTCTGTCCGCTGCATGTACGCACACACTGTACCGCACACACCTACACACACACACACACACACACACACACACACACACACACACACACACACACACACACACACACACCCTAAGCATAATCAGGCTACAGTTGTTGTGTATTTTATTATGTGAGGCACTAAATGGTTTTAGAAAGGTATCGACTCTTTGTTTGTAGATATCTACTAAACTACAGCATACAAATACAGAGAGTAATGTAGGCCTGTTATACTGAGTGATATATATATATTATACAAACTGCTCTGCTTTCTGCACGGACCTCACAGCTGTTCTCTCTGTCATCGCGTTGCGATGAAAGCAGTTTGTAGGCTTGTTTGAGACAAGCAAGACCTGCGCAGACCTGCGCAGTTCCGATCAACGTCTTGCTAGTGCGTTGCATGATGGTTCGTCATTATGTCCGACTTGCTCTGGAGGCTCGCCTACATGAGACTTTGAAATCTCGCGGGACAAAGACGCCGGCAGCCTTGAGAGCAAGGCGAGGCGAGTTGGCGCAGTTGCTCTCCACGAGCTGCGGAAGCGAAATGCTTGATGGGAAACGGCTCGCTGGTATCTCGAGCTGAGCGCTCATTGGTGGTTTTTACCACGTGCTGCTGATGAAGCTCTCCAATTGGCTGGCAAAAGTTTGTTGTTGTTTTGTGTCAGTTTTACGTCGCCACATCCATTCCCATTTTTCATCATTGTTCCACAATGTTTATCATCATGAAATTAATATCTATATATGTTATACTATACTGCTTACCGTTTTCATACTTTATATATCTTAGCATATTCATACACACTGTTCATACTGCTCACAGGCTGATATCTAGTGTATTCATACACACTGTTCATACTGCTCGCAGGCTGATATCTAGTGTATTCATACACACTGTTCATACTGCTCACAGGCTGATATCTAGTGTATTCATACCCCACTGTTTATTCATCATTCAATTCATTCTATATGTTATTCTGTAGATTGTGTACATTACTTTCCACTTAACTGCTTGTTGCACCTGGTTAGAAGCTAAACTGCATTTCGTTGTCTCAGTACCTGTAATATATGCAATAACAATAAAGTTTCTCTTTAAGTTAAACCAAATCATTAAAATAAAATATATTGTAATGTAATGATTTGGTTGAACCTTATTTATTGAATACATCATTTAAAATGGCAAGATTAAATCAAATTACATCCATGTGGTACACATCATAAAGCTTAAAGTGGCAGCTAAAGAATTAACACAGCAGCGGTCTGTTCAGTCCATGCTCATTCAGCTTCATGTGTGCGGATCTGAAGGACTGATCATTTGTAGCCTGTCCACCTATCAGTTTTGCAAACATTAAGAGGGAGGAGCATTTATATTGCATCCACTTCATCTGCAACGAAAAACGCCAACGCAATTTCCGCCATTGCAAACCCAGCCAGTCAAGCCGACTCCGAGTCCGAGCTGTCCGACTTAAGACGAGCTTTTTGACACCTCCCCCGGCTGCGATCGGCTACTCTCGTCGAAAAATGCTGCCCCACAATGCCTTGCAGCCGCAGCATTTGCCGTCACTCAACAGTCGGCCGTTCACGGAAAAAAACGATTATGACGGAGAAATGATATCATGAAAGTTACGGTGCTTATTTCGCATTTTAAAACATAGGTGGTAAGTTGCCAAAGTGCTTTGTTCTGAACGTTCATCAGTATTATAATCAAAGAGAGAAATATGAACGTTAGTTTTCACTGAAATTATCAAATAAAGTCAACATTTCAGTCTTTACTGAGCTGTGTGGGGTTTGTTCAACTTTTAAAAGATGTTTGAATGGTGATATACACAGTGATAGATGTTAAGGACTAACGTTTATAATAAATACATCTGTATTGATTTTAAGATCTTTAGTTCATACAATCATACGTATTGGGATCATTTGTATTAATGTGGACCGGAGGGAGAGGGTGACGAGCAGAAGTTTCACTTTCCTTTTTTATTTCAATTCCAACTTTGGTCCTGAAGAATATGTTTCTCTGTTGTCCACGTTCATAAAGCAAAGCAGCAGCATCAGAGCACGGTGCAGATTCTCTAGATGAGTTTACAGAAGTCCCTCGTTCTTATTGAACATCCATGTTGTAGTCCGCTGTATAGAAAACTGTGGTTTCCATAGTTTCCCCACAGCAGCAGACGCACACAATGACGTCCGCTGGCGCATCATAAACACGTCGGATAGTGAAAGTGCAGTCGGATTCTCTAAAGTACCGGGCTGAAGTCGAATAGTCCATTTAGCTTAGGAACCTTCCTAAAGGAGTGAAATGACCCGGAAGTCCCTCAGTGGCAGCCATGATAAGTGCCGTTCGAATTCTCTAGAATGATGAGAATGATAGGAAAGGAGGTTTCAAACTTCCTTTATAACCTCCTTTAGCTTAGGAACCACTGGACCTCCCTAACCGGCAGGAGAAGCGAAAATGCTGCCCCACAATGCATTGCAGCCGCAGCATGTGCCGTCACTCAACAGTCGGCCGTTCACGGAAACAACCGATTATGACGGAGAAATTATATCATGAAAGTTACGGTGCTTATTAAGCATTTTAAAACGTATGTGGTAAGTTGCCAAAGTGCTTTGTTCTGAACGTTCATCAGTATTATAATCAAAGAGAGAAATATGAACGTTAGTTTTTACTGAAATTATCAAATAAAGTCAACATTTCACAGTCTTTACTGAGCTGTGTGGGGTTTGTTCAACTTCTAAAAGATGTTTGAATGGTGATGTACACAGTGATAGATGTTAAGGACTAACGTTTATAATAAATACATCTGTATTGATTTTAAGATCTTTAGTTCATACAATCATACGTATTGGGATCATTTGTATTAATGTGGACCGGAGGGAGAGGGAGACGAGCAGAAGTTTCACTTTCCTTTTTTATTTCAATTCCAACTTTGGTCCTGAAGAATATGTTTCTCTGTTGTCCACGTTCATAAAGCAAAGCAGCAGCATCAGAGCACGGTGCAGAGTCTCTAGATGAGTTCACAGCAGTCCCTCGTTCTTATTAAACATCCATGTTGTAGTCCGCTGTATAGAAAACTGTGGTTTCCATGGTTTCCCCGCACTATTTGTATGTAAGGGCTAGTGGAGCAATAACTACTGGAATGCATGTAGTGCTGCCGGATCGGCACTTCAGAAGCGACACTGTGCGACCAAAACTCTCTGAACTAGCAGCCAGAAAAGAGCAACAAACAACTTAGTAAGATACATAAAGAAAAATTACATCTGTTTACAGGTGGTGCTAGACTTTCCGCTGGATCTTAACATTTCCGTCAAAATTCATTATTACCCGTCGGTCTGTACAACGAGATTCGGACTCGTGAACTGTAGCGTCGTGTTATGCATGCCCACCTCGCGGGAGCGCGCACAGCATAGAGCAAAAACTCACAGAAGCATATTCGGTTTACAGTAGGCTACTGTTTATACGGTGGCCCTGAAGTGCAAGACACCACAGCATTTCACAAAACACCACAGCATTTCACATTGGACGGAAAGGGTATTCCTTAGGGAGAACACTTCTTGTTTGTGATTGGACAGAGCCAGCCAGAGAAGCACTGCTGTGATTGGTTGTTTTTGCTGCCAGTCAAGAACTGACGCTTCGTGATTGGTCAACACCCGACAGCGAAATATGTCCCAACCATGGTCCCACAAGGTATGGTCCCAACACATCAGCCGTTAGCACACACTCAGAGCTCACAGCTCCTCATATCTGTTCAGAAACTGGACAAAAGTTAAACATGTACAAACCACAGACTGTCTATGTCATGGCGAATACAGTCGCTGCTTTATTTATGTCTGTATGATGTTGTTGTGAGTGTGGACGGAGCAGCTACAGGTTAGTTTAGCCTGATGAATCCCTAAAGGAATACCCTTTCCGTCCAATGTGAAATGCTGTAGTGTTTTCTGAAATGCTGTGGCGTTTTGTGAAATGCTGTGGCGTTTTGTGAAATGCTGTAGTGTTTTCTGAAATGCTGTGGCGTTTTCTGAAAGTCTGAAGTGTTTTCTGAAATGCTGTAGTGTTTTCTGAAATGCTGTAGTGTTTTCTGAAATGCTGTGGTGTTTTCTGAAATGCTGTGGTGTTTTCTGAAATGCTGTAGTGTTTTCTGAAATGCTGTGGCGTTTTCTGAAATGCTGTAGTGTTTTCTGAAATGCTGTAGTGTTTTCTGAAATGCTGTAGTGTTTTCTGAAATGCTGTGGTGTTTTCTGAAAGTCTGAAGTGTTTTCTGAAATGCTGTAGTGTTTTCTGAAATGCTGTAGTGTTTTCTGAAATGCTGTAGTGTTTTCTGAAATGCTGTGGTGTCTTGCACTTCAGGGCCACCGTAGTTTCACATGGGTGTTGATTTTGCGCTCAAAGTGAACCAGATTGATGCATTTAACTTCAACATTTAAACATAATTCACATTCGGCATTTACATACTAATTTAGTCTAGCAATTCAAATAATAGGTTCTAACTTCTAGCCCAGATTATATTGGAGTTGGCATGCTAATGCAGATTAACCTAACTGTAGGAGCCAATTAACTGTGGGTATAAAGGTAAGAACCTATGTGTGTTGGGGAGAGGTTCCGCCGGAAGGCCCATACAGTTTTTGACCACACACGGAGAACACACACACACGGAACACACACACACACTCACAAGGAGCAGACACACACACACACACACACACACACACACACACACACACGGAACACACACACAAGGAGCACACACACACACATACACACACACACACACACACACACACACACACACACACAAACAAACACAGGATTAAAAACAAAGCAACAGGTATTGTGTAAACCATACACATCGTGTGGTGAATGATGGGAAGAAACCAGTAAAAAAGGGAAATAAATGGATTATTTTGAACTGGAAACTTTGTTTCTAACTTTTATTCGGCAGCAAACAAGGTGTGCGTCAATTACACCCACCAAGCGGACCCTCAGGCTTAAAGCGTTGGCTTAGCCTCTACACATAGTCAAAAACTAGACTTTTTTGGAGTAACACAAGAGGACATTTTTTCGTTGCGTTTATCGAACGCTGAGAGTTGAGGTTACGTACTGTAACCCAGCTTCTATGAGTATAGGCGCAGCCCTCTAAGGCTATCGCTATTGGGTAATCCCACTGCACGTGTGCAGCACTGACAGACTTAATCCACGCCCACCTATGACGTGGGCCCCACCTCCGGCCTCACTTCCGTATAAATAGGAAGATGGCCCGTCCAACTGCTCCCACACAAACAGCTTTTCTTCAGCTATTCGCGGAGCCAGTGGGGCCCGAACCTTAGAGGGCTGCGCCTATACTCATAGAAGCTGGGTTAGAGTACGTAACCTCAGGCCTATTTCGTATGAGGCTTCGCCCTCTAAGGCCATCGCTATTGGGTTAAGGGTGTAGCAGGATGTAGTCCACGCCCCACTAGTCCGTCCGTAACCAGAAGCGCAAAACACACCTACTCAATGAAAAACCCATGCGAAAAAGAAGGAGCATCACAGTCCCTGGAAATATAGCATTATTCCAAATGAATATTCTCTTTAAGGGAATGAAGGTGAAAACCCGTCGTTTAAAAAAAGTAGAGAAACAAATCCCACTTGTTAAACCTATAAAAGAGGGGAAAAAGGGGCAGCTCTCTGAATGCCGACAGGCAGGAGAGAGAACACGCCGTTTAGTCCCTGACATTACTCAATCTGACATAACACTCAGTACTGAATGTGTCAGAGAGGAATGGGAGACATCCCTCAAATAAAAACGAATAAAAGAACAGGGGGAAGACCAAGATGCAGCATTGCAAATGTCTCCCACTGTCATTCCTCCATGCAACGCCATAGAGGTTGAAATTCCTCTGGTGCTGTGCGCTTTGATGTTTTCTGGGGGATCCACCCCAGAGGAGACATACGCCTGTGACACAGCCTCACACAGCCAGTGTGACAGCCGCTGTGCAGACAGAGGCTGCCCTAATGAGTGCTCTCTGTAATGCACAAACAGGCGCTGAGACTTGCGCAACGTGGCTGTGCGTGCAATATAACATGACAGCGCACGTACGGGACAGAGGAGATGAGATGTGGTTTCCTCCTCTGATGTGTGAGGAGGAGGGAAGAAACCATCCAAAGTTATCACTCTCGATCTAAAAGACCTTGTGATCACCTTTGGCATAAAAGCCGGTTTAGGGCGCAAAACAGCTGAGCTGCCATCTCCTTGGATCTGGAGACATGACGGAGCCACAGAGAGAGCAGACGCATCACTCACCCTTTAGCTGATGTGAGAGCCAAGAGCAGCGCTACTTTGGCTGACAAGAACTTGAGGGGAACCTGATCAAAAGGTTCAAATGGAACTTTACTCAGGGCGCGTAATACTAAGCCAAAAACCCATTGAGGCGCTAAAGCGTGTGCCACATGTCTGAGTCTCTGTGCTCCCCGTAGAAAACGTTTTGTCAGAGGGTGACTACACACCGTGCTGACACCAAACCTATGTGGCAAGATGAAATGGCAGCAGCATATGTTTTTACCGTGCAATAAGCCAATTCCTGTCCAGCAACAGCTGGAGGAACGGGTCCAGGCTTTCACTGCACACCACACGGAACGCTGTCCATTTGGCTGTGTAGGATGTGTGTTCAGCAGCTGCGCTGATCCAACACCTCCCTGGCGATTTATGTAGGCCGCCGCTGCTTTGTTGTCTGTTCGAATCAACACATGTTGATTATATAGCAACGGGACGAAGTGCTGGAGCACTTTCCATACGGTGAGTAATCCAGCACGTTTATATGGAGAGACATGTGACCCGGCCACCGTCCCCCCACTGCCTAGGACATGCACGTTCCTCAGCCTGCGAGAGATGCGTCTGTGAACACTGCGGTGTGTGACGTCACTCTGCTCAGGGGCGCCCCCACTGACGTGGAGATGTTTCCAGTGGGTCAAATCCAAAACCACGGAAGGAGGAATGTACACCATGCGTCTCCTCTGACGCACGGGGTCGATGCACAGGCGAATAAACCATCTGGAGTCTCCTCACTGTGAAGGAGACCCAGGGGAATCACCACGTGACCAGCTGATATCATGTCTAACAGCTGCATCACGGAGAGGGCTGTCACCGCCCCGCGGGGTGTGACGCGCCGGAGGAGAGCTGTCACTTTCTCTCCTCTCCGCTGTGAGAGTCGCGCTCTCATGCGGGCTGAGTTCAATTCCACTCCCAGTTAAAAAGGTAACCTATCTTCCAGTTGATAATGAAACCCAGGTTTGACAGATGAGATACGAACTGTATCGTCTGTAAGCCGCTTCCTCCCTTCCTGGAGCGAGCCAGCCACAGCAGGTCATCCAGGTAAAATAACACTCATCCCCATTCTGAGTAGCTGCTCCCACCGGCTCCACCCACTTTGCAAAAGTGGGTGGAGCCAGGAATGAGAAACGCAGGAAATTCTGTGTTTCGGGATGATGGTTACGTGGAGGAATGCATCCTTCAGGATTATGGATGTGCACCTCCCTGGTGAACACTCCAGCACCTGTTTGATCGTCAGCATGGGAAAAGGCCATTCCCTTGTTGGACACTGACAGATAGAGGATGGGTCTCATTCCCCCCACCCCGTCTCCTTCGGGACCAGAAAATACCGGGAGTAAAAAACCCTGATTTTCTTCCCCATGAGGAACCCTGGAAAAAAGCTTCCTTTTAACCAGAGTTCCTGCCTCTCTGCACGGAGCACGAGACACTGTTCCCAGGATGACAGGGTTCCCTGTATCCCGTAGAACTGCGGGGGCGAGAGGCGAACTGCAGAGACTACTCTCTGCCCATCCGCCTGCTCATCCATCTGTGCATCAGATACACGTGCCGCCACCCTGAGTACCATCCAGTACTCTGATAGCGCCAGGTGTACATTCTCTGGATGTGCTGTGGTTGGTGGCAAACCACACCAGAGACCTCCACACCCTGCATTTCACACAGGCTCTCATTATGTCGCCGTTTAGGAGAAGACTCGTAAACCGCGCATTCACGCTCAACATCACTAAGGGATGAGCGGAGGTGTGTACAGTGCTGTCCACAGGAGGTGTAACAATTTCAGTTTATTACTGTAAAACATTTAATAATTCACAGAAACATTCTGGTTATAGGGGGCTGCCAGTAGATTAGTGCCGAAAACCGGCTGAAAAATAACAGTAATTGCTTACAGTGTTAAACTGGACACCGAGGTGCGTTCACGCTCAACACCCCAAGGGATGAGCGGAGCCGTGTGCAGTGCTGTCCTCACTGTAATAATGGCACTCGTGGGCTCATTACCGTGTGTAGGAGGTAGGTTTGGGACAGAGGAGAAAAACTGAGCTGCCTAAAAACCAATAGGTTTTAAAGACAGCCTATTTATGTAGCGAGCCATGCTGCCTATAACCGACAGGTTAGGGGCAGCCGGCTTACCCGGTGGGCCTTGCTGCTTATTATTATTCATCTGTCCATCGAACACACACGTCGCCATTCTGAGTAATATTCTGAGAGCGCGCGACATGCTCTGGATGTGCTGTGGTTGTCATGGTGACGAGCCACGTCAGAGCCCTCGCCGCCGTTGCCCGTGAATCAACCCAAGAGGGGCCCGGAGCGAAAAGCTGCGAGGGGCCCTCCACACGCTGCATCTCACACCGGCTCTCATCCTGTCTCTGTTTAGGAGAAGGCTCGTAAACTGGACATTGAGGCGCGTTCACGCTCAAACCTGCTGAGGAATGAGCGGAGGTGTGTGCAGTGCTATTCACACAGTGCGTAATAACAGCCCTGGGCTCATTACGACCGTGTGTAGTACGCACATCTGGGACAGAGGAAAAAAACCGTGCTGCCTGCTAACCGACAGGTTAGGAGCATCAGGTTTAAACGTCAAGCCCTGCTGTCTAATAACCTCCTGGTTAAATACAGCTGGCTTGCGCCACAAGCCCTGCTGCCTGCTGACTGACAGGTTACAGCCGGCTCTTGCACCTCTACACGCTGTATTGCACAGCGGCTCTCATCATGTCGCCGTTTAGGAGAAGGCTCGTAAACCGGACATTGAGGCGCGTTCACGCTCAAACCCGCTTGAGGAATGAACGGTGTGTGGAGGCATATCTGTGACATAGGAAACAAGTCCGTGCTGTCTAATCAACCGCCAGGTTTTAAAGACAGCCGGTTTGTGCCGCGAGCCCTGCTGCCTAATAACCGACAGGCTAATGAGGCAACCGCTTATGTCATCCGGAGGAGAGCTCTCCTGAACCGGGGGAACGGGGAGATCTCCTTAGGCGGCTGCCTTTCCGATGATCTCCGGGAGTTCCTGGAGAATACCGCCTATACGGCAGAGCCGAGATGGCGGATAGTGTCAGCCCCGCCCTGTCTCCCCCGTCCGGAGGAGAGGGAGGACGGGGCCGGGGGAACCACATAGTGATGATCCGTGAAGGGAGGGGAAGGAGTCGCCGGACTGCTGCCCGCCACTCGGATCCAATAATCAAGGGCTTGGCCAATCATCCCCGGCCGCAGCCGAGAGAGCGTTCGCTCTCCGCTGTCTGTGGGCCAGAGGGAGACGGACACAATGAGTGCGCGACACCTGGGGAGTGAGAGCCGCGTTTGCGTGCTCCAATCCCCGGCAGGACTCACCTGTATCGTCTGTGTAAAGCCGCTTCCTCCCTGGAGCGAGCCAGCCACAGCCGGTCGTAACTCATCTGTCGGCTAACCCCGAGCCCCGCCCTGTCTCCCCCGTCCGGAGGAGAGGGAGAATGGGGCCAGGGGGAAATGTTTGCTTTCTAGTAAACAGCTCTGAAAAGAGCTTGTGCCTGAACAGTGCTTCTGCAACGGAGTGCTGAAGAAAAGTGGGAGCAGTTGGACGGGCCATCTTCCTATTTATACGGAAGTGAGGCCGGAGGTGGGGCCCACGTCATAGGTGGGCGTGGATTAAGTCTGTCAGTGCTGCACACGTGCAGAGGGATTACCCAATCGCGATAGCCTTAGAGGGCGAAGCCTCATACGAAATAGAACGGCTGCTCACCTTCTACCGGACGCCGAGAGGAGGACAACAACACGCCGGCTGCACAGCTGTTATCAGCCACCTGGCGGCGAGAGGAGGACGGCTACAACTCGTTTGCTCATCTGCTGCACAGGAAGGCGACAGGAGCAACGCGCTGAATGGTGCCGGTGTTGTGTCACATTATGCCTCCCCGTCATGAAATGCCCCCCTTGTCACGGGAACGCGCATTTCTAAATGATACGTTTACGCCTCTAATGACACGTTTACACCATAGGTTTACACCTTAAAAAGACGTTTAAAACGAAAAGTAAACGTTCAGGGTTTTTATTAATGGTAATATTCAGACTGTGAGTTGTTTAGTGGTAGCTCAGTCTGATTCTTATGGTTTAACTTTCGCTCCGTATTTGAGATGTCGAAATTCATTCGTCACTTCCTTTTCAGTTTTTGTTTTTTTTAATCTTTTTGTTATCATTATTGTTACGTCCTGTCTATATAAACGTGCTTTAAAATGTATTGTTTAATTTTACATAGTTGTCATCTAATAATCTAAATATATGTTTACAAATGTTACATAGTCTTTGTCAGCATATTGTTATATACGCTATGCGTACAAAATAAAAGTGTGACATTCATGAAACTTGCTCCATTTATTGGTGCCAGTCCTAGAACCATACCCTGAAAAATGCTTGAGGGTGGGATTCATAAAAACCTCTTTTGGGGGGGGGGCATTTTATGACAGGCCAAACAGTAATTGTATTGGTTGAAATGACAGTGGACAGTTAATGATGGTCCCTTCGGGGCATTATGTGCATCCAGGGCACGAGTACGGCTGATCCACTGGAGGCCTTTGTACACATTGGTGGTGGTACCACCGCTGACACATGTCACAGCAAATCTGAGAAAACAATAAATCCTTGTTATGGAAGGTATGCATTATGGGGTTTTTTATGATGATAGAATATCTCTAATGTATTTCCCACTAACATTCTAACACAAATGTATGGAAACAAGCAGAACATGAACCCTTTATCAGTTAATGCTGAAGATGCCAAATATAGTAGCAATTACCAACGCAAATGTTATGTTGATAAAGTCTGGAAACATATTTCTGCTAATTTTCTTTATTTGTAATGTGCAATAGGAAATGACCCGATGTTCTTCATCGTGCTCCTCCACCCCGCAGTAACAGCACAGCCTGCTCAGATCCTCTGTTGAGACAAAACGTGATCAATACCTTCAGATAACCACATTGCAGATTTGGGGTCAAGGTGACCCATTCCAATGTTTGACTAAAAGGTCAATTATATAAGGACACATTTGTTGTGGTCTTTTATTATTTTGTGTGAAGAAAAGGCAAAACACACACAAACACATAGATTTTCTAAATGATTAAATGTGAGCACAGAGGAGCATCTGCTCCTCCGTTCACTCTCCTTACCCGCCGTAGAACGGGAACCTGCACAATGTCATTACAACACATCCAACACTTCTTTCGCACTGTACGCATCAATGTAAGTTTGGTTCTCATGGTTCTTTTGTTGTTCATCACATGCATAGCTTTACAGCTTTGATTATAATAAGTTCAAGGTAAACATTAACTGAGGATATCAGTTAGAAGTAATACACACCAATGAGCACATTGAGAGGAGGAAGATGGGGAAATCTCACATCTTAAATAAAGCGCAGAATTGAAAGGGTGTTAGAGTGTGACGTGTGTAGCCTGTATGAACGTGCAGTTGGAGATGCCTGCCTGCGATGCTTCATGTTATCTGTTTGGAGTTGAGATACACAATATACTGTATGTAGTGACTATTGACCCTAATCTATACTTAAGCCACTGTGTTGCTTTAAAACCCTGATAATGTCCCTGGTCAACATGAACCCAACAGTACCAATGGTCCAAGCAGTGATACAATACAACACTTTGCATGGCACATTATTAATATACTAGGTTATTGATGCATACTTATGAGATACAATTCATAAAAGTAACTACAGGAAGTCATTGACAATGTTGAGAAAAGGTAACAAACCACATTCTCTGAGGAGAGAAGTAGCAATGTCCAGCCTCAGCTCGTGCACTGCCTTCTGGGAGCTTTCAAACTCAATTGCCTCCCCCAGTAAAATCTTCTCTGCAAACTGAAGAGAAGTCTGATTAGTATCTGGACTGCATGGTCTATGATTTCACCCTCAAATGGAATACAGACAAATGAACCAACAGATTTAAAGAATGACATGTTGTATATGTGTAGTTTGACACAATTCAATACATCTTTGATCAAGATGTATAAAAGCAAGTCAAGATATTCAGTCTAATTGCTACTGAATTTGAGTTTGAGAGTAATGTTTGGCTAAATGCATTTCACACTCACTTGTAAGGCCAGGACACCACAGGATGTGCTGTCTTGTTGGCGATTATGGGGGAGGGTGCTGCATGTCCACCTTGACACCTTGACACCTTGCAGCCTCATAAAGGCTCTACGGTATGTAGATAGTACATGTGTCAAGATGCAGCACATCATTGTCAAAAAACTCATACAACACCGGACATTACAAATGCAAAGTCATTCCAATCATGTACATATCGGATTCTTCCACATGTGTGTTTCCAGATAGCGGTCATAGCGTAGCTGCTGGACCGTCATTGAGCGGTTGAATGTTCTTACAATGAGAGTAAGGTAGGCGTTGATCACCTGTGAGAACAATGATCACAATGTGTTAAAGAGGCGTGTTTACTGTCATACTATCAACCACGTGTTGTGACGTCACTGCATTTCCTTTGATCATTTAAGTCAATACAACTGTAATGCAATGTTTTGTGACTTTCATTAAAACAAATATTGCCCATTAGGGAACGGAATTATATAAAATATAAAAATTATAATGTGACAAAGCAATACCTCACTCTCCAGCTGCTTGTTTGGACCAGTGTTTGTGATGTCCCAACAAAGGTTTGTATGGCCCTATTTGTGAATGCAGGACGTGTGCGTCCTTCCCAGCCCACGCCTCCTGCACATCTGAAACACATACATTAATGCACCAGCCATGATACAGTTAAAGAATGATTCATGTTTACAGAATTACTATTCAAGCAGGTGGGGCTGATGGAGCAGCGGGTGGGGCCGATGGAGCAGCAGGTGGGGCCGATGGAGCAGCGGGTGGGGCTGATGGAGCAGCAGGTAAGGCTGATGGAGCAGCGGGTGAGGCTGATGGAGCAGCGGGTGAGGCTGATGGAGCAGCGGGTGGGGCCGATGGAGCAGCGGGTGAGGCGGATGGAGCAGCGGGTGGGGCCGATGGAGCAGCGGGTGGGGCCGATGGAGCAGCGGGTGGGGCCGATGGAGCAGCGGGTGGGGCTGATGGAGCAGCAGGTGGGGCCGATGGAGCAGCAGGTGGGGCTGATGGAGCAGCGGGTGAGGCGGATGGAGCAGCGGGTGGGGCCGATGGAGCAGCAGGTGGGGCCGATGGGGCAGCAGGTGGGGCTGATGGAGCAGCAGGTGGGGCTGATGGAGCAGCAGGTGGGGCCGATGGGGCAACAGGTGGGGCTGGCGCTGATGGAGCAGCAGGTGGGGCGGATGGAGCAGCAGGTGGGGCTGATGGAGCAGCAGGTGGGGCCGATGGGGCAGCAGGTGGGGCTGATAGAGCAGTGGGTGGGGCTGATGGAGCAGCGGGTGGGGCTGATGGAGCAGCAGGTGGGGCTGATGGAGCAGCAGGTGGGGCTGATGGGGCAGCAGGTGGGGCTGGCGCTGATGGAGCAGCGGGTGGGGCTGATGGAGCAGCAGGTGGGGCCGATGGGGCAGCGGGTGGGGCTGATGGAGCAGCAGGTGGGGCTGATGGAGCAGCAGGTGGGGCCGATGGGGCAGCAGGTGGGGCTGATGGGGCAGCAGGTGGGGCTGGCGCTGATGGAGCAGCGGGTGGGGCTGATGGAGCAGCAGGTGGGGCCGATGGGGCAGCAGGTGGGGCTGATGGGGCAGCAGGTGGGGCTGGCGCTGATGGAACAGCGGGTGGGGCTGATGGAGCAGCAGGTGGGGCTGATGGAGCAGCGGGTGGGGCTGATGGAGCAGCAGGTGGGGCTGATGGAGCAGCAGGTGGGGCCGATGGGGCAGCAGGTGGGGCTGATGGGGCAGCAGGTGGGGCTGGCGCTGATGGAGCAGTGGGTGGGGCTGATGGAGCAGCAGGTGGGGCCGATGGGGCAGCGGGTGGGGCTGATGGAGCAGCGGGTGGGGCTGATGGGGCAGCAGGTGGTGCTGGCGCTGATGGAGCAGCGGGTGGGGCTGATGGAGCAGCAGGTGGGGCGATGGGGCAGCAGGTGGGGCTGATGGAGCAGCAGGTGGGGCCGATGGGGCAGCAGGTGGGGCCGATGGGGCAGCAGGTGGGGCTGATGGAGCAGCAGGTGGGGCGATGGGGCAGCAGGTGGGGCTGGCGCTGATGGAGCAGCGGGTGGGGCTGATGGAGCAGCAGGTGGGGCCGATGGGGCAGCAGGTGGGGCTGATGGAGCAGCAGGTGGGGCGATGGGGCAGCAGGTGGGGCCGATGGGGCAACAGGTGGGGCTGGCGCTGATGGAGCAGCAGGTGGGGCGGATGGAGCAGCAGGTGGGGCTGATGGAGCAGCAGGTGGGGCCGATGGGGCAGCAGGTGGGGCTGATAGAGCAGTGGGTGGGGCTGATGGAGCAGCGGGTGGGGCTGATGGAGCAGCAGGTGGGGCTGATGGAGCAGCAGGTGGGGCTGATGGGGCAGCAGGTGGGGCTGGCGCTGATGGAGCAGCGGGTGGGGCTGATGGAGCAGCAGGTGGGGCCGATGGGGCAGCGGGTGGGGCTGATGGAGCAGCAGGTGGGGCTGATGGAGCAGCAGGTGGGGCCGATGGGGCAGCAGGTGGGGCTGATGGGGCAGCAGGTGGGGCTGGCGCTGATGGAGCAGCGGGTGGGGCTGATGGAGCAGCAGGTGGGGCCGATGGGGCAGCAGGTGGGGCTGATGGGGCAGCAGGTGGGGCTGGCGCTGATGGAGCAGCGGGTGGGGCTGATGGAGCAGCAGGTGGGGCTGATGGAGCAGCGGGTGGGGCTGATGGAGCAGCAGGTGGGGCTGATGGAGCAGCAGGTGGGGCCGATGGGGCAGCAGGTGGGGCTGATGGGGCAGCAGGTGGGGCTGGCGCTGATGGAGCAGTGGGTGGGGCTGATGGAGCAGCAGGTGGGGCCGATGGGGCAGCGGGTGGGGCTGATGGAGCAGCGGGTGGGGCTGATGGGGCAGCAGGTGGTGCTGGCGCTGATGGAGCAGCGGGTGGGGCTGATGGAGCAGCAGGTGGGGCCGATGGAGCAGCAGGTGGGGCCGATGGGGCAGCAGGTGGGGCCGATGGGGCAGCAGGTGGGGCTGATGGAGCAGCAGGTGGGGCCGATGGGGCAGCAGGTGGGGCTGGCGCTGATGGAGCAGCGGGTGGGGCTGATGGAGCAGCAGGTGGGGCCGATGGGGCAGCAGGTGGGGCTGATGGAGCAGCAGGTGGGGCCGATGGGGCAGCAGGTGGGGCTGGCGCTGATGGAGCTTCCACGTAGGCTGGTGATGTGGAGGGTGCTGCTGTTGTTGCTGTTTTTTTAATTTGGTGAGGGACTCGGGGCAGCTGTGCTTTGCATATTTTCAAATGATCCACATTGATTTTTTTTTAAACTTTACCATCCTCCGACAGCAGATCAGCACTTTTCCCCTCGAGTGCTGTCGTTTGGAAAGGGCCAAGGAAGTTTGCCTCAAGCTTGCCACCTTTTCTTTGTTGGCCTGTCATAAAATGCCCCCCCCAAAAGAGGTTTCTATGAATCCCACCCTCAAGCATTTTTCAGGGTATGGTTCTAGGACTGGCACCAATAAATGGAGCAAGTTTCATGAATGTCACACTTTTATTTTGTATGCATAGCGTATATAACAATATGCTGACAAAGACTATGTAACATTTGTAAACATATATTTAGATTATTAGATGACAACTATGTAAAATTAAACAATACATTTTAAAGCACGTTTATATAGACAGGACGTAACAATAATGATAACAAAAAGATTAAAAAAAACAAAAACTGAAAAGGAAGTGACGAATGAATTTCGACATCTCAAATACGGAGCGAAAGTTAAACCATAAGAATCAGACTATGAGCAGGGTTGGGAGGGTTACTTTGTAAATGTAATCAGTTACTGATTACTGATTACATGGCTCTGAAAGTAATCAGAATACAGTTACAGTTACGTGTCTTAAAAAAGTAACGTAATCAGATTACTTTTGGATTACTTTCTTTTCCATCACAGATGGATGTTTTGGTGAACAGGAGACACAAAAAGCAAAAGGAAACTGAACGTGTTTTTACTGTTTTAATGGCTTATCAAGAGCACAACTGAAACATCACATCTGAAACGATGTAACAACATAATACACTTTTTGGGGATGCAGCTTGGGATGTGAGCATTGAGGGACACGGCTTAGAACGGGCGTGTCGCCTTCTGTCCTGCCAGTGTTGGGAGGACATGAATTAAAATGAAAACAAAAATAAACAAAAATAAAACATTTGATCTCAGGATTCGGGTGTCGATTTCACTCTACACAGTGGTGATTTTGCTGTTGTAGCGTAACAGGAGCACCTGCTCAAAGTGTTCATCAGTCATGCGATTGCGTTGGGGAGTGAACGGGTTGCCACCGTGGCTGAAGAGACGCTCCACAGCAGCACTTGAGGGCAAAGTGGTGTTGTATTTAATGAAGACCTGCTTAACGGCGGGGAAGTCCTCTAGTGCACCCAACTTCTTGTTTGTACCCTCCAGATATTTTCTGACCTCTTCAGATGGGCCAGTGCTGGTTTCTCTGTTGGCTCCAGGACCGTAGCTGAAGAAATTCTCCTCTCCAGAGTCACTGGAGGCAGAAGCAGCAGCTGTTGTGTTCACGGCTGGTTCCATGTTTAACGCCTCAGCCACCAGCATTCTGCGGACATCTTCCTTTTCCTCTTCAGGCAGCCACCACAAACGAAACTGAGGGCTTGATGCTGTCGCCAATTTAGCCACGCGACTTGAAAACCACTTCTGGAAGCGGGAATCGATTGCATTGATAACCGTTTCAATGACTTCTGAGAAGAAGCGCACATGAGGTTTCTTGTCAGACAGCCTCTTCTTCAAGGTCTGCAATGCTGGAATTACAAGTCCAAGAAAGCACTTTGTTTCCCCTTGAAGAAGGTCAAGGGCACACGCAAATGGCTTGAGTACTTCTGCATATTCATTCAGGAATGCCAACTCATTTGCAAGCAGCTTTGGAACTGCAAGGCGCTCACAAACCTCTGCCAGTTGTGCATCTGTAAGTGACACAATCTTCTGAACTGAATTGTACTCCGAATTCCACCGTGTCACACAGGGAATGATCAATTTCATTTTCCCAATCTCCTCCACTGCCTCTGCCGCCAAAGGTGATCTATGAGCCTTATTCCAGATTGCAGAACACTTAGCCATGGCACTGTAGAAGAGTTTGCGTGTTGCCCCCTGTGACACAGCCCGCTCCAGATCTTTAGAGGCAATGAGGTTTAAAGTGTGTGATGCACAGCGCTGGTGTGGAGGCAGACAAAACTGGAGTCTCTCATCCTCGCCTTCCCCATCAAGAATGGCACCGACATCCTCAAACCCAGCATCTTCATTGCCATCTTGACCGCCTGCTTCAACCTCCTCCCTCGGTCCGAATTCTCTGAAGGCCTTCACAAAGTTACTGCCATTGTCAGTGACTGTCGCCTGCACTTTTCTTTTAATGTTAAACATCTCGTGAATTTGTTGGATTTTTTCTGCAATGACGTCATATGTGTGACGGCCCTTTATTCTGGCACATGCAAGTGCTACTGACTTTCTCTCCAGATCTTGCCCCTCTATCCAATGACATGTCATGCCGAAAAAGCTCCGATTGTGTGCTGTCCAGATGTCAGCAGTTGTGCACACATATGATACCGTCTGGAGCTTTTCTGTCAGCTTTTCCTTCATGGCAAGGAATCAATCTTCAATTCTTCTCATCAGGCTTTTTCGGCACATGACCGTTTTCCCTCCACTTATACCCTCAATCAGGTTCCGAAAGGCAGGCCAAGATGGAAAAGGACTGCACATCTTGGATGATGAAATTGAAGATGAGAGCATTCACTTTGCTCTGTGTGGTTTGATTCATGAATGTGTCCAGTCTTGGTTGTTTAGGTTGTGGTCTCTGTTCTAGATCGTCTGAGGTCCTTTTGGGTGGAATCTTCTCATACACACCAGCATGTTTTCTCTGTAACAAACAAAACATTTAAACATATTATACTAGATTGCCTATCCAGCCAAATACCACTATATACACTTCTGAAAACCACAAATAATACTGTCTATAGGCTACTAATGTCTATGTACACCATTTTCTTTCTATGCCAATTCAATTGAAATGTTTTCCCATTTATCTTTGATTATTTGTACATTCAACATTAAAAACAAAGATTACATGGAAACCAGACGAATGTGAGAGCATTTCATTTGCTCTTCCACATTAGTCTGGCCCCACTCCCTATGAATGATATGAAGTCCGTTATCCCTACTTATTTTAATTTGTTCGAGATAGATACAAGGAGAAAGTGAAGTGCAGCACACAAGAGACAACCATTTCATTGCAGACTGTTATGTTTATGTGGGGAAATTACAGTGCATATATGTGACCTGCTCCATCGAAATCATCAGTCGCATTGACCCGAAGACACATTTTGAGTTGTATACACTGTTGGAAAGAGGATATTCCTAGCTTTCTAATGATATCAGGATTGTATTTGTACTCCAAATATTAAGCGAAATATGTCACATTATATAATGACTGTCACCGAGTCCTCATTTTGAGAAAAAGGCCTTTAAAGTGTCCTCTTCTCTGGAATCCATCGATCTGATTGATTATTAGTGGAGCAAATTATCAAAATACTACGGAGGGAAGATATTTTCGTTTGGAGGGGAAGCTCGCGAGTGTGTGTGTGTGTGTGTGTGTATTTTTGCGTGTGTGTGTATTGTGTTCGTTTCCCGGGGAAACCCCTCACGAGAAACACCGGCTGTTGTTATGCCTGCTGTGACGTTAAATTACTCCGTTCTCCGCTTGTATTTATGCCGTTACAAGCTTCAAAGTTATATTTATCATCTGAATTTGCCGAAACAAGTTTAATATTCTGAAAGACAAGACTTTGTTTAATTAAAATCAGATGAAAACAAACTGTAACGGACCCTGCCGTGTTATCTATGATTACTATACTCTTACATTCATAATTTCAGCCGGAGGGAGGGGGGGCAGCGCTGCTGGAAGAGCAGATTGCGAGTGAGAGGTGCTTGTCTTCGTCCCTTTACAAGCTTCAACAATGTATTTATCGTGTGATTTTGTAAATAATAGTTTCATATTCTGAAAGCCAAGACTTTGTTTGTTTAAAATCAAACAAAACACCCGAACCCTGAAAAAAATAGTTTTTTACGTAAATCCACGTTTATTCCGTTGCGACTTCCGACTGATTTCGATAGAGCGGGTCACATATTATTTGAGATATATTTCGAACTCGGACTTAATTTTTATTTTAAGGACATTTCAGCCAGGGGTGTACTATATTTGTTTAAGCACCGGGTCGGCAAAACAGGAGAGTAAACCAGTCTGCCTTGATCTATGTATTCATGTCTGTGACTCTCACAGTATCTGCTGCCCACAGCTGTTTTATAGAAACCTCCTTCACTTCATGAAAGCTCTGCAGCACCAGGAGGCAGCGGGAGGGTTTACTCAGCCTCTGAGAAGAGGAGCGTGCAGTACCTTTCACGCACTGTGTTTAGCTTCAGAATCATTAGAAAGGCTAACGAGCGACCGCAGGCTGATGTGTTTTAACCACACACACCTCTACACGAACTGCCCGATTCATTCCCCCATGTATTAGTTTTATAAAGGAGATCTCCGGCCAAGGCGCATGTTCGTTGTGTTTATTTCCCTTTTATAAAATAGTAAGGTAACTTTGTCGAAGTCGGGATAACGGACTTCATATAAT